>CM031234.1:828477157-829162157 GCA_018340775.1 Taxus wallichiana var. yunnanensis
CTCTCCCTAAGATCTTCCCGTTGTAGAAGCTTCTCCACCACCTCCCCTCTCATCAAACAACAATCACCACCACACACATCTTCCCATTCCACCTCTTCTGCTTCTCATTCTCACATCATTACTCTCACCATGCGGGCATCCCAATTAAGGATTCCCCTCACACTCTCCACCCTCCACTACATATATTCCTTCATCCATTCATGTTACACTCCTTTGTTTCCTTTCTTCCTTGTTATCACCTCCTCTCATCTCCTCTTCCACTCGGGCATACATCACTCACTCTTTTCTCATCCTTCCCCAAATCCATCTTCTTTGCCTGGTCATCCTACTTACACACTCTCATAATATGGAAAATTCACGTGAGGGTTCCCCTTCAGTCCATTTTGTCATACCCTATTCCCACCAACTCTATCATTCTTCTTCTTCTTCATCTTGGCAATCCTACTTAACCATCCCTATCGCATGGCAATCTTACTTAAGAGTCCCTCTTAAGGTTGATCTACCCTATGGCCTTCCCCCATCCCATCATATTTCCCCCATCTTATTTCTCTTGCCTCTCGTCATGATCATCATCTTCAACTAACCATTCCATCCCTGTACTCCAATATAATTTTGTCGTTCTCTTTGCATATCATCCTTGTCGATTTGGCGATCTTACGAAACCACTCCAGTAGCATGACAATCTTACTTAAGAGTCTCTCTTAAGCATGACATGTCATCTTGCACTCGCCCATCACTCTACATTCTCACCATCCATATTTTCTCTTCATTCCCCATCATCACATCTTCTTACCACCACTATCACCATCCTCTTCTTGGAAATCTTACTTAACCACTCACACGGCATGGCGATCTCACTTAAGAGTACCTCTTAAGGATGATCTATCTTCTTACCTTTCCCCATCACTACACAACCTTCACCCTTCACTTTTTCTCAGAATTCCCCATTATCACATCCTCTCACCTCCTCTTCCATTTTTACAAACACCACTTCTCGCTTGCCCACTTGTCATCTCCAGTGTCGCTCACTTGGCAATCTTACTTAACCACTTTTGTCGCATGATAATATTAAGGCAAGGTCCTCCCTATGCTAAACTTGTCATTCTGAACTTCTCCCTCGCTTCATTCTTCATTCAATTTTTTGATCACTTCTTCCACCTGGTCCCTCCTACCAACCACATTTTCCTCCTGCCATTATCCTTTCGCCATCTATCATCTCACAATGTATGTCTTCTATCTTCCGCCTCAAACCATGTTTCTTTCTCCCATTTTTTCCTTCTTGATCCATCATCCTTCATACCATTTCTTCCCATTCTTTTCATGTCTTGTTTCTTCATCCTCACCTCGTTCGTCCTCATCTTCCACATCCTCTCCTCGCTTTCACCTAGTCCCAACTCATCCCTCACATTTTCTTTACTCTTTCCACTTCATCTTCTCGAATTCTCCCACATATCTACCCACACACTTACTCGCCATTATTGTTAACATTCCTCTAACATTATTTCATCATCATCTTCTATTCCCGTGCTAATAATTGTTAGTGGAATTTCCCTAAAAATCATCAATCCTCATTCCGCATGACCTCGTTCACTCCCTTGGACCTTCTCCAGTTTCCCTTCATTCCTTCCTTCCTCTAAGCCCACCACTCATTGTTAGAGGGCTTTCCCTAATGTCCCTTTGTTGGCTTTACCATTTCCATTCCTTATTACCTTTCTCCCTTTCTTCATTTTTTCTCTCATCCTTCCCCACCACTCATTTTTAGTGGACTTTCCCTAATGTCCCCTCATTGGCATTTCCTCTTCTATCCCCCATTATCTTTTCTCTCCTATTATTTTCCCCCACTCCCACCCTTTCTTGCCAATTCTTCCCCACCTCTCCATCTTCCCTTCTCCCTCTTCAATATCTTTACTATCTTCATCATACATCCTTTGTCTATTTTCTCATAATCCTAGTATCCTCATTTCATGCATCTCCACATCTTTTCCAATATGTGTCATTCCTCCCCTCTTTCTTCTCTTTACATTCCTCATACTATTCACTCTACACTTATTATCCCCATTCTGTATTCCCTTCCTTCTACATCATTTTCTCTGTTATCCTCTTCTCTCTCCCACCCCTCGTCTTATTTCACTTCCTTTGCATTGTCTTCTTCACCTTTTTACATCATGTTTTCTCCTTACATTCCCATCGATAACTTGTCTCTTCAAGTGTTGTCCCTCCTTTTTATCATCCCTCCCTCCACATGCATCTCCATATGGTATGTTCCATATTCTTTGCCTTGGTCTTCCTCACGAAGCCCATTTTCCTTGATCTTCTCCCTGTATTTTCTCTATCCTCCTTTCCTCTCCCATAATTTTCATGTTTCTTCTGACCACCCCTCCTTTTCTCTACCACCCCTACCTTTTCATTCATTCTGTACCGTTTCTCTTCTTTTCTTTAATCTTTTTACACTTTCCTCGCACCTCATAGTTTCTTTTTTTTCTCCATTCTACTTCTTCTTTCGTCCTCTTTTAATTTTTCATCAATTTTACCCCCTCCTCCCATGTCATCTTCTCCTTCTTATTTATCTTTCCATGTTTCTTGATTTTCGCATATCTATCATTTATTTCACTTTCATGCATCCCTCTTTATTATCTATGTTGCTTCCATCCTTTGGCACATCTCTTTATTTCATAACTTCACCCTCTAATTTTTTATTTTCATGTCTTCTTCTTATTTGTCCTTCATCATTCCCTTATTCTCCTATCATCCCTCTCTCTTATTCTCTTCTACCTCTTTCATTCCTTTTTTTCCCTCCTCTATCTCCATAACCCTTCACCTTTCTTTCTCTTCTCATAATCAACCACCAATCCTATCCATTCCCTTTTCTCTTTCCCATTACATCATCCCACACACCCTCACACCTAGCATTCAAGGCCAATTGAATCCTTTCTCCATTTGCGTCTATGCAGTCATTCAATTATCGTCTCTCCTCTCTCTCCATGAGACTAAATCTCTCCTCTTTTTGAGAGCTCTTTCATATATTCCATTCTCGTCAACCCTCTCAAGGGGAAATCATCACATCTGTCCATAATCACATCTTTTCGTGACATTTTTGTCTTGGAGGATACCATGACATCCGTCACTCACCACCTTCTATTCTCTCCAACAAACATTCACTCTACTTTTTGCTTAGGAAAAGTAGATTGAATTCTTCCCCCATTCTCACAAGCGAAAGTTTGTTCAACTTCTTAAGAAAGCTTTCTCTTTTATTCCTCTGAAAACTTCTTATCGAGGGAACACCTCCTTCAAGAAGAATCTCTTCAAAAATCTTTAATCCTGCCACCTGAGGCATATTCACTCCATCTCGTCTACTTTCTTTGAAAGGACACTACTTTCATAGTACCCTTCCAAAGAGGGGAAAATGTAGACACCCTAATTTCACATCTGTCCTAAATCAATTAATTCCCCTACCTCATTTCCCACAAAAATACACTTTGAATTAATCAAATATAATTTGATTAATTATCCATTTCAAATCTAAAAATAACCTAATCCTTACCACATGTCATTATTCTCCATGTTTTCTACTATTGAATTAAAAATTCAAAATCAAATCCTCACCCACTCTTCATGGTCCCCACTCACCTAAAATCCTCCACTTATGAATTAAAAATCTAATTCAAATCCTCACCCATTCTTCGTGGTCCCCACTCACCTAATCTTTCCCACATTTTCAAACCATGATTACTTAAATTACTCTAAGTTAATCACTTCCCTAGGCTATAAATACAGCCTTACCCCTCCCCTCTAAGACACGTAGAGAATAAGCTTGAATGCCTTGTCTAAGTTCTTGCATCCTTTGAGAAAATAACATCCTTCCACCTCGTCCTAATGCCCAAATAGCCTCATCTTGAAGCACCCAAAATCCATAATCCTTTTATCCATTTGGTGCAAAGTAAGTGGATCATTGCAGGAAGGCCTTGCTCCGTTTTGAGAAAAGCACCTACATATCATGTAATCAGGGCTCAATCCATGTTTCCTAGCCCATTCTAAGGTTTGCTACGGAACGCGAAGAAGGAGGTATTATTGTTAGTATTTTACTTCCTTATTAGTAGTGCATTTTTCCTAGCTTACATATATGACATGATTATATGCAATGACATGATAACATGGACGAATTCAAGGAAAAACACTTGTAAAACTTACAATGGTCAAAGTGTGGTAGAGACTATGTTATTTTCTCACGAGTTATATTAGGTGCATGGGGTGTTATAAGTTATGGAAAGCCCTAGAGAGATAAAATCATATCACAATCCAATGTATGTAAAGTTCAAAATCCACATAAGTAATCAACAAGGTGAAAAAACACACCGAAAGCAAAATAAGATCCATCTTCAAGAATCAAGAACCCTTCAAATCATCCCTTGAATGATATTTTTAAAAAGCAAAATTTAATATAACGTAAATGGGAAGTGGTCCAGTAAACAACAATATATCGATTCCCTTACTTCAAAAATCTATAAGAGGTAGATGCACAAAGATGGAGGGAAAAGTTTGTGGCCACTTTTATAATATTTCATGAAAGGCATATGCCCTTTGTAAAACATTGGCCAAACCTATTTGAGTAATTTTGGCATATAAAAAGTAAAAGGGTGTACACCCTATGTAATATAAAGGATGCATGCCCTTTCCATTATAAAGAGTGTTCACCCTTTGTAAATAATTAAAAACATTAAAATTTCACTTCAAAGATCAGTACACGCTATCTAATGCAAAGGGTGCATGAAATTTACATTACAAAGGGCATTCATCATTTGTAAATCATTAAAAAAAATACAATTTTACTTCTCGTAAAGGCGTGTGCCCTTTATGTTTTTTCAAAAAAATGATTTTTTCCTCCTAAATAGCCTTAGGCTACGGCTTGGAGATCCAAACCTGAGCTTTGAACCTACACTAGATTAGCCAACATCAAAATCATATTCAATAGTATCGTTTTGAAAGGCTTCATAATGGATTGAATGATTGGTGTCGTTATCCCTCTTTATAAAAGTGGGAATATCAATAATCCATGTAACTATCATCTATCATGGTCAATCCCCTCCATGGAAATTTATTTGGTATCATGGTTGAGCACACAATTAGAATTTTGTAGAAAAAGAGGGAAAAAGAGAAAAAGGAAAAGCAAGTTTCAAGCCAAAAGATTTTGCTATCAACCTAAACATTACTCTTAGGAATTTGATTGAAAATGTTTGGGATACCTTGGGAGAAGAAACTTTCTCGTTGAATTTGAAAAAATTGACACGGTCCTTGGAGGCAAGCTTTAATGGAAGATGGAGGAACTTGAAGTTACAAATGATTATAGAGAAACAATGCATAGGCTTTTGAAAAATTCACAACTAAAATTAAGACAAGTGAAGGAAGGTATGAATGTTTTAGAAGTGACATTGGTGTCAAAAAGGATGTCATTTATCTCCAACTTTGTTTGACTATACACCGATAAGATGGAGGATTGCATAAATAAGAGTGGTGGAGGGGGGTGCTCATCTAGCTAACCATGTGGTAAAGATAATTTTATATGTAAATGATCTTATTCTAATTGCAAAAACAACACATAGCTTAAGATAACACATGAGGGATCTAGAGACATTTTTTTAGGAGGAGGGAATGCAAGTGAATACCAAAAAAACCAAAGTCATGATCTTCGATCTATGGAGAAAGAAAAACAAATTAACTTCCTTTTCGAGGGAGGTTCGTTGGAAATAGTGGAAGAATACAAATATCTGGGGCTTGAATTTCCCAACAAACTTAATAGGAAATTGTAAACCAAAAAGAATGCAAGGGGGTGGAAGGCCTTATACTCGTTGCTGAAACAAAACATATGTAGGAACTTATAATTAGGGTATTAGTAAACCAAGAGAACCTTTTTCATCCTATTGGTCACACCAATGATCCTATCGGATGTGAAGTTTTGGGCAACAATATGTTTGACCTAAAATGAGACAAATACATAAAATCCAAAAATATTTAATCACATGAAACCTCAAATTCAAAGAATCAATACCATATGAGATTTTATTCATTGAAATGGGTAATTTTCCATTGGATGCATTAGCATAACATAGACATTAAGTTATTTTTAAAAAACACATAATGTAGACTTATCGTTGGCCCAAGTTGGTGATAGAAAAAAGGCTAAATTAATGAAACAAAACTATAAATGAATGAGTAAATGGGGAATCAACATGCCAAAATGTCTAAACACTAATGAGGAAACAAAAAGTATGTGCTAGAGAAATTCGGGACAATCACGTGGACAAAACTAATGGGGAGGAAAAAGTATACTATATCGAAGAGTTCAATCCCACATGGGACCAGGACGAAAAGGCATACATAAGAGTAGAAATCAAGTGGAAGGAAAAAACTTTTATGGGTCTGATGAGGACTAGGTCGCATCACCTTATGTGTGACATCGATAGGTGGACAATGCTTAAGGATTTGTGGGAAACAAGAACATGTGTATTTTGAGATAAGGGTGTTGAGTAGACCAAATGACACTATATCATGGAGTGTGCAACCTATAGTAACTTTTGTGTCAAATACAACAACAAAATGAGGGAAAATAACCTAATCAAGTTGATTGAGGAGGAAAGGTTGGACAAAACAAGTTTTTAATTAAGATCCACAAGTATAAGAGCATCCACGATAGAAGATCCAACATAAAAAAGGTATTGGAAATTTTATAAAAATATCAGGTCAACCCTTGTGTCACACAACCTTGTATCAATAAAGAACAACTTTGTTTCATATCTTGGTCACATAAATTGCTTGGTCTTATGGGCATCATTTAAATATTCCATTCATGCATACCCTTTTATAAAATTCTTCTCAAACCACAATGTTTGGGACTTTTATTGTGGTGAATATTTATGAACTTTTTAGCAAAAATTTCACATTTCATATGTGGCAATGAAGATAAACTAAACACTTTCATCTATTTTTGAATTTTTGCTAATTTTTTATAGAAGTCTCAATGGGGGTTTATGGGAGACATGAAGGATTTTTATAAATGTTTAGCTCTCATGACGAGAAAACGATAAGGGCATGACAATCTTAAGGAATTATGATTTCATTTTAATTAAATGGGGTCTATGAGTATTATAGTGGGGAATCTCTCGACTTAAGTTTAAGTTCGAGGAAGAGACAAGGAGCAGGAAAAAAATGATTACGATAAAAACATATTTGCGGGATGAGGTTGTTGAGTTGGAATGAAATTGAAGCATTTTGATAAAGTCCCAAAAGACCAATTTCAAGTAAAAATATTCAAATTCATGACCAATAAATTCAACTTCCTTTCTTGCTTTACAAGTGTTACATTGTTCCTTGTATTTTCTTACTTACATAATAATTCACCCACTTGCGCATATCACTAGATTTATAATATTACATAGTATTATGTTTTCAAGGTCTAGGTTCTAATGACACTTGAACAATATCACACACTTGCCTTATATTATACCTCTTCCAGTTCTAGTAATTAAAAACAATGCTTCTAATTTGGTTGGCATTTCTAATGTTGTTTGAGCTATGAAACTCCAACTATGTTTTGGTTGGAGAATTACCTGGTCTAAATGTAAAACTACCATGATGTTAGAAATTATTCATTATAAGATGAGATAAATACCTTCTCACTATAGTTATCTCAATGTGTTTCTTAAGATGGAACTATCCATAGTTTGAATGAAAAAATTCACCATTAAGTGTGGTATTTGCCCCATTAAAATGGATTGTGTAAGGTTCTTGGGGCATTAATTTGTATTTTTTTCCTTGTAAATTAGGTGTATTTGAGTCCTTAACTACCAATCATTAATTTATGACTTGATATTTTACCCTAATTTTGACATTATGAATTTTCAATTCCTCTTGTTAACCCCTCACATTCTAGTCTTTGGCAACATTATTTAAGTTGTCACCTATATTGGCTACATATGTTTCAATATGAATAAGCTAAAGGAAAGGATGTGTACGAGGTGTACACCAAGGGTTCGATGGGTCTATGATAGAATATAGCCGAAAATTTTAGGACCGAGTAAGTAAGCATTACATAATAATGACAAGTAACATTAAATTAAATAAAATGCACAACACATTAGAG
Source organism: Taxus wallichiana var. yunnanensis (assembly GCA_018340775.1). Taxonomy (NCBI): domain Eukaryota; kingdom Viridiplantae; phylum Streptophyta; class Pinopsida; order Cupressales; family Taxaceae; genus Taxus; species Taxus wallichiana. Next base: position 828,485,292 of record CM031234.1, read on the forward strand.
CATATAAAATAAATTACAATGAACACAGATATAATGTGGAAAAACCCCGAGGGGTAAAAACCACAATCAAAGAGGAATTTTCCATTAATCGAGAAACATTGTTACAGTCCAATAAATCTCCTTCCCTCACTTCTCTCCCGATCAAATTCACCTAATGTGAATAACCAATATGACCCATGATCATATTTATTTTACCCCACGGGTCACAAACCATATTAAGTGATGGGGTGTGATTAAATAACACCGCTTTAATATAAATTGATTAATTAATAACCAATTAAACATAAAAAATATAGTTTATATTAAATAATTAAGAATATAAATATTCTTAATTATTTAATTATAAAATAAGGTTTATAATACACTTAATATTACATTCTAACACTCCCCCTTAATATTAAGTGGGGAACAATTGCCAACATAACATGTTTATACAATAGGAGTTACAAATCCATAAACCATAGTGAAGGTTTATGCTAGCATATCACATTTGAAGGATTTAAACACCTTCATCATGTTCATCTTACCTTTTGGTACAAAAGGATTTGGAATCCATAAATCAATAGTGAATGATTTAGGCTAAGCATAATTTGTGCGACTACATCTCACAATTTATCATGGAAAAAATCTCAACTTACATCTCTAGGAGCCTTTTATAACACAAGGACCTCCTTTATAAATAGATCCAACACACTAGAAAATACACTGTAAACTTAGAGTGACAAGTTTACAAATATCATAGAGATATTTTTACAATGCTTTACCATTAGAGTACAAGTATAGAGGAGAAGGAGATATCAACTGGTCGTCCATTAGAAGGTGGAATTTCCATGCACAATCCCCCTCGGTAAGCAACTCTAAAAGGCCAAGAATTACACAGAATTTGCATAACTTTACCGCACACAATGTCTTGTAAACATATCTTCAACATGACCTTCAAGTGGGCAAGATCTTGGAGATCTATATCACCACATAGAACCTTCTCTTGGATAAAATGCATATGAATCTCTATATGCTTCATTCTTTGATGTTGAATTGGATTCTTTGCAAAAGAAATGCAACACTGGCTATCATATAAAAGAGGAGTACTTCCTTTTTCTTCCATGTGAATCTCTTCCAACAACCACTTTAGCCACATGGCTTTTTTTGCTACTTCCATTGCACTTCTATACTCTTCCTCAGTAGAAGAAATGGAAATTGTTGGTTGTTTTTTTGTACCAAGTAATGACACATGTACCAAAAACTTGAACACATATCTAGTTGTATATTTTATATCTAACACAACATCAACATGGTTAGAGTCACAATATCCATATAAACATCATAATAAGCATATAAATCTTTATTGATTTCACTTTTAACCATCTATAAAACTTACATTGATAGGTTAAACACAAGTTGTATAACAACTTAAATAACAATATGTTTACTAACTAACCATGTTATATTACCAATATGTTGAGTAATTTCAACATATTAATCTTGTAAAATATATATTAGATGCAATCAAGTATTGGACGTCTCCAATACAAACACAAAGGCATCCCCAAGTGTCATTCGATATGCATATAATAATATTTTTAGTAATCACATTTAGAATTTTAGAATTTTTTATCAACAACATATATATCTTCATTATCTATTCTAAGCCTTTAAAATGTGATAAGACTGATAGATAACATATCTGAAAAGATAATCAAATCATACAAGAATAATCAAATCATACATTGAATCATCTAGGAAAAAATCCTCTAACTATGAACACATTTCATGGATTTATGTGGAGTTTACTTCAAAAAATGACTGAGGAATGGTTTTCGGTGATATCTTACCATGTAAGCACCTTTCACACATTTCATAGGTGACATATTTAGGCCGAGACTCGTCATACATGATCCTAAAAATGATATTAATTTTTCATGCCAAAATTTAACAACACTTCTATTTTCAAGGAAACCGAAGCAAAACCTTTAAACACACATAAGACATTTTTGTATGCTTTCAACTATAATTACATCTAGTTCATTCTTTTAATAAACCATCAAAAATTACACTATACTTATTCGAGTTAAGCTGTAAATTGAGACTTATTCCAGTCTGAGCTATAAAAAAACCTCCAATATTGGAATCCAAAATTACTAGTTTTGGATTCCAAAATGTTAAATATTGGAATTATCTAGACTCCAAAATCACACATATTGGATTCCAATATCGCATATATTGGAATCCAAAATCACATATATTGGAATCCAAAATCACATATATTGGAATCCAAAATCACATATATTGGAATTTAATGCACTCCAAAGTCCCATATACTAGAATACGAAATTTAAAATATTGGAATCTAACATGATATGCTAAATAACATAACATGTCTCTATTCGAGGTGGGCTAATGACCACATGACTTAAATTCTTCCTTTGGAATAAAACTTCTTATCAGTTTTACAATTTATTTAAGATTAAACTATGTAGTTATTGGAAAATGTTTAATGATTTCAAGGAATCATACAGATCTTGGAAAATATTTGAATGAATTCATGAAGTTGACATTTCTCTGCAAAAAAATAAACCGATCATGTTTCTTTTTTATACGGGCTAGCGCAACTCGCTAGGCTAATGAATTTCAAGAGATGTGAGACACTTAAAGAAATAAGAAAAGTCGGGAAATCCTCACACATCCAAAGAAAATCTTAAGGGTTTGCAGACACTCAAATTTCCCTACAAATAAAAATAAACAAACGTCGCCATGAGAAAAAATGTCAAAATGAATTTAAAAATTAAGATTTGATAGGTTTTCTTTAGTGAAAATAAATAAATCATTATACTAAATGAGGAAAGTCAAAATAAAAGGAGAATCATTGTGTTCAAGTATCAACACTAAAAAACCTACAAAACCTAAAGTGGAAATAAGTAAATGACTCCATAGAAAGAAGGAAAGATGTCTGTTTTTAAGTTTTCTTGCTTTAATTTTTTTTAAAAATTCTACCTTGGAGTGGCCCATTCAACTCGAGAATAAGATTATCATAACCATAGGCATTGAGCTTATTGATATCTCTCTAAGCATCCTCCTTGTTGAAAAATTAACAAGACCAAATCCCCTTCTAATCCATTCTGATCCATGACATGTACACACGTGATGTGTCCAAATGACTTGAATAGCTCATGCAGATTGACATCCCTCATGGTCCTCGGATAGACTAGTAACTTGAATAAATTTTCATCATTTCAGTATGCATGTAGATTTCGAGCGGTCCACGCCACCCCTTAACACTGGGAGGTGCCCAATAGTGGAGGTAACACCAACCCCGCCAGTGATGCTTCCACTGAGGTGTGGCCCTCGATAACCTTATCCCTTGGTAAGGTGTTTATGGCATGGGAAGGGGAAAGATCCTTGTAAGGGAATTTTTATGTGTAGTGATCACCCTTCTCACTGTGGATATGAAAACTATGAGCACCGCACTTCCCTTGGAGCGAGAAAGGCCGGACAAATGCATCTCTCGGACTTGGAATCATTGGCCTTGGATCCCGGTGGGTGGGGTCACTCCAGTAGGGTTCCTTGTTGGTAGTGACGTTGAACTTGCACCACTCGCGGTGCTCAAGAGCACACTTGTTAAGGCGCGCGCTTTGGCCACTTTTTCGATGCACATGGTAGTGGTGTGAACCACCTTCTGGCCCTACTAATTAAACTTGTATTCGACGATCTTCTTTTAAAACTCAATGATATTCAATAGGTGGAAAAAAATTCTAGATCTTCATTATCCTCATATTCAAGCTCCCCTGCATATCACTCTATCGGATGCCATCACTATCATCCCTAACTCAAGAAATGGGAAAAGTCGGGAAATCCTCACGCATCTAGAGTAAATCTTAAGGGTTTGTAGACACTCAAATCACCCTAAAAATAAAAATAAAAAAACGTTTCCATGAGAAAAAATGTCAAAATGAATTTAAAATATTAAGATTTGATAGGTTTTCTTTAGAGAAAACAAATAAATCATTATACTAAAGGAGGAAAGTCAAAAGAAAAGGAGAATCATTATGTTCAAGTGAAACACAACTTATCCTATCAACACTAAAAACCCTACAAAACCTTAACCAGAAATAAGTAAAAGACTCCATAGAAATATCTTCGACAATCTTCTTCATCCAACTTGATGATATTCAGTGGTGGCAAAAGAAATTATAGATCTTCATTATCCTCTTATTCAAGCTCCCCACATCTCACTCTATCAGATGCCATCACTATCATCCCTAGCTCAAGAAAAGGGAAAATTAGTGAAATCCTCATGTGTTTGGAGAAAAGTTATCATTGGTTTGTAGACACTCAAATTGCTGGTTATCATAGTAAAACCCTACAAATAAAAATAGGAATACTTATGCTCACGTAAAATTCTTGTCAAGGGAAGACAACACATCTCCACTAGATTTACAATGGTTGTGCACCTACTAGAAAAATATGGTACAAACATTTACCCTACTTTTCTAAATGGACTATTCATGGAATTAGGTAAATATATAATCATCGTTATTACACTGATGGAAGTCATAGCTCATGATTGTTCATTAGCTACCTGTTGTTGTTTTTCTCATGTTGTTGAATTGTCTAGTCTTGGAACCAAGACCTCTTAATTTTAGAAGGTTGGTTTATAATAATGTGTGCATAAAAATGTATAACCGTTCTGTAAAGAGTGCAATATGTAACAATTTTCTCATTCTCCTTAATCATAATCCAACATGTGTGTGTATCATGTAAAACTATAAATCATCTCCTAGTGTTCATGTATATTTGAAGAGTGTCATTCAAATAAATGTTTTTAATTTGGTTTAATCCCCATAGATATGCCAAATCATCAAGTATTGAACAACATAGAATAACACTAGATAGCACAAGACACTCTCTTATGAGAACATGTTTCTTAGAAGAACAAAGAAACCAACTCAAATCCTTTATATCATCATTTACATTAAATTTGGTGGAAGACATCAAACAATATAGAAATTCAACATCTTGCATTGTCTTAAGGGGTAAAAAAATAGAATACAAATCATCTAGAAAAATACCACAATAGTTAAATTATCTTCTTAGATAGCAAATTAATTCAAGAAAATAAAATGACCCACTTGCCTTAACAAGAAAACTCTCCAAAATAGAAAGTGATATCACCTGCAAGGATTCAAATATGAGTAGAATAAGTTCAAACAAAGATTTGTTATAAGTACAAAAATGATTTCTCAACAGTAAAAGGTAAAATTAAAAGTTTAACTCTGAATTTTCCAAAATATACCATAAGAACAATGTCAAAATGATTTTTTTAATCAAACGGCCATTGGCCCATTGGTGAAGTTACTTGGCTCACAAAGAGCCCATCAGGGTTCAATTCTTACTAAGGCAAAGGCCCGAAGATGCCGTAAAGGGATGAGGTCGGGATCGTTCCCTAGGTGAATTTAGCGGAATGGATACCCCTCATACATTGGCATCTAAGCCTAATAATTCTATGCACCTCACCCATGCAGGCATGATATTACCTGCCTAAAAATAGGTTCAACAAAAAAATGATTTTAAAAATTAAGATTTGATAGATTTTTTTCTAAAAAAAAACTAAGCATTATATTAAATGAGGCAAGTCAAATAACAAGAGAATGGAAGTGTTCAAGTGAAACACAATTGATCCTATCAACACTAAAAACCCTAAAGTGGGAATAAGAAAAAGAATCCATAAAAGAAGGAAAGATATCTGATTTCAAGTCTACCTTGGAGTGGCCCATTCGACTCTGAGAATAAGATTATCATAACCATAACCATTGAGCTTATTGATAGCTCTTTGTGCATCCTCCATGTTGACAAAATTAACAAAACCAAACCCCCTACTAACCCCTCGTCTTCTGATCCATGACCACGTAGACACGCGTGATGTGTCCAAATGGCTTGAAAAAGCTCATGCAAATCAACATCCCTCATGTCCTCGAATATATTGGTAACTCGATCAAAATTTTCATCATTTTTGTGTGCATGGGTATCATGGAGTGGTCAAACCACCCTATGAGACTTGGAGGGACGTATGTTGATCACCTAACAATGGAAGAAGTGGCATTACCATTAGTCGCTTCCACCTACCATGAGGCCCTCAATGACCTTATCCATTGTTAAGGTGTCTGTGGCACCAACGATGGGGTGAGATCCTTGTAAGTGCATTTTGATGTCCAAGTGATTTCCCTTCTTACCATAGATATGGAAAACCATGAGCACCACACCACCCTTAGAGCTAGCCAAGGTGGACAATGCATCTCCACCAGATTTTGAATCATCGGCCTTGGATCCCTAGTGGGAAGGGGGTGCTCCGAGATCAAGATTTATTCTAAGGAGATGCATGTAAATTTCGTTGAGGGTTCTTGGTTTTAGTTGGTATCAAACTTTTTCCACTAATGGTGCTTGAGAGCGTGCTTGTTAAGGCGTGACTTTGGCCACTTTGCGGATGCATGTGGTAGTGGTGTGAACCACCTTCTAGCCCTACTCATTTGAACTTGTATTCCATGATATTCTTCATGCCATTTTTATCTAGCCCAATGATATTCGGCGGTGGCAGAAGAAAATATAGGTCTTCATTATCCTCCTCTTTAAGCTCCCCCATCTCACTCTGCCGGACGCCATCATTATTTCTGTTTTATACTAGCTAGCGGTTGTTAGGCTTTATTTGTTGCTTTGGAATAAGGTTTTTAATAGTTTTAAAATGTCATTAACATTAAACCATGCAGATCATGGGAAAATAATCTAATGATTTCATGGAGGCCTACATTTTTACAAATCAATAAACCGATCATGTTTCCTTTTTATATGGGCTAGCAACCACTATGCTTAATTTTGTTTGGGAATAAGTTTCTTATCAATTTTAAAATGTCCTTAAGATTAATCTATGCAATTGTTGGAAAGATTGTTTAATGATTTCAGGGAATCCAACATTGATCTGAAATACAATAAACATAAAATGTTTTTTTTTATAAGGGCTAGCGGCCACTAGGCTAATGAATTTCAAGATATGTGAGACACTTCCAAGTTCAATTTACTATGATGTGATTGAACCTCTATGTAACTAGAGAATTTTTAATATATTATGAAGAAACTACCAGAGGGAAACGATCTAGACTATGAGAATATAATAAAATGTAATCCATCTTCTTTGATGTGCATGGTAGTGGTGTGAACTAGCTTCTGGCCTTACTCGTTGAATTTGTATGGAGATCAATGTAAATTTTGTGGGCTATCTGGGAGTTAGGTGTTCTCTCACATGAGTGTTGATTCCTCCTCTTTTTCACTTTTTTGTGTAATATATTAGTTCATGGCATACACTTGCATCGTTAGAAGAAATTTCTAGTTGATAGCTCTCTGAGTGTCCTCCCTGTTGAAAAATTAACAAAACCAAATCCCCTTCTAATTGTCTTGAGGATGATCCATGGCCCATGGATGCATCACCACTAACATGTACAAGGGATGTGAAGAAGAAGATTTGAAAAGATCATGCAAATTGACATCCCTCGTGGTTCCTCAAAAACTAAGGTAAACTCAAACAAAATTTTCATCAAATTTTTTTGGCGCATTTGTAGAACAACTTGGTCTAGAAATGGTCCACGCCATACCCACGGGATGGGGAGGTGCATAGTAGCGGAGAGTAAGTTTTAGTATTAGATAAATACCCCATAAATCGATGCTTCTATTAAAGGATGTGAGGCCCTTAATGGTCTTATCCCTCCCACTTAATGTGTCTCTAGTTTCACAAGGAGGGAGAACGGGGAAATATCTTTCTAAGGGAATTTTGATGTGCAGTGATCACCCTTATTATGGTAAGTGCAAACCAAAGACAAACTTATTTAGGAAAATCATCAATTTTGCTTACTTTCCTTGGAGAAAATGAGAGAGGACTTGAGATCATAGCATATTTTTAGTACTTGGTATCATTTTTCGGCATTGGATCCCACATGGGTAGGTTCACTCAAGGAGCAAAAAAATATGGGATCACCATATCTACCTATGGATTCACTTGCTGAAATTTCGCCACTCGAAGAGTGCTTCGAGGCTGCACTTGTAAAGGTGCGAGCTAAAATCCTTATTCAAAGAGAATAAATGTGCATTAACATCCCCTTAATTGTTATAAACCCAAATTCAAATGATGAACAAATGATTGATAAAAACATTAACATCCCCTTAGATAGTTATAAATTCTAATAGAAAACTTCCTTCCATCATCTACAGTTAACTTGGAGGAGCCTCGAAAGAAGGGACATGAAATCACTACATGAGCCTTTTTCCTCCCATTCCTAACACTTTAATTAAATGACAATTAAAATTGTCCTTACTCCCCTTGTCAGGAGGATATCTTTTTGTAATTAAATATAGATATGAAATAAATTAAAACTCCTTTTTTCTTTTGTAAAGGTAGAATTATGGTAAATCATTTTAAGAATTATTTGAATTTCATTTTAAAACTATTTGTTACATTGGAATCCCATATTCATAGAATAAATCATAGCAAATTAAAATTGTTTTCACGATATCTATGAACACATTGATTGTTGAAGTGGCTAAGAATTTTTCAATTCCTTTATTCCTTAAACCGATGTGAACAATTTGTGTAGCAGATAGTTTGAAGTCGAGAGGATAATATGACTTTAAAAAATACAAGTAAGAGAGTTAAAACTTAACGCTCGCTAGAAAAGTAATTATATGAGAGAAAGCTTATCTAGTTAAATTAACATTAATCAAATAAGAATTCACCAGAAATAAAAATGTTATGTACATTTTTGTATATATTAACATATCTATTATCATTTAAATACTTTATTGATCTATAAAATTACTAAAGATAGTCACACATTTTATACATATTAACATTATTAAGATATTCACACACATTATACAAAAACTTGTTCTCAAATAAAGTTAGGCACAAATTACATAATTTTATGTTTTAGATAGTTAAACGCTTTTGTGTAATTTCATAGAGTTCTAAAGGGTTGATGGGTCCCCACCCTACAAGTATCGAAATATTTGATCGATGAAGGGATACATACAAAAACCAAAAAACAGTAGGAAATATTGTAAATAATGAGGCCAAAATGTAACATGAATGATAGAGAAACCCTAGGGTTCCACCTCTAATTGGTCCACCAAGCCAAGCATTGAAATCTTCTTAAGAAAGGAAAAGGATGAGCCAAAACAATATTCAACTACACCATGCGATCAGGAAGGGGTGGGGCAAGGCATGTTTTTAAGCGCGACTGTGTCCAGGATGTCACTCTGGAGATAGGTGCCCCATCGGATCGATGGATGCTTTGAACAGCTCGAAAAATTGAAGGAGGGCTTGAATTTTCAATTCCAGAGCATCAAAATCATGTTATCAACCCAGAAAGAAGATAGATAAGGATACAAATTGGAAAAGAGGATAGGAAGGCATAATTCTACTAGAGCTTCGGCCAAACCCACATGATGACGTGGGTAAATGAAATGGGACATGAACTCCATGACCACTTCCTTATCTGCACACAACACCAAGAAATTGAACACAAAGACACCTGTAATCTTAGAGTTGACATGAGCTCTCCCGATGCTCTAGAGATAATCGATGCCTAGGACTTTCTCAATCGCATTCAAAATAGGTGTGGAGCCTATGCGGAAGACATTGAAGATGAGTGGAAGACACATGAGAGAGAAAATTCATTTCTAGCTTCTTGTTGCACAAGAGGATGAAAGGAACATAGGTAGATGTCATGAGAGGGAAGGGAAAACATCGAGAGAGAAATGTGAGAAAATGAGTGAGGGTAGGTGAAAGCACAACCCAATTAAGTAGTCCCTCGACTCGTGTGAGGGTGGTTGGTGGAATAAAAAATGGATGGCATCATCAAGATTTTCCCATGCATTGGATATATTATGAATAAAGGCTTTCGTTGATTGATAAACACACATTATAGAAAATAACATTACTAAAGATAGTCACACACATTATATAGAAAGGTGTTATCAATTAAATTTAGGGAAAAATTACATAATTGTAATTGGGTTATTGATTTAATAACATCGTAGATGTCTCCACATCATCTTCCACATCCTTCAATATTTGCAATATAGGCCATAATTCATCTATCAAGTAGAATTGTAATATGCATTATAGGCCACAATTCATCCTGCAATAGGTGTATTTTTACAATTTTTATATGCATTACACTTTCTCTAAACCTTGCTAAGATTTTTGAGAAATCTATTTTGATTCCTGTATCATTGATAAATGGTTTGTTTGGTCATGATGCAATATTCCTGTATGATCATGATGCAATCTTCCACACAACAATAAATAAAAATATTTAAAATAACGATATCTGCAAAACAATAAACAGAAAATGTTTTAGTTCTATACATCTTTCGGTTGCTAGGCTTTATTTTTATTTGGAACAAGGTTTTATCATTTTCAAAATGTCATTAAGATTAACATATGAATATCTGGTAAAAATTCATTTTATGATTTCAGTGAAGCCTCCATGGATCTGCAAATTAATAAGCATAACATGAATTTGTTTTATATGGTCTAGTGATTGCTAGGATTATTTTTTGCTTACGAATAAGGTTCCTATCAATTTCAAAATGTATTTAAGATTAAACCATGCATAATTGGGGAATTTTTTTTTTTATTTTAGAGAAATGAACATTCGATGTGTGAAACGATAAACATTATATGTTTCCATTTTTATGTGCTAGTGGCCACTAGGCTTAATTTTTTATTGGGAATAATGGTCTTACTAATTTGTTTAAGTTTAAACTATGTAGATATGGGAAAACTTCATTATTTTATTGGTCCATGATCCACGATTATCTCTTCACCCAAGTTAGAAAAAAATGTTTTTCTTCCCAAAAAAGAATATAAAAAAATGATTGTGCACTGTGAATCTTTAAGAACCTTAAGGAAGTTATTTTATTCCATAAAATGCACAATACATTATTGGATTTGGAAGCAAAGTATATAATTCAAATTCCAATGGTGTGTTTGAACATTTTCAATGATCTACACATGTTCTTGTGTTCTCCTACATGTTTCAACCATGTACATAATTCAGTGTAAATTTTGAATCAATCTTATAGTTTCCATCAAATCTCAATATGTTGGGGTTTTGAGAGTAATTTCTTCTTTGACCTCATGTGACAAGAATCTCATGTCATCGATCAAAAGTATATTGTTTTCACCATAGACATTACCATAAATGTATACTATCTATGTTGGCTTGTATTTGTTTTGAACTTACATTGTTGGCATCCCCAAATGAACTGAAGTGGGTTTCTCGCAACCAACTAATTTTTTTATGAACATGTACTTCACCATTGTTGAATCCATAAATGAATACCATAAGGTAGTGTCAAAATATTTTGATGCAATACTTATCAAGTCAACACTAAACTCTCGTTCAAAGTATTCAGTATTCCTAGATCTAAAATATGGAACCATATTACGAGGTATTTTGTCACCAATACCAGAAATTCCAAACAACAAACCTTCAACTCCCAAAACTAGTAATTTCCAAGGCTTCCCAATAGGATCTATAAAAATAACTTAGAATTAATGTAAGCTTCCAAAAGTGATTAAAAACAAGGCATCAAAGTATTTAATCACAACTCAAAAACAACTTATAAAACTATAATATCAACTCAATCATAGTGAAGATATAAATACTACCAAATTTTAAATTTGTAATCTCAACATATAAAATAAAGAGTGATCATATGACTATACGAATGAATATCATTGTAAAAAAACATTTTGAAATAATTAATAGTTATATATTTTCTATTTGTTGCAATTTTTGGATGCCCTCTACAACACTCAAACCCTAACACAATATATATGATATGTTTGTGTAAAAATTGGTCATCAACCACTTATCTTTGAAACAATTTTCTTCATTGGATTTCCTCCCCACCATAAAATTTTCTGGAGGGTTTCCCTTTGGACCCATTGTAATACACAATGTGTCTCTAAGACCAAAAAAATACCATCTCTACTCCAAATATTTTGGAGATATTTTACTACAATTTTTGTCTTCTACACAACAATGTTCTTTACCCAAAAAAAAAATAATTGGTTTGAATTCAAACGCTATTTTTTTCAAAGCCTTAATCAACTTTTCAAATTTGGTGCAAGAGAGATAGCTAGACCAAAATCCCACTTCACATTTTACTTGTTAGTATCTTTAAAAATTCCTTGATCCCACCTCGCAAGTTGAGAGTCTCCTTACCGAACTTGATTGTCAAACTCTTTATTGGATTGGTTTTTCTCATAGAGAAAACCCTCCAAATTTAAAATAATTAAATAATCCTTTTGGCCAACTGCACAAAAATATTTTTTCTCAATTGTCCGCAATTTGATATTAACAATTCAAATAATAAAAATTTCAATATGTTAACACTTACTTGATTGAGACTTCATCTTGGATTCCCTCACACTCCCCCTCTGCAAGTTCTTGTGATGCTCATTCTATTTAAAAAATAGTAATCAATTCAAAATAAATTTTAAGTCGATGTAAAAAATACGTGATACAACTTGCTTTTATACAATATTGCATAGATGTAGTTGTATATTAGTGACCAATAGGCATAAGCCATTAATGCCTGGACTATGTTTGGGTTGACAGTCTATGATGGGCTTAGCGACCACTAATGGCCAACTACAAATAAGTATTTGTTTTTTCAATTGTCAACAACTTATTGTTAACCAATTAGAAAAACATTAATCAATTGAAAGTAAATACCATGGTGACGTAATTAAATTCATGATATAACTTTCTTTATTCAATGAAAAAACCTTTTATGGACCGTAGGCTAACCCATTATTTCCTAGACTATAGTTGGTATGACATTCTTTGATTAGCTTAGTGGTCACAAATAGCCAAATGTACAGAAGTAAGTTTTTTTCAATTGTCCGCAATTTAATATTAACCAATAAACAAAAAATTTACTCAATTCAAAATAAATCTAATTAAAAGATGTATGTTACTGATCGCTAGGGTAATACATATAACAAATAAACTACTTCACTATAGGTTCCTTCAATTATGAGGGGCTTATAAATGGTTTTCTTTATAATTGTATATGACTATCATACCATTTTCCGTCTGCGAGTTCGTGTGTGACGTGCCAACAACCTCCCCATTTGGCATCAAATCTGAAAAAATTGAATTTTTATTAAAAATATGTAAACAATGACAATCAAAAAAATATTGTAGTGATAAATTTATAAAACGAGTATTTCCACTCACCTTTTATAGATTCATTGGATGGATGGTCAGTGACATTTGGGGAAACAAGTTGAATTGGTTGACATACTAAGAATGACATTGTCTCCTTTGTTTGTATGTGGAGAGGAAGAGACAATGTCTTCCTCTATTGTTTGGTTGTCTGCATAAATATTGTATGTATCAGTTCAAATGCATTAAACTAATAGAATTGTTTAAAGTGATCTTAATCAACGTACCTTTTTCAAATGACAATAATAATGTTGTAAAAACATTTCTTGATCATGCGATTCAATAATAAAAACCATAGATAGACCTGAGTCAACCAAAGCATGCACTGTAACACTACGTCAGTGTACACACTATAACCGGAGAATTATCGAGAAGCAAGTCGAGTGAACATATGAGACCAAAACCCATAAGATCTCTCGTAAAGAAAAGGATGTGTCTTTCCTCATAGGCCAATTTTTCTTGCAGTCACAATTTGTTATGGAAGTTGATCCATCCAATCCATGGCAATTTTTGTTATATCCCCATCATCAACATCACAATTGTGCACATCAATTATTGTGTACATAAGACACAAGCTCTTAAATTTTCCATTGCTGTCATAAAATCATGTAATAACCTTCCACAACTGATTCCCCCTATCTTTGACTTTTTGCATGTATTTTTTTATTGTCTCTCTTAACATTTTTGAAGAAGCAACAAGTAAGAGCAAAATAATTACACAATTTAGCAGACTAGATCCGACAACTATAAGTAGGTCCATTATTGCATTAGAAGTGAGTACACTAGAAAAATTACAGAAATTTGTGATCACACATTTTGCATTGAATGGATTAGTTGACGGAATAAAAGATATTGTTGATTGGAGATTGGAAGGGATATGCACATTGATAGGTAAAGTCTTTGGTGTCTTCCATCCTTTTTGGAATATTTTATTCCATTAAAATCATGTAGTTGTCTATAATTGTTTGAGTTGCCACTAGGAGAACCTCTACCACTTCAACATCAAATTTTTATTTTTTCCGATTTTTCACTTCCTCTAGAATCAGCTTTTATTTTCCTTTATTCTCTTCTCCCAAGAGTACACACAACTGATGGTAGTGAGAATCATGCAGACCAAATTTTTCAACAATATTTTTTTCAGTGCATTTTTCCAATACAATATTACCTAGATATTTACTTTTCATATATTTTAAAAAATTCTCTCATCCTTCTTTCATATTTTACTCTTTGGCAGTAAGAATCTAAAGTCTCGCTATGATGCCTTTGCTTTAATAGAGCAAATTATCCATACTTTCCCTACTTGCACTTTATCTAGTAGAATTGATATCTCCTCATCAACAATCCTCTTACAGGCTTGAAGTAATTAATTCCGTGAACCTTGCCAATGAATTTGGTTGAAAGTTAGGTTGGTTATCCTTAAAAGGAGAACAAGCCAACCCACCTGATTTAAATAACTCAATGGTTGTTGTCAATTTTTTCCATATGTCCTCAAGTAAAAATAGAAATGTCATTTTGTCATAAAGGCTCTCAGCCTTAGCCACTTTGAAAATAACAAGACATTGCTTCTTGAAACACTGCATTGAAAGAGGAAATAATATATTTACTTTCTGCATATTACAAAATTAAATTTTAAGAACAAATGCGTTAAAATTAAGTTTTGTTACCTTCAAATCATCTGACTTTGTGTTTCCCGCTCCAGGCCTCCGAGGACATCCTAGGGATCTCCAAATCATTCGAGCCTTGTAGAGTACATCAATAAAATTGGTATCAATCCAATTTTTGTTTACATCATTTTTTACTTACAAATATTAACAATGACTTTGTCAGGCGCATGTGAAGACATAATGCGAGCCTTTCTAAACTGCATCTTAGTATGTAATGACTTGTATTTTCTTTCAACCATAAATTTTTTTGGCACAAATGGTATTTTGGTCGTCAAGAATGTAGAACTGCATTTCATCCCTTTTAGGTTATCTAGATCCTTGAGTTACACAAGTTCCTTTAGAAGGTAAAAAGGGAAGAATAATTACATCCCTCGGTGTAAGAATAGAATTAATACACATTGAATGGACAAGAAGCTCAACATTATCTTGAAAACAACATGGAATTAAATTTTGGAGGAGCAAATGGCACCTAGAAAATTCAACTGGAAAAACATCACCATTGAACAAAAAAAAATTAATTGTTCAGCGTTTGAAGATTTTGTTTTCTCAAATATATTGGTCACTTTCTTCAACATCACAGCCGATTTGTTATTCTTTTTAAGCCCTTGTAACTTTTACTTAGATGGATCTATCTCTAATTTAGACATATGTTATCGCCTCGGTGTTGTAAATAGCTTTGCATGTTTCGGTGGAGAAAGCAATTTTTTTCTATTCAAATAATGAAAAATAGAAGAGGTATCCTTGGTTCTATACAATTTTTGAATACCAAATTCATGTTATTATGAAATTCAAGGGCATTTTCATAACCTATTTTGTCTGATTGCATGAACTTCCCCAAATTCCAACCATATTTAAGACAAGAAAACGCCTTATTTTCTCTAGAAGCCTTCATTTCAGTTTCTTGAACAATGAAACATCCAACTCCATGTCAAGAATAAGGCACTTATTCATTACGACGTCAATGTGTTCAACTTGAATACGCAATGTTTTCTCATCAATAACTTTTGAAGTTAGTACCATACCGACTTCATTGACAATGTCCTCATCAACAAAAAAAATAACCACAGATCACCGTGGTAATTTTCCGGGGAATGCATTTCTACAAACCAGTCATTGTCTATCTTTTTCATATCCTCTGCTCCTTGATCAAATGAATTTTCATGAATAAAGTGTGATCGATTGAAGATATATTACGAAAAAAATAATTAAACAAATAAACATTTCGTAATTAATTGGAAAGGATAAATATTTTTTCTCAATAGTGCAATAGCAACGAGATGTTGTATCTTGAAGTCATTATTTTCATGGAGTAAAATTCAATAGGAATAAATATTTATAACATAGCGGTCATCGACATTAAAATTTTCCTTCATAATTTCTATTTTATTATGTATGTATTAGGAATAGGATGTTGTTAAGTATGATTAGTAATGACGTCGATAGAAGATAACAAAGACTGGCAAATCGATGCAGTACCGCCATGATAAAGTAGAGTACGGTAATAGTCAAGTACAATAGGAATGTTGTGGTAAAAAGTAAATATTTGTTGTAAGTGAATTAAGTAATGTTAAAATGTCAAAGTTGGGATAAGTAGAGAAGTAGGGTCTACATAATTAGAAATTAGAAATATTATATTTGTAATAAGGACAAAGAGTGATGTCATAAATATTTTGTGTATTTTATTTGTGGAAAAGTCTAAAAAGGTGGAACCCATGTGAGATGATAAAGTTTATCTTATCTTAGAAGATAAGCCTACATGTAAAGGCAAGAAATTAGGCATGGAATATGATTGGCCGGAAGAGATTTCCTATCCTATCTTAGAGATAGGGTGGATAAGCCTGAATTCCTATAAATAAAGAGGCCACCCCCCTCATTTAGCATAGAGAGAAGTAGTGAGAAATATTGTATGAGTAAGTGTGTAAAGGAAGCCATCATTTAGAAGGTGTGTTAAAGAATCCATTGTGAAGTTTCTCCCATAGTTATTGTTCGAAGGCAAGTGAAGTCAGTAACACTTGAAGTACCTCATGGGTGAGATTGTAACAATTTCATGTTGATATTATAATTTACACTTATATTTCATATTTGTCATCATTCCTTCATATCATAGTCTATGGTATTCTTGTGTTATGTTTGTTGTTGTGTTTCCAGATTACATCCACCAAACTAAAGGCTGTGCATTAATAAATAATCATAGCACGAGGAGTTCCCGGTGGAGAATTATCATAGTGCCGGATTGGTGATGACATTTTGGTTCCGTTCTTAGGGACCATTCCTCGATGGATTTTACGGAGAAATATTCTCCCTTAGTCGAAATCATTTGGAGGGTAACCTTGTTTTTGTTGTGCATAGTAGTTACCATGGTAAAGTCACTTTTACTAGGAATAGTATTTACCACAAGAACTTTACTTTTTATCGTGAATAGTATTTACCACAAGTAACTTCATTTTTACCGTGAATAGTGTTTACCACATTAAAGTCAATTTTTACTGTAGTAAGTCAAGTTTTACCGTGGTCATTCCTATTTTATTGTAGAAAGGTGTAAAGTCATTTTCTATTGTAGTGAGTCCAATTATTTGTGCACACAAGTCTTATTGATTGTACTTGTGAATTGGTATTTCATTGTGGTTACTTTTAAAAATTGGGGAAGATTCTTATTTTTTTAACCCAATCTAATGAAGATGCTTCCTCTTTCATTCAAGAATTTAAACGATCTTGCATTTGTAATGGCCTCATAAGAAAGGAACAATGGACTGAATTTTTTCCTACCTTTTTGGATGGTTCGGCTCTTAGGTGGTTTGAAATACTAGGTGATAATGTGAAAAATTCATGGGATTTATTAAGCGAAAGTTTTCTTGAAGAATTTGGTGAACAAACGAAAATATGCGAGATCTCATGATCGATATCACAAAGCTATCCCAAGGAGAGAAGGAGAAGATAAGGGATTATCATGCTCGTGTTTTAGAGCTAAGGAGGAAGCTCGATGCCTAGATCTGAAAGGAAGGATTAGCAGATGGGTTGATGAATGGCGTGGATAATCTCATCTGTAAGCACTTCATTCTTGGGATGAAGCCAGAGATTAGACAACGAGTGAAGTATGACCGCCCAGCTACCATTGAACAAGCAAAGGAGATTGCAAGAAGGCAAGAAGAAAGCATGGAAGAGGAGCCCAAAGAAATTACTGCTAAGGTAGAGCCTACACCAACACCTTTGGTCTAAAATCCACAACCACTATCGGTGAGAACAAATCTTTTCCCTAGTACATCTACTGAGTATGAATATCTGCTCAAGAAGATGGGTCAGTTAACTATTAATCTTCTTTAAGGAAAGGAATTTAGTTCTCAGGGAGGAGATAGAGGTCCAAAAAGAAATATAACTGAAGTTGTATGTTATGGTTGTTGTATAAAAGGGTCATTATAAGTACAATTGTCCAGATAGAGCTTCACATCTGTACAAGAGATAATGATAAAGGAAAAGCATGTGAATTCTTTTGATGTAATAGATAAGAGCATAAATAATGAAGCAAATGTGTTTGTAACAAAAAGAAAGAAAAAGATAACCAAGATGGAAATGATCCTAAGAAAATGAAAGGAGAAACTAGTAAGAAACATAGGAGAAGAAAGTTGGGTGTGCGGGATTTTCTAATTTCACGGAGTGGACAAGGACCATACTCCATCTTAGAAGATCTGTCCAAAAGGCTTGCAAATATTACATATGGTCAACTTCTGGCTATGTCTTCTGCGAAGAGGCAGAGCTGCGAAGTGGACTCAATGCTCGATGAAGTAAGGAGGTTGAGGTACCTATTTTGGAGGCAGATGTGGATCCCTACTCTCCACAAGCTGAGGTATTATGTAATGGTATTTCAATTCATGATGTCTTATTTGATGGAGGTGTTGCAGTTAATGTAATGACTGAGTCTGTAATGAATATGTTGGATTTGAAAATTGATCGCCCATCAACACTTATGTTAAGGTCATTAAATAAGGGAAAAACTAAACCAGAAAGTTTTGTTTCAAATGTGGCAATATTTATGGGTGTTGTATGTGTGGTAGAATTTCAGGTGATGAAAAATGGTATTGTTGCATGTACCCAATGTTATTGGGAAGGCCATGGCTATGGAGATTTCATGTAAGAAACTACTGGAATGAAGGCTTCATGACACTTAGACGTGGCAGAGAGAGGGTGAAGATAAACATGATCCCTCGGCATCATAAGGCAGAACCTGTGGATTCAAGTGATGAAACTGATGATTGGACATCCTCTAATTACTCTAGTACCAGTGAAGTGGACACAGAAGATGAAGAAAGTGAGGTTGATGTTTCGGTCATGGATATCCTTCCAGTCACACCGACTCATAAACCCATAAGATTATCTGAAGAAGAAATTGTTGATCATCTCCAACAAATAAAGATTGGTGATGCTGTGATGGAGAGTGAGAAGGAATCCTACCTCCAACTCTTTCGAAGGTACATACACCTATTCACTTTTGATTACAAAGAACTCCGTCAAGTAAGTTGGGTAGAACATTCTATTGAGCTGGTAGATGGTGCTAAGCCCATAAAACAAATGTCATATAGAATGAATCCTAATTTTTCCAAGATCGTAAAAGAAGAAATAGATAAGTTGCTTGATGCATGATTCATACTAACTTTGTGGAGAATTGAGAATGGGTTTCTCCCATTGTGATCTCAATAAAAAGAATGGGAAACTATGCATTTTTGTTGATTATAGGAAGCTCAACAAGGCACAAAGAAGGATCATTACCCGCTTCCATTTCTCGGATCAAATCTTGGGAAGTAGCGGCCAGAGTGCTATAGTTTTCTTTGATGGATATAACGGATACAACCAAGTTCGTATAGTAGAGAAAGATCGGTGAAAACCACGTTCACACTCCTTGGAGAATGTTTGCTTATAGAGTTATGCCTTTTGGGTTGTGTAATGCTCAGGTAACATTCTAGTGCTTGATGAATATGGTGTTTGAACCCTACATTTGGGAACTTCATCGTGAGTATTTCTCGATGATTTTTACATCTATCGGAGCAAGATGGACCACCTACCCCGAGATGGAGATAGCATTTCAAAGGTTAGATGAAGCATAAGCCTCACTAAACCCTACAAAGTGTGTTTTTGGATGTTCTAAAGGCGTTTTGTTAGGGCATGTTGTATCAGAGATGGTATTGAAATGCGATCCTTATAAAGTTTCAAAAACAAAGAGTTACCATTTCCTATGAATAGAAGTAAGTTTAGATCATTTTTAGGCCATGTGGGTTATTATAGAAGGTTCATCAAGAATTTCTCAAAGATTGCATGACCACTAACCCAGTTCTTGAAGAAGGATGTTACTTATGAACAAGGAAATAAGGCGCATGAAGCTTTTGAACAATCAAGAAAGCTTTGGTGTCTTCACATGTTTTAAAGAATCCAAATGGAGCAAGCCATTCATTGTGTATACGATGCCTCGGGAGATGCAAAAGCACTAGGAAGTACTCGAGCCAAAAAGATGAAAATGGGAATGATCATCCAGTTTACTTGGGAGCGCAGACAAATGAGCAAATCTTAAGGTAAATTATATTGTAATCGAAAAAAGAGGCTCTAGCGATCATTTTTTCAGAAAGAAGTTTAGAAATTACTTGTTAGGGCAGAAATTTATAGTTGAACAGATCATCAAGCTTTAAAATATATTGTAAATAAGCCTAACCCATCGGGAGGATAGCAAGATGGATAATTTTGCTATAAGAATTTGAATTTGATATTATAGATAGGCCGGGGAAAGAAGCATGTCAATGTAGATGCACTCTCTCGAGCCTATGATGTTTTAGGATCATCTTGTGATGATGATGATTTCCCAGATGCAACATTGTTATCCTTGACACAATCCCTAGTGAATACATAGATATTTGGAATTATCTGAATGAAGTGCCAATGCAAAGACTAAGAGGAAGATTACTCAAGCCAGTCATCCATATTCAATTCTGCATGGAGTATTATTTTGAATAGGACACGATGGACAGTATAAGAGGGCGAGTTGGACGTGATTAAGGGAAGGAGCTGATAGAAGAACTCCAAAATGGTACATGTGGAGGACACTTCTCTCGAACAACTTACAACAAGAAGGATCTTGGATGCGAGTTATCACTTTGGCCCACTCTTTTTAGAGATTGTTATAATTATTGTAAGGCATAAGATATTTGTCAAACACATGGTAACCTGTAAGACTTCATTAGCTCCATTATGCCCTATTCTTCCACTTGGTCCCTTGAAAAGTGGGGAATATATATTGTAGGTCCACTTCCAACTACCCCACCCCAAAATAAGTATATTGTAGTTGCCACATGTTATTTAACCAAGTGGATTGAAGCTAGGCCATTGAAAACAACTTCCATGGATGAAGTGGCAAGGTTCATATATGAACGCATTGTCACTGATTTGGTTGCCCATTAGAAATTGTAATAGATCAAGGAAGCCACTTCATTAATGAGGTGGTAGAAGCCCTAGTCAACAAGTTTTCTATTAAGCACGAAAGGCAACAACATACAAGCTAAGCACAAATGCACAGGTAAAACGGACAAATTTTGTGTTGTGTCAAATTCTAGCAAAAGATGCAGCCTTGCAGGTACATAAGTGGGATAAAAGGATTCATGCAACATTGTGGGCATATAGGGCAACATCAAAGTCAGCAACAGGATACTCCCATTTCAATTGGTTTATGGCATTGATCTAGTTCTTCCTATTGAGTTTGATATTCCCACTGTGAGAGTTATGAAAAAGGAAAGGATGGATGAAAGTGATTCAGTAAAAGAAAGGTTGGTACATCTTCATTTGCTAGAGGAAATGAGGGAAATAGCGAAGGATACAAGCTATAAGAAGAAAATGAAGCAGAAGGAATACTTTGATCAAAAGATCCATTGGTCTCCATTTCATGTGAATGACTTGGTTCTAGTATATGATTCCAGATACAAAAAAGAAAGCAGAGAAAATTTCTTTCCAAATGGATGGGGCCCTACAAAATAGCAGTTGTGCATGAAAATGGTACATATCGACTGGAGGAATTGGATGGCACTCCCATTACGAAATGGGTCAACCACGACAAGTTAAATATTTTCTAAGCACCAAAATAGTCTACTCCGAGGACGGAGTAGAAGCTAGGAAGGGGAAAATGTCGACATTAAAATTTTCCTCCGTAATTTCTATTTTATTATGTATGTATTAGGAATAGGATGTTGTTAAGTATGATTAGTAGTGGCGTCTGATAGAAGATAACGGCGCCATCAGTATGGTGCCGCCAATAAAGTAGAGTACGGTAACAGTCAAAGTACAATAGGAATGTTGTGGTAAAAAGTAAATATTTGTTGTAAGTGGTCCGGTAATGTTAAAATGTCAAAGTTGGGATAAGTAGAGAAGTAGGGTCTACATAATTAGGAATTAGAAATATTATATTTGTAATAAGGACAAAGAGTGATGTCATAAATATTTTGTGTATTTTATTTGTGGAAAAGTCTAAAAAGGTGGAACCCATGTGAGATGATAAGGTTTATCTTATCTTAGAAGATAAGCCTACATGTAAAGGCAAGAGTTTAGGCATGGAATATGATTGGCTGGAAGATATTTCCTATCCTATCTTAGAGATAAAATGGATAAGCCAATTCCTATAAATAAAGAGGCCACCCCCCTCATTTAGCATAGAGAGAAGTAGTGAGAAATATTGTATGAGTAAGTGTGTAAAGGAAGCCATCATTTAGAAGGTGTGTTAAAGAATCCATTGTGAAGTTTCTCCCATAGTTATTGTTGGAAGGCAAGTGAATTCTAGTAACACTTAAAGTACCTCATGGGTGAGATTGTAACAATTTCATGTTGATATTATAATTTACACTTATATTTCATATTTGTCATCATTCCTTCGTATCATAGTCTATGGTATTCTTGTGTTATGTTTGTTGTTGTGTTTTCAGATTACATCCACCAAACTAAAGGATGTGCATTAGTAATAATCATAACACGAGGAGTTCCCGGTGGAGAATTATCATAGTTGCGGATTGGTGATGACAGTCACTAGGCATACTTCAAACTCTCCTTTAGTTATAAAAATAAGAAAGCATTAATAAAAAAAATTGTTATGTGTTGCACTAAGCAATTTAAAAAATTAATCACTATTAAATTTGGTTTGTTTTAAGTAGTGAATTTGTTTCTAGAAGTGAAGACTAGGCCGCTAGCATCTATATATTCACATCACTGTACAAAACTTTTTTGTGTTACACTACTTCATTTTGGAAACTTGGAATCTAACATGGGTGATAATGGTTGAGAATTGAATATTTAATAAAAAATCTTACATGTCATGATGTGTTTGGGTGTTGTAATTAGGTCCCTTTTATAGTTCTCATAAGATATATCATGTATATCACATAATTGAAATCGGCTAGTATAAAGGAAATGCCTAGCAGCCGCTAGGTTCAATTAGTAATTAAAAGTAATGGTTTCGAGATCAAGCCTTAATAGTTTCTTATTTTAAAATTAGTGATCAAATGACAAACAAATCATGGAAAACCCTAGCATCTGCTAGGATCTTGGCGGTGGCTAATCTACCTAGCGGGTGCTAGGCTTAAGATTACGTGTTTGACTATGTGTATTATATTCTCTTGAAATTACGTTTTGAATTACATCTATTCAGAAAAAGTCGTAAATATTTTTCTTTTCTTGGAGTATTTGTTGTCTTCTCTTGTCTTGGAACATCAAATAAATGTAGTAAGCATCCTCCCTGACGTTTGCTAGTCTTGTAAAATTTAAATACAATAATGGAGCTTAGTTAGTTTTCATTAGCGTTCATTACTTGTCCCGTATAAAAGACAACAAATTTCCTATCAGCCACCAACATCAAGATAGTATGTTAGGCTAGGAATAACATGTAATAGACTTCAAATATTCTTATATTCAGAAAAGTGGTAAATATTTTTAATTACATGTATTCAAGAAAGTGGTAAATATTTTTCTTGTCTTTGAATATTTGTTGTCTTATCTTGTCTTGGAACATCAAAGAAACAAAAATTTTGACGACATGCAAGGCTTCCTAACCTGTCCTTAGGTAGTTTCCTCTACATTTACTTCCCTTAGGATAAAGCATTATGTATTACTAGTTCATATCAATGAAAAAATTTAGCATCCGCTAAGCTACATCAATGAAAAATTCACTATCTACATTATTGACAAATATAAGTGTTAGAGCATAATAATATAAGTACATATTTTAAACCTAAAGATGTATCATGATTATCTTGGCCCTGCATATTTTTAGAAATTACCCGTTAAACAAAATAGTCTGAAACAATTTACTAAACATCGAGGGCGAAGATGAACATGAACCTTGCTCAGGAATAAAGGATCAGAGGTCGTGAAGAGCAATGCTTGTTTTATGTTTACCAATTATTCGTTGATGAGAAGGCTAGCAGCTGTTAGCCTCTACAATGTTGGGGAATCCATTTTAACGATGCAAAAAACAATCTCAACAACTTTGTTGTCATTGTTTGTAATTATTTTATATTAGCTGGACTATCCCTAGCAAATCCAAGTCCTTAAATACATACTTTCAAGAAGGTTGACGCCTTATGTATTTCTCATTTGATATTTTTTTGTATAAAATGTAATCCATATATTTTCATATAAACAAAAATGCTTTGTAATCGGTAAGCACCGTTAGTTAATGAAAGGTAAGTGTCGTTAGTTAAGGCTAGTAATAAAGATAGACACATAGTTAGGCAAGGTTAGATCATAGTAGCACAAGTAGATCATAGTAGAAGAAGTATCCTCGAAGCTTGTATGGCATGGTAGTCTGTGAAAAAATAATGGGTGACTAATGAATAGAAATTTATTAAATGTATAAATCAGTAAGCTTAAGTGTTGGAACATTATTTGTCCCTTGTTAATGAATCGAATAGTAATGAATTATTAGTGGATTCAACTCCCATATTATTACTAATGTCGTCATTAAAAAGCAGACCTTGTCAGGGAAAATCAATCTTATGTGATTAAAATTCCCTTTGTATGCTCTCATTAACTCCAGATTGGACCTTAAATCTTATCTATTAAGATAGCTACTAAATAGGTAAATTTTGTGATAAGATTTACAATAAATATGTTGATTGGTCGGACTCATCACCTTTTCCAATAAAGATTGATATTAAAGCCGCTAACAAGCTTGTATTAATTTCAAGCATGCGATGGCATATTCACTCCATATATTTATCTAATCGCCCCCTTATTTTCACACCTTTCAGGTTTCTTTCACAAGATTTCATTTATTCTGTCATGGTGGACCAATGTTTCCTTTCATGCAATTTTTACAACTATGCGTGAAATGGGATTTTATACCAAAATTTTGCGTCGTCGTTTGAAATCCATTTTTTGGATTGAATCAGAGCAAGACTTGGTTGCAATTGAGGGAGTTCTTGGAGATGATTATATTTCTAGAGGGGCATCCGAGGGTAAATGTGAAAGTTGCTCCGACGAAGGATTGGGATTTGGAGATGGGGCATCATTGGATTAAGCCAGCATATAGGATTAGCATGGAAGCAGAAATAGACAAAACCTTGAGTGCATCATGGCCCTTGCTTTTTTATGCTTGTTATAAATAGGAAGGTTTGGTGGACATGGACGTTTTTTATGAGTTGTACAAATGGTTTGACGTCCTAAATTGTTTCTTGTATGAAGTGGAAAAATTGGGTAAGACATCGTCAACGGGAGGTAGGTGACTCCACTTGTATGACCTGAATGATATGTCTACTTCGCCGCAACAGGAACCGACACATTAGGATGTTCTTGGCCGGAAAGTTAGTGAGCCATATGTTGGTTAAAGAGTCGGGTTCTGCTAGAAAATAGCATCTTTTTCTAGAACCACCAACGGAAACTGCATTTTCATGCCCGTTAAGGTGGAGGTTATGGAGATGTCATTTGATTAAGATAAATAAGTGGTTTTAAAATCCATCATGTTGTATATTTGTTTTGATTGTTATATAGCGTTGTCAATTCCATTGTTATTGATTCATATTGTTTAGCTTATTAGTCTGGGGTTTTTGTATTCCCAACCACTTGTGTTTTTTGGCATTTTCCCTTACGTTTTTCACTAAAGTATTGTTGGATCGTTCGGGTTTTTAGACTAATCCTCTCATTGTATCTGTAATGTAAAGGGAAAGGAACCCTTAAACCCTCCTTTAATTATAAAATACAATAAATCATTAGTAGAAGTTTATGTTATGCATTGCACTAAGCAATTTAAACAATTACTCACTATTAAATTTGGTTTGTTTCAAGTTGTCAATTTGTTGGTAGAAGTGAAGACTAGCGGCCGCTAGCATCTATATATTCTAGGATATCTTTCCGTCAATGTAAAAAAACAATCTTTATAGCTTTAGGTTAGAGGGGCTTGAATGCAAGACAAGAATTATCCTAAGTTTGCTAATCTCAAGACTTTGTTATGTTACACCAACGCCACGAAATAATCTATGACCTTAGCGCCCACTATCCTTCGAATATCATGTGGTGGACTTCGTATAACATATTGAACTTAGTGGCTGTCAGGATGAAAAATTGTTTTTGGAATATGTGACATAACGAAATTTGTTAAAATTTGTTATTTTACACAACGGGAGTATAATAATCTTCAATCTTAAGGGCTATGTGTACTCTAGAAATCGTTAATATTTGTCTTGTCTTCAAATATGCGTTGTCTAGTCATGTATTCAAATATCCAAGAAATGATGTAAACATCCACCCTAGCAGTCACTAGTCTTTTTAACATTGTTTTCTAAATTCTAAATATAATAATGGAGCTTAGTGCATTTTTCCGTCAAGTCATTACTAATTGTCATGTATGCAAGACAACAACTATCCTAAAGAATGCTAACCTCAAGCCTCAATAATGTTACAACAATGTTAATTTGAATAACATAATGAACCCAGTGGCTGATAGGCTTAAAATTTCATTTGGAATTCATGCAATAGACTTTGAATATCCTATTGAGCTCAATGGCCACTAGGCTTAAATTTTCATTTGGAATCACGAGTATTCAGGAAATAAATGTAGTGAGCAACCATCCTAGAGGTCATCATCGTGGAAAATAGTCTTTTAAAATTCAAATATAATTGTGGGGATTATAGTTAGATTTTGTTTCGAGTCATTACAACTTGTCTTGAATGCAAGACAACAAATATCCTAGTGGCCACTAACCTCAAGTCTTTGTGATTTTCCTCCAGTGCTATGTAAATATATTTTGTTACTACTTATCCTAAATAGCATGTTGTACTCGAGAGGTCACCCTGGCTAAACAATTAGTGTTGGAGCTTAGTTCAGTTTTAAGTTTTAAGTCGTGTCGTTAATCAATATATTGAATGTAAGACAAGAATTATCTTAGTGGCCACTAATATTAAATCTTTATTATGTTACACCAATGCAGTGGAATAATCTACGACCTTAGTGGCCGCTAGGCTTCGAATATCATGTGATATAATTTGAATAACATATTGAATTCAAATGACATCGCTAATGTAGAAAATTTCATTTTAAAATCTGTGTATACGGAAAATCATTTAAATTAATCTTGTCTTGGAATATTTTTGTCTTGGAACATCAAACAAAGAAAGTAAACATCCACCCTAGCGGTTGTTAGTCTTAGAAGGTAGTATTGTAACATCTAAATATAATACTTGAGCTATGGTTGAACATAAAAATGGTTTTTCAGCAGAACAAATATTTTAAAAGGGATTACAAAATTTTCGGTCATGGGAGGACAAAAATGTGGTTTCAAACAGAGCAACACATTTTGACAAGAAGACGAAATGGAAGGCAGAGTTGCCAAAGGGAAAGGTTGGGACAGGTTGCAGTGCAAAACATAAGAACTAGGTGAACACAGAGTGGTGCAAGTTCCCGTCATCAACTATGGTACACATATAGTAACATAGATTATTTTGATAAATACATGTTTAAGTTGTATCTGATATTTTGATGTGCTTGATAATATATGTTAAAGCTCTGTATTCTCTCTAAAACACAATATTAGCAAGATTCTATCTGCAACCTATTTTGCTTGTCTCTTTTGATTATGTCATTTTTGGGCCTCCTAATCTGCACTCGCACTCGTTATCTATCCACAATCACTATTTTTGTCTTGTTTGTGCGCCCACAAACACGATTACAATCATTGCCTCGAAACTTACTTTGTTAAAAAAAAATGTCCAGAATCGAGCACTTAGACTAGTAAATTAGTGCATATGCATGTTGTATTCTAATTTCAAGAGATCCTTTTCTGTGATTACAAAATAAAAAATAAACCCTAATATATATTTCTCCGGTTTATTTAGTTTTTTTCCAAATGCATTCAATGAAAGAAATTTCGAAAACTAAAAAAAAGTGGGAATAGGAAATTTCTAAATTTGAATTTCCCTTCTTAAAGCGAAAGTGCGGGATTTTGATATTTCAAATATTGGAATTTAATGCGGGGGATTTCACATATCGTACTTTGAATTAACCCATCATTAATATTTGCATTTAATTTGGGGCATATCGTGGGATACGAGGAAATCAAATTGATTAATTTTACCTACTTTAGAAACAAGTGGGACAACGACAAAAGTTTCTTTGTGAACACTCGAGAAAACGACAAATATTAATTTAAGCATAATAAAAAACCATTTAGAAAATAGAAGTGAACATTAGGAAACAAAAAAATTAAATTTTAATAGAGCGATATACACCTCGTTAATTATTAATTTTTATCGAGTGCGACTTCGATATTTTTAAAATATAATGTACGT
Organism: Taxus wallichiana var. yunnanensis; assembly: GCA_018340775.1. Taxonomy (NCBI): domain Eukaryota; kingdom Viridiplantae; phylum Streptophyta; class Pinopsida; order Cupressales; family Taxaceae; genus Taxus; species Taxus wallichiana. The sequence continues at coordinate 828,514,036 of CM031234.1, forward strand.
TAATTTGGGGGATAGCATGGGATACAAGGAAATGAAATTTATTAATTTTACCTACTTTAGAAACAAGTGGGACAACAAAAAAAGTTTCTTTGTGGACTCGCGGGAAAATGACAATTATTAATTTCAAGTATAATAAAAACCATTTAGAAAATAGAAGTGAACATTAGGAAACAAAAATTTAAATTTTAAGAGAGCGATATACGCCTCATTAATTATTAATTTTTATCTACTGCAAATTCGATATTTTATAAATATAATTCGCGTTAATTCGGGGGATAGCATGGGATACGGGAAATCAAATTTATTAATACTACCTACTTTAGAAACTAGTGGGACAACGTCAAAAGTTTCTTTGTGAACTAGCAGAAAATGACAAATATTAATTTAAGCATAGTAAAAAACCATTTAGAAAAATAGAAGTGAACATTAGGAAACAAAATAAATAAATTTTAAGAGAGCGATATACACCTCATTTATTATTAATTTTTATCAAGTGTGAATTCAATATTTTTAGCTATCATCTGTGTTAATTCAAAAAAATCCAAAAAAATGTGGCATCTTGCAAGTTTGAACCAATTAATTACACAATTATATAATTGACACATTTATTAAGAAATTTTTAATTAGCGATAGAATTAACAAATATTTTTTACCTATAAAAATCTGCATTATTAAGTTGTAATGGTAATCCATTAAAATGTTGACACGTGGCATGAAATTTCTAATATATCTCGTGATCGTCTATATTTTGGAGTTATTTACGCTTTACTCTAGAAAAAATAAAACATAATTTTACGCTTCACCAAATTTTGAGAGTACCTTATAGATAGGAAAGAAAATAGCGACCGCTAAGCTCCATTAGAATGATATTTTTGCAACACCGAATTCAAAATAATAAATACTTAGATTTTATAGGGGATCAGGGTATTCTCTTCAAAGACATGTTAATGAACAACTCGGCATGTCGTATGTTGTCTGTCTATTTGTTGAGCGAAGCCTAGTGGTCGCTAGCCTCTACAACTCCTAGGTTTCATTTCCAGCAATGTAAATAAATATCTCTACAGTTTTCGATCACTAGTATTTTCATTAACTGTAATCTTATCTTATTGACTATACATTCCTTCCACAACCAAGTGTGGCACTACATACCATTGAAAGATATCTCAACTTCTATATTACTCATAAGTTTTTTTGTGTCTAACACATAATTTATATCGGTTCGTATCAAGTAAAATACTTAGCGACCGCTAAGCTCCATTACTTGAACAAGATCAATCAAACAAAGTGCATGTGAAAGAAAATGCTTAGCGACCGCTAAGCTCAAATACTTACCGAAATGAATGATTATGCGGAAAATAGGCTAAAAATTTTCTTGATAACATAGATGCTTTATGAACAAATCATAGTAATAGATATTAGTGGTCATTAGGCATTTTCCATAATATATTTTGATGATGATATGTGAGATATGGACAATTTTTATTTTCGAAAGCTATGGAGGTCTTTACATAGTCGGGAAGAAAGATGATTACTAAAAATGTTTTCAGGGTGCTCATATAACATCATAGGGACTGTTAGGTACACACCTTTGCATCTTTTCTTTTTTACACATCGGTGTGCATCAATGAAAATGATTAGCAACCGCTAAGCTCTGCTACTTGTTAGGAGGAGTAGATTAGCAGCCACTAGGCTCAACTAATTTTTTATTTTGAATATAGAGATCAAACAACAATTTGTATTAAAGCAAATGCTTAGTGACTGCTAAGCTCGAATACTTATAGGAAGGAATGATTTGGCGGAAACTAGGCTAAACAATATCTTATTTCAAACATAGCGCTCTAATAATAGATCATAGTAATATATATTATTGGGCGCTAGGAATTTTTCATGAAATTTTTAGATGCAAAATATGTGAGATATAAAAATTGTTTACTATCGAAAGCTATGGAGGTCTTTGAGAAAGTAATAGATTAGCGGCCTCAAGGATAAACTGTTTATTAATTTTGAAAATAGAGATAAAAAATAGTTTGTATAAAAGAAATGCCTAGCGACTACTAAGTTCGAATACTTACAAAACATAGTGCTCTACGCTTATTTTTTATTATTAAATGAGAAAGGAATAGATTAGCGGCCTTTAGGCTAAATTGTTTCTTAATTACGAAAATAACGATTAAAAACAATTGTATTATAGAAAATGCTTAGTGACCACTAAGCTATGATACTTACAAAACATAGCACTCGGATAACAGATCATATGAATGGATGAAATGGCATCGCAAGGCATTTTTCATGTTGGTTTGTATCAAAGAAAATGCATAGTGATCACTAAGCTACATTACTTATTGAAAGGAGTGGCTTGGCGCTCACTAGGCTCTACTGTTTCTATTTTTTTAAATATCGACCTAATAAAAATCATTATGTCTTAGTGAAAAGATAAGAGTTAGAGCATAATAATAGAAGTACATATTTTAAACCTGAAGACGTATCCTGATCATCTTGGCCCTGCATATTTCTAGAAATAACCCGTTAAACAAAATAGTCCTAAACGTTTTACTAAAAATGGAGGGAAAAGATGAACATGGGTCTTGCTCAAGAATGAATGATCCGAGTCCATGAAGAGCAATGCATGTTTTATGTTTACCAATTATTCGTTGATGAGAAGGCTATCGGCTGTTATCCTCTATATTTTCGATGAATCTATTTTAACAATGCAAAAAAACAATCTCAACAGAGTTTGAAGTCATTATTTGTAATTATATTATATTTGATGGACTATCCTTGGCAGATCCAAGTCCTTGAATACAAACCTTCAAGAAGGATGACTAATGACTAGAATTTTTGCAACTAATAAACATTGTTAGCTAGTGAAAGGGAAGGCTTTGTTATTGCTATGATTAACAATTTATTATAATTAACATAGCCACATAGTATGGAAATGTTAGATCATCGTAACAGATGTACATCATTTAAACTTGAAGACATGTTCTATGTGTCTTGGCCTTGCATATTTTCTTAAAATCATCCTTCAAAGAAAATAGACCTAAATGATCAACCACATACGCAGGCAAAGGTGAACAAGATTCTCGCATAGTATTAAATGACAGACTTCTATTGCATTGATCAAATCTTTTTGATATAGTATGCCCAATGGTGTGTTTGATAAAATAAAAAAACTTTTGTTGGCCTAGGAAAAACAAAAATCTAGGTCTAAGTGTTATATGTGTGTGTCAGCCTCTCTCCAATCCTTGAAGCTAGTTTGGCAAGATAGCCGCAAAAAAAAGGGTGACCTTCTTCCAGATGTTAATCGCATAATTAATAACATGACTAACAACTAGAATTTTTGTTGGAATGTGTTTGTTGGATTGATAGAAGTTGATAATGTTGATTGATGTAAGAGAAGTGTGGTTATGCATATATGTAGTAAATTTTGAGAATTCGTTTAGCAAATGCGGAAGGTGTTATTACAAAGAATGTTGAAGAGGGTATTGAGAAAAGAATGTTAGTGGAAATCATGTTGTGTATAATTTGTGTAGAAGGAATTGTCTATAACCAACCCTGTTGATACAATATTGTATCGATCAATTTTTTCCAATATAGTGGTTCATAGTGCCCAAATATATGATTTGTATCATGAAACAAGATGCAGTATGGAAGTTTTAGACTATTTTCATTAAATTTTAAGTAATGATTTTTTTGTTCAAGACCACACCAATATTTGTTATTTCGAAGGAAAGCAACAGAAGGGAATTGTCTATCCTCGAGACTTGTCTGGCTCTTGATGGCATGATCAAGATTTGTGCCCTACTAGTCAATAATTCATAGTGGTGGCTTAATTTTTTTACTTTTTTGTCTTGTGATGTTTTGTAATTAGATGTACTCCTAGGCTTTTTGTCTGCCTAGTTTGAACTCGTGGCTTTGGGGCATGCTTCCATATCGCCTTTTTTTTGTGAATATTCTTATATCATTTTACTTGTTAATATAATATAAGATGTTATTCATAAATAAAACACACCATCAATCCAAAATTAGTAAATTAAAAGTATATGTAAAAATTATTGAGATTACTCGAAGGACCAAATATAGAATTTTTATTTTTCAATGATTATTAATAGTTTGAAGATTAAATTGTGCAGTATCATGATATTGATTACCGAGGTTTTCCTCGATTGTAGATTATAGACCTTGTTCCCACCCAATGTAAATTAATAAATGTATGAATCAATAAATTAAAGTGTTGGAACATTGTTGGTCCGTTGCTAATGACTTGAATAGTAATGAATTAATTATTAGAGCGACTCTCATATTATTGCCAATGTTGCCATCAAAAACTTGTGTAAATAAAATTCATTTTTTATGTTTTCATTAATTACTGATTGGAGATTGAATCTTATTTATTGGTAGGCTACTAAATAGGTGGATTTTATAGAAAAACACGGGTCTATCAAAGCGTTTTGTGATAAGATTGGAAATAAATATGTTGATCTCCCGGACTCATCACCTTTTCCAATAAAGGTCGATATTAAAGCCCCTAACAAGCTTGTATTAATTACAAGCATGCGATGGCATAGTCACTCCATATATTTATCGATCCGCTCTTCCTTATTTTCACACCTTTTGGGTTTATTTCACTAGCTTTCATTTCATCTGTCATGGCCTTTCCAATGTTGTCTTTCATGCAATTTTCCGTGTCGGTGCGTGAAATGGCATTTTATACCAAAATTTTGTGTCGTCGTTTGAAATCCATTTTTCAAATTGAAACAGAGAAAGATCGGTTCTTTATGGAGGGAGTTCTTGGAGATGATTATCTTTCTCTAGAGGGATGTCCAAGGGTAAATGCGGAAGTTGCTTCGACATTCGATTTTTCATCTTCTTATCATACACCCAACGAAGGATTGGGCTTTGGAGATGGATTTTCACTAGATCAAGTTAGCGTATAGGGTTGGCATGGAAGTGGAAATGGAAAAAACCATGAGTGCGTCGTGGCCCTTACTATCTGAGGCTTGTTATAAACAGGAAGGTTTGGTGGACGTGGCCATTTTTTCATAGTTATACAAATAGTTTGACATCCTAATGTGATTCGTGTCTGGTGTGTCCAAATGGGGTGAGACACCGAGGGCGGGACATAGTTCACTCCCCTTGCCTGACTTGGATGATATGTTTTTTCCATGGCAATAGGAACCGACACGTTGGGATCTTCTTCACCGGAAAGGTCATGAGGCATACGATTGGTTAAAGAGTCGGGTTGTTAATAGAAAAGAGCATCTTTTTAGGGGCGCCTCTGTGAAGTTGTTTTCATCTCCGTTAAAGTGGAGGTTACAGAGGTGTCATTTGATTCAAATAAATAAGTGCTTCTAAAATCCGTCAGGCTATAACTTTGTTTTGGTTTTTATATAGCCTTGTCAGTTCCATTTTTACCAAATCATCATGTTTGTCTTATTGGTCTAGGTTTTTTTGTATTTCCAACCACTTGTGTTTTTGGCATAAGCCCTTAAGTATTTTTTTCACCAAAGTATTGTTGGATCGTTTGGGTTTTTTAGACTGATCCTCTTATTATATCTATAATGTAAAGGGAAAGGGACCCTTCAACCCTCCTTTAGTTATAAAAATCAAGAAATCATTAATAAAAGAAATTGTTGTGTGTTGCATTAAGCAATTTCAACAATTAATCGCTATTAAATTTGGTTTATTTGAAGATGTCAATTTGTTGCTAGAAGTGAAGACTAGCGGCTACTAGCATCAATATATTATAGAATATATTTCCGTCAATGTAAAAAACAATTTGTACAACTTTAGGATAGAGGAGCTAATAGTGGATTGATGGCTATCTTCCCATCACTTTAAAAAAATTGAGTTACACTACATCATTGTGGAAACCTAGAGGTCTTCACTTTCGAAAGCTATGGAGGTCTTTGAGAAAGGAATAAATTTAATTATCTTGCCCTAATAATAGAAGATATTGTAAATGGCTCTATTTCTTTTATAGAAACCTCTCCTACAACAATCTATCTTGGGGAAATTCTGTCATTAAAAACTTTTCATGTTTTCCTCCATACAGTTGTAGATATAAACACAAATTTTCTCTACATACCAATTCAGTTTTGTTTCTTATGGTTTTGGATATCACCAATTAACTAATGCAAGAAATAGTAGTTATCTTTTAAATAGCTCGGGTTCCAGAGACATTCTTCTATTGTTATCAAAAATTTGGCAAACTTGGATATGTATGATGTTGTCTAACAAAATTGTGGCCCAATGCAATGAACAACATCCATCTCAAAACCAGAAATTGTTTGCATCTGTTAGGGTTCAGTACTACTATTGTGCATAATTATAGCTCTGTACCATTCAAATCATCCAAAGGTATTTACAAAAGGCTCTACAAACAACATGGAGCAAGGTGTTAAAACTAACATGGCAAGACATGATTTCATATTGTATAGATTATCAAATGAAAAATTAGAAAGCAATATCATATTACAATTTCTTTATTAACACATCTATTTGTTACATTTAGGTTCTCAAGGTTGGTCATACTGCACATGAACATGGCTCTTTACATGTACTGACGACATAATGAAAATCACAAAAAATCTTAAAGATAAATATGTAATTGGATATGGTGGTACAAGAAATCTTAATAAATGTGATCTAAGAATTCTAAGCCAATTTCTATAAAGAGAATATACAATCGCTACCCACTAATATTTCTTGCATTTAAAGTGATGTGGAAATAGTTGGAAGCATCAAGCATCGAAATCTTGAGAGTTTGCAAGGATGTTCGCTTTCTCCACTTCAAAACCTGATGTTTTATGATTACAAGGTAAACGAAAGTCTCGGGACATCCTACATGGTGAGTAAAATTATTATGTTATGAAGAAAATGGGCTATATCATTGTAGATTCATTTTTGAAATAGAAGTGTCCAATCAACCTCTAACCTTCATATTAAAATGGATTGTTGGAAAATCTAACAAGTGTTTTATTAATTTTTATTTTCATATAGGATCATCAAATAATATTATGCTAGACTGGAACAATCGGCTAAAGATTTCTCATGGTGCTGAAGAATGATAGCCATATCTTCATTATGACTGTAACCCACACATTGTTTACGGTGGCTACAAAGACTTCTAATATTCTTTTGGATTATAATTTCGATGCAAATTTGTCAGACTTTTGCATTTCCAAGTGCATTTACTCGACCAAACACCACACCTATACCTATGTTATGGGTATCATTTGTTACATTGACCCATAATATGCAAGAACATTAAGGCTGAATAAGAAAGTATATATACACTTACGAGATTGCTCTTCCGGAGTTACTAACAAAAGGAAGTTGTGGCCAATAACTCAAATCTGCCAAAGTTGGTAAGATTTTTTTTGTTAATTTTCATTGAAGCTTACATTATACGTTGTTTAAGTATTTTTAAGGTTTGTTGTCAAGAGAAATCAAATGTGGATGGAATTTTCTTTGACATTGGCAAGTGAACCTAGATTCTATCAAAAGCAGACTACAACACACTCATGGAAACTATTGATACAGAAGTTGCAGAAACCTATAGGGATCTTGGGATTGTAAGAAAAAACTTCCAGTTGGCCTTGTTTTGCACTAAGAAATAGCCATCTATTCGACCCACCATGCATGACATTGCCAAAGATATAAAGTTGATGACGCCGAGTGTCATTCTGTGCAATTTCCTAGTATTTGAATGAACCAAGCTGACCCTAGTAATACTTATAGAATGTATTGGGATGGATATGCAGATGGTAAGCGCAACAATGTTACAGAGAGCACAAGTTACGCTTCTAAGAGGCATTTGTTTGTGAGATTTAGTGAGGTGATTTCACAAAACAATTTTTGACTGGAACGAGACTTGGACGGTGTTGTGATGGAAAAAAAAGAATCCCCTGAAGTGCTCTCTTTCTCTGAGTCTGCTTTTCTCAATGGCTGAGCCAATTTCAAGTAAACAATGACCAATTTTAGCTATTATAGTCCATATTATTTTCCATAATAATTCAAACTACTCAAACCCTTAAAACAGATAAACGTGTGCCCGAATTTATTTTAGAAGGGGAAAAATTGGGTTTTGGACAATTTGTTCCTTTTCCACTTGCCGAATAGGATTGTTTTCATCCTAGATAAATCAATCCACTTCGATACTAGTGGGATTGTTTGAAAGTTCTGTGTTGCATTATTAGTTATAAGTTTATTCTTTGTTATCTTGTATCTTGATATATTACGGTGGCATCTTGATTTTATGTATCTTGGTGTTCCCTCTAATATGCTTATGTTGTATATCACTACTTCTCTTCTATGATTGCATATCATACAGGGGCATCATACCTTTTTGATGTCCTATGTCTATGCTCTCTTGTATATTACAATCTAGTCAGCAATATCTTCTATATCATGATGCATCTTGTTATGTGCTAAATTAAAATTAAGATGCTTTCATCACGTGAGTATCTTCCTATATGCTCAACAACTTACTTTGCACCACATCTATTCCCCTTACTAATACATTTTCCAATTTGGAATCATATTTGATTACCGTTGCAATTTGGGAATCCTACTTGAGGATCTTTCTCGGGAAGAATTTGTTATCTGTGACTCCGCATCCTCCACCATAGTCAACTTGTCTTTTATCCATTCATCCTCCCTCCTCATTTCTACTTGCCCGCCATTTATGCACACCTCGTACTTCTCACCATTCTTGTCCCCTTTCACCACTCTGTGTTTTTTCTTCATGATCTTCCCTTTTACTCTTCCGCTTTCAACTTGACAATCTTACTTAACCATCCATACAGTGTGGGACTCTTATTGGAGGTATACCTTCTTCCTAAGATCTTCTTGATGTAGAAACTTCTCCACCATTTCCTCTCTCATCGGACGACAATCACCACCACAAATGTCTTTCCGCTCCACCTCTTCTGCTTGACATTCTTGCCTCATCACTCCCACCACATGGGCATCCTAATTAAGGATTCCCCTCGCAATCTACATTCTACACTGCATATCTTCCTCCATCCTTTCATCTTACACTCCTTTGTTTCCTTCCTTTTATCACAACCTCTCACCCCTCGTTCCATTCTCGCATACACCATTTACTCTTTTCTCTTTCTTCCTAGTATCTATTTTTGCTTGGTAATCTTACTTACACATTCTCGTAGTATGGTAGATTTATTTGAGAGTTCCCCTTCAGTCCATCTTATCATACAAGCTTCCCCACCTCCATCATTCACTCAAGCCACCGCTTACCTCGCATGGACCTTCTTCCCATCATTATTGTTCTTCATCTTCGGCTTGGCGATCCTACTTAATCATTCATGCAAAGCATGGAAATCTTACTTAAGAGTCCCTCTTAAGGATGATTTGTCATCTTGCACTTCCCCATCCATACAAGTTCCCTCCATACTATTTGTCCCTCCCTCACCATCATCATATGTTCCAACCAATTGTTATATCTCCATGCACACTACATTGTTATCTCTTCTATCACATTCACCATCACTATCGGTTTGGCGATCTTACTTAACCACTCGTGTGGCATGGCGATCTTACTTAAGAGTTCTTCTTAAGGATGATTTGTCATCTTGCACTCCCCCATCACTACACATCCTCACCCTTCACTTTTTCTCGGCATTCCCCATCATCACATCCTCTCACCACCTCCTACATTCTCACCAACTTCACCTCATGTTTTCCCACTCTTCATCTCCATCATCCCTTGCTTGGAAATCTTACTTAATCACTTCCGCCACATGACTATCTTACTTAAGGGTTCCCCTTAAGATGGACTTTTTGTTCTGGACTTCACCTTTTGCTCACTCATCATTCCTTCCATTGATCGTTACTTCCTCCTAGTCTCCCCTACCAACCAACTTTTCCTCCTACCATTACCCTTTCTCAACCTATCATATCACAGAGTGTGTCCACCATCTTCAACTTGCAACCATGTTCCTTTCCCCCATTCCCCCTCCTTGTCCCATCATTCTTCATCCCGCTATTTCCATATATGGTTTCTTTACCTTCACCTTGTTCATCCTCATCATTTGCATCCTCTCTTCGCTTTCATCTTGTCACAAAATGTCTCTCCCCTTTCTTTTCTTGTTTCCACTCCATCTTCTTAAATTCTCCCACATATCCACCCCCATATCCACCTACCATTATTATTGGTATCCCTCTAACATTCTTTCATCATCATCTTCCATTTCCACACTAATAATTATTGTTGGTCGACCCCTAAAAATCACTCATCATCATTCTCCATTGCCTTTTTCACTCTCTTTGTCCTTCTCTATGTTTTCCCCACTCTTTCCCTCGTCATTCACCAACAATAATTATTGTTGGTCTTCCCCTAATGTTCTTTCATTGGAATTTCCTCTTCTATCCCCCATTCTCTCTTTCCTCCCCTCCCTTTTCTCCACCTCCACCCTTTCTTGTCGTTTCTTCCCCACCTCTCCATCTTCCCTTCACCCTTGTCCATATCTTTATTGTCTTCATCATACATCCTTTGTCTATTTTCTCGTAATCCTCTTATCCTCATCTCACACATCTCCACGGATTTTCCACTCTGTTTCATTTCTCCCCTTTTTCTACACACTATGTTAATGATACTACCTACTCGCCACAAAATATCCCCATTCTTGATTCCCTTCCTTCGCATCATTTCATCTCTTGTCCTCTCCTCCTTCCCACTCTTTGTGCTTGTCTCCCTTTCTCTTTAAATGTTCTTCCTATTTTTCCCTCGTTCTTCCTTCTTACTTCCCCATCATTACCATGTCTCTTTCTTGTTATCCAGTATTTTTTATCCCTTCATCCTCCACATGCATCTCCATGCGGTCTATCCCATATTCTCTACCTTGGTCTTCCCCGCGACAAATTGGTTTCTTCAATCTTCTCCCTATATCTGCTCTGTCATCTCTTCTTACCCATCATTTTCACCTTACTCCTCCCCTCCCCTTCTTTTCTCTACCACCTCTACCCTTTTCAATCATTCGGTACCAGTTTCTCTTCTTTTCTCGATCTTCTCTAGATCTTCTGATCTCTTATAGTTCTTTTCTTTTCTTTTCTCCACTCTATCATCTCTTTCATCTTCTTTAAATTCTTCATCTCCTTGAGTTTTCCATCATTTCTCTTCCTTTATCTCATCCATACCTCTTCATTGTATCTTTTATATTCCACTACCTTCATTTTGCACCTCTCTCTCCCTTTTATGATTTCACCCTCTGCTTTGTCATCTTCTCTCATCTCATCTCGTCTTCTTCTTGTTTGTCCTTATTCTCCTATCATCCTTATCTCTTATTCTCTTCCACCTATTTCATTCCCTTTTTCTCCTCCTCCGTCTTCGTCCACTCTATTCCATACCCTTGTCTCCTTCACCTTTGATTTTTCCTTTCTCATTCTTCACCTACCCATAATCAACCACTACTCATGTCCATTCCTTTTTTCCTCTCTTTCCACTCTCAATCATTACATCCTTCAACACATCTTCACACCTAGCATTCAAGGCCAATTAAAATATTTCCCCATTTGCGCACCACAACTGCTTCATTCTCTTACACCCCATTCTCGTCCTCCTCTCCACAAGCATTGACCTCTCCTCTTTTTGAGAGCTTTGTCATCTCTTCCATTCTCGTCAGCCCTCTCGAGGGGGCATCATCACATCTGTCCCTAATCACATATTCTCATGGTATTTTTATGATACCATAACATTCATCACCTACCACCTTCCATTCTCACAAAAATGGATGCTCTACTTTTTACTTAGCAAAAGTAGATTGAATTCTTCCCCATTCTCATGAGCAAAAGTTTGTTCTACTTTTGCTTAGAGAATGTTTTCTCTTTTCTTCCTCTAATAACTTCTTATTGAAGGAACACCTTCCTTAAGAAGAATCTCTTCAAAACTTTCAACCCCGCCGCCTAGGGCATATTCATCCATCTCATCTACTTTCTTTGAAAGGACACTACTTTCATATTATCCTTCAAAAGAGGGGCAAATGTAGACACCCCAATTTCACACCTCTCCAAAACCAATTAATTTTCCCATTCCATTTCCCATAAAAACCCATGAGAAATTAATTGACATCAGTCAATTAATAAAACCTTATCAACTCCTAATTAATCTCCTCACATGTCAAATATTCCCCATGTCCCCCACTTGTGAATTAAATATTCATGTTTAATTCTTGTCCATTCCTCATGTCCCCCACTCACTTAATCCTACTTACTTTTCCAAATCATGATTAACCAAAACCTCCGAATTAATCCCACTTTCAGGCTATAAATAGAGTCTTACCCTTACCCCTCTTTCAAAACAAATAAAAATCATGGCAGAGCACTTGCATTATTGTTGCACATAATGTCCTTTCCACTAGTTCTAATGTCCGCATGAGCCTACTTTTCCCATCCACAAATCCATTATCATCATTCCCTTGGTGTAAAGTTTTTGAATCGATTGTCATCGCAACGAAGGTATCGCTCACGTTGGAGAAAGCACCTACACTTCAAGGATTACGGGCACATCCGGTCATCGCCCATTCGAGGTTCTCAAAGGAAACACGCGAAAGAAGCTATAAGTTCGGTTTCAGCTTTCTTTCTTATTATCGTTATTTCTAGAGCTCACAAGTGTGTCTTCACTTATTGTCTCTTTAAATCTTCCCTTCGATAAGTAATTCATTTCCACGTGCACACACTAGATATCGATGAGAAAACAGGGCTAGTATGTTAGCATGTGTTGTTTGGACCTTATTCAGACTCTTGCTTTAGTCTATGTCTTGTCTCGTGATTTGTGCCTTTAGCTCATCACCTTTTTATCGCTAATCATCTAATTACATTTTCCATATCCATCCATAGCATCCACATTGTTCTTCTACTTCGTTCGAATAACCATGTGTATAAGATTGCCTTTTACCATGTTTGAGGGAAACTTTGTCCCTTCTTTCAATAAACAACCTTGTCTTCTTTTTATCATATGTTTCTTGGCCGGTTTGCATTTGGGGAATGTTCCCTCCTTCCTAGCACTTCATTTGTTTGAGTTCATCATCACATTGAACATATATGTCTTGGCCTTGATCTATGCATTTTATTATTATATATGTGCAGGATTTCCCCTTGTATATTCTCACTCGTGGGAATATTTGCATCTTCATTTTCATATACATAGCTTCGGAAAACTTTCGAAAAACCCTAAAAATTCACAAAATCACCAAAAATCCAAAAAACGTTGGTAAAACATCAAAATCCAAAAAATGGTAAAACATTCAAAATCCAAAAACATTCACAAAACATCAAAATCCAAAGACAATTGATAAAGCATCAAAACATCCTAAACATTCACAAAACACAACATCCTCAAAATCGAAAACTATCCTACAAAACATCCTACTTTAGTGTTTGCTTGTTCTAGCACACGACATGCGGATCATCTTAATCTTCCTTCATTAACAAAGTTGGTTTGCTTGCTATGTCTATCTTCCCTTGCATATATCGTTGCTCGGGGCAGTTTCATAGTGCACATTACTTTTCATGGGACTTTTATGTCCTCCATCTATTCCCTTGCATGTATCCTTGCTTGGGGCATCATTTTAACCCTTGTCGTATAACTCGAACATTTGGGAACTGGAGCTGAATAACAAAATCATTTGTGCAACTTTCTTGAACGTTGTTTGTTTGTGTTTGTTTGTTGGTCTACTTGTTTACTTTCTCGTACAACATTGTTTTATGTATTTTACTTTGAGTCAATCCTTTAGCAATGAACAAAAATCAGTATTATGGTTCTTCATGTCATTTTACATTTTTGTTCTATCAAATAAATAGTTACTTCGAGCGGATGGTACATCAACTACGTCGTGATCTTCTCATTCTCCATTTATCTTCTTGTTTCCATTCTAACGAACTTTTTACCTATCATTTTCCATTCTTCCCCCTCCCTTACTTCTTCCACTTGAGGCATGGGCTCCTACTCAATCAATCCATTTGAACAATGGCCAACCAAGCCAAGTTCAAATCGCTTCATCATTATGAGTTTTCTTCCATAAGATGTGTTAAAAAAATCTCTTGTTGGCGAGATCAAATTGTTTTCGAGCACAATTGTTCTTCTCTTCTTGTCGAGCATCAATCAACCTCGTCTATCACCCCATTGATACTCAAGGGGGCATCGTCCATCCTACTAATTTTTCTTCTACTCCTTCAAATTGTCTAAAATTGTCTACTATCTTTGAAGTGGTGTTGCTTGTGCTACACCACATCAAAGAGGGGCAAATGTAGACACCTAAATCTGACTACGTAGTTTTAATGCTAAAATTGCACTATTTATCCTCTTTCCGTCATTTCATTATAATTAGTAGTTTCTCGATAATTAGCTAACATTCCCCTTTGTCTCGATCAATTAACGACACTTTGTTAATTAACTAGTCTCATACTTCATCCGGATACCAATTAAGCATTAAACCGTTAGTTATAATCCGCTTTTAATTAATTAATTAATTGTTATTAATTAATTAAGTCTTTCAATCTTGTATTTACTAATAAACCTTATTAGTTAAATCCCTCTTTCAAACCCTTCAAATTCTACTAATTTCCCCTACGAATCATTGCCAACTCATTTCTATAAAGCTTAACTTGGCCTATTAATTAATCATAGTTGGTTAATTAAATCACCTCCAACTCCCATGAGTTGTTGCTAATCACTAATTAATCTCTTCTAATAATGTTTATCCCTATCTAATTATACTTTACCTTTATCCTGCATTCACTAGGTTACAAGTTTCTCCCAAATTGGAAAGTTATATTACACAATGTCCTTGTAAGACATTAGCATATGATAGGAGCTTTTCAATCTTGGAAGGCTTATTGATCAAGCAACATTTTCCATCTTCTACTTGGCAAAGAGTAGTAAGAGAAGAACCAAACATGACAATTAAGCCATATTGGTGAGATCTCTTCCTCTTCCATGGAGAATTTCCTTTGATCGCACGTAGCTACATTCGGCTCACTAAAGGAGTACCTATAATTACAAAGCACATCCAAATATCAAAGGATTGGTTTGCATTTAATGTTTGATGCACATTAGTTAAGTTTTTCCTTTTTTAGTTTATCATGATGTTTATGTTGTTGATTAACTAAGTTAAGATTCTACTCAATGTTAGTTTTTTTTCATTAGCTTATATTAATTCAATCACATGCGTACATGTAGATATTATGGAATTTAATTTTTGGACTATGTTATTAAGATACAATAATTTCTCTCAATCCAAATATTCCAATAGACCATGGGAATTGGGATGCAAAGCAATTTGAATTAAAAATGGATTTAGTTTTGGCCAATCAATAAAAAAGTTTAGGAGTTTGTGTAAGCTGCACATGTTATTATGGTCACTATTTTGAGTATTACCATATTTTGAACATTACCACTATGTCGAGAAGAGTATTATGTGAACATATGACACTTTCTTTGTTGCTTTGCAAATCATTCAACCAATTGACCTTATCAAGTGTCTCTAAACTACCGCCAAAGGCGCGGACACTCCACCCTATTAACTCGGGGTAGTGAACCCCCAAGACACTACGGTGTTGTAGCGAGGCATTCAAGCAAAGAGAGTTTCCCTCCTTCCTCTTATTCACAACCCCTATATCTATATAGAGGAGTGATCCCCCTAAATCTATATGAGTATGAGCCAATTGACATTTTCCTTCTTTTTTAAACAATTTCGCTATGAGGATCTTGGTGTATAGCATTAGCCTTAAAATGTATTCATTTTAGGCCAAGCTTTCTCGTTCCCAAATTTGTCTTAGAGCATGTGTCATTAATGATAAACAATATATAACAATAACAAATATGGTAAACAATATATTGCTTGATGCACGCAGCCTTCCTTACATTATTTGGTGTTGGTTAGAGTTCTTACAACAAAAATTGTTGTAAAGAAATATGAGTAAGATCTTAAGAAGTTGAGAGAATCCGGTCATGAGAGATGGAAGATTTTCTAACTTTGTTAGAGGTTTTTAACTCCAAACCATGTTGTAAAGGCTTGAGCTTGCATCATTGGGCATATTTCGAATGACTCAATTTTGTATCCAAAGCACCCTCCTTGTGTTAGATATCCCAAAATAGTGTAATTGTAGTAGTACAAACTTAGTCTGTTTTCAAATAGAGAGTTGTTTGATATGTAAGTTATAAATATGTTTTACCAATTCAAGTATTAGAGGCACTTTTGATAGAGAAGAGTGCCCTAGTCTTATGACCACTCCATGCTACATTTTTGGCGGAGGTTATCCCATTCCTAGTAATTGAATTGAGATGATGAATAAGAAATCGTCATTTGGATCAAATCAATGCATTTATTATTAACTCTTGAGTAATTGTTCGGTTATGATAAATAATGAGATATTGTTTGTTCAATAATTAATGTCTTCTTATATTGTGTTTTTAATATCCATCCATTGTAGAAGAATATGCCTCTTAATCCCAGTGGGAACAACTCTATTTAATAACTTAGCATGGGCATTTGAGCTCATAACCTTTTGATTGAATGCCTTGAAATTAAATATAAGAGTTATCCACATAAATTCATTGCCATAATGCTTCCTATATAACTTCAGTATATTTTTAGTGTCATCGCCTCCTTTGGGAAAATAGTGAATATTTGAGTAAATTTGTAATATAATATTCTTATTATAATAACATCCTTAACATTATTTATCCCTGTATTCATATTTCCTAAAAGTATTCTTCCATTATCAAAATCATTCATTTTTCAATGAAGCAAATATAGATTTGCCCACATCTTAATTCCAACTACTGTAATTACACTTCACTGTTTTTACTAGACCACAAGCAACAATTTACAATATTCTTTTGGATTAAGTTGTATGAACAAGTTCTTGTCTAGCGTTTCAGATCTTGCTATAGAAGAATATTATTCATTGTTGCTTGTGGTCTAGCAAAAGTAGTGAAGTGTAATTGTAGCTTCACTTTTCTTTACTTGAAGATGGATCCTATAGTGAGATCCAAAACGTTGACAAAATCTTGTTGACACAAATGAATTTATAAGAATATTATTCATTGTTGCTTGTGTTTCTAGTAAAAATAATGAAGTGGAATTGCAGCTTCACTCTTTGTTCCATGAAGATGGATCTAGTAGTGAGATTTGAAACGTCAGACAAAAACTGGCTGTGACACAGATGAATCCAAAGGAAAACTACTCATTGTTACTCTATGATGAAACAAGCAACAATATTAAAAGAAGAGATATTTTAGTATATATCCTTTTTTTTTTTCAAATTACTATACTTCATAGTCACTGCTGCAAAGAACCTCAAAGACTTCATATTTCAAGCTTTAATGCATAATATGTGATGATATACCTTTTTTTTGCGATTACAATAGTCTTAAATTCCCTCTTGACAAAATCTCCATCGTCACTGCTGTGAAGAATCTCCAAGACTCTTCATATTTCAAGCTTCGATGCACAATATATGGTGATATACCTTTTTATTGTGATGACAATTTTTTTAATTCCCTCTCGACAAACTTTTTACAACTTTAGAAAAATGAGATACACTACTCTATACTAGATTACATCATGATCTGACTCGTGAATTCCTTCCACCGCTGCAAGAGCAGGAGATAGCACATGAAAGCTGCACAGAAAAATTCTTAGCCTAGCAACCAAGCAACGTTCTTGGAAACTCAAAATTTCCTTGAGAGGACCTTGATCATCTGACAGGGTCAATAGATAAGCACACAAACATCCTAAATTACAGAATCTACTCATTGGACTACTTATGTTTAAATGTTAGTAATACCATTCTCAGCCGCCTGAATTCCAGATGTCCTTCGAAAGGTTGAAGTGTAGCATCCTTTCGGTTTAAGTAAAGGATGTCAGCCATTGTATTCCACCTGTCCTATAGAAGGTTGAACTGTAGCATCCTTTAGGTTAAAGAAACAGATGCCAGACATGGAAATGAAAAAATGGTGGAAACCCTCTTGGTATTCTACTTCATCCGGTTGGGCATAATTCACTTGTGAAAACTATGGAAATGAAAAAAATGGCAGAAATACTCTTTATATTCTACTTCATCCAGTTGAGCATACTTCACCTGTGAAAAATATGCATGCATGTTAATAATGATCATCAAATACAATTGTAAACATGCATAAACTCCAAAATATTCTTTCACAGCTTATATGGAAAGCAAAGAATCAAATATAATAGCAGAACATAACGGTATGCACAACTTAACTATGTATGCAATAAACTGAAACAGCTGTATATTGCAGTAAAACGATGACGTTTCAATTCCAAAACAAGTGAACATAAATATGATTCTAAGGTGATCATCGAAGGTCACACTCTGATGACATCTTTTAACGACCAAAATAATAATTAAATGTCTTCAAACTGCTTAACATAATTAGTTTAATTGGTAGTACTAATCTACCCAAGTACCCACTACAATGTCTACACTATCTCCCCTAATATTTTAGTCAGACACCTGTCTGTCATCTCCGTGCTATGCTGGGGAACAAGCTCTTTATTCAGTTTGTCCCCTGCCATTTTGCTGCCTCCACATACCCTTGAACCACCACTTCCATTTGCTAAGCTGCACATGAAGCCTCACTGTGTGGATCTTCCTGAGTTTTTGATTCAGCAGCTCTTCTTGCTGCACTGGCTCAGCAATTTCCTCGTGTACTTTTGCTGACCCATGTAGCAAATAGGAACCATAGGAGCCTTGAGACCTAGATAACAATAGCTCCACGGCTTCAGTCAATGTGGCATCTGAATGGTATCAATTGGGTGCACTCAAATAAAAATTTTGAACTGCCAGGTTCAACTTTTCGAGTTTTATTTTTCAACTTCATGTTCTCCTTATCACACTCAATGAGTTATTTAGTTTCTTTATATCCAACTCTAAATCCTTGATTGTGGCCACGTGAATTATATGAACTTTGCATTTTGAGCAATAATTCCCTGTGTTGTACGACAGTGGTATCCACTTCTTCCTTGGCAGTATCTGTTTTGAAAAGGACCTACTTTTGACTTCCAATTCTAACTGTATTCTGGAAATCACTTCCTTTTCTTTTGCTTTCTTCTCATCTACCCATTGTAACCATATCATTTCAATCATCCTGGGGTATTCGCCCACCTCATTATACAAGGTATTTTTGTTAATACATTTGGTTCATGCTTTCATCCTCCACTGCTGGTGGTGCAAGCACGGTATTCCCGTCAATTTCGTACCAGGGATTGCCTAAATGTCAATTTCTTGGCCAATGCCTCTCGCCTCATCCCTTGGTCCTGTACTGCCTGATAAACAAATTCTCAAAGCCCTGCCACATCAACTTGCTGGTCAAATTTCCCCTTCTCAACTGCAATTTTAAGTCACGCTGATGAATTCAGTACCTGGTCTACCAAAGTTTTAAAGATGCATTTGTTTACTATGGGTCAAACGCATCCACTTAATAACCTGCTTCTTCAAGCAGGGTCCATTTAAACTTTGGCATTTCCACTAAAAATTCATCATCTGTATTCTCTTTTAACATTTTGAGATGGCCCCTCCATCCCCATGTTGTCTTGCCAGCTTGTAATATTTTCTTCTGTCCTTCAGATCCATTGTGTGTTTTGGCAATGGCACAGGTTTGATATCTTTTAACATATTATTGCATAAGGCTGAAAGGCTTATCTTCACAAATGTGGTTGCCTCACCTTTATCAGGAATGTCACAAACTAATTTTGCAATGGGTGGAGGCGTCATTTTAGCAACAGCTGGAACCTTATTTTGCCGTTTGATGACTACATCTGGCTGTGCAGAGTCTGCACCTGCTTCAGGAATCCTCTTCTGATTCGAATTATTCTTTCTATCCTTACGTTTCAAGTAAGCTTCCAACAATTCTGGTGGCCTTTGTGCACATTCCTCACTCTGGTCGTTAGGGTACCGTCACTGTTTCTCGGTGATAGTTACCACACACATCAATAATATTTTACGTACATAGAGCAATTGAACTCACCCTTGGAGCTTTGTTTGAAATGTATCTACTATCAACCCTTCATTTGGCAATCCCCTGATTATACCTTAAGACACCAAAACGGCTTCTCACAATCTCTCCATCAAAACAACCTAGATAAAGCAAATTCTACCATAGCCCTTACGGCCTTATTAGTAATGGCTTCTATATCAATACCATGTTTCTTTACTTTGATGGCTAGATCACCTAAGCAGTTGTCTTTCAAAATTTTATCCATTTGTATTTTTCCAACCACTGTGTAGTCACATGTGCTCCATCCATAGGAATGCCAGAACTTACATGGAGTAACTCTCCATTCAGTTTCACCACTTCTCCATGCACAACCAGAGACTGCTTTAGCAATCTCACAATCTTGCACTGAGCTCTCATGTGCACCCACATCAATGGACAAGAATAGCATATCTATGAGATGTACGGCTCCTGCATTTTGTAACGGTGTAAAGCATTTATGCGTCACGTCCTATGTTGCCAGGATACGGGTATGGGTACGGGTTCGGGTACAGGTTTGATATGCGGATACGTCGATTTTAAAAAACCCTTGGGTACAATACGTCTTGGATACATCTGTACATATATATATTAAAATATATATATATATATACTCATTTTACTCATTTTTAGTCCATAAGAAATACAAAACTTGAAAAATATAGTACGATCAATGTTCAAAACATTCAATATACTTAAGATTTTACATTTTCTATGATATACGAATATTGTATTCCTTTGTGTTTCATCCATTTCCTTTGAGATTATTTTTGTGTTGCGATGGTGGCCATAAAAGATGTATATAGGGAGCTCCTAAAGGACCTATTTAATGAGATTGACTCTAACCTGCCATTGATAATTAAAGAGGTCAGTCCAATGATTGGTTCTTTCATTCATATTTATCCGAAATCACCTTCTAATCTTCCTTAAGGATGAGGGAAGGAGTCAATGTTATGCCTTGGTAGTTTCTGGGAAAGGATGCTCTTTGAAACTTTAAGCTATGCAATTTGTGGTTCCAAAATTTTCTATTAGTATTGAAGATCACCTGAGATTTGATCTCATAAATAACTTGTACAGAGGCTCAGATATATGTCCAAATTTCTATGAATAGCTTCTTTCCTTGGCCAATTACGATGGTCCCAAACAATTACCTCAAACATTCTTGATATCCTTTGAATATTCTCTTCAATCATCTAAAGGGATTTTAAACAATCTCCAGGTTTCCTCGTGGTTGCCATGCCCTCTTAGTAGTCCTCAATAAAACTGAAGTTTGTTTGAGTTAAAAAAATTTAAAAAAGGAAACTTTTTTAGAGCCCCCACTGCCCAACCCTGCAGGTACGTACCCAGGACGTATCAGTACTGTACTAGGGACATATCCAAGGGGGTAGGGAGGGTAGGGGACAAACCCTGGTAACATATGTCATGTCTGTTATGAAAAGCTGCCTAATCAAATTACAATCTTGCAATACCTGTTTCTCTCCTTTGTCATCCACAACTTTCTTTCATTTAACTTTTTCTGATTCTACCGTTGGTCTCTGTGGTGTCAGTAATGGCTTCGGTTCCGTTATTTGCTTTGTTTTTAGGTTGATTATGTTCAACCTTGCAAAGGCTTGCCCTGCCCTCAGCCTACTGGATTTGTTTTAGTTGCTTTACCCATGTGTAACCCCCATCTAGAATCTCCATTTCACAATTTCCTTACAATCGCATAAATCACCATCAAAATTCTGCAATTTCTTCCTTCCCTACAAAGTGATAATAGCATTACTCATGTAACATTCCTTTTGTTTTTCTTTTGTTTGAATGTTATCGCCACATGTCATTTCCTTCTTTGCCCATTGTTTTTCGCTCATTAATGTCTCACTAACATAAGTGTGCTTATTAATAAGACATAGACCAATGATCACCAATCATCCATGTAATTGTTTATTTTGACTAACATGTCCTGTTTACAAGTGTTGCCCTTGATTTTCATGCCGCTTGCTTTGTGGTATTTATTTATGATTCACATGGTTTCGTTCATCGGTGTAGCTCCTTAACCTCTTCTGATTTGTCAACAATCGTTGGTAGCTTCTTCAATTCAACACTTGTCAGTTGTAAAGTTCTTTGCCGACAAAATTCACTTTGTTCAGCAATCGTCAATTGTCCGACAGTCATCGCACATAACAATTTACCCCTTTGTGGCTTCAAGTCATTGTTTGGCAGCCGGTCTAAGGTGTGATTGGTGCTCTCCAATCCCAATTCCTATCCAGCAGTCACTGTTCTTATCACTTGTCTAGCAGTCGCCATTTGTGTTTGTTTTGTTGCTTCTTCTAATGGCTCTATTTCCACAAACTTTACTTCAATATCTCTTTCGGCATGATATTGTTTTGAGTTTCGATGCATTGACTAATGTGGGGTGCTTTGTTTCCATCTAAAATTCCAAACTGTCTCCATTTTCCAAAACAAAAATTCACTAAGGACCTTCCCACTACATTTTCAAATTTTTATTTTTCTTGCTTGGTTTTCGTATATATTTTAAAACGAACATGTTTTGTGGTCTTCATGCCAATATTTGCATCAGTGTTGCTCTGTTTCAACCGATAATTGTGGCCATAGCCGTCTTTCTTCTAATTCATATAATTGAAACAGATTTTCCAGTAAGATTTCTTCTCCTATTCAATTTTCTATCACCACCCTCATGTTGGGTGCTACAAACTGCATTGGTACCACAACTTCTTGTGCATACATTAATTGAAAGGGTGTAACTCCCGTTATTCTCTTATATGTAATTTTGTATTCTCATAATGTTTTTGCTAATCTTTCAGCCTGGTCTTATTTTTCTATTTCATGTGTTTTATGAATTTTTGCAATTATTGATTTATTGGATGTTTTGCTTGATTGTTTCCTTTAGGAAAATACATTGAGTTGTTATGTTTTATCTTCAAACAACTCACCATTTTTTAATCTCTTCATTATAAAATGTGTATTCATTGTGAACTATACGCATTGAGCATCGAAATCTTGTTATCACATTGTCGTACAAAACATTTACTATACTTTCCAGTGTATTATTTGTCGGTGCCTTTGCTTCCACCCATTTCATGAGGAAGTAAATTGCAACCAGCACATATTGACATCTATTTTCATGCGGTATGTTTATACAGTCCAACAAAGTTGACTCCCCATTTTTCAAATTACATGGGGTAGAATTGGGTTTAATGGTTGAAAAATAGCTTTGACTGGCCTCCTAGTTCTTTGGCAAGTTTCATATGTTTTAACACCCTCACCACAACCACAGTATAGTGTGTGGCCACCACAATCCTACTAAGAGTATTTAACAGGGTATTTTATTTGTCATTGCTTTAACATTCATATGTCCTCTTGCTTCACCTTCATGAGCTTTTTTAGAATTGATTGATCTGACTTACAGGCACGATTAAGTGGACAACACACTAGTTATGGAGCTTAATGTGTTATGGACACGAAATTGAAAATGATGAAACCCAAAATTGCAAAAACAAAAGAATTTATTTGAAAAAAGAGTAGAAAGAGCAAAATCTTTGTGGGGAGATGTATGCCTTGAACTTTGCATTCTTCATTCAAAACTACCTATTTCATTGCTATACAATGTTCAAACTAAAAAGATACTAAAAATAGCAATTAAGGGTTCTCCTAGAGAACCCTAGAGCCATCCCATATGGGGATGGCATATATCCTCCTTGAAAGCATAAAAATGTTCAATGAGGACAAATACCTGGATTTTTAAGGCAATTTTACTATGGGGGTTATTTTGGTTTTGCCATTGGTGGTGTCATATCTCTCGACCATTGCTCACAATTTGAAATGATGTGTGTTGGAAGGTTCAGAAATGAAAAAAAGGATATCCCTCAATGAAGCTAAGGTTCGTCAATGAACAAGTTTTGGATACCCCTCAATGAAGCTTTGCCAATGTTTCAAGGGATCTAGCTAAAATTTATGAGACCAAATTCTACTTCCAATGGCCTAAAAATTTTAAGTATGAAAAACAAAAAACACCCAAAAATTCCAATTTCGGAAAATTATTGAATTTTGTCTTAGAATGCCACTTGGATCAATCGTTGCCCCTTGTGTAGAAACTTTTGTTGAATTTGGCTCTCAGTAAACCACTTCCCTTGGTGTACCAATTGCATTGCTTTAGCCACCCAATAGAGTCATATTTGTTAATGCTTCAATTCTTTGAACACTAGTGTCGCCAGTCAGGGTTTAACTTTGTGCTTTGCCACTACTCAACAACATATAATGTGTGCATAAACAGTGGGCAATATGGGCGAAGCAATTCTACATTGCACATTGGATCCAACACAAGGTGAGGTGTCAAGTTGAGTTAAAAATGCATTTTTGCACAACTTTTGATGATGGTGTATGAAATATATTGCAAAGGTCTACACTTCTTTGTTTGCACCCTTGAGCCACTTCATTTGAAATTGCGGCCAAACTTTATCGCCCAGCTAAATTGATAGGGGATATGATGTTGATCATGATCTTGCGTGTATTTTTAATTGGTCTTCTGTAGTATCTCATGAAGCTACAGCTAAATGTGTTGAATTTCTTCAAAATACTTAGTTTCCTTATCGATTTCTTTTTTAGCATGACATGATGTTTCTTTCAATAGAACGATTAGTGTTGCATCGACATACAAGAGACATACTTGAAATAGGTTGTCTTGTGGACCCATGAACGATTTGATTATAGCTATATTAGACATATGGAACTCTCATCCCTTGTATGTGGATGTTTAAAATGGTACATCCAAAAAGAAGAACAATCATACGATTGACCAATTATGTTTGTCCAACTGTCTGAGAATGGAAGACAATGGACTAGTGCAATTCATGTCCATCATGGACCCTAATGTTGACCAAAAATGCCAAGGAACCTATTGTCCCTATCTTTTTATAGCATGCCCAAATGGACCCACACATGCTTGAAGAAGAGTTTGGTAGTATCTTTTGTAGGGTGGCATAGCTTTCAGTTTTCATAACCTAATGACCACAACAAAAGCACAATCATGATCAGACCTGGTCATGGGAAAACCCAATTTAAAATCCATAGAAACTGAATCCCATGGTTTGTCCAGAATCGACAGCAATGTGTACAGCCTGCTTTTGATTGGTTGACTTGGCGATTGTGCACACTTTACAAGACTTGATCGACATGTTGAAAACACGTCGACATTGCAGCCATTAACAAAGAACAAGTAAAACAGTCGCGAATTGCGAATAAAAACAGGCACACATTCACGAATCAAATCGAGGGCACAACGGTGAACAATTTTAGGAGGGATCGAGTTCATGGGATACATCCAGGTATGATGCCAATATCGTTAGCTCCATGAAGTGTCGTGCCCCTGTCATTTTTTGTTTTGTCTTTTTTGCTCGTTGCTTTGGTCTTTTGCTAAGTTGTTGACCTCTAGATCTTTTACCTCTGTCACGACTTCTTTTGGTTTGGTCTGAGAGGTGGGTCCTGTCGTGACCCTTTATTTCTGGCATTTTTTCCATGTTTGCCCTCCCGGGCAAACGTGTGGGCTTTGATAATAGTTCCCTAATTTGGTATGACCAACATGGGTCAGGATAAGTAAATGGGCAAAGGGGATTCAATCAAACCCAGTTTCAAAGAGGCCCTACAAGGGGCTTCAAAATCAGATGCCGAGGAAAAACTTTCAATAGCAACCATTGAGAATGTCGAAACCAGATTCGAGAAAGAATGAAAATGGTTGCATGAAAGCAGCCGATGGGACACTAGTTCTGAAACTTCAAAAATCAGATATACAGAGTAATATAGAGCAGCTGGCAGGCCAGGGTTTGATTGTCAGGTTTCTAGGTTTCCGTCCTTCTTTGCAGGCATTTAAAGAATGGGCAAAAAAGTTTGGAATACTAAAAGTGGGTACACGATCTCTGTTTATCCTAATGGATATTTCCTGATCTTTTTGTTGCAGCCACAGATTGCGGATTTATATTCCAAGGGGGACCATGGTTTTGTGGAAGGGCAGGTTTGTTCATGAAACCCTGGCACCCTATGATCAAAGCAGATGAAGAGTTGCCTTCAATAGCTCCTGTTTAGGTGAGATTATTTGGGCTTCCAGCTGAATATTCGCATCAGAATATTTTTATGGTGATCGGTAATACTCTGGGGACTTTTATGATGACGGTTGAAGCTTCCCTCAAGTTAGAACAAATAATCTATGCTTGCATTTGTGTCCTGATGGATATTAACAAACCCCTTCCAAAAAGATTCTCTGGTTGTGGGGGAGGAGATATGGGAAAAGGTATTAGACTGTGAAAATATTCCTTTTCGATGTCGGATTTGTCATGAATATGGCCATATGTTCAAAGATTGCCCACTGAAAGTTATTGAACCAGTTGTGGAGGAGAAGTCACAAGCGGAATTCATCATTCCTAAGCAGAAGAAAACAGCGAGGAAAAACATTCCAGACCAACCAGAAGGAGGTACTTGCAATTGATTTGCAACCATTCAACAGGAAAAAGAAGACAGAATAATTGAGGATTCTATGGAATCCCAAGTTCCAGACACGGTTTAATAAATAGGACACTTCCTCGATCAGCTAGTTGCGGAAGATCACAATCAGCTGGTTGTTTTTCAAGCTAAGTCATCCCAAGAAGCAGCCCGTACAACTGTGAAAAGCTACCAGCATAAAACTAAATACCAAGACCAATTGGGTAATCAGAAGCAGCAAATAGATGAAGGGGAAAGGGCAGATAAAGCTCTGGTTTTACTTTTGTTGGCTAATCCTGACATGCCAAAACAAACAGCTCTTCCGCTAGGATTGGCTCAGGAAAAGAATAAAATATTAAAGATGGACACTAATATTAAAGCTGGACGGAAATCGAATCAGACCACCCTGCAGCAGGAAGGTCAAAAGTTGAGCAACGCTGAGATGGTAAGGGATTTGTCCCAATTATTTCAATAGGATTCCAAATGAAAGTTATTACTTGGAATATAAGGGGCTGAAAGGAAGCTTTTCTAAAATATAGGAAATCAAAAGAATGATACACGATCATCATCCTTTGTTGATTTTTATCCACGACAAGAAAGCTTCCATAAAACTTATGTCAGTTTTAGTGGATAGAATTTGGCCCAAGGCTCAACACCTTGCTCTTAGCTCTCAGGGGGCTTCAAGCGTACTTATATCGTTGTGGGATTTGAAGAGGATAACAGTGCTGAAATCTTGTGCTATTAGGCATGCTGTATTTGTGGATGCGTATTCTAAAGTGGATGCCCAGCAGTTTTTATGCATCAATGTGTATGCTCTTCTTGATCTAGAGGCTAAGAGGCAACAATGGCAGCATATTGTCTCTATGATTAGTAACTTTCCAGAGCTGCCGGTTATTCTAGGTGGAGACTTTAATCCTATCCTTAACCTCTAGGAGAAAAAAGGGGGATACCTTCAGTTGGATGCTAGCTCGGTGGCTGTCTCATTTCATTCATCCTCTTCATTTGGTGGATGTGCCCACTAGGAATTGAATGATGACGTGGTCCAACAGGAGACAGGGTCCGGAATGTATTCTGGAAAGGTTGGACCCATTTTTGGTGTCCGAGGAATGGTGGCTAAAGGAATTTATTCCTAAGGCTCGGATTCTTAATAATCTTGGTTCGGACCATTGGCCAGTTTGCTTGGAAATGGGAAAATCAGCTGCGCATCCAGCTCCGTTCAGGTTCCACTTGATGTGGCTTAGGCATGAAGATATTGGAAAGTATATTCAGCAATGGTGGCTGGAAGGAAAGCCTGCATATGGTACTCATATGTTTTCTTACGTCAAGCGTTTGGCTTATCTTAAGGTAAAGCTCAAAGGTTGGAATTGGAATTAGTTTAAGGACATTAAAACAAACAAACTTAAGCTTTTAGAACAGCCGGAAGACCTGAATTATCAATTACGGTCATTGGGGAGCACTGCACACATTCTTCAGAAAGAACTTCTTTTGAAAGCGAAGTTACATGAATGGGTATCTAGGGAGGAAATTTTGTGGAGGCAAAAGTCTAGAATCCAATGGCTAAAGTGGGGATAAAAATTCTGCATTCTTTCATAAATCTTTATTAGCAAGAAGGACCCATAACCACGTTAACTTTCTTTCCAAGGGATGATAGTAAGGAGTAAACTTTGGAGGGAATGAAGCAGTTGGCTAAACATTTTTTCAAAATTTATTTACAGCTCAACTCCTCCATACGACATCACATATATCCCCACTAAACATTAAGGGGAAGTGTTGGAGCAAATAATATTTATAACGATACACACCTATTGTGGCCACTTAATGTTATATATGTCTCCATATTATAAAGCATAGCTTTATATTGATTGTGAGAGTTTAACTAATACCAAATAATTATATTCAAATAGTTATAAGTGAAAATGTATAACCCTTGACCGTTATTACCAAACCATCCTATTTATTTAGGGATCTTGTTGTGGGGATAGTGTAACAGATCAACTAATCAATTGAATACATATGAACTATATCAATATCGAGTATCTGGTTGTATTAAAAAGAGGTGCTAACGAAATTGTAACAAAAGAAGTGAGAAGATATTGTAACTAAGTTTTGTGATCTCTAATGGTCAAACGATATGGTAAGTCCTCAATATAATTAATACAATGGATAGTCCATTTATCCGTGGGATATTTTACCTATAAAGGTTTCCCCACGTAAATCTATGTGTTATGTGTATTTTCTACTTCGCATAATTTATTTATTGTTTTGCTCGTTCATTTCCTTGTCAATATTACTAGAACGATAAATTATAAAAATCCTAAGTATCCATGACACACACGGATCGTCGTTGTTGGTCAAAAAGGTTCTTTGCTTCACTAGATATGCCAACAACCTGTAAAGGCCATCCTCTCAAACCCACTTGGCCAAGACTCAACCAAGCTCGAGGTTATGTTTCCTGATGATTACTTGTTGGTCATCAAACTCAACCCTAAGCTTCAAATTTGTTAGACAAGAAAGCTGAAACGTGATTCTCAATCATACCAAGAGCATACAATACCTCATGCAGCTCCAATACTTCTCTTATTGACATACAAAATGAAATAGACCCTATCCCAAGTAATCAAGTACTTGGCATCATCACCAAGCTCCACCTACATGTTGGTATGTTATTCCTGCAAAGTGAAGAAGGCAGCTTTGTTTAACGCCGTATGTCTTGAGGCTCCACTATCGACATACCACTCAACACCTGAGACTGAGTTGGTGGAAAGGCACGACAACCTAGAAAACGTTGTGTCAAGCATAACAATCAACTCGCCTACTCTAGAAGCTTTTGCACTTCTTGCAAGTTATTTTTGTTGTTGTTGCTTGAACTTTCCTTTCTTCTTCTCTAAACATTTAGAATCATAGTGGCCATGCTTATTGCAATTGAAGCACGTGATATGACTCGTATCCTGAACTTGATATTTTCGTGAGCTATCATGGGGATTTTTGTTTCCTTGAAGAATTTGAGATTGTTCATGACAAATCATGAAGTGTGATCTCAAACACCAAACTCTTTCAAATTAGTTCTAGCAATTTTATTTTAAAAATCCCTTTTCCATAATAATTATGGACTGTCGAATCCTACTTATTCCCGCGACCTATGTTAATGGTGTCTTCTCTCGCCATTTACCTTCCCCTATCCTCTGTCCCATTTTGTCTCATCTCTCTCGCTTCATTTATTGCAAATAGACCTCGTGTTCCCCCATTGCGACCCATTTCAAGTGCCCCAGGAGCTCATTCTTTCTCGCTCGAATCATGGCTTTTCCATGGCTTGATTAGTGACTTCATGGCTCGTAGTTCGAAGGAGTATACTTGTGAATGTATTTGTGGGTCCCTACTAACTTTGTGGCTCGAGTTTTGCTCGTTCATGGCCTCTTTGTGGGTTTTAACTTCGTGGTTGTTAACTTGCGCCTTGTGTGCCCTCCTTTGTGGCTCAAGAGTAACCCTTGTATTCCTTCTCTTGAAGCTTTTGAATTTATCAAATCAAACTGTTGGTGCTCACGTTTTTGGTTCAAATCATGGGCACAATTCTTCTCCCATTACCAAGCTTCTTATGCCTGGTGCTCACCACTAACACAAACAAATTGGGGATTCCTCGGCTCTCCCTCATCTTGACACCACTAAAAGTAGTTCATCCTTCACCGATGTCACCTTCAACTTATGTCATTGCAGTAACCCCTTTCGCTGGGAAAAACGAACAAGGGCAACAAGATTTACCCAACATCATAGCGGAATTACTGCACAGGCTTGAGATAGTGGAATCCTCTAACATAACATTACGAACAGAGGTATTTGAACTGACATCCCGCATGGAGAAAGCTGAAGCGGACAACATCTCACTACGCAAGCAACTTACGAGATATCACGACCCAGGCCATTCCTATAGGTACTAACGATCAATTACATGCAGAAATTTCAGACTTGAAGCACAAACAGGAAGAGATTCAAACCCAACATGAAAATCTCAGGAAACAATCGGATTCATGGGCACAAATAGTGAAAGGTAAGGACCAAAACACTTCTCCTATAACAAAATGAAACAGACGAGAAAGAGAGCTCAATGAGCATGGCTTGGTCTTGATTATACCCTCTTCCTTCGCTTCAAATCAGTAGAAGACAGGCTTCGGGCTCTTAGGGCTAAACGGAGACTATTCTCACTCTCGGATAAGATCGTCCTTGATGAAGATCTAAGTAGAGCCCAAGTGGCAGAACTCAAACAGAACCGGGAGATAGTCATGGCAACCAGGAAGGTAGGTAAATGAGCGGTGATTCGGAACCTCAGACCAGTGATTCGAGCCACTTTCCCTCCTGGTTCGGCTCCCGGGTCCAAATGATGGTCCCGTTAGAGAGGCGTCGTAACAGGGGCATTTCCATTTCATGTTGGAATGGAAACGGGTCTTGTTGGTCCTCACCTGGTCTCCTACAGGAAGCATTGGGTCACTCAGATCTCCTTTTTGTAACAGAAACTCATGAGAGCCCCGTTTGTCCTCTCCCAGACATTAGGGGGTAATACTGGCTCTCTGTTTGCAGGAAAAATACTAGGAGATCTGGAGGAGTTAGCGGTTCTGGCGGGGTCACTTGTTTGGTCAAGGACACTCTTCAGGACTGGATTTTTATGGCGGCCGAGGATGAGTTTGCCGTTTTCTGTGGATCAAGGTTAGGCGGACCCCACACCTCATCCGAGACATTTATATTGTAGTTTGTTACTTCCCTCCTGTCTCTTCTTCTTTTGCCATTGAGAATGGCCCGGATGGGGACCCCTACTTTGACCTTTCTACTGGCATCTCTCAATTCTCTGCAGTTGGTGAGGTCATCCTTTTGGGTGATTTCAACGCTCGAACCAAAAACTCCCAAGTTCCCTTGCATGACAGGATTGTTGATGCTCTTTGTACTTCAAAGGTGGACCCGGGTTCAGTTGGTCTTCAAAGGGAGTCTGACGATGTGGCAGGGCCCTTGACGACATATGGCCGACACCTTTTACAAATGGGGGAATCTCATGACCTGCTGATCCTTAATGGCATATCTTGTTTTCGAATTCCCAGTTCTTCACCTGCAGACCTCACTGTGGTGGCACTAGTGTGGTTGATTACATCATGACTACCCCTGACCTTCCCTTTATTCACCACTTTTCTGTCTCCCCCATTCCCCTTGTTGACCATGCGGCCCTCTCCTTCTCCTTGGAAACTACCCCTAACCCCCACTGCCCTCCACATACCACTCTGAGACTTGATGAGGGTGACCCCATAACCTTCTCCTTTCATCTCCGTCAGCTTCTCCCCCCCTTGTCCCAATTCACTATGTTCCCCACTGACAAGATGTACAACCTTCTTGCCACTGCTATCCACGAGGCAGCCTTGCTTTCCTACCCCCATTCCACCTCCAGGCCCCTAAGTACGAGGACATGCCCCATGAACCAATGGTATGATGACGACTACAAAACCCTTCACCTTTGGCTGGCCTTTACCCATAACTTCCCATCCTTCCCTCTCTCAAAATTGCCTATCGTCATCTTCTTCGCCACCGACGAGATATGTCTGACCTTTTGACCCATTGCTATCTACAAGGCAGCCTTGCTTTCCTACCCCCATTCCACCTCCAAGCCCCTAAGTACGAGGACATGCCCCATGAACCAATGGTATGATGACGACTGCAAAACCCTTCACCGCCAACTCCGCTGGCCTTTACCCATGACCTCCCATCCTTCCCCTCCCTCAAAATTGCCTATCGTCATCTCCTTCGCCACAAGAAGCATACCTTTATTGCCCATAGGAGAAGGGATCTCCGCACCTCACTCTTGCACTCCCCAAACGCTTTTGGCATACCATCATTCCTCGACGCTCCCCTTTACCCCTGGACCTTGACCCCCACACTATGTTCACCCACACCTCCACCCTTTATGATATCCCTGGTCAGCCCAGACCCAGGTTGTGTCCCCACCCTCCACCTACCACATCTTCACCTACACAAATGTTAAGAAGGCCATATCGAGATGAATTGCAGCAAAGCAAGTAGATGAGGAAGGCTTCCAGGCAGAGTTTTTCAAGCATGGGATCAACACCATCAACAGTTATTTGGTAGACCTTTTCAATCAGGTGGTGTGTATTGGTTTCCCGCAATCTTGGTCCCACCATATTATCCATCCTATTCACAAATCCGGTCCTACTTCTGATCCTAATAATTACAGGACAATTATGGTGGGTCACACTTTCTCCAAGTTGTACGCCATTGTTCTCCACTTGCAGTTATCCGAGTTTCTAGAGCAGTGCAGTGCGAGATCCAAGGGACATATAGGTTTCGGGACGGGGCACCGCACGGACTGATCATTGATCACATTCTCACCCTCTGTGTTATCATTGAGGAAGCACATCACCGTTCATCCAGAGTCTTTTGTTGCTTTGTGGACTTTTGAAAAGCCTTTGACTTTGTTCCACGGGAAGCTCTTTTCCGCAAACTTAGAGACATTGGTATTTCCAAACCCTTCTTGCCGCCATCACTCGGTTGTATGAGGTCTTGGGTTGCCTTTGTACTATTCTTTGGGTTTTCCGACTTCATCAGGAGCACCATCGGGGTCAAACAGGTTGCCCTCTCTCTCCTACTCTGTTTGGTATTTATATTGATGAGTTGGAGGAATTTC
The DNA here is from genome assembly GCA_018340775.1 of Taxus wallichiana var. yunnanensis. NCBI lineage: Eukaryota > Viridiplantae > Streptophyta > Pinopsida > Cupressales > Taxaceae > Taxus > Taxus wallichiana. Next base: position 828,547,200 of record CM031234.1, read on the forward strand.
TCCGGGACCACATACAAGACGGGGACGGTTGTCTTCTTCACCAGGTTTTGATCTACATTCTTCTCTTCGCGGACGATGTGGTCCTTTTGGCTTCTTCTGCGGAGGGGTTATAGAGACAGACTTGATGCTTTAGCCCTCTTTTGTGATCATAGACAACTTACAGTCAACCTGGGTAAAACCAAGGTTATGATTTTCAATGGGCTGAAGACCTCGATTTCCATTTCTTCTAGGGGGAGGAGCTGGAGATCACCAGCTCCTACACCTATCTGGGAGTACTCTTCTCTGGACCTCGCTTCAGTTTACGCCCACTATTCAACCCCACATCAACAAGGGGTATGGTTCCCTAGCGATCTTGGAGAAGCAAGTGCTTTCTACTACCACTTTCAAGACACATTGTCCAAGATGTCCCTCTCGGACTCTCTTGTGAGACCCACGGTTCTCTATGGTTTTGAGGTTTGGGGTCCCTCCTACTCGAGTCAGATTGGGTTCTGTTATTGAGCGAGTTCAGATCCTTATGCTCAGACGGATCATCAGATGTAAAGAGATTGTTCCTCATAATATCATCCTTGCCGAGTTTGGGGCTCGCCCTTTCAAACTTGAGGTCATCTTTGGTCTCGTCTCACTCTTGCACCGCATCCAGGGACTTTCTGATTCTTCCACAGGAAGAGACAGGTACATCTACCTTGCCTACCGTTCTTCTGAGGCCATTGCTCTTTCTAACCGTAGTGGTCGTGCTCGTTGCTAGTATGTCGGGGCCTCTCGTCTCCTTGGATCCCTTGGGATCAACATGGACCATCTCCCCCCTTTCAGCTACTCCATGGATGCTCCTGCACACCTTTCGAGCAAGCAGGACCTGCACAGAATCATCAGAGACGATATATACAGACAATTCATCCAAATTACTTGGACCAACCCCCGAGATGAGCTACGCCCGAAGATGGCCTTCTACACCAATCACTTCCTCGAAGTCAACAATGGACTCATCATTCGGCCCACCTATATCTCCCGTCATTGGATGCATGTTCTTCGCATATCCTGGGCCAGTTCAGAGTTGGCTCCCACAGGCTTCGAGTCGAGAGCGATCACCAGTTGGACCGGTCGAGAGGATCTGCCAACTTTGCTCCCTCCAGGAGATTGAGACAGAGGAACACTTCATTTTCGGTGCTTATTAGATCGGAGGAAGGTTTCACTATCATTCCGTGAATGCCTAATGTTCACGACCTTCAAATATTATGATCAGAGGTGTCTCGCTCTCTATTTACATGAAGCTCTTAAGCTCCGTGACAAGATCCTCCATCCCCCTGCCAGGGAGATTACTACTCGACGGATCACATCTTTCTTTCGTTGTGCTCCCGGGTGAGAGGGGCACCAAGCGGGGACCTGATCCTAGTGGAGATCCTCATATTAGATCTGTCAGGACTAGAGGAGCTTCTTCCTAGACCAGAGGTATCCAGACTCAAACACGGCCAAGGGCCCCCTCTCATAGGCAGCAGTCCACCAGGCTCACTCAGAGAGCTCGACTTTCCACGGATCATAGGCGTCCCAGACATCTTCCAGTTCCTGACACCAGACATCAAAGCAAATCACCAGATTCTTTCCACTAGCCTTGGATGACAGTCAAGAGGGTTGGTGTCGAGGCCCTCCTTTGTTCTCTCTTTCTTCATCTTTTGTTGTTCTCGGAGAACCTACACATCACGCTTTGCTTTGTATGGTGCAGTCCCATTGACCTATTTTTGTAGTCACTTGTTGGACATTTAATATAATTATCTTATCTGGAGATTAGAATGTCGAGTCTTCTTTCTTCTTTTAACCATTCCTCAATCCTTTCTTTTCTCCCTTTCCTTGCCTTTGTACTTTAGCTTGGAACATCATCCTTAACATTGTTTAAGACTTCTTGGAGTTTCATTTCTTATCAATGAAAGCATCCCACAAGTTCTCTAAGTTAGGTAACTTCTCCCAACTACATATGACCTAAACAAAGTTTTGACAATGGGTTAAAGCCATGAGAAATCCAAACTAGCTCATTATTTGACTTCATCACCAACTACACCAATCTGATCTCTAAGATTTGCTAGCTTCCAGATATTTTGTCCAATTGTCTTGGTCACACTGTAGTGTTGAGCTTGTTTCTTAGAAGCAACATCCTGATACATTCACACTCCAGTACAAGGTTCCCAAGGCATCGTACATCTCCTTAGAAATCTTCTCAAGGCGATATGAGGGATTAGATGGTGCTTCAAAGAATACAACAAGATTCACTTTTCCTTCGATGCCTTCTTGTTGTACTCTACCAAATCTTTGGCATTTGTGGGAGGTGCAACCTTCTTCTCGACAAGGTACCATAATTTTGTTTCTTCTAATATATTATGCAATCTTAACTTCCACAACACAAGATTAAAGGATCCCTCAACAAGTGATACTTTCACATACTAGGAGTTGCCATTGCTACAATTATTTAAACAAGCTTCAATCTACGATCACTAGATCAACTAAAGTTTCACACCTTATAACCCTTTACATGTCCACATGTTGATTACTGACACAATCTAGTTTCGATCATTAAAGCTTACACATATTGCCCACTTTGGAATCATTTGACACCTTCGTACTCCGGATAGCTAGCCTCTCCATACACAAGAATTTAAAAAAATTCAAAAACTATGCTCACGATACCACGTTGAAAAATCCTCTACACCATGGTAAGCAGACTCTAATCTTAAAGAGTCATCAAATTCCGTCAAGCTACGTGGGGAAAGCCTTTGGGGAGAAGGAAGAGGTACTATTTGGAGGAATTTAACTCTACATGTGATCATCAACAAAAGGCTTTTATAGGGGCTAATATCCCGTGGAAAGCAAAGATCTTCATAGCTCAATTGAGAACTAATTGAGAGTCTTCGGTGTGAAACAGAAAGGATGGAAAAGACCTAAAGAGACATGGGAAGAAAGAATCGAATCTTTTACACGTCTGGTGTGGTGGAATCAGAGAAACATTTCATGTTGGATTGTAATGCTTATAATGACATTAGGGCCCAATTTGCTAGCATGGTGGCTACTGCCTCCTTTCAAGATATCTTCAATGAGAATTTATTCCTAAGGCTCAAATTCTTAATAATCTTGGTTCGGACCATTGGCCGCTTTGCTTGGAAATGGGAAAATCAGTTGTGCATCCAGCTCCGTTCGGGTTCCGATTGATGTGGCTTAGGCATGAAGATATTGGAAAGTATATTCAGCAATGGTGGCTGGAAGGAAAGCCTACATATGGTACTCATATGTTTTCTTACGTCAAGCATTTGGCTTATCTTAAGGTAAAGCTCAAAGGTTGGAATTGGAATTAGTTTAAGGACATTAAAACAAACAAACTTAAGCTTTTAGAACAGCCGGAAGACCTTAATTATCAATTACGGTCATTGGGGAGCGCTGCAAACATTCTTCGAAAGAACTACTTTTGAAAGCGAAGTTACATGAATGGGTATCTAGGGAGGAAATTTTGTTGAGGCAAAAGTTTAGAATCCAATGGCTAAAGGATGGGGATAAAAATTCTGCATTCTTTCATAAATCTTTATTAGCAAGAAGGAACCATAACCACATTAACTTTCTTTCCAAGGAAGATGTTAATAAGGAGTGAACTTTGGAGGGAATGAAGCAGTTGGCTAAACATTTTTTTCAAAATTTATTTACAGCTCAACTCCTCCATACGACATCACATGTATCCCCACTAAACATTGAGGGGAAGTGTTGGAGCAAATAATATTTATAACGATACACACCTATTGTGGCCACTTAATGTTATATATGTCTGCATATTATAAAGCATAACTTTATATTGATTTTTTTGATTTGTTCCCAATAAACTTCTTATGATTAAAATTCAAAATTGAGTTCTTGAGTATCTAATGTTCTAGGTAGCAAAACCGAACTCCTCTCCAAAATTTGGCACATTTAAGTAATATTCTTGGGTTGATAATTGAGGTTTATATTACCTTAAAGGACGAACATGAACCCAACATTTCAAGGTTTTAGAATAAGAAATGTTCTAATACTATATTATCAGAAAAGACAAACTCAAACCCAACCTTTTAAGGCTTTGGGGATAAGAAATATTTTGCTGTTTTTTAATAAATATTCAAGTTCACAAATAAATTTATGGGGTTTTATTATAAGGGCCCTTTTGAACTGGGGAGAACTACTTGTTTTATGAGTTCAGGTCCATTAAGCGATTTTGACTCGGGTCATTTCCAACAGGGTGCATAAGCTGAGATTATATGCCCTCAATGGATATTTTTGGATGCATAACCTGAGATTATATGCCCTCAATGGAAATTTTATTTCTATTTGTGTTGGAGTTTATGCCTCTTATTACCACTACCCTTCTGATATATGTAGGAAAACTAATCCTTTCAACATTTGAAACTCCATACCAGTGATTGTCTCAGCATCTGAATGGAAGATTTTGTTCAGGTAGTAATATCATGAAATATATGTTTTCTGGCTCTTGATAATGTGTCCGAAACTATTTGTAACATAAAGATTGTATCAATAAGTTGTCATCAGCTCAATTATAGTGTAGTTGCTGAGTTATAGTATATATTTCTCCTTGTTTAGTGATTATAAGAAGTAAAGATGGCATTTATTTTTAATTAATATTTTCATACAGCTATATTTGAAAAATGTCATTAAAAACCAATCTCAAGACTGTTAATTTGGATTTTACACATATCACATTGATTAATAATTTCATTATATTCTTTTCATATTTCTCAGGCTGGTGATTTGAAAAACTTCCCACACAAAAGGGCCCCAAATTCTACCGTATAACCAAGATATTACTATTTTTAACTGACTTCTCAAAGTCAAATAGGAAAAACTTTTAAATAAAAGTCAAGTAAACATCAAATTTATGATCAAAATAACTATGCAATAGTCAAATAGAAAGAATGTAAACTATTGAATAAAAATGAATGTGCATATGCTTTTACTTTGGCAATGCATTTTACATTGGCAATAATTGCTCATCTATGAATCTCAAATTCCATATTCCTGTCATGTTTTAAATAAGTACTTAACAAAATTCACATTCAATATATCGATTCCATTTCCTAAGTTGCTTTTTGAACCTATTTCATTTTGTCAAAGACTCCTAGTTTGCTAATGAATTATTAGGGTTTGATTTATCTACTTATTTATTTGTTTGTTTTTTACATTTTACCATATTTTCAATATTTTAAGTTTATTTTAATTATATTCATTACCAATCTTAAAATGTCAAAAATCCAGCTAAATCAAGCATCAATTGACAGTTGAAGGTTTTTAATATTTTCAATATCAAACATCAATCGGCTGTGATGCAGGAGCATATTAGCTAAGAAGGATCAATTTTGTATATATTTGTCTAATAAGCCTAATGAGTCATATTGTCAGGGGCCATGTCTTGCTCCATTATACATTGAAATGGTCATGTATATATAAGAAAAGACATTTGATTCTATTAGAAGGTTTACAAGTGAGTAGGGTGTGTAATTTGGTTTTTAGGGCCTCATATTTGGTTTCCCACCAAAATGAGTGGATTTGAATTTGTAATAAGGAATCTTTGATGTTATTAGAGGATTTCAATGTTGAAATCATCTCTTATAGGTGTATGTTCACTTGAAAGTCCATTGTAGCATTGGAAGAGTCCAATTGTGATCTTAGAGATCATAATACTATGTAAGAGAGTTTGTAAGGTTATGTTGGTAGGTTTTGGTGATGTGTAAAGGATCCTCAAGATCCTAATATTCATGTTAAATGTAATTCTATCCTAAAGTCACCTAGAACAAGTCTAAGACACATACAAATCAGATAAACATTGGAGGAAGCCCAAAATAGCATGCTCTTACCTTGTCATAGGAGGTTGAGAAAGTTGTGGTAAAGAGTGTCAAATATAGAATGGTTGTTGTAAGTAGATATGCATCACCTCTATGTGAGGAAGGAGAGAATAGAGCTTTAAAAGCTAAGACATGTAAGTTCTATGCAGTTTCAATGAAGGAATAAAGGAGCTTCCTGGTTCTAGGAGGAAACCAGACTTTTGAAGCATTGTACATTGTAATATAGAGAGTGAATGATCGTTTGAAGGTTTTATGGATGCTCAGGCTGCAATGAATGTGTAGGTCATGTTTTGATAAATTCTCCAATCCTAATTCATGTTTGTAAATGTGGTTTGACTGATAAAGGGTTTGAGCATGATCACCTTGCAGAGTCAAACAGAAAAAGGTAGAGAATGTTTATACAGAGCTGTAGACGTCAGTTTTAGGACTTGACGTACAAATTTGTTCAAGATATTTAATTTTTATCCTTCTCAGGCTAGGTATACAATGGAAATTGTTCAAATTGGTACACAGGCACTGAGGAAGGTATTATAACATATTTCTTTGGTTTCATGCTGATTGGCGGTGTAGGGACGAAGATAATGATGACAGTCTTGTTTTAGGCCTAATTGAAACCTAATTAGAGCTTGATCTAATGAAAACTGTGCATTTTCCTTAAGAGAAACCCCAGAGAGTCTTCACCATCACCTGAAAGAGCCAAATGGGTATCTGAAAATCATTATATTTCCTATTGAAACTCTGTGAAATGATTTTTATCTCAAAAACCCAGTCAAAGCTAGGCTAGTAGGCATAATAGACAGGTTAGAGGACAAAACAAAGTTTTCTTTGAAATTCCTTATGTTTACAAGCAAGGCAAAGGTCTGAGAGTATAATGCATCTCATTTTGTGATAGATTGATGTTTCAAATCCTTGGGATGGATCTCTTAAGTTAAAGATCAGTTGGAAGGAGCTAGGCCAAATATACCTTAAACTAGTCTTAAGATGCCAAAGAAGCAGTTTAGGTGTATTTCCAAAGTGGAGAGATGAATGTCATGTTAAGTGCAGATAGATAATTAGTAAACATGAGCATGTTGGTGATGAAGCCATCAAGATCATGATGATGTCAGTGGTGAAGTTCTGAGGAAGGCATAGTCAAGTATCTCAAAACAAGGCAGAATATAAGGTTAATACTCCTACTTAGTTTCTTCATGACTGTTGGTGTTTGTGCAGGGCAGTGACTGAGAGGTATGTGCATAGTAATAGTGAATGGTGATAGCATATGAGTGAAGAAGTACAAGCAAGAAGTAGTCCCAGACCTTGCAAGAGTATCCAAGCACTTATGACTAAAGGTGGAAGTGTGATTGATGAAAACAAGATGTTTGGTGTTCTTATTCTTGAATGTTGATTTGTCATCAGGTGTAGGAGAAGTTTGACAAGTGAAGATCCCAAACAGGCAGTGAATGGTTGGAAACATCAACCAAAGGTCCCAAGACCACAAATTTGAAAAAAAAATAAGTCAATATTCCAAGGATTGCAGGTCGGTATTGCAAGTGCAAGTGCAAGTTGTATGACCTTGGTATATTTTGTGATGCTTATGAAGTGTAACCAATGTATTTTCATTGTAGTTGTTTATGGCATTGCATCACTGTATTCCAAAGCTTTGAAAAGTTGTCATCATATTGAATACCTCTGTTTTGTGAGGTCAAGGATCTGATTTGTCTGCATAGAAGCTTATGAGCTGTTTGCAGGTATATGTGCAGTGCATCAGGCTGTCATTGTGATGGTCAAATAGACGTCAAATTTAATGTCGAGAATAAAAGTGAACCACGCATGTCATTAAAGCCCTGGCTTCCATTGTAGAACGACTATCGGCATGATTAGAAAACAGAAGCTACAATACTTTGGAACACACTCTAAAAAACAAACTGAATGAAAAATTGAACGAATAAAACTCTTCCCCTGGGCTTTCTTTTACAACTAAAGAAGCAACCCTAAAAATAGCCTATATCCTAAAACTAGATCCATCCCAAAATTGAATCAACCTTGACCTAATTCTATCCTAGGGTTTGTGCCCTTAAATAGACAAAGTCAAACTTTACAAAAGCAAATCGCTACATAAACTGTTTTTCTAAAACTGGAAAATAAACTTTATAAAAGCAACTACTAAATATAGACAGCCAAGAACAGAACCATTGTTCTCTATGACTAGACACTCTACTGAAATGCCCCTAGGTTCCACATGTGCACTCTGGTGGAGGACACATTCTAAAGTAGCACAATCTTAACATGTTACCAAAAATGTCTTAGAGAAATATAAGGCGGCAAGTAAATCAGCGCTGAAGTGACGCAATACGAAGAAGGTGATTGGGTCTTCCTTGGATTGCAACCCTACAAACGTCATTAAAGTAACCAAAAAAAGCTAGCCCCAAAATTTTGTTATCCTTATAAAGCTCTCCAGAGAATCAGTCATGCAGCATATAAAAATTGGAGCTTCCATCTTCTTCTAAAATTCATCCTATATTTAATGTTTCTTGGTAACAACTTTCCATTCCTGTCAGAATTACTGAAGTTAAATGAAGGGAATCACACCACAGAACCATAGGGCAATCAAGAATCAATTTGGTATTAGGAACAAAGTAGCATAGCAGGTTCAGCTTTCATAGCCAGGGCAACCATCAAGAATGAGAGTGAAGCAATTAAGCAAGCAAGCCATCTCGTAATTTCTGAACGAGTGGAAGATGCAACATGGAAAGCTGAACAATTCATGCAGAAGCAACCAGAGTTCTTAAATGTTGAGGAAAACATTTTTTTGTAAGGGAGACTACATGTCACACCCAAATATACTATCTTCATAAATGTATTATGGTTATAGAGTGGCCAACATTGCATAGACAATGTCTACTAAGATACTAGACTTATCAATAACAACATACACAACAATAATTGCATAACCTTCCCTACTAGAGCAAAGTACCCAAACAATAGCAACTTGTATTCATAAAAGAGAATTCTCAATACAATTTGTAAAATACAGGGAGGACCTGATACAAGCGCACTCTCCCAACGTGCATCATTCTATTTGTAAGACGAGACGACCCAATGGGTTGCCAAGTAACACGACCATCAACAACTGAATAGACAAATGAGTCATTACAAAACTACCAAAATCCAACAATACAATCCTTAACCACATGATACATCAGCTACTAAAATATATAATACACTGATAACCAGGACAATACTAATGTGACAGTCTACAACTGACTTGCAGTGTGGATAACCTTTCTCTTTTCATTTATTAATTCTAGATATTTCTTTAGAACGGCTTAACTAAGACGGTGGGGTCACCCCTACCTAATTATGTCTATAAAGAGGGCTAGAGAGGCTCTTCTAAATCATCATAAGTCGAATTTAATATTTCATTTCATAATTGTTCTGCATTCTATAGGTTGCCCCCTCAAAGTGCCAAATATATAGGATTCAGTCATCCCACTGCATCTACCATTTGAGCATCAATATCTTTATATCTGTTCTTATTTTTGCATTCAATTTGATCTGCTATTGCTATCTAAGTTTATTGTATAAGAAATATCCTAGCAGTGCACCTCATTTATGCGCTTCAAACACCAAATTCCTACTTTTCCAAATTGTACTTTCTTATTTAACAATTTTATGATTTCTTCTAATTTGGACTAATGTTCATTTTCATCTTCCTCTCTTTTCTGTAGAACGTTTTGTTCGTCAACATCTGACATCCGCTAATATGTATCTTGGTATTTTGATGTTGGTGTTGGTACTACCCTTCGTCTTTCTTTGAATATATTCTTTAATCTGTGCATATATTACTTAATCTATTTAAGGAGTATTGTTGTTTTACGCCATCCCCTAAAGGTTTATCCACTATTTGTACTAAATTCAATATTCTCCTTTTGTAGACTTTAATATATTCGTACTTCTTTTAATACTTAGTTCGTTAAAGATTTGAATCTGTATGACACTTTTTGAAATCCTTCAGTGAAAGTTGTTTTAAAATTTTGCCACAATTTTTTCTTATAGTTTGCCTTATCTTCTATAATACCATTGGCTTTCCAATAATATTCCCTACTTAGGCAGCATGTTATTGGATCTTGATTGGCTTCACAACCAAACCTAGCAACTTTTGAAATCAAAGATGATTTTGAGTCCATTCTCTACCTTTTAGCGGTCTTCTGCTTAGCTCAATGGTTTTTTGCTTTTGTAGACAATTAATCGGTCCAAATGACTTGCTTTTTGTTTCAATGGGAATAGACAATCAGTTCCTAATCCTTTTGGCAGCTGATGTCAACTCCCCTCTCAAACTCGGGTTCAGCCAGTGATACTTCCAATTATCTAATTTGTGCTGATAATGAGTTAATTTCTGATTCTAACACAAGAATTTGATTTATATTGATATCAATCCAATGCCTTTTTCTCCACAACCTTACTGCCATCTTCACATCTCTTACAGTGTACTTAGTTTGCCTATTTATAGGTTTTTATTGCTGCCTAGACAATTGAAACTGCTGTTCACAAATAATAACATATAACTTTCCTTTATGCGACTATGTTGGTTGACCAATGTAAGCATGCATTGGGTCCAAAATATTATTTTATAGATTTTAGAAAAAGCACAGAATCAGATATAACAGCAGAACATGATAGCATGCACAACTTGACTATGTATATAATAAACAACTATATAATTCAATATAACAATGACATTTCAATACCAAAAGAAGTGAACACAAATAGGTGCCTAAGGTGATCAACAAAGGCTGCATCTTTCATGATACGTTTTTCATAACCAAAATAATAATTAAATATGACTTGAGACAGCTTCACATAATCAAGTTACTTGATAATACTAATCTACCCAAGAACCTACCAAGCTGTCTACAACAATTATATTAAGATCATAGATAACCATATTATATAGACTGAATAAACTAATAGCCAGTTAAATGTAACTTTGCTCCTCTTATCACTATAAAATTATGATGGTGAACGAGTTAACATAAATTCATGAAAAAGTCTATTTTGTGGGAGCACAATGAGGTTAAGATAGTCCTCACTTTAAGAGGAAGGTTATTTCAAGAGATCACGACATAAACCTCAGGATAATCCTCAGACAAGGAAATCTTATAACATATGGAGAGCAAGTGAATCATTCAAACTGGAATCAACTACAGTAACAGAATAAACCCAATAAAAGATACATAAAACCAAAACTAGCAAAACATGGAAAAACAAATTCAGTCTTCATCCCTTGTCCAATTTTTCTTTTCTCGTTACTCATATGCATGCTTACAAGTGGTGCCTACCAGAAAAACACAATTTCAAATAGTATTGAGAAGAATCTCTGACAAAATAACCATGGCCCATTTCTGGAAAAAAAAAAAAAAACTGAGGTAGATGAGACTTGAAACAATGCAGAAGGGATGAGAGTACCCAGGAAAATTTCTGGCAATGTGTCCCCTCGTCCGTAGCTCCTTGAGTCAAAATCATTGCTTTAGAGCTAGGATACTGATATGCCCCCGTAGGCGCTGATATGGATACAATGCATACCAGATATGGGTACAAATACGATCCTTCTGCAGATACGTCCTGAATGATCCGGATACATTTGGATCCGTCTATGGACAAATCTGGGCATATCTGGACGTTTAGGGCATATCCAAACCGTCTAGGGCATATCCGAACCATCTAGGGCATATCCAGGCTACAAACGGCAGTTTTGCTTCTTTTTCAACATCAAATCAGAGAGTGACATAATAATTTTTTTAAAACACAAGTTAAGCTCTAAAAAGCATAGTCACCTAAGTCTCAGGGGCAGGGGATGGCAAAAAAATTCCAAATTTCGTGGATGGATTTAAAATAATATAGAAAAACTTATATTTAAATATTGTAACTTTATTCAATGAAATTTAGGGGTTTAAACTATATTATATGTATTTTAGGTACTTTCAAGATTAGAATTCAATGTTTTTGGTAAAAGCGACAATTTTTAAAAGTAGAAACGTCAAATAACGTTTTAAATTTTAAAAATTTAGGGACTTCCTCCAAGTTACCGAAGCGTTCGAGACATCACCAAAATCTAGGGGACACGTCCCCACATAACGTTGATTAAAAGTCAAAATATAACATAAAACAACACAAAACACAAAAGCAAAAAATTTACCTCTCTTTGCTCATTTAGGGTTGATACTTCATCAAGCAACATTGTTATCATCTTCCTACACTAGTACAAGTGCCCATTCGCTGCCAATGTGATTAAGGAGCTTGAAAGGAGGGTTCTTGGATCGAAGGTAAGCTTTTAAGTGAGAGTGCTACTCCATGTGGTTCTACTGAGCCACATCATGATGTTGATATTGATGCTCTGCCTCTCGATGAAGAGCAATACGATGAAATAACATTTTTATGACATTTATTTGGCATTTGGTTGGCATTATATAAATAATTAGGCTAGAATTTTCTTTTTTTAATGTACTTTTCATATGGCCTTATCCAAGCCATACCGTTGCCAAAAACATTGTCATACCAGCAAATACAATTCTTCGTATCCATACCCGTATCTAAAACGTATTGTCAACTTGTCTTTAGAGGTGTACAAAATCTGTTTATCGTTTACTTAAACCTTGAATTGCGAGAAAACACAAAAAGGATAAGAGAATCGAAACAGCTATCTCGACTTCCTATACTTAATTTCTAGGAGCTTTTGCAATTGACCATGTTTCCAAGAAAAAAATCATGGAACAGCATTATATCAGATGAAGACAAAAGAAATCAAATAGATTAGTGCATCAAGTAGGTTTAGTCCTACCCTCAACTATGCTGTTACAGCAGAAACGCCTTTCATCAATGTATTCTGCATCCAAGCCCATCATCCATGAACCCACAGATATGTCCTCGTGTGCATATGTGTTCAAGGAGGCACTGCAAAATAGCAGGTCCATTGCAGAACAAATTACCATTCCTGTATCAAGTAGTGTTTTGAAATCTAAACTGATACAAGTATGTACTTTGCCAGACTCGCAGTGCATGTTCCACTTGGTTCGGAATGTCAAAGTTGACATTCAATAAGTCATGCCCATTTTAACTACAAAATAATATACTGATGACAAAGTTTTCCACATATATCCTTGTTTCCAACTTGATTGTTCTTACAGATGAGAAAACATGTAATAAATTTTGAAAGAGCAGAAATACCACATAGATCATTTTGCCCAAGACAGATAGCAAGTGTTGGTAGCAGCTTAGCTAACCTGTTTATGTTGATATACTGTGCAAGATCCCTAGAAAGAACATACAATGGAGCAGCTGCATGACGAATATACCTGTGAAACACAAAGATTGAAGTTTTTAATGGATTGATCAAGAATGTTCAAATAAACAACTACTTGACTATTTATGAACATTCAATAAATGATCATTCATAACATTTTCTAAGCCAATGGCAGAGCAGAAATTTTAAGAGAATCATGAATGCTAGATGATTGAGCAAGTGGTTTCCCTCAATTAATAATTTGCACCATGAAAAATCACCTAAATAACAATTAGCTTCTAATTTATTTTCTACGTGATAAACACTTTAAGGACAGTGTTTATGGGAAGCCATACAAATTCTCACATATAATTAAAAAAGCAAAGAAATATGGGATTATGGGGGACCTATAGGAGCACCATGATAATTAAAAAGGAAAGAATTCAACTTTTACCAGGTGCAAATCAAATATGGTTTTATCCACGGCATAAATAAAAGTAGGAATAACACACCTCAGAAATTTAAAAAAATGGTAAGATGATCAAGTTGGATCCCAATAATCAGCATCCCTAATGATGCACTAAAGTTTAATCGTAGATGTGTACCACATGCTTTACCCTCTTTCCATAAATGTTGGATATATAACCCGATTCATCTAGCCATCCATGCAATTAATGATTTTCTAGGTACTTGGTGAGTTTCCAAACAGTTAATCACCTTCCATATTGTTAATGATTATCAAGGCCAGTCACCTTCCATATTGTTAATGATTATCCAGGTCAGAAAGCTAAATAGCATTTGGCCATCAATGCCATTTGCCATCAAAAATAGAACTTTCGACTTGCAGTTTTTGTTAGTGTAGGATATTATTTATTCCATTTAGTTATTGAGTTGGATTATCCCAACACGAGGATTCAGCTTGCTTAGGTGCCGTTGGTCTTAAGGAGTTACTTGACCACCATTATTAGCTAGTGGGAGGTACTCTTTGATCACTATTATAGGTTGCGGATCTTTGATCACTATTCTAGGTGGCGGTTACACTTTAGTGGGAGTTATTTGATCACTATTATAGGTCAGGCAGTTACACTTTGGTGGGAGCTACTATTTGACCACTATTCTAGGTGGAAGTGGATCTTTGGCCACTATTCTAGGTGGCAGATCTTTGACCACCATTCTAGTCGGCGGTTACACTTTCTTCCTCCTATTTGCAATACCTACTGTAAAGCTATTCTATGCTAATTTTGGAATACAAAGATTTTGCATTATTCTCATGTTTGATTTCCTACTCATAGCAACTCGGTGCACTTAATTTCTTGCTTTGCTCGTTGCACCAGTGCATTCGTTGATCCAATGCTCTTGGCAAGCACTCCAAGAGTTTCCGCAAAATTAGGTGGTAAAATCCTACAGCCCACCTGCAAAAAGCTCCATCACTTAAACACATTAGGATTGTACTGTACACCTACAATCCTTGGGGATGCATGCCAGTGCCAGCAACAGTACCAGATATTACTTTCTCCTTGCTAAATAATCAAACTAGGAAAAGGCCGGAATAACATTAAAAATGTATAAACCAAAGTTCCCTTCTATGATTTACTCAGACACGTAATCCAAGCCAATAAAGATATGAGGCACGGAAAAAAACAAATGGAAAACACATGCATCACTGTGCAATTACTTTTAAATTGAATGCTTGTACTAAACAATCAAATTCAGAAGTTTACTTTGACCATACTAGAAGAATTCAGCAGTTAAACAGAAAAAAAGGACTTGTCAAGTGTTATTTGTTATCAAGCAACATTCTCGCAATGATTTCTGATTAAATGTAGATGTCATTCAGACTGTACTATAGTGGTTGAGATGGAGTGTTACCATGCTAAAGACCCATGTTCAAACGTCAGCAGGCTTAGAGCCCCGTGTGTGTGTGTGTGCATGTGCAAAATGTAATTATTGAGCTCAAAAGTACAACCAGTTACAATGGCAACAGGAAGCCAAAAGGAGCTTGAAATATGTAAAAGAAAACAGAAGCTACAAGCAGAAAACTAAATGCATAACAACAAAAATCCTAAAGATACTAATGAGGGATGTGAACCCAAACAAAACGAAACCTTAAATATGTCAGTTAAGACAATGTCCTGTATTACAAATATAAGAAATTGAAATAATCATGTGAAGAAAGACTGTGGTTAGAGGCAAAAGCAGGCCCATGTATCAAAATGCAAAGTAGAGAAGAGACCAGAATCTCATCAACCACCATGAAAAAACCAACACAAGATCTAAGATAAGATAAGATAAATATATTAATGTCCAACGAATGACCACAAAAGTAGGTCAATGGGACTGCAGCCCAAACAATATACAAAGTGCAAGCGGGGACAACTCAAAACGAGTTCCCAAAAACAGAAAAAATGAGAAAAGAAAAAGCAGAGAGGAAACCCGAAGCCAATACCCCCACAAAGCGGGGCAATGGAACAAGCGGGGGCGGAAAGACGAGAGAAGGAAAGGGAATAGCCCGCTCGAAGGGAACTTGACGGAAAATCTTGGGAGGGTGCAAGGGATGTCTCTCGAAACCTCTCTTGACATCCAAGGTTTATGGTTCTCCAATGGTAAATAGGAATATGGTAAACTGAAATCATTTAGACCACTGGTCTATGGATATGGAGGGATAGTGTGGAAGAACCAAAGACCCATCTTATTTGGTGTGAAAAGGAAAGGATGATAGAGGTTCTCTAGCAATTTCTCGTGGTGGGGGCAACAGTTTCACAAATCTATCATCATCTATGTGGGTAGCTTTAGCATCCAAAGGACACTCAATACCTCCAAAGAGAAGGAATAGGTCGAAATGATGAAATATTCCTTGTGGGATACCACTCAAAAATGCACAAAAAATCTAGAAATTGCAGCCAAATAAAATTTCTGATTTTTGCAGAGAATAACCAGTGAGGGCAGCAAACTGTATTTAATTGATATCTCACAAAATACTTGCCCAAAATACATGAAATTTTAAAGAGAGCTTGCAACAATGATAATAAACACTAAAATATTATTTTTGGAATTTTTTTATTAATATAAAACTGCCAGAAAATTTCAGAAACCCTAGACAGCTGGAAATCTTCAAAAATTCATATCTTTCCAAATACAAGTGATAAAATTCTGAAAATCTAGAAATAACATCTACTAATAATGCAAATGAAAGCCCAACCTCCAGATTTGGAAATAGCACTTGGGAAACCCTCCAAAAATTGTTGCAAAATCCCAAAGTGGGACGTCCCCTTTGGAAAGAGGCCAAAAACTCTCTAAAATATCTCTAGAAATGACACCAAAATCTGCTCTGATCGCTGCAACAACTCTGATCTGGAAACCCTCGATTTTTCTCCACAAAAACCCCCAAAAATCCTCAAAAACCCTTCTCTGAAAACTCTGAAAAACAGCCCTGAATCAGCTCCAAAATGACAAGTTAGGGTGGATCTTTCACCACCAAAGAATGCCCTACTAGCTAGGAATGGATCTCTCACCACCGAAGCTAGGGTTCCTGTGGGATCTTACTCCACAAGCTAGAAGATTGCAAACAGCAGTTGCTCAATGAGAAAATATGTGAGTGTGCAAGAATGAGCTCTCTTTCTCCCCCAAACTCCTCTTATATTTTCCCCAAGCAACAAGAGGCCCAAAAAGACCCCAATCAACCCCTTCTAGGGAGAACCACAAAAACATAAAGTAACTTAAGTTACTTTTCCCCTCCTAGTTGCCATAGGGACTTAAGTGACCCCCAACAAAAGATTATAACATTAAAGTGTCATGAGCCCCCTTAACGACAAAACATAACATTTGTTCCCACCAAGCCACTTAATAGTCATGTCAACGCAAAAATACAACAAATAAGCACGGTGGTAATAGTCATCCATACCCAATAGCCTCCAGTGTCGTTAGCCCCTCGGGTATGACCAAGGCTAAGACAAATGAAAAACCTCTTAGGCCAACTACTCGAAATGGGGACATTACAGTCCTCCCCTCTCGAGAAATGCTTGACCCCAAGCATTATCTTGCCATGATGTAGAAACAGAATACCACAAAGTAGGTTTCTCCACCAAACCCTGCAGTCAACTAATGATCGGTGTGATGCGAGTAACGAACACACCCCATGTAGTCATCATGTTCTCCATGTCGTGTAGAGAACAATGTTGCCCCTGAAGTAGTATGATGCCCACACCGACTCTCCACTAGTACCCACACTGAAATTGCCAATCAACCCAATCCCTGCCAATGCAAGGCTATCATCATGTGATCACTCACTGCCTCCCCGGTCAACTCCTGGGTATGAAATTCCACTCTAAATCTCGTAGAATCCCTTGGATCAACCTGTGAAACAACCTGTATACACACAAAGTGTGCTAACTCTACCACATGACCAACACTCGTGTGAGAGTAAGGCTCCGCATAGTGTATCTCAATGTGTCCCGTGGGGAAAAATCCCAAGACTCACAGTAAATGGTCAATTGGCAATGTCAACTCTACATAGTACACCTCCTGTGATGAGTGTGAACCTATTGAATAACCAAGTAACCGAGTCAACTTCGTCCCTCCACTGACTAGCATATAGGTGAAGTGTTCATCGTGCATAGAAGCAATAAAATACATAGGAGTGTTATCCCATGTCGACTCAGAAAATGATGAACTGTAAGCTCCGATTTGTCATAACAACAAACCATACATCCATGTATAAAGTTGAGGATATCCTCCCTCAACCCATGCCATCTAAACTACTCTGATATGAACCTGTAGGTCTCATTGAAGCTCAATTGTCCGATCCACGAAGAAGAACGATGCACATGTCGCAGTATCTCCATCCTCAACCATGAATTTGACACAAGGTACAATTTGCCCTAATAGAAGATCATCTCATCCTCCAATCTGTAGTTGTCATCCTGTATGTGACCATCCATAATCTCACAAGTGTGTCGGTTCTTGGAGTACTCAACAAGCAAATGAGATCTCCAGTCTACTGAAACCTCATATAACCAACACAAGGATGAACTCAAGTGATCTGAACTGTAATCCCAACCTCTGAATCGTCTCGGTAAGAAAACACTATTGGTCACACCTACATCCATCAGACTCCGCATCATCCCGCAGTAATAAAACCCCTCATCATGCTAGAAAGTCCCCTCCATCCCCTCAGTTGCAACCACTCTAGCTGCTCCTGTAGATAATCCCCTCAAGATCACATTCCTACCCTTGAACTTAAACTTCAGCTCCATCGTTTGAGAGTTAGTCTGAAACTCACCTAGAGAGTGAACCCACTGCACTCCCAGCACTATGTTGGTCACTCCCATACCAGCAGTGTGGAAATCATCGATAATTGTGTAGTTACCCATGGTGATGCTCAGCTGTGGAACTCTCTGTGTGCATCTCATATACTCCCCATTAGCTACAACAATGTTGAAGCCCTCAAAGTCCTCCGTCTTGCAAACCTCATCTCTCAACCAATGATGCATAAATAAAGTTGTGGGTAGCCCCAATATCAATGAGTACCACAACTCATGACCCTACATAACTCCTTTAATCCTGAATGCCTTGTACATCGAAGTACTAGACAATGTGGCTATAATCTCCCAAGGAAAAGTCTCCTCCTCCACTCAACATCATCACTATCCAACGCAACTCCATCTCCATCATCCATCTCGTGGGTCTCTAACTCCTCACCTCTGTCACCCTCACTCTCCTCGAAGACCTCAATGAATTGGGCCTTCCCCTTTCCTGTGCAATCATGCCCTAGAGCCCAAGGTGTACGGCAATCGAAACATAGTTTCTTTCGCCTCAACTCATCCCTAAGCTCTCGAGAAATGATTGGCTTCTTAGCCACCTCCTGCCTCGGTGGAGGCTCCTTCTGCTATTGAAGTTTGTCTGGTCCAGATGGAGGTTCCTTTTGCTGAACTCAAGGTGGAAACCTCGACTTTGGAGTGGCTAACTCCAAATCTCGTGCTCTCCTAATAGCATCATGCAATGAAGAAGGCTCAAATGCCTTCACAAATCCAACTAGAGCATCTGTCAAACCTGTTATGAAAAGTGAAGTCAACCTCATCTCAAAACATCAGGTACCATGACTGATAATCTTTGAAAATCTGCAATGTATTGATCTAAAAACCTGTTTGTCTCAAGTGAGTCAACTCTCTAAAATGCCTATCAGGGTCCCTCTTGTCAAATCTGCTCATCAACCTCTGTGTGAACTCTGCATAAGTATCAATATGCATGTGCCCCTGTGTAATCAATCCATGATGCCACCAGTCATGTGCATCTCCCTCAAGATGTAGGATTGCAAACTTAATTACATCCTCCTCACGCATGGGATTCAAGTCAAAGTATGTCTTCAACTTCTAAATCCAAGACTGCATGGTACACTTCTTAGAACCATCAAAGTGTGGAATGGAGATTTGTCCCAATCTCCTCTGTAACTCGTGCACACATGGTGATGATCTCTCTTGAATTTGCTACCAAACTTCATTCTGTAGTACTCTGTGAAAGGCATATTATCTCGAAGCCCTCGCTCAATGATTAGTACCTTTCCCAACAAGACTCCTCATCCAAAACATATGTTGGCTGCCTTACCTATGAAACTTCTAGATCCTTCAAGAACGAGGGTTCGTGAAGCCCCAAATGCCTGGTAGAAGTATGGGGAGACCACTGCCCTGAATTTTCAGTTTCATTTCTATGGACCAGTTATCCCATATTGCTAGTTTCCCCTCTATCTGCCTGAGTCTCAATCCTACCCTGTTCTAATCTCTCAATAAGTTGGCTCAAATAGAGATTAGTAGTTTCTTGTTGCTTCACCATGTTGGTGAATAATTGTTTCATCAGATCAACACCCATATCTTCACTATCACCCATCTTCTCAACCCAACAGGCTAGAGAAACAACTGCTCTGATACCACTGAAATATCCCTTGTGGGATACCACTCAAAAATGCACAAAATATCTAGAAATTGCTGCCAAATAAAATTTTTGATTTTTGCAGAGAATAACCAGCTAGGGCAGCGAACTGTATTTAATTGATATCTCACAAAATACTTGCCCAAAATGCATGAAATTTTAAAGAGAGCTTGCAACAATGATAATAAACACTAGAAAATTATTTTTAGAATTTTTTGATTAATATAGAACTGCCAAAAAAATTCAGAAACCCTAGACAGCTGGAAATCTTCAAAAATTCATATCTTTGAAATACAAGTGATAAAATTCTGAAAATCTGGAAATAACATCTACTAATAATGCAAATGAAAGCCCAACCTCCAGATCTGGAAATAGCACTTGGGAAACCCTCCAAAAATTGCTGCAAAATCCCAAAGTGGGAAGCCCCCTTGGAAAGAGGCCAAAAACCCTCAAAAATGTCTCTAGAAATGGCGCCAAAACCTGCTCTTATCGCTGCAACAAATCTGATCTGGAAACCCTCAATTTTTCTCCACAAAAAGCCTCAAAATTCTCAAAACCCTTCTTTGAAAACTCTGAAATTTATCTCTGAAAAACAGCCCTAAATCAGCTCCAAAATGACAAGTCGAGTGAATCATTCACATCCAAAGAATGCCCTACTAGCTAGGAATGGATCTCTCACCATCGAAGCTAGGGTTCCTATGGGATCTTACTCCACGAGCTAGAAGATTGCAAACAGCAGTTGCTCAATAAGAAAATATGTGAGTGCGCAAGAATTGTTACAAATATATTGTGACATTATTAATAATGAGTTTATATAACTCATATTAATAATATAATTGTAATAGTTAGTATTATTATTTGGGTGAGTTGTGAGAACAACTCACGTAGCTATTTTGGTGTATGAGATAATAAAGGGATGTGTGAGATATTAGGGGATAAGTCTGAGAGATTCATAGAGAGAGATATGAGGGATTGAAGATGAAGTTTGACTCCGCCTTTGTAGGAGATCAAACACTATAAAATGTATTCTCCATCTATGTAAATTCATCCCGAATGAATTTTAGTTTCTATATTATTATTATTCGGTGTTTTATTATTGTGCAGTTTTTATCAGTGGTATCAGAGCAATCTTTGGTCTTAGGCTGTGATGGGAGAATGAATTCGTGTGTTATACTCCAACTGTGAATCTGTAGCAGCTCCTGAGCATTGTATTGGCGCAAAGGAGCTAATAATCTGCTCACGTCAAGTTCAAACTATGAACTGGATGCCAAAGTATTGAAGTAGCAGATAAAAATCTTGAAGACTGACAAGATAGAATTCACGTGGACAGATCTATAGAAGCGATCGATCTAGAAATTCTGGAATCGTTGAGACTCTGTCGTTGATGTGGAGCTAGATACACAACTTTACAAATTCCAGCAAGCTGTCACTCTGTGTGTAGACACATATTTCCGGCAATCCACATGCCTTTTCTGTCTTTGCATTTGTTCAGATCTGATTGGGCAATGTAACAACCGTTTGGAGATCCTTATATTTTGTAGGAAAGACTGTATTTTGTTTCATCCAATCGTGGAAATCGTGAGTTACAACTCTTCATATTCGTTTTTGCCATTTTTGGATTCAGTGAAAAAAAAACACAAGTACAAAAAAATCCATTTTTGGAAAGGGGTCCGAGAAAGATGTTGGATTTAAAATTTGTAGTTGCCATAACTTTCAGCTGGTAACTCAGATTGAGATGATGTTTTTGTTAAAAATGTGTGTTTTTCAAGCTCTTTGCATTGGTCATTTTGTAGTCATCAAAAATTGTAAAAATAAATAAAAAATTTGCCTCACGGACGCATTTTCGGTTGAAACCGACGTCCAATTCTTTAAATCGACATGGACAAGTTGAATCGAATTGAAAAATTCGAAGGCAAAGATTTCCATACATGGCAGGTTAGAACTCAATTGTTGTTGATTAACAAAGATCTATGGGAGATTGTGGAAGGAAAAATCAAGAAACCACACGACGTAGATGAAGCAGCAAAATGGGAAAGCAAGGATCGAAAAGCAACGACGATTATTGGCCTAGGTTTATCTGATGCCTACCTGCATCACATAAATCTAACAAAGACATCACATTTGATCTAGACGACATTAAGCAAACTATTTGGGTCACAAGCAGATAGCGCAATAGTGGCACTCAAGCAAAAGTTGTTCGGACTCAAAATGGAGGAAGGAGAAAGTATGGTGGAACATATCAGTAAGTTTCATTCTATTTCAAATCAATTAGCTAGAATCAAAGTTGATGTGCTTGATGATGATGCAAAAGCAATATTACTTAATAGCATGCCTCCTCGAGTCTTTACTTTGAGCAAAATAAATAGGAGTCTAGAGGATTTAATTTCTTCTCTGATAGAAGAAGAAAATAGAACTAAGAAGATTGATCTAGAAGAAACTGCAATGTATGGTAGAAACAAATCATATGCTAAAGGAAGATTCAAGCCTTCTTTTAAACAAAAACAACCTCCCAAGGTCCACGAAAATTTCTTTGTCACTATTGTAATGCTCCTGGACATGGTATTATGTATTGTAAAAAAAGAGCACAATATTTATTTGATGATAAATTAAAGGATAAAGCCTTCATTTCTGAAAACAGAGATGAAGAAAGTGATTGGGATATTAAGTCTACCCACTCTGATAATGAAGAAACAAATGCTCAGCAAAGTGATGAAGACTTTTTGTATTAAGTAAAGAGTGCATTATCATGGAGGACGGAGGCAACGGAGGTTGGAGGTCAATCAACGACCTCTCGTCAGTCACCAACGACGGGGCCGCATGAAGTTGTGGTGGCAATGTGTGTGTATGTGTGTTTTATTTTATTTCAGATTTATAGTTAGTTTCAATTGTGTGATTCTATTTCAGAGTTCCTGTTTGAATAAGTGAAATGTTCACATTGAGGGGGGGAACTGGAACATGGTCTCAATGTTCAATTTTCCCTCTATTTAGTTTGTATTCAGTAAGTAGTGGTTCCTACATATTCCCTAAAGGAAAGACATAGTGGATAGACGAAAGCACAAAGGAAAAGCAGCAGCATGATATTTGGGTTGTTGGTTGTCTGTAAAACCATCCTTTGTTTTAGGTTGTTGGTTGTCCTATAAAACCATCCTTTGTTTTAGGTTGTTGGTTGACCTACAAAACCATCCAAATCATGAGCACGCATGGGCAACAAGCTACAGAAGGAAGTGTGATTGTTGTTTCTATAATGTCAACATTAGGGGAGTGTATATTGGGAATTAATAATGTTAACAATAGGGGAGTGAATGTTACAAATATATTGTGACATTATTAATAAATTGTAATATTATTAATAATGAGTTTATATAACTCATATTAATAATATAATTGTAATAGTTAGTATTAGTATTTGGGTGAGTTGTGAGAACAACTCACGTAGCTATTTTGGTGTGTGAGATAATAAAGGGATGTGTGAGATATTAGGGGATAAGTCTGAGAGATTCATGGAGAGAGATATGAGGGATTGAAGATGAAGTTTGACTCCACCTTTGTAGGAGATCAAACACTATAAAATGTATTCTCCATCTATGTAAATTCATCCCGAATGAATTTCAGTTTCTATATTATTATTATTCGGTGTTTTATTATTGTGCAATTTTTATCAAGAATGACCTCACTTTCTCCCCCAAACTCCTCTTATACTTTCCCCAAGCAAAAAGAGGCCCAAAAAGACCCCAATCGACCCCTTCTAGGGAGAACCACAAAAACATAAAGTAACTTAAGTTACTTTTCCCCTCCTAGTCACCATAGGGACTTAAGTGACCCCCAACGAAAGATTATAACATTAAAGTGTCATGAGTCCCCCTTAACGACAAAACATAACATTTGTTCCCACCAAGCCACTTAATACTCATGTCAATGCAAAAATATAACAAATAAGCAAGGTGGTAATAGTCATCCATACCCAATAGCCTCCAGTGTCGTTAGCCCCTCGGGTATGACCAAGGTTAAGACGAATGAAAAACCTCTTAGGCCAACTGCTCGAAATTGGGGACATTACAAATGAGGAGATAATTAATTTTGTAGCCTTCAAAGTCCCATGTAAAGCCTAACATCTAAAAGTAATTTCTTATGGAGGTAGAGATCCAAGCACCTCCGTTTGGAGTAAAATAAAAAGGAAGCAACTTTCTTGAGTCTTTATACAAGCAATAATGAGATAGGGCACTTGAAAAGAAAGTGTTTCTTTGTCTCCAAATCTTGAAGAGCAAAGGCAACAAATGAAGGATTACCTCACGGAATATGCCAGTCGTCCTTGATTTGTAGCTAGTAATAGCAAACTCAAACTGACCATAGGGAACCTCGAGGCCATGAATCCAATGGTATTGAAGATAATCGCGATGGATGGTGGTGCCATCAACAATCTACAAACGTTTACCATTGAAATTCAAGGTGGGCCTTAGAGACAATGGGAGAAAGATCTAGGTGACTAGCATATATTGCCGATATATATCCTCCCTAGTTGCATTATTACTCACTCGATTTACAAGGAGGCGAGGAGGGGGATTTAAAGAGCATTCACACGAGAAAGTAGATCTATGGATATACCAAGAGATTGGATAAGCACACTAGCCTGAGTACCAACATCTCCGTCATCTATAGGAGTTTGAAGCAATCCACTCAAGAACAAACAGCAAATATAGATCTCTCCTAGCCTGACACAAGTTCACCCACTGTCCTACATCTATGGAGACGAAAAATGAGTCTAAAGATGCTCTCACCAAAAAGGTTAGGCAGCAAACCTGATAGGACAATGCATTGAGGGGTAAACTGCTTATAGTGAATTATAAATTGGAGCAAGAGACTTTGAACCATCT
This sequence comes from Taxus wallichiana var. yunnanensis, assembly GCA_018340775.1. Lineage (NCBI taxonomy): Eukaryota > Viridiplantae > Streptophyta > Pinopsida > Cupressales > Taxaceae > Taxus > Taxus wallichiana. The sequence continues at coordinate 828,572,111 of CM031234.1, forward strand.
CAATACACTCCCAGTCATTATGTTGCAAACTTGGACCCATAAAAAGCAGCGGGTTTGAAGATAGTATCAAAAAGATGCATCTTTGTAGGGATATCATGAAAATGCATATGAAAGCACCGCCACCCCAAAATAGAAAGCAAGTCATCTCGATGCACACTCAATCAATATGTTCCAAACTTGGACCCAAAAAAAGCATGGGTTGGATGATAGTATCAAAATGGTGCACTTTCGTAGGGATATCCTGAAAATGCATATGAAAGCATTAACAGCCCAAAATAGGAAGGAAGTTGTATCCCTTATAGATCATATATGCAAGAAAGCAAGCTTCCATGCTAGTGTACATAAATATAAGCATATTAAAATTCTATTAGTTTAAGCTTTAAAGGTAGATGGTTCTACGACCTTTACATTTTAGTGTATGCTCTCTTAGAGCATCATGAACAATTGTCACTATTCTTCAATCATTTGTTTACAAGTATTTTATCACCACACTAATGTTGAAAAGTAATAATTTCACCACAATACAATGTGATAGACCAAGCTGGAGAAAATAAGCAGGATTAGATTTTGTTAGCCTAGATGTGGGAAGATGCAAAAAAATCTTATTTTAGAGTATACTATAATCAGCATGTGGTAACAATTACCATGATAAAATCCTTTATTCATAAAGTCAATTAACATTTAAATGGATGCACACACGAGCTGCATGTAATAGTGATATAGAGGGTGCGTGCAAGCAAGCATGTCGAAAGTGTAGGTAGAATGATTGATGGTTGCACGGCCTTGTATAAATAAACCTGTAGAAGCATAGATAGACTATTTCGATTGTATTGTGGAACAAATTATTCAGCCAGTTTGCACCCTCTTTCATCCAACACAATTTTCACAAAGTGGGTGTGCATGCAGGTTCCCCTGAAACCCGTAGAGCATCCATACTTACAAAAGTAGTTACGTGCATCTCACGAAACATAAATAAGTGTGCCCACTAGAAAATAAATAGTGATGTATTATGTACTTGACTAGAATCACATAATTATACATGAATTGTTTCTTCTAAAACGCTTGTATTTATGTCAATTTGAGCAGTCAGCCACTAACCTAGGTCCTAAAGCAATCCATTCTTCAGTTTCTCAATTCTGTCAGAATGATTATTAGCCACCAACAACTATAACAAAGAAGCTTAAAGGCAACAACTATAACAAAGAAGTTTAAAGGCAACAACTATCATAATCAAGCAAACAATCAATTGGACCCCATAAACGATAAACATAACCTTACTTCTTTAGTTTGTGAGTGGTTAGAACTATTTATTGTGTGGAAAGTAGTGAATTTCCCACCAACCTTATTTAGCATATTGATAATATCAGAAATAAGCTTGAAGTTTCTTGGCATGAAACCTGTTGATTTTTGCAAAATGCTTTCAAGTCCATCCCATCTATTAAACTCTCTAAAGATATGTTTTCCTGCTGAAATATTAGTACATGAAGTGAACAGATTTCAGCATAAAAGGTTTATACAATTGAAAGCAATCAATTAGAATCCTTTCAAATCTTCGTGTCCAAGTTTTTTTTTTTCATTCAAGAAGAAGTTTGCATTTCTGGGCCATTGTCAGAACAATATGCTTTTCAGAAAAGATTTTTCATAAGATTTTTCATGTTGCGCAACCGATTCAAGAATATGTCAAACAGAGTGCGTATGTTGAAAAAAGGACAAAATAAAGCTATTTGGTAAAAGAATTGTCATGGAACACTGCAGGGTTTGAGACGATGAAAGCAGCAAGAATTTAAAAACTAACAAGTGTACACTACTTGAGCTATAGCCTCCTGCAGAAATTATAGGATATTACGATCTATGCTGCTCAATCATTAAAATTTAATATGATAGTTGACCACTATGACGCCACTTTGCAATGGAAACCATCAAGAGATTAATAGATTAGAATGGACCATCTTCTGCAAGGAGTAATGACAACCCTATGAAAAAAGAAATGAAATAAACTCCAAATAAAACGAGGATGAAATACATAATCAACAACACCAATTATCGTATTGGATATTGAAACATTGTTGAAATAACAAGGCCATTAGAGGTGCCATAACAGTAGTAACGAAAATTCCTTGATTGAATTTCAGGCAACTTATTTTAGGAACAGATGGAATATATGGATTTATATAGCACTAGTTGCAATCATATTATAATAGTTATTTAACAAACCGTTTTTTAGTTATTAAGGAGCATATCCACTTACACGCATCTCTTCTAAAGGTATTTTTATTGGTGTACAAGTTTGTGTTGCATGTGTGTCAATTATCTGGGCTTGACTTCATATGCACGGATAGCATCTTTGTATTGTCAGATATTTAATAAGAATTATCCTCTGGAAATTTTTTCTATTAAGCAAATCAAGCATACAAGAGGAAATAGATGCTTTTACTTGCGGCATTAGAAAGATAAGATGTACAATAAACATGAGCTAAAAAATCATTTCCTTTAAGCTGTTTTATAAGCAACCTGAGGATTCAAGTTTAACTGCATTTGCTGCAGTAGCCCATATATTCCACCCTTTTCCATAGCTTGAAAACATTCTAAATGAATCTCAACATGGATTTCTCAGACACCGTCTGTTATAAACAAATGCAGTAATCCTACAAAATGGGCATTAAGGTCAGCTAAGAGGAACTTACGATTTCTCATCCCCAAATTTCCACCAGTCGGGTTCATACCATTGTTGACTCCTGCAAGACAAGGACCAAGAATAACCATAAATGAGAGTATATCTGCTTTGCATTTCAACTCCTCATGCATACTCAAATCTGCTAAAAGTGTCATTCATCTAAGACTGATGTAAAGACTAAGTGGTGCTTTTGTATAGCATGCCATAAATATTGCCTAAATGAGTACAGAAATTATTGCACAGACATCCCTGTGATGGAAAAACTACAGCATGAACTGACAATACATGAGAAATAAGCAGCAATAGTAGATGCGGAACTCTAAGAATAGCATACAGTATGGAAATACATCCATATGAAAAATCACCGGTATTCAAATAGACATGTACATGAAACACATATATAACATCAAAATTTAACATTGATTTCTTAAGCGCAATAATACATTATTTAAGACACAAAAGGCTGTAAATCTCATTTGTAAGCCTTCAAAAGCATTCATATAAGTTGTAAACACCTTACTCAATGATATAACACTAGTAAATGTGCTAAGATGTAGTTTAACTTGAAATGCAGTGCAACGAAGTAGAAAATATGTGCTTTAGATTTTTATTGTAGACGCTATAAGTAACTTTCAAAAACTAGAATTGCAATATTTCCACTTCCAAAATTATAATTATGGTCTCTATACAGAATGGTGCTGAGGGCAAACATTATAAGCTAGACATAATGGCCACATAAATTTCATTTACTGATGGCACAAATCATTAATGCATATGCATACTAAAATTCGCATTAGATCATTACTATAAAGAACAAGGAAAGACAAGTAAAGCCATCACAATCCTTGTATGTGTGCCTTATGTAATTTCAAAAGCAGGGCCTTACTCATCACTAATCACCTCCCGGACTTCATACATCCCATATATATCCGCCGTTTGGCTTGGAGGCTAGTGAGAATTTTCACAAACACATCTGCATATCAAACAAATAAACAACATAGGATATTCAAGAAATCTTTTGACGCCATACAGAAAACGAAATGCAAAAGTACATCTATCTAGAAATCTCTCTTCCGCTTTCATTTTCCAATCACATAACTTAATGTGTTTGAAAGAAAAAATGTAACAGTTACCTAGGTTTAGATAAATATTGTCATCAACCTTGACATAGAAATCAGCATCCCAATACTCTGCCACAGAACTAAAGAAAAGCTTTGCTTTCTGAGGCAACTCCTCTGTGGCTTCTTCATGGCTTTCCTACAAACAACAAGAGTTTGTACTGAAATATCAATGTATTTTATACAAGTGTACGACAGACAGACAAAGTAATGTATTTTACATACATGTGTAAGACAGACAAAGACAAAGTAATATAAAAATACATCTCTAAAAGTTCATCCTTTGCCACAAGTACCTTACAGATATCTAATTAGGTTCGAACAAACATCCAAAATCTATGTTGAATAAATGAAAAACTATTGAAAAATTATCAAACATTTTACTTAATTATAAAAACTCAAAGAGCATTTTTTTAACTATCATGTAATACATACATATTAAGGTAGAACATATTGTAAAGATTCTTTCAAGACTACGAACTATGAAAAATTATCAAATGTATTACTGAATTAAAAAAATCAACTAGCTTTATTTTTCTATCATGTAATACATACCATCTCATGGTAGAACATATTGAAAAGATTCTTTCAAGACTACGAAATATGAGGCCCTACAATGACTTCTAGAAGATATCAACATCTGCTGATGACCAATAATGGCCAATGCAACAACCAAGCACTGTTTTTCTTAAGACTATATGCCAATTAATGTGCCCAACGCATCTTCTACTCTCTAACATAATGTGGAGAAACACACGATACAGAAAAAAATTACATAACTGTAGGACATCTTAAATGAGGTGGATTTGGAGTAGGTGCACCGTAACCAAAACAATCAATCAAGTAATGGTTGTTAAGTCTTTGGTATCTATAATATGAACCAACGTCTATTAAAAAAACTCTCCCTGTCTTAGAGAGGATATCAATTGTTGCATAATACAATTCCCAAAGCTCACAATCTAGGGAAGCAATGAGGTAAGAAGCTCCAAACAATATTGCATCAATTCCATAGATTGAGAGATACATCATAACACCAAGCATAGAAGACATAAATAAGTTGCAACTTGAATAGCACTATTCAGGTCAACAGAGGTTGATTAGTCACCAATTCTAAGAACAATTATCATTATGTGCTCAGGTTAATGTTTAATTTTTCAAATGCATCTAAACATTATAACAAGGAGCCTCTGACGTGGGCAATTTGCCACTTACATGAGATCAACTGCGAAAAATAATGCAAACCATAAAGATAACACTAGTTTACAGAAATGGCTAATGTGTCAAACACCTTAATTAGTCATTTGAAGATAAATCAAAGCCTATTACATCATCTCCACTAGTTCGTTCAAGGAGATTCATTGCCTAATTTTAAGAAGGCTACTAGTCGTGAATACAGAGAATTCCCAAAAGCTACAAGGTAGATTAATGTTAGGACAAGGAATGTGCAATGCGTGTGGAGGCTGGACTGCCGCCCACCCAATATAAGGCAAAAATTATATGACACATTTTAATGCCCATGTCCTAGGATTCCTGTGTCAGGTAAAATGCATTCAGACATAGCAGGGGAATCACACGATATGAATCATAACACATAAAAATAATCAAGGATCAGAAAATAAGATATAACATACATTCCATTATCATGCATCCAATAAAAGTTCAACTACGTACCAAAAGCTAAAAGATACAACCTTTTGAATTGTAAATGTTTACATCACATCTTATAACAACATTATATAACTTAGTTATACATGAAAATTAAAAATATATATTGAAATATCATACAAAACTTCAAATCTACATTTTAACAATATTATTTAACCATACTCAAAACATTCAGTACTAGAATTGGATTGATCCTTTGTAGACCATAGCATTTTTATTGTCATCTTTATGAGTTATGTGGTTGTATGTTGAGCTTAGGTAGTTTGTAATAACTCTTGTTGGTTATGTTCAGTGTAGACGGTTGTGTCAACCGCCAACCATATGTCATTTGTCTTATATATCGTAAGAGATACATCATAGAAAGGGAACTTATATTAGGTCCCCCTAAACTATGAAGATTGTATTAGAACTTACCTTGAGGAATACAAGACTGCTATAGTGTGTACTTTGCTATGGTATGTATTGCATTTATTGTTGTCTGTATTGTGGTTGGTAGTCTAGTATCTCAGTAGACATTAATCATACTACATTTTGGCATTGTTACCTTAAAGAAGGTCGGGTCAAGTAAAAACGGGTTGAAGAGGAGAAGCGGGACAAGGCACCCTATTATTTTATAAGATCTATATACAACACATAACCATGAAACACAATGATAAAAGAACAGCACAAAGAGTTCAAGAAGAAGAAGACCAATGCATATGAATAATAATTCATGCTATTGACTCCGAACAAAGGCAGGTGAGCCACACACAACCAGGAGGGGACCAAGAAGTTAAATGGTTGACTCGATTGGTGGAGCAACACCAAAGAAGGCGAAGGTTGCATCAAACAGCCATTACTAAAATCCATCAACCGAAGTACAAAGCGGAAGCTGAAGCAAAAGCCATTACCAAGAACAAAGCGGAAGTTGAAGCAAAAGCCAATGCCAAAGTATGAGAAATCATAGCAAAAGCTGCAGTCAAGACCAAGAAAGGGTTCAGCCAAAACTAGTAGACCGTACACCACTTGCAATAAGGAGTGGGTATAAATTTCCATAGCCCCTTCCGAAGGAAGTGCCGACCTTGCCAACTAGTTTGTGTCAAACGGTGCTACAAGGGAATAACATGAAAGTCTAGGGCAGCCTAGACAACAAATTGGAGCGTAAGAAAAGGGAATTGATGGCATGTCAAATGGTCAACAAATCCATGTCAAAGGAAGGGTCAAGCATAGGGACGTGTCTTATAGTGCTGAGAGAACAAAGGAACATTTGACGCTGACCTCCTAAAGGGACAGATTTGTATTCAAAGATAGCATACCAAATTCATGGTTACCCCATCAACACCTTCTCCAAAAAACCAGAAGCTACCAAAGTTCACTAGTGACAAATCGGAGGATCACGTACGATGCTGCAGAATGTGCATCACCATCTAGACTGTCAATGGGCATACAAATGAATGTATGTGCTTCATATGTTTCCCAACCATGTTTGAGGAATGGCTATTGATTGGTACATAAATGTACCAAGCTTAGAGAAAGCAACATAGAAAATACTCGGAAATCCTTCGGGAAACAATTCAAACTCCTAAGGATGAAAACGAGATTGTCACTAAAATCTAAATTACCCGATAAAGAAAACACGAGAATGTTTGCACCTATAACAAAAGACTCAAAGAACTACTAGGAAAACTTGAAAAGGACTTGTCGACAACTTGAAGAAGTGTTGGTTCATTGAAGGGTTGGTGCCCGCATTGCGAAGGAACGTGAAGTTGGCCTCCCCCTCATCATAAGAAGATGCATACAACTGAGTCATGGACAATGAAAGCAAGAAAGATACGTCATCGTGCTCGAACAAACGCGAAGACATTAACCATAACTCCAATGATGAGAGTGAGCCTAGATCAATGCAAGCTTTGAGAAAAGTCATGCTCTGGATGATAAGGAAACTAAAAGGAGATGGTAAGAATGAAGGCGAAAAATCCTTCGTGCGATATTTGACAAGTTAGAAAGCATTCGGTCAAGAACTTGCGTACAATTTGCAAAATGAGAGTGGCCAAGTAGTGTTCACATAAGGGGAGTGATCAACAACACCCACCACACCGCCAAGTAACTACCAAAGACAATAATAGTGGTGGCGAGAGTCAAATTCAATACCAACTCTAATGGACGACAAATTATACGGTGTTAGGAGTGCAATGGGTAGGGCCTTTGTAAGAGATTTCCCTCGCCAAATTCACATTGGACTTCTTTGTATATGGTATGGGCCTAGGAACCATAAAAAAGCAATTATACAAAGCAATCCAAGGGCAAAGAAGTTATGGAAAATACCAAAGCACAAATGAAGAAATCCAATAACCCCAACCCTTGTACGGAGAAAGAAAGGGTTGGACAAAGCAAGGGTGGAAGTCAAGAGGGTCATGGTCAAAGAATGATACCACTCGAATGAACATACAAGCACAACAACAAGCAAACTAGAGTCTAACAAAGTTATTGCATGGGGTCTTGGAGACCACTATACTATCCAAAATTCCCCCTTACAATTTTGAACAACTCATCAAGTCCCTAGTTTAAAATCTTAGTTTGGAGTTGGCCATACATTTGCTCGAGTTGGCCATACATTTGGTCGGAGCTAGCCATACATTGGCCCGGAGTAGGAATTTAGCGTTCCACAGTTCTCCTAACCTACGGGACAAAGGGGAGCATCAATTGGACTTGGGTGGATTTTGGTGGAACTTAGTGTTCCACGGGTTCTCCTAACCCACAAGACAAAGGGGGGCATCAGTTGGACTTGGGCGGATTTTGGTGGAACTTAGCGCCCGCGGGTTCTTCTAACCCGCGAGACAAAGGGGAGCATCATTTGGACTTAGGCGGCTTTTGCTGGAACTTAACGTTTTGCGGGTTCTCCTAACCCGCGGAACGAAGGGGCAAAACTCGAGACTTAGGCAGATTTGTGGCTAAGGAAAGGCGTGGAACAAAGGATCCCAATGTTCCACGGAGTGCATAAACGTAGTGTTCCGCAGACTCTCCAAGTCCACGGAACAAAGGAGTTTGAGCTTGGTGTTACGCGGAAAAAACAAGGAATAAGGGAATGCGGCTAAGTCTAAAATCCATGGAACACTAACTTACTGCTCCGTGGGCTTCTTAAGGATTGGTGTTCCGCGGACTCTCCAAGTCTCGTAGAACAAAGGAAAAGTGGTCGAAGTTAAAATGTCGTGCGAAAAATAATTAAACCTCCGCGGGAGAGTTACAAGGGTTTTCTACGCATCATAGCGAAAGGATAAAAGAGCCACGAAGGTCCGCGGAAGGAAAGAAATTTGAAAAGAAGCGGCAGGAAGCCACAAAACAAGGTGGTAGCCTTCCACGGGGTTTGAGTGTGAATGGGATCCACGGAACGTTCTAAAAGCCGCAAAATGTTGAAAAGAGCCCGCGGAGCATACAAAGCATCATTCAACACGCAGCCAAGCGAAGGAAGAGCCACGAAACTTTGTCAATTGCCGCATAACAAAGAAACTCCACGGATGAACAAGGAGGAAGTTAGAAACCATGAAAATCATCCGAAGTTTGTGGATTGCACACAGGAGCCATGCCTAATTTCAAATCAAACACTCAACCACTTCACCAACCAAAATTCAATGACGTATGGGCGTTGTCATCTTCCCTCGCGAATCGTAATGGCGTGTTGTAGTGAAAACGGCGGTCTATCGGGAAATTAATGGCGATTGGTCCTTGGTGGTTGAATCTCTCTCTTGTTGGTGCCTCTCTCTCCTTTTTCTTCTTCTCCTTCTTTCTCTATAAATATGGAACTCATCTCCATTATAAAAAGAGATCCCTCTTTTGTTGTAACGGCACCATGCCAAAATGGTTGCCAACTTCCCACGAGTTCTAGACCTCGGCATTGAGCTTTGAATGTATTTGCACCTTCTACAATGAATGTAATGGTCTCATGCATCCTTTGATCAATAAAATCTCATGTTTGTAGCCATAATCTACGCTATGCTTGTGTTTATTGTATTCTTGCCTCTCTATTTCCTTCTTTGGTATGTTGTGTGTGATTTCTACTTGCAGTTTCCATTTTGTGTTGTAAATGCGTGGAAAGGGCTAGTTTATGCAGTTTTGGGTTTGTGGCACGTCTGTCTGCCCTCTCTCCTGCATTTTCTTTCCTCTCTTCTTCTTGTGGAGTGTGATCGTCCTTCTCTTTTGGTGCTATCAGCACCCATTTTAGCTTAGGTTTTACTTTCTGCATCTCTATCTCCCTCTCTCTCTCCCTGGTCTCTTGGATGTGTCAAAGGAGGATAGCTTAGGAGTAGTGTTAGCATTAGGTTAGATAGGTAGAGGAACCAACCTTCTCTGCAGGTCTGTCTCAAGACGCACATCCCACACTCGGAGCCCGCACTGGAGACAATCCCATGTTGGCCCAAAATTCTTGATATGCCATGATCATATCTAGGGTGCAATTTTGAGCTCCAACGGTTTCGCCACGCCCAAAGAGGGAAAGTTTGAAGCACTCTACAACTTCACTTCACCAAGTTTGATGTGTTCTTGGTGATATTCAGTCTTTGGAGGCATTTCTCAACACATGGCGACTCCACCGATCCGAAAAAACCCATTATCTCGTCTCAGACCCCCTTTTTCCATTCTTCCATTTTCCTCTTTCATAAAGTTGTGTAATCATGACTTCATTTCTTCACTGGAACCCTCATTTTCAAGAGCAATATCGGTCTCCTCCACCCCCATATTTCCATAATCCTCCTCCATATTAGTTTTATGAGCTTTATCATAATGGATATGCATATGACCCAACCCCCACTGATCCATATGGTTATCCGGATAACCATGATGTTTTCCAAGAACAAGGATATGCAGGTGATGGCGCCAATCTCATGGATGATATTGATTTCCAAAGGCAAATTCGGGGATGGAGGAAAGCATGGTGCGAGATCGAGCTAAATGTCAAATAAAGGTGATGAAAATAAGTTTTAGGGTGCCCTTTCCATGGGTTGGTCTTATGCCAAGCTAGTTCAACTCTTAGCGAGAAGCTAGATTTTATGGCTGAGATGTCACCCCAAATAGCAGAGTGGAGTGAGTTAATGGAGGCTCATCAATCTAGTTGTAGGGAACCTTGTCAATGGAGCAATCCTACACTAGCATCTTACAACCCTCTCATTCCTTCTTCTCAACCCTCACCATCTCGGTCTGGTTTCCGTGTTCCTAGCTTTTTGTTAACTCCTATTGGGGATTTCCCTTCTCCATCTTCTCCCCTTCTCATCTTGATTTCTCCGACCTCTTTCCTTCCAAATCTTCATCATCTCCTTGTGTTTCTCCATTCCCCTGTGAATTAACCGCATCCATAAGAAGATGTCATTCCTCCTTCATCTTTCAAGCCTCCTGTTGCTTTAATTGAGCAATCTGTAAAGGAGGATGAGTTTGAAGCCAATGGTATCCTCCATCAACCGTGAGGCAAAGATTCAAAGTCAGCAAAATGTTTTCACTTGAATGCGGTGACCCTCGAGTGTTCTCCATGTTTAGAACTTGCTTCACTTTTGGAAGATGCGGTGATCCACCAAGAACATTTTTAGATGTTGCAATCAATCAAATGGAGCTTCATGGCAAGGAGGAGGATAAGTTTGAGTTATCAAACTTCTTACTCAATGAGGAGGATGCGGATCCAAAATACAAAGGAGGCAAAGTTGTTTGCAAAGCAAGCACAATAAAGTCCAATCCAGCTTGCAAACATCCACCATCATAAGGAAGGTAAGCATGATGACCCCATTATTGGGGTTGAGCTTAAAGGAGATGGGAAAATCACAAGGATTAGTCCATCAATTCGAAGGGTGTATGCCCGATTAAATACTTGGCTAATTTAGATCCAAAACAGAGTTGTCGCCGGCCATGCTCACTTCACAAAGATGAGGAAGACCATCAAAGTACCAAAGATCAACCGTCACAGCTCCCGAAACCAATTGCAGAGACATCGGAGGAGGTATTGATTCTTTTTCTCAACCGATACTTTGAAGAAGAAGGGAGTGTGGATCATGTTTGCATTCCCACAATGTGATTTTGTTGCAACACCGATCACATGGTCTATTTGTGCAAGAAAAGGAAGCTATTTCTCCCAACGTGTATCGAGGTTTGTTCATCTTCCTTTGCCTTTGGTTAGATTAGGGTAGTTTAGGTTTGCTTATTGCAAAACAAGTGCTTGTGCACACTCTACATGCTTCCATTTGGATCATGTATGATTTTCATCTTTGTACATAGTTTTTGGCCTTTGTTGTTGTTGTTGCAGTCTTGTTCAAGCAGATTTCATGGCGAAAATCAGATATGTGGGGCAGTTTTCGAGTGTATATCCTTTAGCTCCACAAGATCAACTTCATCGAGTGCTAAGTTCATGTGGATTCATAAGACAGAATTAAAAAGTTGATATCGGTTTCTTCAAGGTCATGCTTGACTCCATGCCCAATGGGTACTTCAAGGCTACTGGTCTTCATCATCTAGTAGGCAGATGTCCACTGGAGGTCGCCAAACTGATATCCAAATTCCCCCCACCTTTGCAATTTTGGACAACTCATCAAGTCCCCTGGTTTAAAAGCTTATTCCATAGCAAGCCATACATTTGGACCAGCGCTGAATTTAGCCTTCTACAAGTTCTCCTAAACCGCTGGGCAAAAGGAAGCATTAATTGCACTTGGGCGTATTTTGGTGGAACTTAGCATTCCGCGGGTCTTCCTAACCCGTGGAATGAAGGAGTAAAACTTGAGACTTCGGCGGATTTGTGGCTATGGAAAGCCATAGAAAAAGGATCCCAATGTTCCGCGGAGTGCGTAAACGTAGTATTCATGAGACTCTCCAATTTTGTGGAACAAAGGAGTTTGAGCTCGGTGTTGCGTGCGAAAAGAAAAGAACAAGGGAACATGGCTAAGTCTAAAAGCCGCAAAATACTTAGTGTTTCGTGGGCTTCTTAAATATTAGTGTTCTGCGGACTCACCAAATCCATAGAACAAAGGAAAAGTGGTCGCAAGTTAAAATGTCGCTTGCAACAAAGAATTAGACCTCCGCATGAAGTGTTGCAAGGGGTTTTCGCGCATCAAAGCAAAAGAGAAAGAGCCACTGAGGGTCCACGAAGGAAAAAAATTTAGAAAGAAGTGACGGAAGCCGCGAAACAAGGCAGCAGTCTTCCGCGGGGTTTGAGTGCTAATGGGATCAATGGAATGTTCTAAAAGCCGCAAAATGTTGAAAAGAGGTCGCGGAGCATACAGAGCATCATTCAAAATGCCGCCAATGCGAAAGAAGAGTCATGGAGCGTTGTCAATTGCCACGAACAAAGAAACTTTGCGCATGAGCAACAAGGAAGCCGCAGGAAACCATGAAAATCATCTGAAGTTCACGGATTGCACACAAGAGCCGTGCCTAATTTCAAATTTAACACTCAACCACTTCACCAACGGAAATTCAATGAAGTATGGGCATCATCCTCTTTCCCCCGTGAATCTCATTTGGCGTGTTGTAGTAAAAACGGTGGCATGTCGAGAAATTAATGGCAATTGGTCCTTGGTTAAATTTCTCTCATGTTGGTGCATCTCCCTCCTTTTCTCTTCTTCTCCTTCTTTCTCTATAAATATGGAACTCGCCTCCATTGTAAAAAGAGATCCCTCTTTTGTTGTAGCGGTACCATGCCAAAATGGTGGCCGACATCCCACATGTTCCACAACTCGAAATCAGCCTTTGCAATGTATGTGTCTTTGCCGTCCCCAAAATTTGGGAATGACTTTTATATTTTATCTTCATCCTAATTTTTATCATGTTTTGTATGAAGCGTTTCGAAGGGACTCGACTTGTTTAAAGGGGGTATAACGAGATTGTAACATTCGTGTTGGCATGATTGTGAATTATGTGGTTGTATCATTGGGCTTTGGCAGTTTGTAACGACTCTTGTTGGTTATGTTCGGTGTTGATGGTTGTGTCAACTACCAACATTATGTCATGTGTCTTATATATAACAAGTGATACATCGGGGAAGAGTGCTTGTATCGGAGTCCTCCCGAACTACAAAGATTGTATTAAAGCTTATCTTCGGGAATACAAACCTGTTATTGTTTGTACTTTGATATGGTATGTACTTTGCATTTACTATCATGTCTATATTATGGTTGGGAGTCTAGTATGTCAGTAGACATCAATCATACTATAATCCACACCAATAAACTCTATTTTTATTATATCCATCGTTACTCCTCCACATCCTATTTTGAAAACAACATTCTTCTTCCAATCATCAATAGCTTAAACTGTTCCAACCATGGTTGCTCCAATATGGCATTGTGCTGCAACAAACTTTCCATCTTGATAGTCAAAACCTCTACAACCGATGACTTCTAATCAATCATAATTTCTTGAGTTGTTAGGACTCCCTAAACATTCAATCTAAAAATTGTCGAATCAATGTCGGTTTCCCTAGCTTTGTGGGAGTATATCAACTCCAAAACCACCATCTATCATAGGATTCAAGGGCACCAAGTCTTCAATCTCGGTGATAATTTTGGGAATACTCTCCTTTCCCCAAGCAAAAACCTCCATGTCTTCACTTGTAACCCTTGGAACTTGTGTTCGCATAAACTAAGGTATGCATGTAGTATGAATTTTACAGGTAGTGTCACCATTGTATCATGGATTAGTGATATTAAGCTGTCATTGCGATGGGCTCAACAATGCTTCGCGATGTCCACCACTTTTTTTTTATGGGTTCACCCCATTTTCTTCCACTTTGCTCTTACTAGGAAATTTTTGCACTTGCATTCAATTGATCTTCAGTTTTTCCTCATATAGGAGAGTTGGGATTTTTAGGCCCATCAAATTGTGTATGGTGTAGGATATGGAGGAGGTGATTGGTCTTCATTTGCATTGTAGCTATTCATGGAAAAGCTGGAATTCTTCTCTCAGCTACTTAAATTTGTTTTGAAAGCCCGGAAAGGACCGTTTATCAACTCCTCTCTGGGTACTCTGGATTTTGACTCGACCATTTTTGTCAGGTCATGTAGTCTAAGAGTAATAGACTGATTTTCAAGGATGCGGAACTATTGGTTACAGCACTATGAAGAACATTTCGGCTTCTCTCATCGAAGTTTTCAAGACTAAATTGGTTAAGGATAATGGTATGGTCTCTAGAGAAGAAGAATCCATCCTTTTATGTTGGAAAGATCTAAACCAACGTATGAAGTGGAAGAAAGGTAATGAATCACCCGAAGTTGCACCACGATAGAGAGTGGTGTGTGCACTCTCTCTCCTGTCGACAAAATTGGAACACCTCAAGGTTGTGGACAACCTATGTCCGAGGTGAAACTCCGAGAGAGGTTGGTTCCCTTGTGAATCACCTAAAAACTAAAACTTTGACAAGGAAAAGGAAAAGGGAAAAGGAATGCGGGAAATGGGAAATAAGGGTGATACACCAATAGTTTAACACATGCATGTAACTCTGCACACAGAGAAATCAAAGATCCACACACTGCACAACTCTAAGCTATTTTGCAAAATTAATTCAAGGGTTTAGGAGAAAGGACAGCGGTAGAGGGAGTAAATTCCACACTAGAGCAACACAATATTCCTATCAAACACAATGAAAAATCAGAAAACAGTATGAGAGGGCAAAATGGAGCTTTTTATTTAGAGGTGCAAGTACAAGGCTAGGATTGCCAAAGCAAAACAGCCCAAGTGTGTCTAATCAATCAATAATACAAAACTCGGCTTATATGAGGATGAATCAGCTCTGCGCAGTTCTAGACTAGTGTTCTAGACAGTCCTTTTTTTATTTATTTCTTTTCATGCTCAGCGCATGGGCTGACTGCTGTATTTTTATGTATTTTATTTCCCTTTATCCTCCTTCATAGCGCAAAGCTTGGAAGGAACAGCAGTTGCTTGTAGACTGATTATTTTAATTATTCATTGTCTCTCTTTATCATCCTTGGCACATGAGCAAACAGCAGTTCCTTTTATCTAATAAATATTTCTTTCACCTTTCAATGTTGGGTGCCAACATCCAAACTGACTGCTGCTTGCATGCTATTTTATTTTATTTAACTTAACTTTTCCCTTCTCTTTTGGCGCAGGTTTTGTCCTCTCTGTTATTTGTCTCTTCCTCATGCACTTCGACGCAGACTTAGAAGGGACAGCAATTCTTTTTATTTGTTTTTTTCCATTTTTGTCTCATTCATGCACATGGGACAGCACTTATATTTATTTAACCTTTATCTCCTCTTTTGTCCCTTGGCGCCACAGACCAAACAGATCAGCATGCATGACTGTAGACTGATTATTTAATTTATCTTTTCCCCTCTTGGCGCCACTTCAAAACAGGAACAACAATTACCTTTTAATCCCTTCCATTTTCCTTTGTGGCGCCAATAATAACTAGAACAGCTGCATGTTATGAACTGCTTTATTTAATATACCCTTTTCCTTGGTGCCACAGACCAGCAGTTTGCTTGTATTTAATAAAAGTCTCTCTCTTTGTAGCATGCTAAACTTATCAAACCAATCTTATCCATCCACTCATGCACTCCCTTCAACTCCTAAAAATAGAACTGGAACTTCTATTTTAGCAGCATATTTTTAGCCAAACGCTATTTTTAGTGAATGCTATTTTAGAACTTCTAAAAATAGAATTGAACACCTTGGCATGGAAAATATAGTAACAGTAGCATTCTTTGGAAGAGAAATAAAAGAAGGCATAACATTAAAGGGATCCCTACCACTCTTGGCTATTGCATGCATAATATTGATAGAGCTTGGAGCTGGAATGCTGGTAAGGCATGTTTAGGCAGTGTAATATGGGACTCCAATAGAAAGTAGTTTTCCCAACCTTAAATGTTGGTTTCAACCAAAATAATGTTGCAAAGGTGGAATCTGTAGCAGCAGGGGTTTGTCTCGCTATTGATTGTGGCATTCAGAAGCTTATGGTTGAAGGGGACTCCTTAGTAATTATTAATGCTCTGACAAAGAATTGCTGTGAGCACGAGATGGCAATAACCTTTTTAAGGATATTAAAGGCCTTGAACCTTGGTTCCATAGTATCAGATACATTCATTGTTATCATGAAGGTGATCATCTAGCATATCATCTTGCTAGTATGGGAGCTGATTTGAGATCTCGGCAGATTACAGGGAGTGAAGACATTATTTCTAATGCATTGTCCCTATAAGCTTTGTTTCTGAGGACAGACAGGAGGCTTAATATGCTCTTTTAGATGACTGCCATTTTTTTCGTGAAGGTTGTCCAAGGCAATCCAAATACTTGATTGCTACCTGTCCTCTATGTTAAATAAGGTGATTTGTCTGTATCACCATGGTTGCAGTTGTTAAATTGTCTTATGTTTTATTCAGCTATATGCTGATCTTTGTACTCAAGTGGAAGTTTAACCTCTAGTTTTTAAAAATGTAGTTTTGTTTATTACGGGAAAAAGACTCAAACATTGGCTTCTACAACAACGTCAAAATGGTTTGTTTTGTATCTTTCCTTGTTTTACACAATCATCCCGCCAGATTTTGTGGCAATAATAAAACAATGACATCATAGTTAAACCATCACTGACATTATATCTAGACAAACAAGTAATGCCTGACTAATAACTTAAACATTTATGACAAAAGTGTAAGGATGGCCCCATTAATAATTTAATAGGTACAGAGCAGTGTTGCTAATAGCATCTGCATTGGTAAAAGCACATCTCAAACCAGGATTATTTTTGAAATAGCATTCAACTTGCTAAGTAAGTGCACAGATTCATTAGAAATAGCAACAAGGATTCAATTCACCATATTTTATAACAAGGAATGGCACCATTCCCAATGGATAGTTAATAATTAGATTCATTTGAATCCAGGCTTAGGTGAGATTATCACAAAGATGATTGCTTTTGCTGAAGATTAGTACTTACAAGAACTAGAAAATCATTTGATTCCTGAATTTCGGCATTAATTTGTCTGTCCAAACTGTCTCCCCTGTTTGCACTGCCAGGTCCAAACAGGAATTTTGCAAGTTAAAAGGCATGATTAAACCTTACAAATCAATAAACCCAAATTTATTGTGAAAACGCTGTGTCTATTTAATATGCAGCATTAATGTGATCAAAGTTCATTTACATGTATCTTGTATTATGAATCTAAAATCAACAGATTAAAAATTCGATGAAAGAAACATTTCTTTGAATTTAACTAAAAATGAGTCAGAAGTGTACCTTCGCCCTACTACAAAGCGAACAACTATTCCTTTTTCTTCTAATTTCTTCAAGGCTTGACCTGCATAAGATAAGTTTACAAGACAAGCAAATAAAAATGCTTCACAATCAAGATATGCACCAATGAAAGAGAAATCTTCAATCTATGTTTCCTTGTAACTAGGAAATTTCAACATATTTTGGTTGCTAGGAAGTAGAGGATTGAATTAGTAAAAATTGCCAAAGCATTTGCAGTAAGTACATACCCTGGTTATTGGACAAATCCATAAACTTGTTAATAGCCAATTAAATCACTCATCTGACTTAGAAAAAACAATACTAAACATTGTGAGACAACTCCAAAGGTCTTCAGATAGCATATGTGCCCCCAAAAAAATGTCATAGCATTAACAAAACCAAGTCTCTTACAAAGTTCCAGCATCATGAAGAAGCCATGAATAGAAAGCCATAGAGGTTGGAAATGAACACTCCAAAAAAATTGAATGGTTTGGAAATCCTAAGCATGGAAAATTCACTTGATTGGATTCAAAGGAAATTGAAATGCAATATACATTAAAACTTAGCAGGCTGAAATAAACAAAGTTCTAAAGGAGGCTCGTGTACAAAAGCAAACATTCGACAGAGAGATTATAAAAAAATAGGGGTTCTACTCCCAGCTTGTGGAAATTCTATCAATCGATGGATTACATCTTATAACAGCCCTACACCGCTGACATTAAAGGTGTAAATTGCAAACATTGAACTTAATGGAAAAGCTTACAAAAATCTAGTAAGCTACCCTGCAGCCTCAACTGCACTTTTAAGGTTTTTTAGAGAAAGCGAAAGTTAAATTATAATTCAGGGCAGCATCAAAGAGAAAAAACTGCATCACTAGAAAAGATGGTTATATAGCTTTTCCAAAAACACATACCCGCCTATATCTGATAACATATTTAGAAGCCCCGAAGTAATATATATTTTGCAAATTGGTATCCTGAACTACTACTACTGCCCCATGTTGCCTCGTTGGAATCCGTGTTTGAGTTCAGTGGGGATAAAATTGAAAACAATTTGTCAATGAAATGGTTGGAAAAAAATCAAAAAAATTAAAACATTTTAAAGAAATCAAAAATTTAAAACATTTTAAAGAAATCAAAAAAATTAAAATATTTTAAATTTCCAAACAATATTAAATACAAATTTCTAAAAATATATGTAATATTCATATATTAATATTTTAATGTTATTATGCTTTCACTTTCTAAATAAACAATATTCAATGCCTACAAAAATGTTAAAATATCGATTTGCAATATTTTTGAAAATAATAAATATTAACCTTTTTTTTAAATGGTGAAAAACATACAGATTTATATTGTTGAGGTAAACATATTACAAACTGGTAGCATTCCATGGAAATATGGTGACCTTCCAAATGTGCAGGGAAGAAAACATATGCAAAAGTGAGACCAGGTAGTCAGCCTACAAGACCTGCCTCTAAATCTAAGATTCTAAGATTTTAACTGCATAGAAAAGAGCAGAAAAATGCTACAGGCCGTGGAGGACACATTTACAGAAAGCTAATAATATTCATTAACAGCCAAGTCTATGTCTATAAAAGTATAAAAACTCGCCATCATTAACTAGCATAAAGTATTTTAAAACTAACAAAAAAATCCAACCCAACAAGAGATTAATCATTAATAGGTTCAGCCCTCGTACTTATCACCTCAACATAAACCCTATCAGAATTACTAGCAGAGGTCACACAGCAGGCCACAAAATCACCTCAAGAGAAATGGAATGGTAGCAATCCTGGTTACCTATCCCATTCAGCCATGGGTTGTCATATGTCCAATAAGGAGCAATCAGAGGATTATCCTGCAGGCACTTATGGAAGTTAAAGTTGTATTCTTAAATAAGCCCTCATCCCATGATGTATCCAACACTGCAAAAATTTGAGGCACCAATTTTGCTACTCCCTCCTCTGTGTGGCGGAGCCTAGTCACTGCCTTCTTCAAATCCTAAGCAGCTTTTCTGTGAATTCATCCCTCCTCTCAAGGAAGACGATATGTTGATCCTGATGGCATATCAACTCCCAAATATCCATCAAATTCTCCTGCGTATTCTTCACAGTTTTATCTAGTACTTACAAATTGTCATCCTAAAAATAATTGGCTCTTTTGCTTCCACTTTGCTCTATGGTATTGGTGACCATCGCGCTGGGGCTTTTGGGATCCCCTTGACATCATGCATGGTAGATCCCAAAGGCTTTGTAGCTCAATTCGGACCCAGATAGCATGGGTTAAGAAGCTTTGAATTTGCACACCCAATCCTCCAACATACCAACCATTTCTTTATTGTTCGACAAAGTTTTGGTTCCTTATTCCCCTAGAGGTGGCTTGTTTAAAGAAAGCCCCCTCTTTTTGGGGCTCAGGATACAAACACATGCCTCGACACATGACCATCCAAAACCACCTTCTTATGGTCAGTTTCCCACAAACAGAAAGCAACTGAAGACACTAACATAAGGGGGTGAGAGATAAATACCTTGGGACAGAGCAAAAGAAACACGAACAAGATGAAAGACCTGGACACAGAGCAAGGAATCAAAGGATCTTGATAACAGGTGACTTTCAAAATGAACACAGCTATACTCCAGAAACCCGTGCTATTCCTCCAATGAGCATCCAAAATACCCCTATCTTCTGCCTCATATCCCTCTAGACCACCACGGAAACCATACTTGGCAAAGGGAACAAAATCAAGAGAGGAAACATAAGTTTAGCATTTGCTATAAAAATCAAGATTAAATAACTAGCAGACAAACTTCAGTATTGTACCCATAATCATTTCCCAAGCAGGGGGTGAAGTGAAGTGCATGCCACCTTCTTTTCATGTGTGAGGTTTAAGTTGGAGGGCTTAAAATTTTCAAATCCCTAAATAAATTTTCTTCCCTTGCTCCCAGTCAATTTGCTAACATTGGGAATAGAGTAGTAAGAAAAGTTAATACAGGGGGTTTCATGCCACCCCAAGGCCCAGCACAGCTAACAGTTTGGCCTTGCATTGTCAAAAGAGATGTCCTACCTCCCTCCATTACCTCAGGCCAATCGTTATCCTCCCAAACACATTGTGCCGGAGAAAATTTTGCTAGGACATTTGTTGCTACATTACGGTCTCTTAGTTTATAGTGGTGTTCCACACACCTCAAGGAAGGGGGACGGGGTATTGAGGATGACCGGAAAAAAACACATATTTTAGAGAAAACAAGGGGATGGCTATTAATATAATATACAGAAATTAATATTTAAATCTTTAAATTAAAAAAACTTACTCAAACTAGAATAAGCTGAAATTTAAAACAATAAATTACTAAATAAAACCATTGATCCAATAAGCCATCTAATAATCTGAAATCGTGAATTATAGATTATGATATTATTACCCAAAATTACAAAGAAAAGTTTCGAACTCAGAGCTCCTGTTCCTCTCCTTTCCTCCTCTTTTCCTCTTCTCTTTGCAAGTTTGTTCTTTCATGTGTTAATAGTTTTATGTTTTCTTTTTCTTTTTTAACTGAATTTATTTAATCTGTTTTAAAAAAGAAGACATCGGGGGCATCGAGTGCCCCGAAACATCCCCTTATAGGAAACATACCTGCCTTTTTTGGTGACAAAGTGTGTCTCATCTCTGTCCCGATACATCATCTAGGCCCCCATGGAACACTTGTTGATAGTCAACAAAATTAATTTCAAAGTTGTCATAGAGATTGCCAGCCATCAAGGCGCATAGTTGCCATGCCTCCAAAGTTTTGACTTTCGACTTTAACAAAGTCACTAGGATTGTGGACTTTGTATATACCGGTGGTCTAACGATACCAAAACTAGATGTTCCCTTCATGCCATGTCAATGCCATATATCATAGATTTTTGCAATACTGTTTATGGGAAAGCCTAGGCCTTGCACAAACCAAACTATTAGCTAGAGGTACGAGGTTCATTTATAGTTTTTTTGAGTGCTTAAAGTGTGGGTGGGGCCCTACAAACTATTAGGGTTAGGTTTGGGGGCACAAACATCTGAAAGAAGTTTGTTTATTTTAAAAATCACTTTTTGGCTTTTTTGGCGCAAGGGACAGCTGCAAGTTTCCAAGACGGTCATGGGACTTGGGCAACTTTCCTCGAAGTTTTGTGGGCGTCGCAAAGTCCCCCAAATGTCTTCTTTGTGAGAGAAAAATCCCCACTTCAAGGAAAAGTCCCGGGACGCCCCCAACTCGACAATGGTATGGTGGGGATGTTTCCCATGCGTCCCTGAGACATCCCCATCACCAAAAATGTCAAAATTTGGGGGAGGCACATCACCGTGAAACACTTGGGTATTATTAAGAACACAAAGATTTAAGCGGCATGTTTTTAATAGTGTATTTGCATAGGTGAGAGGGATTTGTTATGGTATACAATAACTTGGTTTGTAAGTGAACCTACCAAAATTCAAGATTAAATTTTTAAGAACGCGTATTTTTGTGTCTATCTTATTGATGAGTGCAACCTCTTCTAAAAATTGTGAAGGATCTTAACGTTATTCAATACATCATCCACTTTAACTTATTATTCACACCAATATCTTTATCATCAATATTAGATGTCCTCAATCACTACCTTCCATATATCTCCCCTACCTCATATGGTTTCTATAGGGAGTTGCATAACATCTCAATTGTGCTTTCAAGGTGCACTCCATTAGGCATTCTCCCAAAGATCTTCTCATATGTTAGCGATAATGTTTTGAATTTGGACAATATTATGCAATGCCTTGTTATGTGGCATCCATTTTGTAGACATTACAAATATTATCTGATGTAATGCCCCGCTATTCTAGATACACTAATTTGTAATGCCTCGTTATGTGGCATCCATTTAGTGTATCTTCGATCCATGATATTATTAATAGTTATTGTTCCTCCTTAGGACTTATGTATCTTGATTAAGCTGGATTGTTTAATGACTTTTCATATTTCGGACAAGTTGTAACGTGCTATATTCTATGACTTAGATATATTCATAAACGTATTTGATCTCAGATATTATGTGGTATTTGATATTGATGTGACATTTATAGTTGAGCGCATGCTAAATATTTTATGGTGCTTGTGATGATTCAAGTTATTTAAATGTTATGCGAATGTTGAGATTTATCATGCTGTGTTACACCATATAAGTACCGTAATCCAATTTGTTTTATGTGCAGATCACACGATACACACTAACACTGAGTGAGGTTGAAGGGGCATGCAAGATTCCATAAGAGGGCAATTGAGTCAACCCAGTAGTAAGGCAACTTTAGACAAAGGCACTCTAGGACATAGATGACATCACCAATGGGATCCTTACAAAAATGTTGTCTGATGACCCTATACACGACATGTTTCAAAGAAGGTGGACTTTGTTCAAGCAACAATGACCAAGATAAATTGCCATAGATGATGTGGCGCTATAGCGAGGTGGCACGGTCACTAAGCTCCTAAGTGGAAAGTTGATGTGAATGAACGTATATTTATTTAACAAGTTAGCTTAGGAAAAATAAAAGAATTACTTTTCATAAAACAACAGACAAATGGAGGACGTGGAATTAAAAAGTAGTTTTAGGAAAAGACAAAACCATGTTATATATGATATACAGAGTATACGTATCACCTGCCCAACCAAATACAAATATCAACTTGCAAGAACAAACTGCACATAGAAGTCAACGAAAGTTGTCAAATTAAACTTCAAGCCCATAAGCAACAAATCAGGTCATTGTCCAATAAAAATCTGTAAGTAAGGAGGAAGGACGAAATCGCTTTTTTTTAAATTACATCTATGCATAAGTCAAAGAAGATTGTGCATAATATTTTTGTAGCCAATAAACCATTTACTTCAGACCTACAAGCTTTAATGAAAAAGATCTAAATTTCAACTCACATACAACATAGTGGGGGCTATCAAATCCCACACCTGTATTAATGACAAAGCTCAAATTTTCCGCAAGTAATGAGGATTAAGGAATATCATAAAGAGGGCTGAAATGACAGAGAAAAGGTTTACAAAGAGAAAGGGGATTCATTCAGTTGGGCACAACAGAAATGAGGATTTGGAAATTGGAAAAATATCATTTTTGTTTGCTAGCAGTTTAGAGAAGGAAAACAGAGCATTGAAAGAGTAAAGAATGGAGAAAGAAGAGCTTATACTTAGCCCGTTGATTGTCAACAATTTGAAAGTGTGTATATCCTTTCCTACACCTCTTAAAAAGTTAAATCCTTCCAAAACAGCCAATTTATCAGAGGTATTTATCTAGTTTGTTGTGTTGCTCAACAATATGAAATTGTGTGTTGTTTGATTGTTGATGCATGTATGTAAGCTTCTTATTGTTTTCTCCTCTTTCATCATTATGTTGTTTCCATCATTTTGTTTCAGTGGGGCAGGGTTCTGAGTGAGAGAAAAGAGTATACATAAAATATAAACTCTTCAGTCATTTTTATCATTTATATTAGAAACTTCAAGATTTATAATATACATGTTCCAGGACACCGTTGGGTGTGAGAATGGAAAAATATTCAACATAGGTGATCATGGGTGTTGGATATTGGAGAAGGAAAAAGGTCTTTGCTAACAGCCTTGTATTTTATACTATGAAGTTGAAAATTTTATGCTGACCATGGAATGAGGGAAAAGCCCAACCACAACTCTATGATTTCATATATAGGAGAAATGGGAAACTCTTATGTTGTGCCTATGTAAATCTATGCAAACAATAATTGAAATGGAGAGGATGGAAAAGGTTTTGTTTAAGGCCACTTGGTTTATCCAATGGCTAGCTTTATTTTACGCATGCTTATGCAATGGTTGAATTACACTTTTGGCTGTAATGAAATGCAGGTGTAATATGTCTTGGCTCCTCGTGAGCTTATTTGCTATCAGTTGCTTTCTTGTTTACACCCAAACAACCCTATTGTATCCCTGCACTTGAGAACCGTGTGTGAGAAAAATCAGAAGTATGGATGTATGTGGGAAGGTTGTAGTTGCAGTGGTAGAGCTGAGTATGCATATATAACATGTGTAAGAGCAAAAAGCGTATATATTTCTATTTAAATCTTATGGGCCCTTGCACCTGTAGTGAGGGTGGATGGGGGATAAAAGTACACACACTTTGAAGTTTGGTATGGATGAAGTTATCAATTTGTAGCTTCAATCATCAGATTTTGGTGCCCAAGTCCTTTACCCTCATCTTTATACTTTTCTATTATTTCAATTGAAGGTGGAAATATGAATATGTTCTATATTCTCAGCTATTGGCGACCTTATTCAATACCTTGTGTTTCATATCTAATGCTATTAATTAAAATTTGTTGGAATAGGCTAATAGCCATGCAAGTGGTTGATAAATGGGTAAATTCTTTGTCTTCATTGTTACGAGTCTATAGAAATCTGGGATGGCTAAATTCTTTGCATTTGCTGTCAAATCTGATCTGGAGCAGTTGTATGAGTTATACACTTCTAAATTAATCATTTCATGATAAGTGAGTTATATGTCTGAATCCCAGCTTGTAGAGAATAATTGGGCAATAAAAGAGCCCAAGAATTTGCATGACGGATCATGCATACCAGTGTGAATATTGCAAGTGTAAATATTTAACTTGTGATGGTTTATATTCTGACCGGTATTATGATATTTAAAATTTTGTGGTTGTAATCATTCTCTAAGACTCAATCTCACTATACTACGGTTTTACTTGGAATTTGTGAGAAAAAAGTGCAAATCTACAGTATTTATTCATCCAGTTGAAAATAGTTTGACAGTGACCATGAAAACTTGTAGGTAGGACTCTACTTAGACCAGGATACACATTTCTTCTTTAGAAATTTCATTCCATTATGTTAAATTCACACCCCTTCCTTTGTAACTCATTGTTTATGGGAGGAGGAAATTCATTGTAAAATGTGAACTGGGCGAGAATTGTTTGGAGTTCTCATCCAGACATTTGTGAGAGTATTAATTTAACCTAGATGTATAATTTATCTTCAGACCTTGAAATTCTATCTTCAATATTTGCACCTCTTAAGGTAAAAGGAAAGAGAGAAAGCATTCAGAACAATGCAATCTGGGAGATAACCATCTAAAGTGGGAAACTTAAAACTTGCAAGGAACAATATCCTAAGACAAATTTCCTCATTTCTACATCGAAGTCCATGAGTTCATTTTGAGGTACTTTGTTTGAAATTTGCACTTATTTCAAGGGGTACAAAAAGTGCTGTTGTAGCATTTTGAAGTGTCATT
The DNA here is from genome assembly GCA_018340775.1 of Taxus wallichiana var. yunnanensis. Classification (NCBI taxonomy): domain Eukaryota; kingdom Viridiplantae; phylum Streptophyta; class Pinopsida; order Cupressales; family Taxaceae; genus Taxus; species Taxus wallichiana. The sequence continues at coordinate 828,598,056 of CM031234.1, forward strand.
TGCACTTCTATTTGGAGTGACTTTTGTTGAAATTTAGTGGGTTTATAGATATTAGTATCAAGAATGTCTTTGTAAAATTTGTGAATGTTTAAACTTTGGATCATTAATCTATTATTTGTAAGCCACTCAAATGGCATGTCAACCATATTCTGACAATTTTCTTTAGCCATTTTTTTAGAATTACAACTACTTACTTTCTGAAGCAAATGCAAAAACCTCGTAAACTTGGAATTTCTAAAATCTAATTCCATATTTGGATTTCTCTCTTCAATAACTTTCCAATGGCATATTACAATTAAATAATCAGAAAAATATATAATTCCATATTTGGATTCCTCTCTTCAATAATTTTCCAATGGCATATAACAATTAGATTATCAGACAAATATAGAGCTTTAAAAAACATAATTTTCGTAAGCAACCTGTTTTAGGTCGAACCTAATTTTGTGAATCGAATGTTGTGAAGCTCCAGAATTTACAAAGCAAATGCACATCTCTTAAACTTAGAAATTCCAAAATCTGATTTCGAATCTGGATTCTTTTTTTCTTGAGAGCTTTTCAATGGCATTTAACACTTTGGGTATCAAAAATGTATAGAGCTTTGAAACACAATTTTGGTGAGCAACCTGTTTTAGGTCTAACCTAGTGTTGTGAACCTTCAAAGTTTGCAAAACAAATGCAAACCTCTTAAGCTTCAAATTTCTAAAATTTAATTTCATGTGTAAATTCCTCTTTTGAGAACTTTCCAACAATATATAACACAGTGCATGCGTGCTAAAGTGGTTCCCCTTGCCTTGTGATTATTACCATAAAACATGAGGAAAAAATGACATTAGAGTAATGACTATTCATGGAGATGATTTGGGTAATGCTTAAAAATCAAACAAGTTGAAATCCCACAAAAAAAAATAATATAATATATAACACTCTGGGTATTGGAAATATAAGAGATTCGAAATGCGATTTTGAGGAGCAAAACATTTTAGGTCCAACCTAGTTTTGGGAAAAATCTTGCAAACCTTTCAAAGTTTGCAAAACAAGTGTGAACCTCTCGAACATAGAATTTCTCATATCTAATTTTATATTTTAATTTTCCTTCTTGGGAGGTTTCCAATAGTGTGTAACACTTTGGGTATCAAATACATGTAAGGCATTCAAATGTCATTTTTGTGCGCATAGTCTTAAACATAATTTGGTGTTTCAAGCCTAGTTTTGTGAACCTGTTGATGTGAATCATGTTTTACAAACCTAGTTTTGCAACAAACCTTGTGTCAGGTTAACGCAGAACTGGCCAGCTTCAACATGACATAACTTTTGCATTCAATGTCTGTTTTGGGCCAACGAATAGTTGATTTCTAGGTTTTTGGGAATGTAGGATTCATTAATAAGGTTATCAAGATCCCTAAGTGAGTCAGAGATGAAATTTACCAACAAGGCACCTCTTAGATACAGTTAGAACTAGGGAGGTTTTACTTATGCAATAATAATGATTGTTTTCTAAGTGTGAATATAGTGTGCATACACTTTGTTTTTAAAGGAAAATTTTGTTTCATATTTTATTAAAATTTGTGTAACGTGAGTTCCTAGTAAGTGGCACCATGGGGGTGTCACAAGTTTCACTACTACAACAATTACATCACACATCAAGCAGGAAATACAATTATTACCCTTCAACTCAACAGTGAATGAACACTGAATCAAAGACTTTTCAATGCTGATCACTCTAATCAAGATTGAAGAGAATGCAAAAACAAAGTCTCACCCAAATAACTATCACAGCTCCTGAGCTTGCCGTGAACCTAATGTTCATTTTGACTAAATGAGGTCTTTACCCTAGCATCATTAAGATATATTTTGGCTTCCCTCCACCAAGATCCTTGTCCTAATGGTTTTTACTTCAAAAGGTTACAGATGCTGAGAAAATAAACTGGCCCCACACCACTCCAATCAAACAGCATCCTGTTAATTTATGTGTGTCAAACCAATTGTTTGTAAAGTATAATCTCTTTTCAGATCCTAGGGTTCTTTTCACCCTAGCACTTCCCTATTGTAACTGGATGTATTTTGGAGTTCATCTCACTTGTGGACATAAACATTTTGAAAAAAAAACTTTCTTTCTACCATATTTCACTTGATGATTACTACGCATGGTGTCCTTTATCATACATATCCTTACTAAATATCTCCATTCACTGTGTACTCATATCAGAAAAAAAAATCTGACAGCTTCAAAATCTTGACTAGTTGCACAATATACCTTAGTTTATAGTTTTTGCATTAATTTCCAATCTAATCATTTCTATTGTTTATTACTTTGAACATTTTATTCTCATTATTTTCTATTTTCCAGATTTTATCTAAGCATTTTCATTGTAGTTCTGCCTTGATACTTTCCTGATTCAATTATGGCTTCTATAGTTCAAATATTTTAACATGCCTGCAAGAAAACAAGAAACTGAGAAACATGACTGCACTGGAAACATACCAAGAAACACAGTTGACAGAGGTTGCGCATAAGAAAGGAAATTTCCCCATATACTTAAAATTATTTTATTTATTTCAAGCCATAGATTTACCCATATTTTTATGTTCTAGTATTTTTATTTTTATATCTTATTGGTAATTAGTTTCAATGTTTTTTATTAAATATTTTAATATTTATTCTTGCTATTAAAATTTTAACTTCCAAATTTCAAAAATAAAAAAATAAAAACATAAGGAAATGCATGTATCCATAGTGTTACTGTTTCTGTTTCTTAAAAAGCATGAAAGCTAACAGCTACAGGGATTTCATTACATGAAGACTAGGATATTATGATATGCTTATGCAACTTTACCAGGCATACAGAATATTAGGATACTACTAATAGAGATGTCATGATTTTGGGACACTTCTTATAGCAATTAACAATAACAAATTATTTTCAAACTAACTTTTTGACAGACCAAGTATTTTGTCATGGAAGAACAGACATGCAGACATGGAAACATGTAAATAGATATGCTTTGATTCAACATATGTGATGCAAAAATGAATTAAATATCAATAAAAATACAGAATCCCGTGAAGCTGGTATTTGCAAGAACATCCACATTTATACCCATTAAGCTTAATAGATTCATGTTACCCTTAGTAATCTCACACAACTACATCTTCAGTACAAAATCACAACATGTAGAAAACCTTTTGCATTGGTCGGTGTAATCCAATCAGTTCTTTGAAGGATATAAACTCCTCTTTTTCTTAGTTAAGATAACAAACTGTGCAACAGGGATCATTATGATAGGAAACTTTATCACAGCCTGTACTGAAAAGTTAGGAATACAGCTACCATTCAAATAGTATGATCTTCAAGAGAAATAATGAGTAGTTGAACTGGTGATAAACTTGTGTGAAAAGCAATTAAATTTAACTAAAGAAATTTGGACTTGCAGTTGCATTTTCAGAGGCAAAAAGCTTGGCGAAGTTTTTTAAGCATTCACTGAAAACAGACGACTGGTAAGTATTGAAGGATGCATTTCAATTAGAAAAAGAGTATTCAAGATCAACTTTATATAATCAGAGCATGCCATATGTGCACTCATACATAAATGCTTATCTTTTAAGGCATGATTGCAAGTACAGATTGGTTTCGACTTGCAAGGGCGTCTGAGCTTTCTACCTGTTGGTAACCAGGTGTTCCTTATTCTGATTCTATTTAAATGGCTTCCAAAGCCAGTGTAAATGCCTATCACTGCCAACAATCTTGTCTCAGAGGTTGCATTCCAAGCCGGACGCTTGTGAAGAAAACCTTGACTTCTAGCCAAAGCTAGCTCCATTTCCACATCTGCAATTTTCTCTCCTAAATTTCTGGTAAACATTGACCAAAATTTTTCAGTGACAATTTTGATCTTTCACTGTAAATCTCTAGTTTGAAGCTTTTGTGAGCACCATGGAAGGAAAAAGGCTCCATCTAAAATGTATACTCACTGCAGGTTTTCTCATCCTTGACTACTTATGAAAAGCAATAAAAACACAAACTTTCACAAATACATACTTGCATCCAAGATTCATCAGCTGCTCTTCTACAGTGGCTACCCTTCTTGTTACCTAAAAACAGCAAAAATACTGTTCAATCGTCTGCAGCTTAATTGAAAACCAACCTATGTAACAAATGAACATGCATAAAATGTTACGTACAATTGTTCTGAATAACATGTCCGTTTTAAAATAAGAAAGGATCTTGTAAATCTGATTTACTTTTGCTACCATATAGCACAAAGGTCAAAACAAAAATCCCCACCAGACAGGAATGGAAATGAGAAAACAAACCTGTTCGCTATTTTTCTCAAGCAGACTAGTAAGCAATTTTCTCATCTCTGCATCTTGCCACAACCTGATGACAAAATATTTCAAGTCGTCATATAATGATTTTTAATTCAATAGCCTAATATATGATTCCAGAACTAGTAAATTATTGAACATGTTCCTAAATTTTAGTTCCAAAACTAAAACTCCGTTAATATATATAAACAAACAAATCCCTTTACAAATTAAAAACCAAATGTACTCTGCTGATGGCCAAGAAGAAATCATCAGAGTGAGAGAAGCAGAGAAAAACCCCAATTTTATGATCCATGGTAGAGCTACAAAACTATGCAGGAACTAGGAGTGATCAGCCTCCCTAGGTGTTTCTTTCAAAATAGCAGTGATAGGGTAAGTTGAGGAAACATATTGGGTGGAGCTAGCAGTGATCCTGAAGAAGCAAATTAAAAAATAAAGCAAAAGGAGAACTTACCCTTTCAAAAAAATAAAATCCAAGGGGAATCCATGAGAATCAGTGGCTAATAAAATTTATGCTTAAGCTCCCATGCACTTATCTGTCATTTTCTAAGCGATTAGGACAGCAAAAAGGCCTTTGAAGAGACAAGTGGCATGGTACTAGTAACACGAGGAAGAAATGAAAGTGGCATTGAGTAGCAATTTTCACCAACAGATGGGACAAGGGATTTTCAAAGTGGGGACCAAGGCTTTCAATAGAGTTGGGATTTTCAAGAATAATTGTAAGGCTCCAGCAGAAGTGCTACCTGCTCAAACTTCAACAATGGACTATACCCCTTCCACATCTTTCAGTCTTGACAACTCAGATAAAACTAGATTATAAAAAATCCGAAAAATAACACTAGGTAATGAATGGTATGGAAAGGGTGGAAAAACAGGTGCATCTATTGGAGACCATCTCTAGGATGATACACTTAAAAAGAGAAAAATTATAACCTTCTTCTCACAAGTCAATAATGTGTGGAATGTGAATTAATAGGATGTCTCAGACAGAGCTAGATTCTGGAAGAATGTCAGAAACCTAGAGGGAAATACAAGATGTGATCAAGTCTTTCTTTCAAGGCCTTTAATAAGACTACCAAAAATGGACTAAAGCGCAAGAGATATTAAAATGTAATCCAAATTTTTCGGTTAGTAAGGCCAGAAAGCTCTTTTATTGGTATCCATAATTCAAGAAGAGGTTCAAGTACCAGTTAACCTATTTCGCATTGAAGCACAATAAAGACAGTGGCTAACCCCTTATGCACTGAAGCATGATAAAGATAATGGACCCAATGAGTTCCTGGTAGAAGTTTTCCAAATTTTGGATCACTGTGAAAGACAATCTTCTTGTGACCATAAACAAATCTCAAAGTTCAAGACATACTAACAGATTTAAACAAAACCTCCCTTGTCCTACATCCAAACACAGTAGAAGTGATAAGTTTTTATGGTTTTGGCCTATTTCTATATGTAATTAAACATACAAGATTATAACTAAGTTTACGGTTGATGCCTATCCTTCAGAAATGTTTGAATAAATTACAATAGCACAGGAGATAATTCATACTATGAATGCGGGAAGAAAGTCAAAATTGATGAATTAGGTCTTGCCAAATCTTATAAAAGAGTAAATTGGAATTTTCTGTATAAGGTGCTTATAGGTTTTTGGTTTTGATCAAAAATAGGCAGAGGGTGTAAGAATAAAAAAATACACACAAATGTTAGAAAATAAGAATATCTGGGCACTATCTGAATACAGCCAGGATACACTAAGACTGGCCCAACTATGATCAAGACACATCATGTCATATCTATATATTGGCCCAGATAAGTTTTGATATATCCAGATACAACTTTGGGTGCAGCATGGATGTGGATATGCTATGACATATCTGACGGATAAAGCAGTGTCATATTAAGTTCATTTCTGAATATGTCAAGACGTATCTGGGCATATAGATAAGTAGCTGGTGCACTTCCGTGCTCATATACATATCTTATACAGCAGATATGTGCTACAATACCTTTTCCAGGCATATCCAGTAACTTAGCATATTTTCTTATCAAAGTTGTAGATATACTAGAAGTGCCAGCAAAAGCTAACACTTGAGGGAGGATGGAGGGTTTAGTGGCTGGGGAATGGAAGTAATTCCGCACCTACAATACGTGCGTAACAACTTATTGATAAGGTATTGCATGAGAAGTTTAGCATTTCGAATAGAATCTGAGAAAGCACTTAACAAAATTTGGGGAAGGAGAAGGTCAGCAGAGGTGGGGACCTTTTCGATATGTTGAAATATGTGGGCCCATACTTCCTTGCAATAGTCATCCTCAAGTCTGCACAATTGTGGCTCCAAGAAATGTCAACCAAACCTGTAGGACCCACAACTTCCTTGCCAAAGTCGCAATTTAGTCTCGCAATTCTTGTTCCTAATGTTCCTAGCTCAACCTAACGCAAAGTTTCAACTCATTTTAATTACTGATTTCAACACATTCTCCACCACAGGAGTTCGTCACCTTTCCTTTCATTGTCTAATTTTGTCCTATCTGCCCACAAGAAATCAATTACAGAGGGATGTCCCAAGGGTATCCCTAATCTTCATCATTTCAACAACTCGTGTTTCTAATACAAAGAACCCACTGAAAGAAGTAAAACCATAGGCCATTGTGGGCTTTTAGGCTCTCAACACCTTCCTATACCCCGATTAACTCTTCTAAGGCTCTGACCAAGGCTCTAGCTCTTGAGACTAGGGTCTAGTTCCTCGTACCAAGCATTTGTTAGAGCTTTGAAACCTTTTACTCCTCAAGGGAGTGTCTTGTTCAATGTGGATGTTGATGAGACATCACATGGATTGTGTATTTTATGAATATAGTCGCATGGGCTCCTGTACTTCAATAAATGTTTTTACAAATTTGCATGGGTTTGTTGTGTATTCTTAAATGTTATACATATCTTTATGAACATCTCTCCTCTTAGAAGCCTCCTTCCTCTAGAAGCTTCCTGGTATATCCTTTGAAATCTTTACATATAAATAATACAAATGAGAGTACATTATTGTTGCGGCAATCTCAACTCTCTTCTTCTTGTTGCAACTATCTTCCTTAGTTTGTGTTATTTGGCATCAAACCTAGCAATCAAAGCCTCTAGATCTTAGTTGTTTTCACCTTTTAGCCTCACTAGATCTAACACTACTAGCTTCCTGCAATCAAGGCATTGGTTCTAGTCTCATTTGAGGATCCCTAACTCTTTACCCTCAACTAGAACTACTCTTGTCCATATCATTCGATATCAAAGTGTTCATATGAGAGCGTTCCAAATTATGCTTATGCAAAATTAATCACATGCACAACCATACATTTGCACAATAGTTCCACCTACACAACTAATTTTGTTGTCCTTGCTTCCTCAGTTCCTATTGTTGACAAGGAGTAGGATGATTCTCCTTCGCTACCATCTCTATAGGTTCATCACCCTCCAAATTATAAGGCATCATGCACTACTTAGATGGCTAGCCACATAACACTTGGTGAAGAAATTGTTTTGGAGATAACAACTCTCCTATAGTAAGTTTCACTTATGAGCAAGTCTATCTCTCAACTAAATTATACTCTTCTTCCTTGAGCAAATTAGACATTGATGAACTCCATATTATTTATACCCATCCTCAGTTGACAATGGGTCGTGAACTTGAGCAAGCTTCCTCAAACCTCCAAGATGAACTCTTCATGGCTTCAAGTTGGCATGTTTTCTCTGTCCTTCACTCCCTCCCATAGGTTTTGTTCTTATGCACCAAGCGGCTTCCCATACAATGATTCCTACGATCATGTGCTACACCTTGGGTCAAAACCTTATGTCACTACAATACAATCTTCTTAGTATAGAGATCTTTTTCCATCCACATCATCAATTTCTGGTGATCAAAATGTTCATACAATGATCCTTTTGGAATCAACAAAGCATTTTAATTTGTATGACATTTTATTCACACATGCTCTAATCCTCTCATTCAGTGTTTAGACTCTGTCCATTTGGGAAATCCATCAATGTTTGTGGTTAACATGCGCTCCATAATCCCCGGACTCCAGTTTCTCTTGGCTCATCTTGGATGCTAAAAGGGGGTTTTGATTCCTAAGTCGAAACTGGGGACAATTTCCTCCAAGAATGGAGGATATGATGAGACATAATTGTATAAGTTGTGTATTTATTTATGTACAGTCACATGGGCTAGTGTATTAAATATTTTACAAAGTTACATGAACCTGTTGTATATTCTTAAGTGTTGTACATATATCTATGTATATCTCTCTTCTCTTAGATACTCCCTTTCTCTGGAAGCTTCCTTGTATATCTTTTATGATTTTTATATATAAATAATACAAATGAGTGTACACATACAGTTGTGGCCATCTCGTCTCTCTTCTTGTTGCACTTTTATTCCTTAGTTCATATCATTTCGTAACAGAGCCTAGCAATTGTGCCCTCTAGATCTAGTGACCTCAAAGGGTTTCCATCTCGTACTAGATTTAAAACTGCTAGGCATCTTACGATCAAGGCATTAGACATAGCCTCCAAGAGGATCCCTTACCTCACCCCCAATAGATCTTACTCTCTTGCTCATGTCTTTTCAAGGATAAAAATTCACATATCTGAGGCAAACATTAGCTTCATTTTGTTATGTGATGAAATGTCTGTTGTAGTAGTTATAGTTGAATCAATTATAATTATAAGAATATGTTAAATTCTTTAAAGCGTATTCCAACAAATATTAACTAATACTACTTAATATTAATATTGTTAGAAGGGATGTGTCTTTTAGGATCATAGCCATAGGAGTACTATAAATAAATTGTTTAGCGATATACGGGAGAGCAGGAAGGGGAGGATTAAAGATATGAAATAAATAAGGAACAGGATTTGTTCCATCTCATTTTAGTATCAAAGCCAAGTTCTACCTCGTCTTGCCATGTTCTTGCGTGGATTAAGCTCATCTTTCCATGCCCCATTGTCATGTTCTTAGCCAGTTCATTTACTTGGATTGTATGGGTGCTGTTGAATTTATATGAAATCAAGGAATCCATAAACCAAAAAGGTATTTTTACCCGCAACTATAGCCATTAAGTTTTGAATGCTGTGAAGTCTCGTATGAGCTTTGGGAATTGGCAGAAAATCTTACTGGCAATGCACTGCTGCCACCTTCATGTGGCACTTGTTCACTAGACATTGGATTCAATCATTGCTACATCCTGGATCTGCGATTTCAAAAGCTGTGCATTCATCCAATGCTAATGATGATTTTTAATAATCTTGTTTGGTGACGGTCTTGTTGGATGTGAAACATCTGTTATTATTGCAGGTTTTATCAGCAAATAATCTTGTCTTAGCCAAATTCAAAATCAAGGCATGGACAAAGCCATGACCAAACAGGTAATATTAAAAATAAATGGAACTGATTCTGGTAATACAGTATACTAGTGAGCATTTGGCAGATATGTATTTACATAAGTACAGTTACCACTTGACCTCCCTAACCACAGTCGAGCAATCCGAAAGTTCCTTTTTTTGGGCAATTAAATGCATTCAATCAACCAATTAAACATGAAGATCCAGATGCAGAAACAAATGCAGATGACTCAGAATTAGAAACCGATGCAGATAACAATGATATTTTTCTGTATTTGATCTGGAAATTGCTAAGGCTTCCTCACAGGTAAGAATTATTGTTAAAAATATATGGTGATGAAAATTTGGTGCCCAATGCTAGGTCAGAGGAAACAATCCCACCCGGTCAAAGAGAGAGGAGTTCATGTTGGAGATGTTGCATTAAATATGACCACAGTGAATGATATTAGCATCCACAATATTTTGGAAACAAATACAACAAGAGAAAAAATGAGCTGAGAGAGTAGTGAATGATCGTATGAGTTATTCTCTCCCAATTCAAATTCAAGAATATCTAATCCAAATGCTTTGGTGATGTTCACAACATATAGTGTAGGGGAACTACAAGCAATTTCTCATATTCACAACTGGCTACAGGTTATTGCCAAAAATTACCTCGCCAGTGTCAACGTTTCCTTAAGTACTATTGAGTAGTGAGAAATATCTTTTCCATCGACAACGAGGCTAGGAATGTGCCTCAATGGCAGGTTCAATTGATCAGATGGATATTTATATGATGGGAATGGCAGGAAAATATGAGAGCTATTACTTTAGGTTCTTCGAGCCTTAGAATCAGATTCTAGAAGGCCTTCACTACAAGTGATCGTGGAGCATTGTATAGAAACTTATGAGAGCTGGATTGCAGAGAATATAGAGACTACAGTGAAATCCGAAAAAGACATTAACCAGCTGACTGCACACCAATCATTTATATAGACATTTGGAGTCAAAAGATACCTAGGCTTGTTTTTGTCTTGATGCCTTTTCCTTTTGCTTTCTATATTTAGCTAGGCCACAGTCACATCAGACTGGCAGGGGTGAAGTACATGTTAAGGAATTTTATTGGCTTTTCTATTGACAATTTCACTGGTTGAGAAGCACCTAGCCACAACATGCCATATAGTGGAGTGAAGTCAAGTATGGAAAGTCCTCGCATTCTCAAATTCTAAGTTCAGCTTACTTAGGAGTAACTGTTAGAAAATGGTTGTGTATCATATAAGTTGGAAAGTCATCGCATACACATGTTCCTAAAATCCTCAAACTAAGCACTATGCATAAAAAAATCTTCTCACGTAAATATTTATGGGACTGTAGAAACCTAAATTTGGCCTTTGGAACTTTGGCAACATCACTTTTGGCATACTTTGACACACTTGAATGAATCACATATATTTTTACTCTTGAGCACACTTCCCCTATCAGTCCATCCACCCGCTATCTTAGCCACCTCTATCTGCCAGTCATAGCCATACATTATCAGCTTATTCTAAAGAGGAACACCTTCAGAATCCTAGACAAAACTTTCCCATATCTCATATCCACATTTTGCACTCCGAAGACACTACCAGTAATCCTGGACAATGATGGTTACTACAGGGGTGGCCTTCTACCAGCAGTGTTCAGGAACCTTCAACATGTAGTTTTGAAATTGGGTGATCTCCATTAGGTCATCCTAGACACATTTCATGGGTCGGCTATGGCGGAAAATTAAAGAAGAGTAACCTATATATACAAAACATCCATGAGGTCATTACCCATCTTCTTCACCTCTTAGACACCTCACACTCTCTTGGAGCACTCTCACTGCATTGAGGATCATTATCAAAGCTGTAGCATATCTGAAATTTTCAAAGAGCATCCCTAGAGCAGTCCATAGAGCCAAATCTGAAATCAAAGAGGTCAAAGTTGCATGATGCCAAATGTCAAAGTCTAAAGGAAGGTCAATTGTTTGAGCACGTGATTTTACACACACTCACCTAGGAGGGAGAACTACATGCAGCTTGATCCCTCTTCAGAGTATTGGTATGTGAGCAATCCTCGTCATATCATCGAAGATGTGGTAAGGCTGTCCAACTCAAAACAATAACCCCTTTTTAAGGGTCCCTTGTAGTCTTTCAAGCACAATTAAGGTTTGGTCAAAGAAGAAAAGAAACAAGTAACATTTAATAGGATAAAAGAACTCCCAAAGCATATTACAAGCGGAAGAGAAGCTCTCCCAAAGGTTACAAACACCCAAACATCTCCCAAACACTGACGGTAAAGTCCAATACTGTCAACTTGCGCCGAGGTCAAATTCTGCAGATAGTGTACATAGTCTATCAGCTCTTGTTCTCAGTCTGAGCACCAGACGAATCACTTCCTGATCATTTGCAACTCGTGGTGCCTTTTGTAATCGACAGACAACCAATAGCAGTTAAGTGACTCATCTGTCTATTGTTTTGTCATTTCTAGATCAAGGAATCGTGGCATCTACTTGGTTTAACAATTCAAATTATTGTACTTAAATGACCTAAAATGTAATTTGAATTTATTCCATAGTTTGATTACATTTATATTTCTTGGATGTAAGGTAACGAAAACATTTTGGTGAACCCAATCTTTTGATTTGAACATGAAAAAATAGGTTTCTTTTTACTTTAGGATTTCAAAAAAATCTTAGGTTTCAGATTTTCCACTCTTTAAGCTTGGAATTTCAGTTTCATATTCCAATTCTTAGACTATCATCTATCACATGTATTTTCCTATGGGTATGAATTGCCTATATCTAGCATGTAAGGCTGCTATATCCGAGATTGCGTGCTTTTATCTGATACAAACTGTTATCTTGTAGTAATGAATGTGAGAAAATCAAATACAAAGGAACTAGGGATACTTTAATACATGATCCTATTGTACCCTCCTTTGACAGCACATATTGCATAAAGGTTGAATCTGAAATGCTTCCGGTTACTGCTCGGAGGAAAGATCATGCATGGCTCCTTTCACTCCTCCCACTTTAGCACCTAACAATGTGGGCAACCAACAACCCCCTATTATCCCTTCCTAGACACATATTAGATACAAAAAAATTTGTTGTTACAACTCGAAGGGTAGGACGCATAATCCAAATCCCGTGATACGGGGCAAAGGTAATCAAAATGTCCCTCCTAATCTTCCTCCACCACCGGAGCACCGGCCAATACAACCAAAGATTACAATATTATCAACTAACTTAAGAATACTCATATGAAGATCTCTATCATCAATTACTCAAAATCTGTTATTTACAAGGATGTTCTTTATACGGCATTATGTGATACTACTTTGTACCAAGCAATATTAAGCCAACTTATTTTGCATCCATTGTCAATACATTAAAAGAAAGCGAAGATATAATTTCCTTGAAAAAGAAGACTTATCCACTCGACAAATTAAAGATCAAAACTTCTCACTTTGTACATTCAAGTACAATTATAAAGGGGTGAAACGTGTAATGGTGGATATGGCTCGGGATCGGGAATTTGTAGCATCACATTTCTCCAAACACTAGGTATCAATTCTTATTCTCTTAATAAATCGAGATATGAACATTAGGATTTTGACAAAATACCTCGCCAAGATTTGGCAACAATCACATTTGTAAATGTGAGTTGAGCTTGGGCTCAAATCATTACCAATTATATTCCAAGTAAAGCCAAATTACCTCAATTGTAATCTCCTACTTAGGGTTGTAGAATATGGCACCCCTATTCCTAGTTCGCCCTTATCTCGCATGTCGAATGTGGTTATGGGTATATGGTGTGCCGCAAATACAGTTTGAATACCATAATTGACCATATATAGATATGAACCAGTAACTAGGCCATATCAAATATAGCCATATACGATATGCAAGCCACTTGTAGCCGTATATAATTTAAAAGTTTAAAAAACTAACCAAAAATCCCTTCAAAAGGCCAAAAAGATGTTAAAAACTGCAAATGGCATTCCATAATGCATTTTAGCAACAAAAATTAAGGACATGAAGGTGAGAGTGTTGATTTGTTATTTTACTTCAAACTTTCACATTGACTCCACTCAACCTGTAATTATTTTGATGTGTTTCCTTTGGCCTACTCTGCTTCTTTTCTTTCATTACTTCTATTTTCTGTTGGCCTACACAACTCGCAACTTTTTGTAATCCATTGAATACCCAACTTCTCACCTTTCCGTGGACCGAGTGTGTAATTTGCGTGTAATTTTTATCCAATGTATATATTTGTTAAGAATTTACAATTGACAATATTATTGATATATATATATATAATATTTTATTTTTAACAAACAAAACCCAATTTATACTATAGAGAAATCAAAGTGCATCAAAGCTATTAGTCCAAGCCTAGGCGGTATACAAAAAGGATACTTATTAGCATTCCATAGTACATATCGAATCTAGAAGCTTTCTCAAATCCCCTAGGAGCTTGGTCGACCACCACATAGGAGGTGTCCCATAACAAATAAGATTGTGATTCTCAAGAGCCCAATTGGCCAACCAATCCACCACTTTATTTCTTTGTCTAAGAATATGGCTGAATTGCACATCTTCAAATCGGTTCTACAACCGTGAATTTTCTCCATCTCTCTTGCTATTTTCCAATTTTTGTTGTGACCTCCTTAGAAATAGATAACAAGCTTTACAATAACCTTAGAATCATATTCAATTTAGAGTTTTGCCATCCAATTTTCAAAGCCTCTTGCATCCCTTTGTAAACTGCCTTGATCTCTGCTAAATTATTGGTTGTAAATCCCAAATTTTCAGCGAAGAAGGCTACAGACCTATCGTAAGATCTACCAATGCCTCCCATAGCAGCCTGGCCCGGATTACCCCTTGAGGCTCCATCAGTGTTCAATTTTCCATACTCAATTGGGGAGCTGTCCAGTGTCCATCCTGCTGTATTTTCTTTTTATGACAATATGCAGGCATAGTTGAATTCCTGGGTTGCAAAGAAAGCTGTTTACACACATGTTCCCATTCCGGGGTGAGAATTTGAGGTAAACAAATCTTATGTTTGATAGATTCTGCAACATTGATTTTGATTTTCTCCCAAACATAATTTATGTCTCGATGTCCTAATGGAAAATTTTGTTGTTTCGTTCCTTCCAAATGTTCCAAAGGAGAAGGGTTATGCCAAACCATAATGCCGGCAGAAGATTCTGACCTTTAGGTAGGTGGCAATGCCAATCTCTAATCAGCTGCTCAAAAGACTGAATGCTGATCCAAGGAAGGTTAAACAATTTAGATAAAAGCTGCCATAAGTAGACTACCAAAGGACATTGGAAGAACAAATGAGAAAGGGTCTCCTCATTATCCAAGCATAAAGCACATCGGAAGGGGCCATAAAAGCCATGTTTCATGAGTCTATCACCGGTTAAGACTCTCCTCCTTAAAACCAGCCATACAAAGAAGCTCACCTTTGGCCATATAGCAGGCTGCCATATGTGGCTAAAAATATCCTTTAGAGGATGAGAAGTACTCCTAGTTAAAGAAGCATAGCCTGAAGATATTGTATAAACACTTGTGGAGATTTCCCCCTTGTGAATGAGTCAGACAATGGAGAAGTTGAAAGAGGGCAGGCCATAAGAATATTATTTATCAAAGTTTGTTGCTCCTCCCCAATTTGAATAGGCCATTCCAGAATAGGAATCCAGCACTGTCCAATTTCCCAAGAATGAGTGGCAAACTTACAATAATTAGCAACCTTAATCCATCCTATTTCATGCATCTCATCCATGGTTGTCCTTAACTCTAGGTACTTGGGTGATGATTGGTAGATGCCCATCCCAAGAATCCATCCAGAAGTTAGCATTTTGACCATTATTCACAATCCAAAACAAATGTTTTTTATAAGCTCTTCTCCAACTTTCAGAACAGCAAGAATGGGTGATCCTTTAGAGGGAAGAGACAACCGAATAATTCTCTCAGGGGAATTATTCTCCACATATTTTGCTCTAACATTGGCAGCCCACAAATCATTTGGAGCCATTAGCATCCTCCAATAGAATTTAGCTGTTAGGGCCTTATTTTGCTTGGAGGAAGATTTGAATCCTAAGCCACCTTCCTTCTTAGGCTGACAAAGAGTTTCCCACTTCACTAGAGACCACTTTCTTTTTTCCTGCAAGCCACTCCATAAGAATTTTTGGCATAAGGAGTCCAATTGTTTCAGAATTCTACCTAGAATGTTCAAGATAGAGGAAACATAGATTGGCAAGGCTTGTAGGACAGCCTTGACCAATGTCATTCTTCCTCCTGAGGATAGCCATTTATTAGTCCATTTCTGCATTTTCAGATCAGCTTTGTTTGTAAGCCAATGCCAATCACGGATCTGCTTATATGCAAGAGGGACCCCCAAATATTGGAGCGGAAGAGAGCCCCTTTTGAATTGGAAAATGTTAAGAATTTGTTCCTCCTGTCTACTAGAGCAATGAAAGAAAATAATACTAGATTTGGCATGATTAATCAGCTGACCAGTAGCTCTAGAAAAACCTGAAGAAGCTTTTGTAACTATTGGGCTTCCAAGCAAGTGGTTTTGCCTAAAAGTGTAGAGTCATCCACAGACTAAAGATGGGTGAGAGGGCGATACTCTTTAGCTAATTTAATACCACTGATATTTTTTTCCTAACAAGCTTTAGTTGCTAATCTGCCAAGGCACTCCGCCAAAATGATGAATAAAAAGGGTGATAAAGGATCTCCTTGACATATCCCCCTAGAAGCCGAGAAAATGTAAGATGGAGTGCCATTAACTAGGACAGAAAAGGAAACTGAAGATAAACAAGCTTTAACCCAAGCTATCCATTCCCCAAAGTAGTCGAATTGAGCCAAAACTTGACATAAAAATCCCAATCCACTCTATCATAGGCTTTGGAAAGATCAAGCCAAATAAACATGGAAGAAGATTTTTGGATGTCCATGGAATGTAAGGCTTCTGGGCTAACACAATCTCATCATGGATTTGGCAACCTGGGACAAATCCCCCTTGTTCTGGAGATATGATCTTGTGAAGAAGAGGTTTCAACCTTTCTGCCATAACTTTGGTAACTATTTTATACAAGACATTACACAAAGCTATAGGTCTAAAGCCAGAAATATCCTCCACTTCAGTAGCTTTAGGAATAAGAGCTATGAAGGTTTTGTTAATTTCCTTTAGCATTGTTTTAGTTGTCCTCACCTCTTCCACCACTTGAAGGAGGTCCCTTTGATAATGTCCCAAAAAGTTTGGTAGAATTCAATCGGAAAACCATCCGGTCCTGGAGTTTTCCCTTTCTTCATACTAAACACCACTTTCTGCAACTCACTTTTCATGACAAGACAAGTGAGCTTCTCATTATCCTAATCTGATAAAAGACGAGGGAGAGTATCCAATACTTTTTTGGGCTATCTCATCAAGAGGTTGGGCTGTAAATAACTGATGGAAATATTGCTTTGCAACTTGCTGCATTCCTTCCAAAGAATACTCTTTCTTCCCATCTGCCTTGATAAGAGAGTTTATGTGGTTATGAGCACGTCTAGCCAACAAAAGATTTATGAAAGAAGGCAGAATTTTTATCACCTTCTTTTAACCACTGGATTCTAGATTTTTGCCTCCACATAATTTCCTCTCTGGTTTCCCATTCATGAAGAGTAGCTTTCAAAAGGAGCTCTTTCTGAAGAAGATCAGCATTACTTTTAGAAATAAAAAGGTGACAATTCATCTCTTCCAACTGTTCTAGAATCTGTATTTTTTTCTCCTTGATGTCACCAAACTCGGTCCAATTCCAAATATTTAACTTGACCTTCAAATAAGTCAAACGTTTGGCAAAGGAAAACATGTGTCCCGTACCTGGGTTTTCCTTCCAGCCACCATTGTTGAATGAGCTTACCTATATCTTCATGTCAAAGCCACATCAGCTGGAACCTGAAGGGAGCATGACAAGGAGCTAATTTGCCCATCTCCAGACACACTGGCCAATGATCTGATCCAATGTTATTTAGAATCCATTATTAATATATTTTTATTTATACTCTAGATTATTATAATATTTTAATCAGGCTAGCCATATGTAATACCATATCAGTATCCACATCTGTGTATCCATGCAACTTTGCTCATACTTGGTAGACCATGGATTCAAGCTATGGAAGTTGTCCCATCTACTATGCATTCTTTCTTAAATTTTGTACATGACATATGCCTGCATACATACCCTACAGATAATAAACCTTCAAATTTAGCACAATTATAGAACTAACTAAGGGGTTTACATCACAATCGGGGACTCCTCAATCTTTCATGATACCTTCCTTACAATTTACTCTTGTAGAAAGGGTACATACATATGAAATAGGAGAAAGTAGCAAAAACGAGAAGCCCTTGTTGCTACTAACCATATTAGATAAGCAAGACCGAGTAGCATAATCAGTACATACAAGAGAAACAAAAAGTAAAGAAGCACCAAACCTTCCATTTGTGATACATTATAAGGATCAAAATTTAGAAATCAACGATAAAGATAGCAATTATGATAACAATGATGTTCTTGAGAACAATTATGAATATTTGTCTTATCTATGCTTCACTCCCGTAGGACTCGGGGAATATCAAACCAATTCAAACATGGTAGGTATTGATAAAATACAAAACATCCTACCTATTCAGCCAAATGACAATAAAGGAAAAGCAGCCCTTCAAGATAATCATAAGCATACCAAGGGGATAAACACATCTCCTAAGGAAGCTTTTCCAAATAAGCAACTGGAAAGCATGCACCCTATGGTGCATCATATTCTATATCAAATAGATCATGATCAACAATATAAAAAGAGTACAAAGACAACTTTGGATAATTGTTGCAATATCCATTTAAGACAAGAATCTCTCACAAAAAGTACTCTAATAACGTAATAAGTTGTCAAATTTGGCATGACCCAACCACAAGAATAAATATACATAGCACAATGCGCAGCTATTGAATATCCAATATCCATACGACATTTAGTCAAAAATATTGAGCCCACAACCTTCACAACCAATTCATAAAAAACATAGCCAACAAACAATCGATTTTCAACCACAAGCGCAACCATTACATTTACCTCGAAAACAATTTCATCAGCTAACAATCAATTTCCAAGATTCACTTCGGCTACTTGGTACAACACCCCTAAGCCAGTCTTATAACAACCTTGTGAGCATGTTCAACAAAGAACACCCATGTATTCTCCTAACATATGATGGAGTTCATAGGTTAGTATGACTACTCAAGCTACACATCGCATATATGATTATAACAATCATACTAACAATTTGAGATATTTAACGACTCGTGACCATTACTCATATTCAAATGGTGACATGCATGCTACTCTTCTCCCATGGCATATGACGTTTGCACCAATCAATACAAGACCTTGAGCATCCCCTTGATGGGATCATAGGTTAGCTCACCTAACCTATCTTCATATGGCAGCTCAAATGCAATTTATTGTAGATAGCTTTTAATGGCTTGCTTGCTTGATCATCCTCTCTTGAGTAACTAATTGATTCCTCAATTCTTCTACTGAGACGTGTACATACTCCTTTACATCAACCATTCTTCTAGCCCTTGGCTTTGATTTGATCACTATATTGGCTCTTGCCCACCGATCCCATCTCAACACTCATACTACCTATCCTACAATGACATGAGCATACATACCATTCACAACATTAGGATCTTATTATACATACTTAGAGGCATGTTACACCTCAACACGGCATACTACTTGCTCTGCCTCTTCACACCGATTATTAACACCTGCTTATGTCATGGCACACATTGAGCATGCATGATCACACCTATTTTATGCCTACACTTATTTCTATATTAGCGTATACGTTGACTATTGCCCATAGGGGCATAAGCCTATTATGCTTTCTCCCAATAGCACTTTGAGATATGGCTTTGCCATATCACACTTGCACCTACATTGGGTGCATACCATTTACCCTCATGCTTCTAAGATTGCTGCACTACTACACATCGCACTCTATGCTTTGTTGCATACTATCGATTATCCTGAAACGCTCCTGTTCTTCTAATCATGAAGTGTTTCCCATTGGCCTTGCCTAATTGACTGATGTGTGCTAATAATAATATTTCAAGAAAGAACAAAAACATTCAAATATGAAAAAAAAACCATTGCACATACATTGGGGGCATACCATTTAACCTCATTCTTAAGACTACTTCGCTACTACACATTGCACATCATGCTTTGGCAGATATTATTGATTGTCTGAAAGTTGAAACCCTCATATTCTTCTAATCTTGGAGCCTTGCCCTTTGGCCTTGCTTGTTTGATTAATGTGTACTAATAATTATATTTCAAGAAAGCACAAAAACATTCAAATATGTAATACAAAACCAGGACCTATGCACAACTAGCTCTCATTGGAACATATTATTATTTGATGTCATTACTATACACATGGTGATTACATATCCACACTATGCACATGTTTTTCATAACATACAAGAGGTGGACACAGGACATGCAAGCTATCTATGATATATGGAAATACAAATGCGTGAGATTTCTTAAGCCCATTAGAACCATTTCTACATGATATACAAACATACAAATGGGTGACATTGCTCAAACCCATGGGCAACATTTCTACATCAAGGGCATGTCCATATTGAGGCCCTTGGCACACTTACCAGGTGATGTCTTTCTACACTAGTCCATTGATCATATTGAGCTACTTAAAATGATGATACATGACTTGCACTTATTCATACCTTAGCGTACTATGAATATGATATTTTGCTATAATAGATGATGACATTGGTTGATTATGTGTATTAACATTGCTTGCTCTGAGCCTACTTGTTAATGATGACCAACACGAGTTATATACATTGATGGATGACTTATATACTACGTGTTTTATGTGTGTGCGTGTTACATTAATTGTGTCTTGTGTATGAGTGCATCATGTCATGCGTCAGTCATGTCAAAGGATCCTTCAATCTTGGCCACATCAAGTCGATGTTATGTCTTGTATGCTTGCGTGTTTGTTGATCATGATGAATTGGCTTATTCACTATGATATTTTATGTGTGTATCTATATACTCTTGTGCGGAACTACTTGATTGTTACTATGTGTTTTGTGTCATGATTTCTATCACACACAATTCTATTGTATATTATCTACTAACATTGACATGATTTTTATCATGCATATATAGCAATACTATTGAGTGCTTCAATGATATATCTAGCTGACATTGACACCCATCTCGAACAGATTTTCAATGATTATTTCTTGTGATCTACTAATAAACAACTGCCATTCCCTTGGATGACATGTTTCATACATGATTAAATGATCAACTCTTTATATGATTACATATCCTATCATGACTATATATAGGCTTTACATGGTTATGCTTTTTCTATGTAACATATGGTGTGTTTATCTTTTTCTTTTGAGATGAATGGTTTCCAGGTTTCATATTGCATATCAAAAGGGACATATAATGTCATGTCAGACAAAACAATCCATATTTAAAAGCAAATTATATGATTCAAATGGGTGAAATGAGGCATACAGAGCACATGCCTTTCAGCAACAATTAAGATATTATAGGACATTTTGAGGACATTCTACTTGACTTTGAGGAACATGATATATTTTATGACAGTTTGAGAAGCGTTCATGACATTCTATATGATTTTGAGGAACAATTGGGGTATTCTATTTCACTTTGAGGAACAAATGAATCACTTGAGGCGCGGATTTCATTCACGGCCAAATTTTGTTTTTACATTTGAGGATCAATGAGGAGCAATTGGTACCACATTACACTTCTCGGTCGATATCCATTTGTAGTTAACGATCTAACTTTCATAGATATAATATGGGGTCTCACATTGAGGAGCAATCAAAACAACTTATTTGATAATTTGGCCAAGAGGAGGACAAGGCTAGATCAATTTTCACCATATGAATCGGTTCATTTGAGAACCATGGCATTTTCACTCTCCAAAGCAATACGCACGCATTCTAATGGCATCTAGGTTTGCATAGCATTAGGTGTATTTGTTCCTTAGCTCTTTCAAATTCAATCTTTTTATGGTTCGGATTTTTCATCATGAGAAGACATTAATCTACACATGTTTTCTTGCAGATTTCACATAGAGCAAATGACACATGCCAATTACACCTATCAACACCGATGCGGTTATAACAAGTACCAAATTTATGTTATTCCTTTTTCTTTAACATTTTCAATACTAGATTGAAAGGGCGGCATTTTTAGACACCTAAATTTGGTCTTTGGAAACATCAACTTTGGGATACTTGATCACACTTTAAAAAATCACATATATTTGACTCTTGAGCACACTTAATTTTCTATTCATATCTATTCAAGATCTTAGTATATAAGGGAACACCTTCAAAACCCCGAACATACATTGTACATATCTAATATCCTCATTTTACACTCCCAAGACACTACCATTAATCCAGGCCAATACCGATTACCGCAAGGATGGCCTTTCACAATAATGTCCAAGAGCCTTGAATGGCTAGTTTTCAAACTAGGCAATCTCCATTAGCTTGGCCTAGAAAGCGTTGCATGGGTTGGCTATGACAGAAAAAAATAAAGAGACACCTATATATACAAAACATCCATTAGGTCAATACTCGCCTTCTTCACCTCTTAGACACCTAACACTCTTCAAGCACTCTCACTACATTGAAGATCATTATTAAAGATGTAGCATATCTAAAATCTTTAACACGAGGCTCTAGAGCAGTCCATACAGCCAAATCTGAAAGCAATGAAGTTAAAGTTGCATGATGCCAAATGTCAAAGTCTGAATGAAGATCATTGTCTAAGCACGTGATTATACACACACTCACATATGAGGGACAACTACATGTGGTTTGATTCCTCTTGAGTATTAGTATGTAGGCAATGCTCATCATATCATCGGGGATGTGGTGACGTTATCCAACCCAAAACACTAACCCCTATTTAAGGGTTCTTGTGGCCTTTCAACCACAATAGGGTTTGGATGAAAAATACCATAAACAAGTACCATCGCACAAGATCAAATTATTCCCGGATATCCAAAAGCAGGTTCCTGCAAAGGCGAATCTCTCCCAAAGATTACAAACCCCATACGTCTCCCATACACTCTTAGTAAATTCCAACAATGTCTTCCGCCAAAAGGAACCGGGTCTCTGCTAACAGCTTCCAAATAGCATGTTAACTCATGTTCTCAATCTGACCACCTAAAGAATTACTTTCAAATTATTTTTAACACACTGTAGCGCCTTTTATGAGTGAAAGATAGCCAGAATCAGCTTAGTTAGACATCTCTCTATTATTTTGTCATTTTCTAGATTGAGTAATCGCAACATCTACTTGCTTTAACAATTCAGATTAGTGTACTTGAAGGACCTTATCGAAGTCAATGGAAAAATAACCCAATGATTCTCGCAATTTAAGTATAACTCAAGTAGTGAACATAGCATTCAAGTCCTAATTCTTTAAATCCCATATGGATTTATTCCACATTAGGGATGTAGAATCACCTATTTAGGCATGGCAAATAATTTGGAAGTTGTACGAGTGACCAAATAAAATTATGGTTTTTTAAATCAGCTATATAGTTCAAATATAGAAGATAGTGTGGTCTTATTCTCCATCTCACCAAGATGAAGGACATCATAATACATGTGTAGCCATTGGAGAGGACATAAATACCACAAGTGGCAAAAACAATGTGGAAAAACCATATAAGACACAACTAGAATTTGATGTTATGTAAGCTTAGATCATATTTTGTGATACCTGAAAACGCCAAACACGACAAAATGTCTGCGTAGGGACATACCAAGTACGGGTTTTGGTACACGCACAAAATGCATTTGAAACGCCATATAATCCAGTGTACAGCTTTGTCATGCTTTGGATGTACCCATACCATTTCGATGGCACTAATTTTTAAACACCAAAAATAAAAATAAAAACACTCAAAAAAAACAAAAAGAACCCTAACCCTAGTCTACCTACCCTAACCTCTTAAAGATGCTATTTGAAAGCCATATAAGCACATCTTTGCTCCCTTTCAAAACATACTTTTAGATTTTCGTCTTTGCCACTTTAGGACCTTGAAGAAGTTAGGAGCTTGAGGGAGGAAGATAGGAGCTTGAAGGAGGAAGAATCAAGAGCATTTTGAAGGAGGAAGTTAGGAGCTTCAAAGAGCAAGGAGGAAAGAGCAGCTTGAAGGAGAAAAATCAGGTTTTTCTCTCCATTCACCCTCTTTTCCATTTTTTTTAACAAATTTGTTAATGTGATCAATGATCATGAATGATGTGTGCGTAATGCACACATCATTCATGATCATTGATCATAATATTTATTTTTAAATTTTATGTAATGAAAATGTTCTATTTCTTTTAGTTTTAGTTTTGTATGTAGTTTTTTTAGGATTTGGAATTTTAAACTAGTTATGTTTTAGCATTTTTTTAAATTTCAAACATTTGCACACTATGTATGCTCTCACCTACCATCTTTTATGGCAAACTTGGGGATCAGAAGAAAAAAATGATGCCTAGGGTTTAGTTATGTTTGTTGTTTTAGAGTATATTTTGTTGTTTTAAAAAATCCAAACTTTGTGTATGCTCTCACCTTGCACCGTTATAGCGAATTTGGTGATCGGAAGCAAAAAAGGATGGCCAAGGTATAGTTATGTTTGCTGTTTTTTGGACTTTATTTTGTTGTTTAAAAAAAATTGAACCCTGTATAAGCTTTCACCTCGCACCTTTATGGAGAACATGGTGATCAAAACAAAAATGATGTAATGTTTGTTTAGTTTTCTTTGTTGTTTTCTAAATTTATCTTTGTCATTATAGGTTTGAGATTAAAAATATAAATGACATCGAGTTCAACTTCAGGTAGAGGTCCAGGGGCACAAGGGAAAGCAAGTTAGGAGGGAGGCTCACAAGGAAACATTGAGTGTCCCATGAATGTAAAACATGATCCTTCTTCTCCTCTATGGAGACATGTACAAGTGTTGGAAAACATTGTTGGTGGTGGCATTTGATCTTGGGTATGCAACCATTGCAACATGCCATTTAAGTACTCATATACCCGATTGAAAGCTCATTTAACTGGGGTAACAGGAACGGGGATTAGAAAGTGTAACAAGGTTGAAAAGCCACAAATGTTGGCGTACTTGAAAAAGTAAGAGGAAGCTAACTTACTGCAACCTGCAATAGCTTGCTTTGGAACAATTCCTTTGTTAATGATGGGTTTACGAAAACCACCCACACACTCAAATCATCATTTCATTCAAAGTAAATCTGAAACTATGTCACTTGAAACTCCCTTAAATGAAGAGGCCACCTCACAAAAGAAAACAAAAGGACCCTTGGAACAAGCATTCAACATGGAGAAGAGGGACATTGTTAATGAATTGGTTGCTCGATGCATTTATATATGTGGGCTGCCCTTCAATGTGTTGAGGTCACCATATTGACAACAAATGGTGAAAGACATTAATGAGGCGCCACAAAGGTATAAAGGCCCTAACTATGAGAAGGTTTGCAAATCCCTCTTGTGCAAAACAAATAGAGCAAATACAAACTTTGCATCCAATTAGAGATTCCTGAAAGGATTCAAAAGTGTTTATTATTTCATATAGATAGAAAGATGTGCGAAACAAACCCTAATCAGCATTGTTGCAGTATGCCCTAAAGGGACAATGTTACCGTAGTTTGTTAGTTATGAGAGTGAAGTGAAAGATGTTCGGTTCATTGCTAACATTTTAATTAAGGATATTGAGTTAGTGGGCCCCCAAAATGTTGTCCAACTCATCATGGGCAATGCAAAAATTGCAAGACAACATGATTGATTAAAGACGGGAGATATGAACACATATTTTCGAGACCTTGTGCAATACACTCCCTCAATTTGATATTGCAAAAGATTAAAAAATCCCATGGATATAGAATTCATACAGAGGCAAATAATATTTAGATGTTTGTCACAAATCATCACATCTCGTGCCATTTTAAGAGACTCGCGATTAGGGTTGTAGAAGATAAAGAAATAATTTAGTAGTTTCTAATTTATGTAGTCTAAGTTATCTAACTTTCAATGATTTGAATTTATTTTAAATTTATAATTTCTTAAATTATTTTAATTTATTTTTATACGTTGTTAAAACCATATTTATCTCTCACATACTCGTCTTAAGACGACTTGTGAAGGTAAAGCATGTCTTAAGCAATATTGTGGTTGCCAACATTTGGACCGTATGGAGGCAAGCAAACACCGAAAAAACCCATAGTATAAAATTATTGGTTCGTAATGATTTATGGGCCAAGGTTGAGTATTTGCTTAGTTTCACGAACTTATTCTTTCTATGATCATATTTGTAAACACAAAGAATGATCAAGATAGGAGAAATTTATGACGGAATTAACTATGTGCTTCAAAATATTATAGAGATCATGTAAAACAAAGAGCAAGACCCCGAGGAAAACTTCTACAATAAAATTTAGACTGTGGTCATGACGAGATAGAATACAATGACCACCCCATTGTATTTCCTTGCCTATGCCTTAAATCTCAAATACTATAGCAATCAAATACTTGGGTTATCGGTGCAGACAACCACCATACTGATGACCAAGAAGTTGCAAATAGAACTAGCGCAGATATTCGGAGGTTGTTTCCTAATTCATCTCGTAGCTAGTGTGGATCACAATAAAATGTTGATGTTTGTATCTTCAGAAGGTAGCATGGGAGAAATAGAGGTTCTTTGTGACAAGTACAACATGACTCTAGTCAAGTGGTGGTATGTACATGGCCATGATGCTAAGTGCCTAGAACTTACCATTAAACTTCTCTCACAGCATAAAATAAAACAAAAAAAAAAATTGTTGTTTATCAATTAAAATTTAAGATATTAACACATATTTTGTACATTATTACTAATTTAAAATTTCCAACAACCTTTTTTTGTAACAAGTGGCTAGTAATTCTTCAACAGAGCGAAATTGAAGTACATATGCCTTCATCCACTCAACTGAAAAGAACAAGTTGGCATCCAAGAAGGTTGAGGATTTGGTATTTGTACATTCCAATTTGTGCAACTCCTAATGCACAAAAGTGAAGACTATACTAGAGGTTCTAACAAGCTTTAGATATTCCTCCTCGAGGCTATTGACTTTCATGCTTTCAGTGCTACTTTGCCCAACTTTCACTACTTGGTATCGATGATGAAAATCTAGGGAGTTCTTCACAAAAGTTGGACAATAGAGCTAGTGTTGGTGGAAGCAGAGTTGTGAGTGACATTCATGGAGCTAATTTTGAGGAAAATCTAGATGAAATATTCTCAAAAGATAGAATCGGATCATAATCATGCACATATAAAAATTAAACAAAATGAATGTTTTGAACTTCCATGAATACAAAGTATTTGAAGTGTTTTTGTGATGTTCCATTTTCGAGAATAGTTCGAGTGGGCAAGAGGGAAATGAGCAAGGGGAGTAATTGTCATGTTTTTCAGCTTATTTTTGTGAGCATTGCATTCTTCTTTAGTAGTTTTCTATATAAATTCAAATCATTTGGGTTAAAAAGATGAAAAACCAAATGAAAAATAGAAGAGAAGGATCCCATATGAGGTCGCTCCTATTCTTGATGATGCTAGGTTTAAAAGGTTTTCCCAAGGGCAAGAGAGGTTGGCTGGTATAATGGCACAGCTGATCCATAACATGCATCTAAGAAGTTCTTCAAGGGCAAACAACAATCTTCATTTACCGAGATTCGTGATGGATCCTACAGCTAGGCCTTTTCAGCCTACCTTCCTCTCAAGGGAATGAGTCATTCCGAAGGTTGATACATGACAGTCAGTAGGGCACAATATTGTGGTCATCTATGAGGAGTATAGGGCTCTTCCAGCTGAGATTCGTAATGCCCTATCACTTGCAGAGTTCATAGGAGTGAGCAAAGGTAGATCGAGGTATGAACCTAGGTCTCAGGCACCACAGAAGGATCTTTAGCATGCCTTAAGAAAGGAAGAGAAGAAGAGTTTCCAAATTGCAATGGTGGAGCAACAAGAAAATCAGGGCTACAAATAATGGAGAGAGAACAACCCGTGGAGGAATCGACAATGCCAAAGGGTAGTGGGAAAGATCTTCCATCCCAAGATGAAAATAATTCTCCCTTTGTGCAAAATAGTGAAGAAATTGAGACAAACAAGGCAGTACTAGTTGAATGTGAAGAGATCAAGATAGAGGCACGTGCACCAACCTTTGAACTTCCTAAGGATGAGCCATTGACTGATTTTCAGAACCGCCTTGTGAAGGGACATGTATTTGAAGAAAAATCAGATTTGCATGAGGTTTATGAGGTTGAGTTTCAAGATGACCTTATTGAGAGGCATGCCCTTAGAAAAGGGGCCTCACTGGATACTCGTGTTGGCTTTCAATTTGTTGGAATTTACATATTAGTACCAAATGGTAAGGTATTTTGATTTATTGCATCACCCTCACACTATGTCCTTGCAATGTTTTGATCGTCATGAGAATTATTCTAACAATGAGGAGAAGATGAAGGGTACCATGGATCATAGCTCTTGTTACCCAAATTCATACCTACTATGTTAAATTGGTAACACAACCAAAATATCCCCTTTTACCCATGTTTCACCCTTCTTGAACCTTCCTTTCAATAACAAGCATCGTGTTCTCCCAACGATTGTGATCTTCTCCTTAACCTTGCCTTCAAGTTTAGAAATTGGCTCCACATAGTGACTTATGAAATGTGAGTCTTGATCCTTCACCACTTTGCTAGAATTCTCAATATGCAAGGTTTTTTCTATCCTAATGCATGAGATGGTGAGCTTACCAGCAATAATGATCATCATTTTCCTCAAGCTGAAAGCTCCCGCAATGCTTAATAGGAGTATGGAATAATGGCTGCCAAGCTTGATCCTCCGAGGACCACCCATGCCAAAGCAATCTTGGCCTTGAATAGAGGGAGCAACATACCCGTAGCTTGGGCTACCCACAAGGATTTCACCCTCCTTTACCACAAGCAGCTGATTTCTTTTTCAACGAAGTTGTTAAACTTCACGGGCTGCCACAGCGCATCAATAAGAAGAGGGACAGCAGATATGTAAGCTTGTTTTGGCAATAGCTCTTTCCATTGATAGGTACAAGATCTAGATTATTGCAGCATTACAGCATACTCCTTCACTTTGGCATGATGGTACTTGGGCATGAGAGACAATTTTGGGAGGGGAAGAGGCGTAATGTCCCCTTTTCCAAAATAGTTTGATTGGAAGACTTTGAGCCCATTCCACTTCCTATGGGCAAGAAGGAAATGAGCAAGGGGAGTAATTGTCATGTTTTTCAATTATTTTCGTGAGCATTGCATTCTTCTTTAGTAGTTTTCTATATAAAGTCAGGTCGGCTGGGTTAAGAAGATGAAAAGCCAAATGAAAAATAGAAGAGAAGGATCCCTTATGAGGTCGGTCCTATTTTGGGGGCATTTTAATTGGTTTTGGCGCCACAACAAGGTATAAGAAGGGGTCGCTTGGCTCATTTGTGCATCATCATCTTGTCTAATAATAACTTTGCATGGTTTTTGGGTTGATTGCTCAATTACTTCCACTTGAGAACAAAACCCCTCTAGTGTGGCCAACAAGGAGGATGAAAATTTTCTTTATTTGATTGAAGAATGAAAACTCTTCAATTCATTGAGCATTCTCCATCCTGCGGTTTCCAAAGAGCTTCAAGTTGATTCATTTTACAGATTTTCAGCTAGGGTTTGGTCCTACAGCGATTTTTTAGGCCCTCTCCTATGGGAGTGATCCACCTTGTGGAGGACTTTAGAGGTTTCTCAGGCACGACAACATTAAACTCTGCCATCATTGTGTTTCTCACAATTTTAGCAGCCGGAATCTACATTTGTACTTGATTTTTGGGCTTGGAATCCTTCATTTCCAGCCACTTTTGTAAGGGTGTTCACTGCTGTCATTTTATTTAATTAAATAAATTCCAGCTGGAATTTGAAGGCATATTTCTTGGTTATTAATTGTTCTAAAATATTTTTAAGTTGCCCTACATGTTTTGGATGGTGTGAATGATGCATTTTTGAAGAGATATTGCATTTTTCTTGTTATAAAAAATCAGACTGTTGTACCTTGTCATAATTTTTAGTTGGCTGTCATAATTTTCAGTTTACTATCTATTGGGGTTTGTGCAATTTCCTTTGTTTTCAGTTAGAGCCCGGAAAGGGACATTACAGCTTTATCTTTTATGGACTAAAAATGAGTATTATACATTTTTATATATATTTATATTTTGTAATAATATATTGTACAAACATTTCCATGTCATCTTGTAGCAAAGTTTTTTTAAAATTTGGCTTTTTCATGTTTTGAACCTATACACGTACCCGTTCTTGGCAACCTAGATCGTATTCTACTTGTGGGACCTTCTTAGTGCAGGTCCAACATTTACATAATTATCTATCTTACATAAATCTATGTAAAAGATACCAAGAGGTGTCATTCTCGAGCCGCTCATACCACTTATGTCACAAATCCAAAATAGGCACCTGAAGAATGATACCTCTCGGCATCTTTTACATAAATTTATCTAAGACAGGTATGCTAGTAGCGTCCGCGGGCATGACGTTGTACATAAACATATAATATGCAAAATGCATCCAAATGTGCAATGTACATAAGATAAAATGAACAATAAAGAATTATTGCATATGAATCAAAATGTGAAATGTACATCACATAAAAGGACAATCACAGAAAGAAATTTTTACCATGCGAGATGACATTTTTTATCTTCTAAGCACTTCAATTTTTCTTCCTCAACCTTCCGTTTCAAAAGTAGTTTTCCTTTCTTCATCTTTTCATAGCGGTCATATAAATGGTAGTAATATTCTTAGTCCTTCCAATGACTTTATTCGAGAGAGGGCCTCAAATGTTAACCGCATTCTTTCCCTGTGTTCTATATCAATTGTGGCTTTGGAAAGAGAGAAGCCTTGTGATTTGTGTATTGTCAATCCCCAAGCCAACCATAAGGGTAATTGGTGTGCATGTCCCCTTTGTATTGGTGTAACTATAATGGTACATGGAATTCGATCTTCAAATGGTATTCCGAAGTAACTATCAAATTCAACCATTACATATGTCGGTGGTTCTAGTGGGCCACTATCATGTTTGTATATTATGCTTCAAATATATCCTAGAGCTCCATTTACAAGACCTACTTCTATCCAAAGATTGGAGGTTAACATGACCCTTGCATCATTAGCAATTAATAACTCAACATCAAGTTCATCATTTGGACCTCCCTGTTGGTGTGTTGGTAGTACCTATTGTAGTTGCAATGCTACATGCAATAGGTCTTTTCAATTAATGCAATTTTCTTTTGTTGTGGTTATCCACATTAATCTTTTGCGAATAGATGAATACTATTGTCCAATTCTTCGTTCTTAGCTCTATCTAATCCAACATTTTGAATTCTTCCCATAATAGCTTTGCATAATAGTTTTACACGTCTATTACTATCATATGGTGGTTTATGAATAACAAGACGCAGTTTCCCCAAATCCCCTACCAAAATCAAAGAAATGCCTCCAAAACTGACATTTGTTTTTTCATGGAATGCTTGACGAAGTTGAGAGTCTATGTTTTCTAGCATATTGTCCAATGAAAGCTCATTTCATCAATCAATATATATTTTATGTGGCAGATCTCTTCTTGGAAAGTTGTAAGCCTTGTTCCTTCTAATTATGCAAAATCTGTAATAGGGATTGAAGTTGTGAATGGATCGTTGAGGCACCAATATTAAATGTTGCAACTCCTATTGGTACAAGTAATAGAAGAGGAGAACGTTCTAGGAATGATGCATCTAAAAGTGCTTGATGAATAGCGCTAATCACATACGATTTTCTAGTTCCTATTGTTCTCTAAATTATCATGAATAATGGAAAGGCATTTTGATGTTGATGATAATGTGTCATTATTATATCAAGTGCTTGTTTTAGTTTAGCACCTAAGGTTTCATAATTGATATTTGGGGCTATAACCAACCCATTATCTTTCATGGTGCTTATGAATTTTATCGCTTTATTTGTGTATTCTTCACCTCGATATTCATTATTCCATGGTGTTTATCATCAATATCTCTTCTTCCCAACATATCTATTTCAATTACTTGCAAAATTTGACCACGTTGAAGCCTAGATATGATTTCCCATTCATGTTCCATTGTATTTTGTTGAATAGGTTAATTAATTTCATCTTTAGAATCACTACTATTATCAACATCTTCTATAATAGTCCTCTCAACATGCCAAGGATTATAATTGAATGACTCCCAATTTGATTTTATTGAGAATCAGAATCAAGTCCAATATCTCTTTCTATATCACGAAACGGATTGTAAAGTAATAACTTTGACCAATAAAAATCAACCCATTTATGTGATTCACGTGAAGGGATGGAGGAAAACCTTGGGAATACTCTCACAATAGCTTCCAAACTCCTCACCTCCCATTTTTTATCTTGTTTTCTCCTTAGATTATATATCCAAGATCTAATAAAGCATCAATAAGTGACACACTTTCCATGGAAAATGGCCTATTCTTGTACCCATCAATGAAAGATTTTACATGTTCTTCATGGTCATCTTCATCAATTATAGTTACTGGTTTGAACACCTCACATGAAACATTTAAATTGACAAATATTCTACTACTCTCTACCAATGGAAGCTCCAACAACATGTGACACATTTCTTGTGCCCAATGTCTCTTTCAACAATTGTTTCAGTTAGAAGTCTCCTATATGTCAACGGTTGTTTGGTCCATTGGTGTTGTTTGGCTCACATAGAGCCCACCAAGGATCAATTCTTGTTGAATGTAAAGGCCCTCGACACCCCGAAAGAGTCAAACAATGAGGCCGGGGAGCACCCTCGTTGACTTTGACGGCATGCATGCCCCTTACCCGTAGTTGTTTAACTAAAGGTGTTCATTGTTTAGTTTGTACCTTTACTTGGTATTGTAATTTCACTATGTGTTCCCTCTCAAACATGGGCAAAGATGTCGACAATCTATGTAAGTCGTGCTAGTTATAATGCTTTGGCATTCAATCAAAAAAAGTCTCTTATATGCTTTTACTCCCAATTCATCGGGATTTTAAATGTTTCATAAGCCACATCAACATTTGATGATAAGTTTCAGAACTCTTCTCTGCTTTTGCTACATATTTTGCAATGTAGTTGATTACAACATGTTTGGAAAGAATAGGTTGCCAATCTACATTTTCTCTCCACAATTGTAATATGTAGTGATTATGTGTATTTACTCTATCATCATTTCTTGTAGGTTCAAACTTTTTATCTCTTGTCTCTAAGTCTTAATATAATTTTGATCCCTCGAGATTCAATGGCCACGGTGCATTATACCTATAAAAAATAATAATCCATTATTAGTTCTTCCACACATATTTTGTTTAATTTCAATATAATTATTTAAATGTTTGAACATATTACCTACAAACCATTCTTCCTCTTTTCTTACGTAAGGCACCCTCTCTACACATTGTATGTCGTTCTACACAATTGAGAATCTCTTCATAGTCATGTTCCATATCCACTTGTGTAAGTTGTCTCATATTTTGAAGGCATGGATGTGGTAGGCCTATAATTCATAGCATATAAGAATATATCATATACATTGAGAACGTAAGAATTTCATATAAACATAGACTTGATAACGATTGATAACATATCTATATTTTTCATTGGTGAAGGTCTTCCTAAGGATTCCATGCATGGACAATAGAATGGAAGTATTTTTCAGCATTTTTACATTGACAATCATTAGTCCAATCAAGGTTGTCCATATTTGGTGCCCCTTTTAACCATATGAATCCATGCACATGTGGTGAACCTCTATGTTGCCATTCATATCTAGACCAATAATCTTTAATTTTCATTCTTTTTGCAATATCTCCTTTCGGAAAAGTGTATGTCGCAGGTGCATGTAGTGTGCCACTATATGAGGATATTCAATAATATTTTGCCTTCGCCAATTTTGGGCTTCTCGTGGATTATTTGGAGATGTTCTAGGCATTAACGCATGTAGATCGGCCGATACGTATCAGCTCCGCTCAAAGTGAAAAAATGGTAGGTGATCCAATTTCATGCAAAGATGTCAATTAATTAATCGCAACATTTTGCCCAACAAGACATTGTACCCCTCAAGAATGTTCCAACCCGCATCAAACGATCAGTTAGATGTGAATGGGGCACATTTTTCATATGCTCCATAACACATTGATGGTGATTAGCATATCTTGGAGGCTTTTCTTCACAAACAAATTCACACGATGTCTCATGATCATGTTCATCATGCAATATCTAAATCGAGGATGTCGGCCAAACCAAGGATACCTATATCGAAATAAATGTTTTACAAATTCATGCGAGATGTACTCGTTTTAACCGTGGTTCTAGCCAATCCCATCTTTCATTGGGAAACAAAGTAAGGAATGCCATATCAAGTAATCCTAGTGTGACATACTCATTGATAGGAGATGCTCTTATCCTGGCCAATCAATCAGTGCTCCAAGGTCTGCATCGGGGCTATTTACCCATGCATGGATTAATTCCATCTCCCTTGGGGCATTGGGTGGTTTGGAGGCCATTGATGTTGTGTGACTAATGACATTTCCTTCATCTATCTCCATGACTAGACCTACAAATACAATTTCATTTACATCAGAATCAAACTCCATATGGACAGAGTTTAACTAGTTGAATACATTTTCATCAAAATGAGGTGGAAGTTCATTAAAAGCATTTTCATCAATCTAAACATCTAAATAGTACTTCTCATGTTCTATTTTATATTCTAGTGCATTATATACCCGCTCTCTCTATCGACAAGTAAAGTTGTAATTTATTCCACATTGATCCCTCCTCCGAACAAAAATCATTGACAAATATTTTAATAGATGTAGTAAAACATTAGCAATTTCTTTTACTTCTTAAGGAAA
The DNA here is from genome assembly GCA_018340775.1 of Taxus wallichiana var. yunnanensis. Lineage (NCBI taxonomy): Eukaryota > Viridiplantae > Streptophyta > Pinopsida > Cupressales > Taxaceae > Taxus > Taxus wallichiana. The sequence continues at coordinate 828,632,899 of CM031234.1, forward strand.
ACCTATCATATGTCCTTTATATTTATATTGACCACCAATTACGTGTGTCACTTGTAGGATTGGGTTGACACAAGCTATCAATATTTTAAGTTTACAAGTTCTAGTGGTTGTGGCCCAAGATTCATATTTTTCGATGTTGAAAATTGGTGATGACATTTCTCTTGTCGACATCTATTACACACAAGTCCTTCGAGTGTTTGAGAAACATTTATTCCAAGGTAACATTCTTGACAAATATAACACATGCTTGGTGAAGTAAGGTTATCAAGACCATGTCGAAAAGAATTTGAAAGGTATTCAAATCTCTCCGAAGCATTCCAATAGGATCACATATATTTCGTTCTCTCTCAATATGTGAATCTTGCATTGTCTTCTTCTAGGTTGTGATGTTGACTCCTCTTGTAAATCATTATTTTGCATATACTTCTTCTTCTTCTTAGTTGTAATGTTGTCTCCTCTTACACACCATTATTCTCTACATTATTTCTAACATCGACATCCATTACATCTTGAGCTACATTTTCTAGTGTTTCAAGCATGTGATCTACCAATATTGAATTTCCTCCTTGAATTAACTTCAACATTACCAACCAATCTATGATAATACCTTTGAGATGCTTCACGGTTAAGTTCTTGTTTGTGTAGTCTTTCTTCCTTAGACAATTGATTTGAACGCATTTGTCTTTGTAACCTTGTTCTTAATACATATGAATCATCTTGAGATGATCGCGCGCGTATTGTTATTATCTTATCAACATGTTGTCCCCTTTCGCTTCTAATTCTTCATTCATCAATTCAACCCCGCATTTTGCAAATCTTTGTTTATCGTTATCATTTCTATGGATCCTTTGTTTCTCTCATTGCAAGATCTGTCATTTATTGTTGTCTTCTTTTACAATATTGTATTTGATATTCTCTTCTATTCTCTTTGTTTTCGAAATTTAATCTTGGTCGAGCCATACCTACAAAATATTTACAAACATTGTATAATTATTAAAATAATTAAAAATTTACATAGATGTAATAGGCAATAAATATAAGATAATATAATGTAAAAGGCGTAAGTGGAATAGATGCCTATCTTAGTTAATTTATTCAATTCATTAAATACTTAAACACAATTAAAAATACAACAAAATTTAATCAATTAATTTATATATAATCTTTTATGTAATCTCCCCTTCCTAAGATAGTCATGACGAAGACCCTTAGCCTATTTTGTCTTCCCGATGGCTAAGGAGGATTTTAAAAGGGAGACTTAAGTTCTAATATTTTATTATATAGTGCAAAAATAAATAAAATATTATAAAAACACTTATAATAAATTATTATGGACTTAATAATAGAAAAAGCAAAGCAGCCGATGGGGTGGGAGTGGTGCGGTCAAGTCACATGGTTGTGTGCTTGCCCACCCAGGTTCAAATCCCCCGAGGCACGATCCTCCTCGGAGGTGGTTTCGCCGCTGGAGGCGGCTTCTCTGCTCGTGTTGACACTAGTGGTTACTCCGCTGCTGACACTGGTGGCTCTCCTCTCACTGCTGACGCTGGTGGTTGCTCCTCTCGCTGTTGACGCTTGCTTCTCCTCTCGCTGCTGACGCTGGTGGCGAGATCCGCCACTTTGTTGATGCTCTCGCTTTCTTGTCACTAGTGGTTGCTCCTCTCACTGCTGACGCTGGTGGTTGTTCCTCTCGCTCCATTCACTGATAGTTGTCCCACTCATTGCGGCCGTTGTCGTTGGTCACTGCATCTTCACTATGGTTTCATGGTTGCTCCAATTGGGTTCCTAAATAGTGGTCCCCTTCATTGTAACTAGGTTGTGGTTCCTCTCAAGAAAAATCCTCAATTGTACAAGGATGTGGGTCCTTTCAAACACCCTCAATTTACCCTCAATCCAAAAAAAAAGAAAAGAAAAGGCAAACAAAAGGCAAATAAAAAACACTTAGTAAAAATGAATTATACATTGAAAAAGTGTGACTTGCTTATGGAGCAAAAGTTAATGGGAAAAAAGGCAAAATAGGGAAAAGCACTTGGGCCAAATTGTCTTATTCTAGGAAAGTGCGACTTGCACTAAGAAATAAAGTAAATAAAAAAGGAGAAAAAGTCACTTTATAAAAGTGACCCCTTGGTGGATGAAGAAGACAAAAAGAAAAAGTGTGTCATGATAGAATAAGACAAAGGTGGTCACTTTAATTTGATAAAGTGCACCCACCACATGGAGTAGTGGTCACTTTAACAAAGTGCACCCACTACATGGAGCAACCACATGGAGTAGTGGTCACTTTAATTTAATATTTGAGGGAAAAGTTGGTGGGAAAAGCATTTAATAAAGAGGAAAATCTGATTGGTTGAGTGGAGGTGGCCATTAGGCCCAATTCTTCTATTTAAGCAATAAAATTGCTTGAAGAGGGACACTTGATTATTTTCTCTCATTGTTGATTTTAGTCTGAAGCTTGCATGCTTTGTCTAAATTATTTCTAGGGACAAAACCCTTAGAAGTACCCTCTTGAGGACGAAAACCCTCCAAGAGTATGTGAGGAATCTCTACACAAGGGTTTCCATTGTGCTTTCAAAGATTTTCAGTTTTTGTACCTGTTGTTTGAAGCTGATTTTCAGTCATCTCTTCTTCATAGTTTGGAGTGTTTTTCAGGGGTTCCAAACCCTCAGTTTCAGCTGTAATTGCAGACTGGGTTTTGCAGATTTTATTAAATAAAATCAGCCTTGTTGGAGCTCATAACTGGTACTTTATTTCTGCAGACTTATTAAATTATTTCAGATCTGTTTTGCATTATATATCTGCATGTTCTCTCAGATTTTGGTCTTAAAAATTCAATATTTCAGTTCTGAGTGAAAAGAGTTGAGTATAATGGCTGATTTATATGGGTTTTTCCATCAAACCCTAGTCGCATTTCTCATAGATAAATCTGATATGCATTGCAATTAATTGCTATCTCTTTGAAAAATCTGTATTTGGTGTTTGGATTTATCAAAAATCCATCTTGGGTTGAAAGTGTCCCATTTGGGGACATTACATTTTAACTTACACATAGTAGTTAATTATATAATTTTTTATTAAACTCAACCTTTTGACTTAATATGAATATCAAAATAAGAAACAACTAAATATATGTTAAATCCACCACTCACTAATCACAATTTAAACCCCTTTGCCCATGAACCAAACCATATAACCTATTTTAATATCTATCTACACACAAAATATTATGCAATTAGTATATACAACAATACTTCAAAATATTTAAACTAAATGAACACACAAAAATATTATGTAATTAATATATATAACAATACCTATAAATATCTAAACTAAATGTACACAAATCATATTTCCAAGTATTCATACACATGTCCATTGATATTTCCAAACCGTAAAAATTTAGATCCACTACTCAATAATCACAATTTAACCCATTTGCCCATTAAACCAACCACAAACTTAATCAACCATGTCCCCAATAAAAAAACTATGATTAAATTGTTGAAGACTGCAATGTCCCCTTTTCCCAATCGAACCTTTGGCCTATTTTGTCTACCGGACGGCCAAAGGGTGAAATCAGGGTGACTTAAGTTTTACTTATTTTATTATGTTGTGCAAAAAAAAAAAAAAAAAAGAAATTAAAATGCACACCTAATAAAATAATAAGACTTAATATTTAATAAGAAAAGGCAAAAGCATATGGGCCAAAGTTAACTACTTAAGAAAAGTGCAACTTGCACTAGGAGACAAAGTAAGTGGGAGAAAAAGATAGAATAAAACATTAGTGTGCCATGATAGAGGTGGACACTTTAATTTAATAAAGTGCACCCACCACTTGGACTAGTGGTCACTTTAATTTAATAGTTGTAGTGACCACTTTAATTTAATATTGGAGGTGGGATAGACATTTAATAAGAGGAAAATCTGATTGGTTGAGTGGAGGTGGCCATTAGGCCCAATTCTTCTATTTAAGCAATGAGATTTGCTTGAAGAAGGCATTCCAGATTTTCATATGATAATTTCTCTTGCATTTGAGCTTTGAGCTTTTGCATAAATATTCTAAGGACGAAAACTCTTAGTTTATACCTCTTGTGGACGAAAACCCCAAGAGCCCTCTAGAGGACGAAAACCCTCTTAGAGAATGTGAGAGATTTTCACATAGGGAATCTTATTGTGCTTACAAGGGAATTTTAGATGTTGATGTTAAGTTTTTGGCAATAAAGGGTCTGAAGAATTTATCGCAGCAGTGTCATTGTATTTTCATGTGGAGCGACCCACTATGTGGCTGGTTTTCAATGTCTTGGACACATTTCAGGTCTGAATTTCATGGTCATCATTTGTTCTAATTTTGGAAGCTCATATTAATTATTTTCAGCCACTTTAAAGGGCATTTCAATGTTATCTCAGTCCTCTTTCAGCTGCAGCATTTTACATTGTTTTTCCAGCCTGTTTATGTGCTTAAAAATCATATTTTAATCCTATAAAAATCTGCAACAAGTCTGAGTTCTGTGACAGCAAGTTCTAGTGACTTCTTGTATGGATTTGATCTCCAAATGCTAGTCGCCATTTCTGAATACTCCTGGCAGCTGTCAAGCTATATCCTGTATGCTCTTATTTATCAGCTCAAAGTCTGATTTGTGTCATTAAAATTCTGTATTTTGTCATTGAGCAAGGAGTTATCAATTTTGGGTGTGTTGAGTGGTGTGTCTATCAGAACCATAGTCGCATTTTTCCTCTTGAAATCTGATCTGCAGAGATATAATCTGAGAAATTCATATATAAAGGTTGCTTTGAGGGTTGGCTTTGCCAAAAATCACTAAGGGTTCAAGGAGTCCCATTTGGGGATATTTCAAGCACATACAAAACATTATGATTTATTTATAACTAAATATTATGTAATTAATATATATATAACAATACTTATAAATAATTAAAAGAAATGTACACAAAAATATTATGTAATTAATATATATACATATATATAACAATACTTCTAAATATCTAAACTAAATATACACAAATCATATTTCCAAGTATTCATACACATGTCCAAACATATTTCCAAGTATTCATGCACATGTCCAAACATATTTCCAAACGGTAAAACTTTATATCCACTACTCAATAATCCCAATTTAACCTCTTTGCCCATTAAACTAACCACAAACTTAATCAACCATATCCCCTATAAATAAAACTATGACTAAATTGTTGAGGACATACAAAACATTATGATTTATTTAAAACTAAGAAAGAATAATTCAAAACATAGCGATTGGCTACTCTCTCCTCCCCTCTCTTTTGTAAAATAATCTTCTTTGCTCCTCTCCGCTTTTCTTTGCTCTTTATAATGTTATGTTTGCTTTATAATTAATCTCTATATTTATGAACTATAAATATGATATTTTGATTTTTAAATGTTGAGCCAGCTAATGTAAATTTATAATTTTTATAATGTAATTTTTATTTGAAATAATGTTGGCTCTAGTTTTTTTCCACGGGCACGACATGAGACTCCTCCACTCCATGCTATCATTGGAGAATGCCTCTTGGCTTAATTATTGCCTTGCATAGTAGGTGATGATTTGGTAAGTTCATTGTTTCTTGATCTACATGATACAAAGGGGTCCATGTGAAACGGTTTCTCAAGGGACATTATTAGCCGAGAAACTTTAAATGAGTTATAATAGCATCAAGGAACAACTTTAAATAATGGGAGTACATGTGCCCTTTTATATGAAATATAACTTAAGTGCTTGAAGACTACCTTAATTGTGGTTCTCATAAAAGAATGAATTACTTTTGTAAGAAAATTTATTTATAATATTTCTCAAAGTTCAAAAACACATACTCGGAGAGTACTCGACAACCAAAAATTTGATTTGGACTCGGGAGTTTATCGGCAATTACTCAACTTCATCGCCACTAAAAACATATAAATTCATAAAATAAACTTAAATAATGTGTAAAACATTGATAAATGACATGAGATATGAATGTTGAGAATGCAAAAAAATTGACCAAAAAAGTACAAACTACTGATGCTCATAGAGTCATGGACTATAGTGACTAGTGTGAAATATCAAATATTAGTGACTATAGTGACTTAAGTGACAAAAAAGTAACATACATAGTAAACACTGAACTGCATTTCATTTTTATGTTGGATTTCTTTCATATTCATGTATTCCTAAAACAAAATAGTAAAACGGAATACTTGTAGGTTGTAAGTTATATGTATTCCTTGAGGCTTGAAAATCATAGTTAATCATTGTATGTATTTCTTGAGGCTTGAAAACCCTAGTTAATCATTGTATGTGTTCCTTGAGGTTTGAAAAACCTAGGCTTGTACCACTGTGAATCGCGATTCCCAAATTACGAGAATATGAATAATTACATTTTAATTCTTATGTTATACTATTCTTTGTAAAGTAATAGGTGATGCTAAAAACCACTTTTGAGAAATTGGGTTAGGTATCCCATTTTGCGTTTTTTTTTCCGCTTTACTCGATTTTTGAATTTTTTTGTACGGCTCTCCTGCACTATGACGGAGCCTTCTAATCCGGCCTCTAATCCCCCTCCACGCTGCGTCTCTGGTGATGCTTCATCACATGTTCCTATTGGGTCTTGGAATGATGTGGTCGTTGGGTCTCCAAAGGTGACATAAGTTGTCAAGCCAGCACCAAGTTTATAGATGGGATGCTTTCTCTGCAGATTCCCTCACAGATCACGGACTCTGCTCTGGCATCGAGAGACTTGTCGCTGATTGGAAAACTTATGGGCCCTAGGCTCCCTCTGGAAGACATCAAAAAATGGTCACACATCAAGTGGGCCCCCTGCGGCCCCTTGAGATTGCAGCTATGCCAAATGGTTTCATCCTTTTACTTTCGGCCATAAAGAGGATTTTGCTCGAGTGCTACTTGGGGGTCCTTGGTTCTTTGGAAGGCGTGGCTTCTATCTTAGGAAATGGCCCCGTGTTTCAACCCTCATATAGAAACAATGACACAAGCACCAATTTGGGTTCATCTACCAAGCCTCCCGTTGGGGTTCTAGGACGCTACGGTTATAGAAGGTATTGCTCTCTTTGGGTTCTCTCATTGCTATTGATCAAGCTACCAAAGCGAAATCTAGGCTCATTCATGCTAGATTTTGTGTTAATGCTGATGTAAGTATCCCATTGCCCAAATCCATTGACCTCCTCTCGGATTTTGGTATTTGGACTCAACCTATAGAGTATGAATACGTTCCACAGGCCTGCTCCATTTGTAAGAGCATCGGTCATAGGCCCCTGCTTGCCCCTCGAAGCCAACTCCAAAACATAAGGACTCGGTGCTCACACCAAAGTTGAAGGGTAAATATATTCCCAAAAATATTCCAGAGGTAGGCACCTCCAATCCCTTTGTTGCTCTTATGGAAGAAGGTGAGATCCCTTCCTCAGAGGTTCCCCCTGCTCAACCGATTCTTGATCCTCTAGTAGATACCCCTATTCCTCCCTCTTCCCCTCACTTCGTGCTCTCTCCGATCTTCCGCCTAATGTTGAGCTCCCTCTTCTTCGCCCCAATCCTCTAACGAGGATATCTCTTCTATTCCTACTTCCCTACTCCCATTTCCCATTTGGAAGAAAAATCATCTTTACCCTCTCCTTCATCTTTGGTGATTGAAGAATGTAGCCGGCCCAGAAATACTTGAAGCAATTGTAAAAAAGCGGGATCTTGCAACAAAAAAAGAATGGCAGCCCACCAGGCGGTCAAGCTTCAACAAGAAACCGCTCAAAATATTGCGTAGGGAACTCAGGGTGTTCTCACCATTGAGGGTGGAGGGAAACCCAAACCCAAAAAATGAAGATTCTCTCTTGGAACATTAGGGGGATTAATGCTCCCCAGAAAAGAAGAGTACTCAAAGACTTCAGATTAAAACATTCTCCAAACATCATCATGTTGCAAGAGACTAAACTCAAGGAGGATAATATCCTCCCTAGGATATGGCCCTCAACCTCCTTTGCCTCTCATGCTTCAACTAGTAACTCTGGAGGCCTTTGCACTTTTGGAATCCTACGGTCCTTTTTGGGGAATGTATCATCAACACTCCTCATTTTTTGGGTATTTTATTTCAAGAAATTGGATCAATTTAGGATGGATTGTTGTAAATGTCTATGCCCCAAACTTGGAATCTCAAAGGATAACATCTGGAAAGACCTTCTAGAATTCAGAAGCAGCTACAAACATTTACCTTGGCTCATTGTTGGGGATTTTAACACCCCTCTCTTTTCTTTGGAAAAACAAGGTGGCACTCCAGCTAGTTGTAGCAGTATGGAATCTCTTGCCAGCTTTATTAGATAAGGTGAGTTCTTTGATTTTGACCTTCATAGAGCATCTTTTACATGGTCAAATAGAAGATTAGGTTTCAATCATATTCAAATTCAGTTGGATAGAGTTCTTGGCTCCCTGGATTGGCTCTCACACTTTAGTGACTTTTATTTGATGGCCCTCCCCAAGGTTGCTTCCGATCATAGCCCCTTGCTTTTGAGTGCAGCAAAATTTCAAAAGAATCCCCTTTCAGATTTGAATTGGCCTAGTTACAAAACCATAACTGGATAAGCTCATTGAGGATTGGTGGAAGGTGGAAATACAAGGCTCAACTATGTATAGATTCACGAAAAAAACTCAGTTTCATCAAAAAGCAACTTAAAATTTGGAAAATCAAGACCTTTGGGGACATAAGAGAGGAAACATCAACTTTCCTTGAAGATAGCTGAAATCTCAGCCAATATTGAATTAGTTGGCTAGAACTCCTTATTTGCATCAACAAGAATTGTCACTTCTAAGTGACTTTCATAATACTCTTGCGTTGAAGAGGAAATATATTGGCGACAAAGATCCAAGGCTCTTTGGCTTCAACAAGGAGATCGTAACACCAAGTTTTTTCACGCTACCGCCACCAAACACAAGAGTAGGATAAGATTAAGGAGCTCTTAACTATGGACGGGAAGCATTTGAATTCTGAGGATGCCATTTCAATGGAATTGGTTAGCTTTTATTCTAACCTTCTCAAGGAGGAAGGTCCCACTAACGAGGAGGATATTTCAGAAATGCTCCAACACATCCCAAAGTTGATTTCAAATGAAATTAATGAAAAGCTAACTAAGCCTTTTTCAGTTGAAGAAGTTCACAAAGTTGTCTTTGCTATGAAAGGTGACAAATCTCCAGGTCCCGAAGGTTTCCCTGCAGAATTTTTTTTCAAACCTATTGGAACATTACAAAAACTAACTTGTTGGAAGCAGTTAATGAGTTTCAGGATAATGATTCCCTTTTAAGAATGGAACAATACTTTTTTAGCCTTGGCTCCGAAAGCTTTGGGTTCCAAGTCGGTTTCTAATTTCCGACCTATTAGCCTTTGCAATACTTCCTACAAAATCATCACTAAGATGTTGGCTACTAGATTGAAACCTTTTATGGATAGTCGATTTTGAACAACAAAATGGCTTCATTAGGGGTCGTCTGATCCAAGGAGGAGTGATTTTTGTCCATGAAGCTATTCATATGGCTCACCACTCTAAATCAGCAGGGATGATTATTAAGTTAGACATGCAAAAACTTTTGATTGAGTCAGTTGGTCCTTTCTTCTCAAAGTTCTCAACAAATTGAGTTTCCGAGATAAATGGTGCAACTAGATTCATCCATCCCCACACTACTCTGTTTTGATGAATGGTATTCTTGTTGGCTACTTTGCTTATTAGACGGGTCTTGCAGGGGGACCCTCTTTCACCTTTTTTTCCTTCTTATGGCTAATACTTTAAGTAGAGCCCTGGGGGCTGCTAAAGATGTTGTTGTCATCTCGGGTTTAAAAATCACTTCCAGGGTTCCGACGTCTACTCATAGTCAATTTGTTGATGATACTCTCCTTCTGGAAGCATCGGTTGTTGAAGTTAGAAATTTGAAGAAGATTCTTGACTGTTATCAATCAGCTTCACAACAACTTATAAATTTTGCCAAAAGTAGTGTTGCCTTCATCAATACTCCCCAGTAGGCAAAGAAAGATTGCGGCTATCTTTGGTTGCAACATCACTGATCTCCCATCCTCCTACTTGGAACTTCCTCTCTTTAAAGGCAAACAAACGGCTAAAAACCTTTGGACCCCGGTTATTGAAAGATTCCAGAAGAAGCTTGCAGGTTAGAAGTGTTCTCTCCTCAATTAAACAAGTAAGTTGGTTGCGACTTGTCAAGACAACTCTTCAAAGTCTTCCAATCTATTTTATGTCGCTTCTTAAGATGCCCTCTGCGGTTGCCTCCCATATTGAACAAATTCAAAATCACTTTCTATGGTCTAGATCGAAGAGCATAAAAGAATTCACCTGGTTTCCTGGAATGTAGCCTGTAAACCTCTGAATGTAGGGGGCTTGGGCTAAGAAGAGTGTCGGAAATGAATGAAGCCATGTTGGCTAAGCTGGGTTGGGCTATTGCTACTAATGAGTGCACTCCTTGGGTGCAGCTACTAGTTTCTAAATACCTTCCTCCTTCGAGAAGACTTCTATCTTAAGATATTTCGAGAGGCTCTGCAATCTGGAACTTTATTGCTAGCAGCCAACATTTGCTGAAAGCGGGTACTAAATGGCGCTTGGGAATGGTGTGAGCATTGATTTTTGGAATGACTGGTGGATTGGTGACAAGCCTTTAGAATCGATCCTTTCTGGGACCCGATCCACCACTCTCTTTCTACTATATGTGGCAAGATGGTCAGTGGGTACATTGACAATAATGGTAATAAGCCTTGTTGGCACATCCCTTCTGGGAAGGATGTAGCTTGGTCTAGATGCAGTGTATTGTGACCTCAAGATTTTGCTTTCCTCTCAATATATTCAATTTTCCTTGTCTCGGGATGCACGCATCTGGTTGAGTTCCCCATCGGGTTACTTCTTAGTTAAAGTTGCCTATCTTTTGAAACCTCATCCTCCTTGTGGTTCGTCACTTAGACAAATTTGGATCCCTCAAGTTATTCCTAAAATTGGTTTCTTTTCTTGGCTCTCCTTTCGGGATGCCATTCTTTCTGGGGAAAACCTTAAAGCGAAGTAACTTCTCTCTCCCCGTCCGCATCCTCTGTCTTAGCATATGGAAAGCTCTACTCACCTTCTTCTCCACTGCCCCTTCTCCCATTCTCTTTGAGTCACCTATTGAAGCAGATTCGGGATTGCATGGGTGTTCCCCTCTTCTCTAGTTGAAACTTTTTCTCAATGGAGATCCCCATTTAAACACCACATTACTTACCTTGCACGGAACTGTTGCTCTCTCATGATCTTTGGGGCATTTGGAAAGAAAGGAATAGGTGGATATTCAAGGAGAAAACTCATGATTTATGGCAGGTCTTCATTGGAGTGGTCTTGGGTTTGCGGGAGAACTTGAACTGCTAAATCTAGAGGAAGCATAAACAGAAAGTTGTTTTAGGTCTTTCAGACCCTTGGCCAAGACAACTTCTCATCCCCATGGAAACGTCTTCTACAGTTTTGGCATGGGCTAACACATCTTGGTTCCCCCTCCCATGGGATGGCTAAAGCTTAATACTTATGGTACGGTTTAGGCTAACACATCTTTCTTTCTTTCTCAATAGGGGGAGCGGTTGGTAAACGTGTTTGCATTTATTACTTTATAACTTTTTTTTCCTAAACATATGATTAAAGTTATGCATACAAGTGCGTGTAATATATGAAATATATTGTTCATTTGCAAAACAAATTAAGTATTATAAGATGATGACAATAATATTTGTTTACTAATGTTTAATTTTCACAATGATATGATGTGATTATATGCTATACAAAGAATGAATCACAAATGAATGTACGTAATGTTGTGTTACACAACAAATGTGTTTGTGAACAATTGCGCACGTGGGTTCAAATGTCGGTGTGCAACTAGGTTGTGACTACCATTTATTAGGGTTGAATGCTAGTATCTAACTAGGTTGCGATCATTGCTTGTTGGCGTTTATATTTTGAATTTAGCAAGATTAAGGAAGATCTTGGATGTTTGAATTGATAAATATCAAGGAATTGCTTGGGAGACACGGCAAGGTAGGCAATGGACATCGGAGAAGGGGTATGCAACCACGGATAAAGGGCTTGGATGGTTTTGGCGAAAGCAAAGAGTATTTTAGGCTGATAAGCCTATTAATACTTGATATAATCATTTTCACATGTGTTTGCTGCTCTTTTCAATTCATCATATGACACATCATGTTTGTTGCTCTTTTCCATTTATCATATGACACATATATGCTGCCCTTTTCCATCACCAAAAAAATAGGGACAGCTAAGAATCTTCTTAAAACTGCCCTTATCCACAACCAAATAAGTGGAAAAGGGTAGTGACAAAGAAATTAGAGTAAAGCTTTTAGTTTGAGCGAATCTTATTTTTAGTTATTATTTTTAAATTTACTATCAGCCTTCTAATTGCACCGACAGATGCGATAGCTAGTTTTAATGAATTTTCCTCCATGCGATCATTAGCTTAATGACCTTTGCATCTGGTTGCCAAGGGAATGTAGGGCAAATTCCAGGAACAATTACGGATGTACTTGTGACCTTGGATTTGATACAAGAATGATTCTTTAAGTGAATTATGCATATATTTGATGTCATAAAAGATTTCTAAGAACTTTCTTTACTTTCATGAGAAATTTGAAATGAAATTTATGTCTAAATATTTTAATGTGATAGGTACCAAAATCTAAACTTTTTCTATAAGATGATAAAAAGAATAACCAGATATCTAACTTTTGAATAACCTAGTAAAAAGAAGTATTGAATGCTTATCATATGACAATTGGGGATGCCCATCTTGTCAAATATTGGATACGTTCAATAATGAGTCACATTCTATACTTCATGAGACAAATAATTAAATTAGATTTACTTACTTGACTTGTGATGGATCATTGAGATTAATATTATTTCAAGGTCAAAGTTACATGCAGTACGAATAGAGTTTTGTGCAACTAAGTGCAGCTGTATATAAGAGGGGAGAATATTATGTGACAAAATCCCCATTCTAATGGTTAGAGTTGAATATATGAATAACTATAATATATAGGAATATCTTAATTTCTTTAAAGTAAATTATTAAGACATATATATATATATATATATATATATATATATATATTACTTACTATTAATATTGTTAGCTATAGAATGTATTGATTGTTTACTGATATGGGAGGGTATATTGATTGTTTAGTAATATTAGAAATGGATCTTTTAAACCTACAAAGGGTTGTAAATCACAACAATCCCTTCTACCTTGTTTCTCCTAGCTATAAATTTTCATTCCAAAAATAAAAAAATTTAGAAAAGACTAATGGTTTTGGGGAGACTTCGGACTGTTAATTAGATAGACTTCAAAAAAATTGTCATGCAACCTTCATCTTGTTGGATATTCATTCAAAAAAATTATCGACATCTTTGAGAAATCTAAGAATAAAATTATATCTACTTATGTCAAGCTCGATTTGAACATAATCCATTTGGAGAATATAATACTCAATGTTAATGGTGTATTACGGCACCAACCATTCAATTATGTAACAGACCCAAGAAGGTCTTCACTTGAGAGAGAAGCTATCAACTGCATATTCCAACTATTGGAAGACAGCCTAAATAAAAAGAAGCCGAATGAAATACAAACTAAATACAAGAGGGGTCAATGACAAAATCCCTAATCATGATATTATGCTGACACCAACATCATATTTATAGAAGAAAATTCTAAATTTCTAACTATTAGCTTACATATTTTCTTTCTCCTCGCCAAATTGGAATTTCATGACAGCATTCATCATGGTGAATGATTAACTAAGCTGATGTGTGCAATGTCTGCCCTCAGAATTCACACTAATACCTAGGGATGTCATAAATAAGCCTCGTTAATGAAACATACAGGTCAGTTTCTCTCTCATTTCACCAGCACATATCTTAAGGCAGAAAAGAGGATTAACTGGACAGAACTATACTTTTGACATCAATTTAAGAAATTATTATTCCTTTCACCTTATTTATTGCAGCATTGACCAGAGCTGCTGTTTGGCATGAGAATCCACTGTATTGACCAGAATTTCCCATGCTTTAGACTGGCAGTCTGCTCTTTTGATTACAAACTAAAGGTACATAGACTGTTTTTATTGTAAGCAGCTTGGAAAGACTCCCAAGCTTTGTCACAAGGCCAAAAATTATTTGAAGCTGTATATAAAAGGTAAAGTGAAGCGAATCCCTTTATTCCGCAAGGAGATCTCATATACCAAATAGGTTGGCTATGTTGGAACCCAAAAATTACATTCGGTATACCTATACTACTTGTATCATGATTGCCATAACTCATAACTGATTTAAGTCAAGAGCATACTAGACAACATCAAATACGAATTTACTACATAAAATTGCTTAAGTACTTTGTTGAATGCAAATAAATCACAATCAAAAGACCTTAATCCTCCTGTTATTCAGGGTTTGTAAATCCGCCTCTTGTTACACTTGCAAATCACCACTTGTATTAACATCATTCATATATGATGCTTTTCGAATGAGACATCTATAAATCTGACGACGTCTATAAATCCTCTTGTTATTGGGGATCAGTAAATTGTCCTATTAATATGTATTGATATGAGATTAGGGACTAGTGAAGATTGTTCCCTGTGGGTGAAACATTAGCAAGTTAGCACGTCGGCACTGGTCCCTATGGTTCCCTTTGAGAGAGACTAATGTAAGTTGTCTCTAGGCAATGCCGTGATTGATGATAGCCTCGATGGTTTCTATTGTCATAGACCATTCTACCAGATTTTTACACAATGGATAAAGTACCAAGACCGCAAGCTAAATGACATGCAGATATATCAAACAATAGGTTTGGAATAAGAAGTCATCTGGAAATCACATCCTACGAATGAGCTTTTCTTGATTTTTGTAACCACACGGCATCACTAGTTTAGGACTCAAACCATACCATCTCCATTGCCCAACCTTGATCCAAAATACACAAATGCAAATCAAATATGATTTCTCAAAAGTGAATTTCATAAAGTTGATTTCTTAGTTTCCCTTAGATTTCAATATTACTTTCAATTCTTGTGCTATCTATTACATGACTGATGGCGAAATCGGTCCACCATTGCTTATGAAAATGTTTGCCAAGAGCATGCTACCATCCCTTATGAGAGTGTTGGCTAAGCTATGCCACCATACTTTGTGAAAGTATGGCTAAGAGTATGCCACTGCCCCTTACAAGAAGACTGTTGCCTGATAATCTGCCACCATCCCTTACAGATGATTGGTTGAAGGTCTTAATCATCACAGCAACAATGCCTTATGAGACTCTTGTTTTAAGGTCTCAATCATTGTGATTCCCATTCCTTATGAGATTGTCATCCTGTGACCTGCCAGCTTTACAGGACTGATGGTTTAATATCTTAATCACGATTGCCACCGTGTTTTACAAGACCATTGGCTGATAATCTGAATTTTCCACCATCCACTGGCTATTGGATCATAACCTGATTCTGCTACCACCCTTTATGGGACTACTAGCCTGAAACTTACAACAATAAAAAACATCTTTAAAGGTAGTCAACCTTGGAAGCCCACCAATCAACGTTTAACATTTAATATTTAAGGTCACCACTTCTACAGGTTGCCCTTATCTTGGGTCTCACAAAATTCATGTTAAAAATAATCACCACACATTGAAAGAAACATATTTCAACAAAAGGAACATGGATGACAAAGCACAGATCCATCACAACCAAAATTCTTCTTGCGGAGTGCTACTCACCATGGATGCACCTCTCATCTTTTTCTCAATGACTTGATGTCATACCAATTCTTCTCCTTCCATGGAAGAACACTTCAGCTCATGAGAATGCCACAAGATGCCCAACAACATGTTTACCAACTCTTATAAAATTCATTTATTAGAACATAAAAGAGGTCAAAATATCTTGCAAAATAAGCAATTGTGCATTCAGACAATGCTGGAGACTTGGTTGACTGTCAGTTTGTCCTAAATACAACTACAAAAAGTTATCACTACAAAAAGAAGTCAAATTTGCAATATAAAGTACATATTGAAATAAAAAGTCATTGTGACAGCAAATTTCTTTTCAAAAACTTGGTCAAAACATTTTTTTTAGAATTAGAAAGTCAATTCTTGGTCAAAATATGGTCAGCCCTAGTGCTGATGTAAGCAAACTGTTTCCACCTCTTTTCTATTCTCATTTGATGATGGTTAATTGTTGCCACTAGTTGACTTACATTCATAAATGCTCAGGTGACATGTACGATGGCATCACCAAGTTGGCGTAGTAAACTTATTGGCACATAAAAATACGTAATTTGACTAAAGTTGAGTAGGAAAGAGAAAATAAGGCGTTCTGACCTAGTTTTGATAGTCCTTGACTTGATGTCATCAATGTTAACAATTGTAAAAATAAGTGCAGCTGAATTGTTTATCCTCCTCCATGTTGAGTCTTGGATGTCTTCTTTAGCTTTTGTCACAAGACCATCCTCTATTACTCATAAGTTGCAGCCCATGGATTCATCATAGAATAAAAGCCTTTTCCACGGAGTAAGAGCTATGATATTTATTGATTTTTAATATTATTGGCTTGAGCTACACAGTGAAAGAGAGATTTGTTGGAGTCCCAAATTAGTGATGCATTAACTGCAAGAAGTGTCAAATGAAATCCGTTCTATATGTGCTTTGGTAATAGTCATCCCCCATCCTATACTCAATGGGTTTTGATTAACTCGCTTGTAAGGTTGCGTGTGCAGATGCTAGTGTAGCAAAAATTGTTCACTTTTCATAATTATGTTCAGGTGTCACAATGAGACAATCTGTAACAGTTGTATAAGACCCAGTTAAAAGCTTTCCCAGCCCCACAATGGAAAGCAAGTTACAACAACCATAGACTAAGTCAGGAAAATAATGTTGAATAAATAACACAAACTGTGAATAAGACGGTACAAGCATTACAAAAGAAAGGTGAAACCACACAAACAGGTATCCAAAGTTAACAACAAGAGATTTAACAATGAAGAATGGAACTCAAGCGATGGGAAAAGATACAAATGTATGACTCGAGACCACCCCTAGCCTCTCCAACAAAGAGACGAAAAAAAAGGCAACTTACGAACCCTAAAGATAAGATAATCTCTCTAGCATGGCTCAGGTTAGTTGATTTTTTCAATTTATCGGCGTCATGGACAATTTGCCTTACAAAGTTACAACAGACACCCTAAACGATTTCAGACAGTCCCTTAGGTTTAAAATGATTAAGCCATGTAAAAACTGTAGCGGAAGTTATATTACAAATGCTAGACTGTCAGACCTTCATGAAAAGTATCAGAACACTTATGTTTATGGAAAAACATATTGAACACCATTTCAAGGAACATAACAATTCTAGGGAAGAAAACCAACAATAATCCAACAGTCATCATGTATCAACAAAAGAGGCGGTCTGCAATTCACAAAGTCCAAACTCTATTGCCCAAACTGTAATAGATAACACACGAGAATGCCGCAAACTGCGAGGGAAGGGGAACAACCTAAAATAGGAAACCTGAGGTGGCTAGCATGGCTTCCAAGGATAGTTATTAATACTGCTCTCTTTGTGTATATTTTGATCTCCGTCTCTGGTATGTTTACTTACAATTAAAGGAATTATTTCAATGCTATAATTCTTGTCATTCATCACTTCTGCCTACCACACGTCTAATTTTCAACAATTTAATATGCTATACACCAGATTTTCAGTGGTATCGAAGCAGTAACTGCATACATTTCATATGCATCTTGTAGCTGCTATAGGAAGACAAGCAGGAAGAAGCGCCAAGAGTAACAAATCCAAGCTGCAGATCCGCTTTCAGCACCCCATAACAAGCACCAGTCAACCCTTGCAGAATATCAGCACCTTAAGGAATGGGAATTGACAGTTGCAAAACAACCTTAGCCTCATTATCGAGCAGATTATATAAATGTAGAAGAAACTTTCCAAATTTAGGAATTCTATCATCAAAGGATTTCACTGAGCAGAGGAAAGATGCAAACCAACTATCCAGATGCTTCATCAAAAACTGACTTTAAAACGGGAACTTGTGGCAAAATTCAACGAGACTTGGCTATATTGAATGATGAAGTTGAAAAGATGAAAGAAAAAGAATCTCGTATTGTAGATGCATAGACAAAAACATAGGAAAACATAGTATTCTATTCAAGTTCCTCGCAATCTGATCATTTGACATTTGACATACTCATTCAGTAGTTTTGAAAAATACATCAAAGCAATTGGTTTCAAGCAATTCAAAACCTAGAGGAAAATATACAGCCTGAGAATTTCAGTCTTTGGTATGCCAAAGAATCTTCACAAACAACCACAAGTTCCATTGTAACTAAAATAGATGTTGTGGATGTGGATCCCCATGCCTCAGTTACAAACTTACAACAGAATAACTAGTACAACATCAGTGCAGGCATCCTACTCGCACAGATAGAAGGTTTATGTTTCACCCTATCAGTTTTAATTATTGTGGTGAAAGGGGTGTTGAGTCTATTCAGTGCTAGAATCTTCATCCTTGTGAGTTATGCAGATAGTGCAATAACAACAGCTCTACAAGTTGGTTTTCTAGCAGTCCTCAAAAAAATTCACAAGCAATTGAAATGAATTTTGGTAGAAGGTATATGTTTTCAACCTATCACTTGTAATTATTGTGGTATAAGTGGTCATGAATCTATCCAGAGCTAGAATCTCCATCCTTGTGAATTATATGAAAGAGCAGTCACAACAATTGTACATGTTGGTTTGTTGGCATTCATACTCAAAATTCTTCACAATCGATTCAAAAGAAATTGGGATTGATAACCCAACTCAAGTGGAAGAGAAACAATTTTGCATTGAGAAGTTTTTGTGTTTATCAGAAATCAGAAGTACAAACAACGGAGCCCAATGCTTCCCAAGGGGAAACTACTGATACAAGTAGCAGTTCAGGAGATAATCCTCTTAAGATAGTCTAACTTGTCAAGGTTGCAGTTTCTTTACTGGTGATCAAAATCGATGCTGTAAAATGCATCAAAAAGAGTAGGGTTGTCTACAAGTCAATCCCCACATTGGACTTCGGATTTTTGGAAAAAGACCCCAGAGGGCCCAGAAAAATGCAAAATACAAAAAATAATAACTCCTTAAATTTTCAGAAATTAAAACATTGTCTTTTAATTGGTAGACAAACTTAGAAACAACTGTGAGGTGAAGCTCAAGAGCAGGAGCACAGTGGAGTATGAGGTGGCATCTAGGAGAGAGAATACGAGAGTACAGATTTAAAGATCACGAGCAAGAGGAGAAGAAAGTATGACTAGGCATGACAGACTTGTTATATGCATAAAATAGAAAAACAAAAAACAACATAAACCATAATATATATGTTATATGCATAATATAAACCAAAAAAAAACACTACTGATAAATGATAAATCAAAATATTAGATGAGTCGTGCCATGTAATATAGCATATATTATTTGCTCAAAATAACAAAATAATCAATGGTCTTAATCAAACTCGAACCATGAGAACAAATCATCATATCGCTCTTATCGAGAGCATCCAAATCAACAATCAGCTCATTAGAACAAGATGCAATAGGAGTACCAGCAGTTTAGCAAGTTGCATGGTTTTTTATGTGTTTTTTATTTTTTCTACAAATGAGAAAAAGATATGCTGAGAACAAAAACAGTGAAAGTGGTTCTGAAACAGATGCTGAATTATTAAATTAATTAATAAACTGACCAAATCAAATCAAATACCTAAAAATAATTCTAAAGCAATTAGAACTATGTCAAGAAATATTCGAAAATCTCTGTTGAAAAAGAATGCTGAAGAAAAAGAAGACACCACTTTGCAAATGACTAAGATTCCACAACAGATTTTTTTGAAATTGTCCTAAATAAACAGAAATTCATTTTGAAAATTAAAAAACAATAATATAACTCTTTTAAAATAATTAAAACCCTGCCACAAATGGTCATCTCAGAATTCTCGTGAACTACAGTTCAAAATTGAGGGATGTGAAGTAGTGGTAAAAGGGTGCATTTTATTAGTGTGAATCAAGTTCAAATCCCCACACTGCAATACAGAAGGCTGAAGCCAATAGCCCAGAAATCATTTCACATAGGTTGTGGGATATTGAAATATGCCAACTGAAAATGTGGAGAATTGAAAATGGGATAAGATTGTGGTATATTGAAATATTATAAGTAAAATTGTCCAGTAAAAAACATATGGTACACTTTTAGACGGTGGAGTATCGAAAATGGAGTACACTTTCACACCACAATAAGTTAGACCATAGTCTGGACAGCCTGTCATAGAGGTTGCAGATTATTGAAATATGATGAGGTTGTAAAGTATTGAGAATGGGGCACACATTCACACTGTAATAAGGAGTCCATAATCTGAGGACATGTCATAATCATACAGATTCTTTCACACATAACAAAAAGGTAGCCCATAATCTAGAGGGTGTGTCAGGGGTTATGCAGTATTGAAGTACGGATATTGAAATATGCCGACTGAGAATGTGTAGCATTGAAAACGGGATAAGATTGTGGTATATTGAAATCTTATAAGTAAAATTGTGGAGCAAAAAAATATGGTACACTTTTAGACAGTGGAGTATCGAAAATGGAGTACACTTTCACACCACAATAAGTTAGCCCATAGTCTGGACAGCCTGTCATAGAGGTTGCAGATTATTGAAATATGATGAGGTTGTAAAGTATTGAGAATGGGGCACACATTCACACTGCAATAAGGAGTCCATAATCTGAGGACATGTCATACTCATACAGATTCTTTCACACATAACAATAAGGTGGCCCATAATCTAGAGAGCGTGTCAGAGGTTATGGGGTATTGAAGTACATTAAGTGAATTTGTAGAGTATTGAGACTGGGATACACATTCACATTGCCATAGAGGTTGTGGAGCAATGAAATGTGGTGAATGAGGTTGTCGAGTATTGAAATACAGTAAGTGAGATTGTTGAGCATTGAGGATGGGATACATATTTGAATAGCAATAAGGAGTACACGGTTTGAGGACATGTCATAAATATTCTCACAGACAGCAATAGGGTGGGCCATAATCTGGAGGCAAATGTCAAAGGTTGTGGAGTATTAAAGTAAGGTAAGTGAGGTTGTGGTGTATTGAGAATGAGATGCACATTCACAATGTCATGGTAGTTGTGGAGTATGGACATATGGGTAGGTGAGGCTGTAGAGTGTTAAAAATTAAAATATGGTAAGTGAGGATGTGGAGCATTAAGAATGGGGTACACATTCACATTGTAATAAAGAGTCCACAATTTGACGACATGTCATAAAGATTCTTTCACACAAGGCAGTAAGGCAGGTCATGAGCCAGAAGACATGTCATAGAGCCTAGAGGTTAAGGAGTATTGAAAGCTAAGTCACAAGGTTTGAGTTTGCGGTTATGTTTGACAAGGATAAAGTTCGGTTAGCTCGCCAAGGGATAAAGTTCAAGAAAAAAAATGTCTTTAAGTTCAAACAAAAAAAAAATCTATCATTTTTATTTTTTGAAAATAATGCATAAATATGTCAGACGAACCGGGTGGAGAGAGCTTTTCGTCTCCTACTTTCAGTCGTTATATGTATATATACACACATTTGTAAAATAATGCAAAATCATGTCAAAAACTTCCCATGCAAAAATAATGGATAAAGATCAAGTTTGTGTTCAACAAGAGTAAAGTTTGGCAACATTCAAACTTTTTTGATAAAATTCAGAGAACCCTGTGACAAAGATAGAAAGTGTGTGACCCAAGTTCAACCACACACCTCTCAATAAGACAACTGAAATCTCACTGTGCACAATGCAATAAGGCTACTCACAATGTCAATGTTGAACCCTAATCCAAAACAAATCACACCCTCATACTGCTGTAAGGTGGATTCATAATTTCCTACCTTAAAATGGAAAAATAAAATCCAACTCCATGGTACAAGATGTTCTCTAAATTTGTTTAATGACATAGATGCCCTGACAGATAAAATTCTGTACAAGCCCAACAGGTGCATGGTACCTAGCGTTCGTTAAAGTTTTTACAGAAAAAAATGCCCTGACAATTTAATTTCTGTAAAAGCCCACAGGATTTATAACAAACAGTAAAGAATGATGAGTTTCACACCATATATCTAGGTTACATTCCCACAGGCTCTTGGGTACCTTGTAGTAGTCGTGGGGACACCTTAACATTGGGGTTAACCTTGTAGCAATACATAGACTTAAGTCTGTACCGATGTTTCACCATGGGAGAACTTGGATGTAGGGGTGAAGCGTAAACATATTAAGGACCCAAGCGCGCATCCATGTCATTTTTAACACTGCCCTAATGTTTACTCTAAATTTCTGTCAAATGGGATGAGCTTGAATTGGTTAAGCAAATAACTTTCAAAGAGGAACCCGGTTTCAAACCCCATAAGACATCATAAAGTGTTAAAATTAGGTAAATGCTGCATCCATTAATGGAGGAGATGCTTCTCCGTCGTATCATAGTATCTACGCCAAAGGTTACTCAAAAGAAGAGGAGTTTACCGAATCAACTGCAATAAGGAGCCCATAATCTGAGGTTGCAGATTATTGAGGTTGCCATGTCATAGAGGTTGCAGATTATTGAAATATGATGAGGTTGTAAAGTATTGAGAATGGGGCACACATTCACACTGCAATAAGGAGTCCATAATCTGAGGACATGTCATACTCATACAGATTATTTCACACATAACAATAAGGTGGCCCATAATCCAGAGGGTGTGTCAGAGGTTATGGAGTATTGAAGTACGGATATTGAAATATGCCGACTGAGAATATGGAGCATTGAAAATGGGATAAGATTGTGGTATATTGAAATATTATAAGTAAAATTGCGGAGTAAAAAATATGGTACACTTTTAGACAGTGGAGTATCGAAAATGGAGTACACTTTCACACCACAATAAGTTAGCCCATAGTCTGGAGAACCTGTCATAGAGGTTGCAGATTATTGAGTTGACATGTCATAGAGGTTGCAGATTATTGAAATATGATGAGGTTGTAAAGTATTGAGAATGGGGCACACATTCACACTGTAATAAGGAGTCCATAATCTGAGGACATGTCATACTCATACAGATTCTTTCACACATAACAATAAGGTGGCCCATAATCTAGAGGGCATGTCAGCGGTTATGGAGTATTTAAGTACAGATATTGAAATATGCCCATTGAGAATGTGCAGCATTGAAAATGGGATAAGATTGTGGTATATTGAAATATTACAAGTAAAATTGTGGAGTAAAAAAATATGGTACACTTTTAGACGGTGGAGTATCGAAAATGGAGTACACTTTCACACCACAATAAGTTAGCCCATAGTCTGGACAGCCTGTCATAGAGGTTGCAAATTATTGAGTTGACATATCATAGAGGTTGCAGATTATTGAAATATGATGAGGTTGTAAAGTATTGAGAATGGGGCACACATTCACACTGTAATAAGGAGTCCATAATCTGAGGACATGTCATACTCATACAGATTCTTTCACACATAACAAAAAGGTGGCCCATAATCTAGAGGGTGTGTCAGGGTTATGCAGTATTGAAATTTGAAGTACGGATATTGAAATATGCCGACTGAGAATGTGTAGCATTGAAAACGGGATAAGATTGTGGTATATTGAAATATTATAAGTAAAATTGTGGAGCAAAAATATATGGTACACTTTTAGACGCTGGACTATCGAAAATGGGTACACTTTCACACCACAATAAGTTAGCCCATAGTCTGGACAGCCTGTCATAGAGGTTGCAGATTATTGAAATATGATGAGGTTGTAAAGTATTGAGAATGGGGCACACATTCACACTGCAATAAGGAGTCCATAATCTGAGGACATGTCATACTCATACAGATTCTTTCACACATAACAATAAGGTGGCCCATAATCTAGAGGGTGTGTCAGAGGTTATGCAGTATTGAAGTACATTAAGTGAATTTGTAGAGTATTGAGACTGAGATACACATTCACGTTGCCATAGAGGTTGTGGAGGAATGAAATGTGGAGGATGAGGTTGTCGAGTATTGAAATACAGTAAGTGAGATTGTTGAGCATTGAAGATGGGATAAATATTTGAATAGCAATAAGGAGTACATAGTTTGAGGACATGTCATAAATATTCTCACAGACAGCAATAGGGTGGGCCATAATCTCGAGGAAAATGTCAGAGGTTGTGGAGTATTAAAGTAAGGTAAGTGAGGTTGTGGTGTATTGAGAATGAGATGCACATTCACAATGTCATGGTAGTTGTGGAGTATGGACATATGGGTAGGTGAGGCTGTAGAGTGTTAAAATATGGTAAGTGAGGATGTGGAACATTAAGAATGGGGTACACATTCACGTTGTAATAAGGAGTCCACAATTTGACGACATGTCATAAAGATTCATTTACAAAAGGCAGTGAGGCAGGTCATGAGCCAGAAGACATGTCCTAGAGCCTAGAGGTTAAGGAGTATTGAAAGCTAAGTCACAATGATAGAGTTCGCGGTTATGTTTGACAAGGATAAAGTTCGGTTAGCTTGCCAAGGGATAAAGTTCGAGAAAAAAAACGTCTTTAAGTTTGAACCAAAAAAAATCTATCATTTTTACTTTTTGAAAAAAATGCATAAATATGTCAGACGAACAGGGTGGAGAGAGTTTTTTGTCTCCTACTTTCTGTCGTTATATGTATATATACACACATTTGTAAAATAATGCAAAATCATGTCAAAAACTTCCCATACAAAAATAATGGATAAAGATCAAGTTTGTGTTCAACAAGAGTAAAGTTTGGCAACATTCAAACTTTTGCGATAAAATTCAGAGAACCCTGTGACAAAGATAGAAAGTGTGTGACCCGAGTTCAACCACACACCTCTCAATAAGGCAACTGAAATCTCACTGTGCACAATGCAATAAGGCTACTCACAAAGTCAATGTTGAACCCTAATCCAAAACAAATCACACCCTCATACTGCTGTAAGGTGGATTCATAATTTCCTACCTTAAAAGGAAAAATAAAATCCAACTCCATGGTACAAGATGTTCTCTAAATTTGTTTAATGACATAGATGCCCTGACAGATGAAATTCTGTACAAGCCCAACAGGTGCATGGTACCTGCCGTTCATTAAAGTTTTTAAAGAAAAAAATGCCCTGACAATTTAATTTCTGTAAAAGTCCACGGGATTTAAAACAAGCAGTAAGGACTATGATGAGTTTCACACCATATATTTAGGTTACATTCCCACAGGCTCTTGGGTACCTTGTAGTAGTCGTGGGGACACCTTAACATTGGGGTCAACCTTATAGCAATACATAGACTTAAGTCTGTACCCATGTTTCACCATGGGAGAACTTGGATGTAGGGGTCAAGCGTAAACATATTAAGGACTCAAGCGCACATCCATGTCATTTTTTAGCTCTGCCCTAATGTTTACTCTAAATTTCTGTCAAATGGGATGAGCTTGAAGCGGTTAAGCGAATAAACTTTCAAAGTGGAACCCCGATTTCAAACCCCATAAGACATCATAAAGTGTTAAAATTAGGTGAATGTCGCATCCAGTAATGGAGGAGATGCCTCTCCATCGTATCATAGTATCTAAGCCGAAGGTTACTCAAAAGAAGAGAAGTTTACCAAATAAAAAACATAATCAAATCAAATTAAGTTTTAACATACAAAGCCCCGGGTTCAAATCAGCAGGAGACATGATAAAGCATTGAAATTGGTGAAAATACAGCATCCTACTCGCTATCAATTCTCAAGCCCATTATAACCCCGCAAACGCGAACTTACTATAAATAAATAAAAATTTAAAAACTTCTCTCAAAATTTATTCTAAAATCGAAAAAACCCTGACAACGAATGTCTGACATATTTCGATCTTAAAATTCAACTTCAATAAAAACTGAGTAAAACATACCGTCCGCCGATGTAAAACCAGGCGAAGCAAGAAGCCAAGACCATCATTAACGTAGTCATGGTGGCTCTACCCGAATCCGAATGATATGTTTTAAATTTCTGTCTGTGTTTGACCCCATTACTATAACCATCCGGCATCATCATTTTCCACACCCTTTAATTTTAAATGTATTGCAGCTTCTCTGTGCAAAATTTATCCCGACTAAAAACGTCGATTCAGGGTAAAAGTTGTGCAGGAATCGGCCTCCATATTTCTGCAAGAGCCCTGTGGATTTGTACGCTAATTCGTTAGTTGGCCAACAGAAGTTCCAGGAGACCTCCTGGATTTGTACGTCCAACGGGACGGCGCCAACAACTTATTTAAAGCATCTATTGTCTGATTAGGCTATATATATTTCATGGTTGTCCACACCTAATTACTGTACGGTACTAGTTAATTGCTGATGCTGCTAATGTACTTATGCTTAATTAATTATTGACCCGGAACCTTCGAAATCGCCTGCCACCTAGGTGTTGCCGTCAAACAAATTTGTTTTTAGTTGACGGCAATTTTAGAGTATTATTTTGTTTTTTTTATTTTTATTTTTATTTTGGTTGGCGATTTAAGAGTATTACTTTGCCCGGGAATGTAAGAGTATTTTTTTCAATACTACAAGAGTTAATGACCCAACGACCTGGCACAATTCATGGCATGCTAATGCAGGCGAGTCCTTCCAACCGGCTGTGTAAATGCGAGGGTAACTGGTCCCCGCACCTGGGGGTTAGAACACAGTCGGCTAGCTAGCGATCACTCAGTCTCACCATCGAGGCCACACCCTTACGCCCAACAATGTAAGAGTATTACTAATACAATATTGATAACAAGGTTGTGATATGGTGGATTGTGTCGAAGGTAATGTGTTTCATCGATAGAGTAAAAATAGCATATATGAAAGTGAAACACACTTTTGGAGCAACAAAAAGGTATAGGGTGAGAAATTAAAGTGGGTTGAATATCAATTTCAATAATTTCAAAAAAAAATCATAAATGAAGAAAGGATGTTCTCCTTGTTTTTTATAAGGTTGTGATATGGAAAACACTACAAAAATTGTTGTGTACCATGAAACAACAATAAAGCAATGGAATTATTAAATTAGGAATCAAATCAATCTTTTCAATAGTTAAGAAGTTGTCACGGTTTTGCTTACTAGGTGCTACATGACTTAAATTAAAAGCGTACACGTCCCATATTTTCTTAGTGAAAGCTGTTAAACGTTACGGTCTAGGATCGATGTTTTCATCATGTGGGAAGATTTTCAATAGATTACAAAATTCATAGATTCTCTGCACAATTACATGCTTCTAATACAGATTTAGAAACAAATTACACAGTTCAAAAAAGGGTCTACTACATTTTGGTATGAAATGGGGAGGGTTTGAACTCTCCACTCCTTTTTGACACTGCATAACTTGAGCACACTTTCACTACAAGGTATGGGGGCATGGGTTTTCATTCACATTTTACTATATTGAGCATTTCACAATTAATATACACAAGACATCACACGGTGGGTGCATGAGACAAATCATCCTCTCGCAACTTTGTGTTATTTTTCACTGGACCTAGATTTGATTGAGCAAATATAGAATTTAGAAATGCCTAATAGTAATTGCAATGTGATAAATGAATAAGCAATGAAGTACAAAATTGACCCAAGCAAATAAGCAATTAAGATTTGAAACCCTAGGTACAAATGAAGAGATAAAATAACTTAGTTGTTTCACAGTGATCCCGAAGGTGTGCATAACTAATGAACTGGAAAATCCGAAGTGCGAGTGTCACAACAAAGCCTATAAAAATGCAAGGGTGTCGGAATATGCTTTGGATTGGGGGCGCCTATGGAGGATCAGGGGTGCCTAGGGTGTTGAGACTTGTTATGGGCGCCCATGACTACATAGAAGCTTAGAAAACTAGTTTCGCTAGGTCACGAGCTGTTCGTTATCCTTCGCTTCTTGTCGCTAGTATATCGCACCAAGTTTGCAGATGTCGCATGTAACCTGCAATGAAGAAATGACCTGCAAAACTCCAAAGCGCGTCAAATTCCAAAAAGAAAATAATGCAAATGAGGGGTCAAATTGTCCTTGGTTGTCAAACAAGTGAACTTACGACAAGTGTTGCACTACATCTCAGACCCAATGTAGTTCTATGTGTTTGTGTGTGTGGAATTGTGCCCTAGGTGGCTCTTGTGCGTGTCGCACTTGATAGCGAGCAAGTAACTAGATATAAATAGATGTGTGCATAAAAGAATTAACTTCCCCTCCTATGCATGTATGTAGAAGAATCATTCACTTGCCCTTGTGTGTGGATGTTAGATGGATGCTTGAGTGCTCTTGTAATGGCATTTGAATGCAACCTTAGGTGGTGATAGTTAATGCTTAGTGTTTGGTCCTTTATTATGATCACATAACTTTATATTTATATGATTCCCTTGCTTGAATTTTGTAATTAACCTCGAAAAGGTTGATTACCAAAAAGATAAGATGCCTAAACGACTAAAAAGGACCCAAAAGATGTTAACAAAGTACAAAGAGGTCGAAGGCGCTAGAGGGGACGGGCGCCTATTGTTGGCGTCCCGACTAGGCGTTGGTGTCCAAGATGAGAAATGTCGAAGTATGAAAAGACATACTAGGCTAGAAGAAGTGTAAGATCAACGGAAATAATAGAAAGCAAGCAAAGGGATCAATCAATACCTTTCTTGTTTAGGAATGATATGAATAACGATTAAGCTAAATGTGAATTTGTAAGCCTAATACAAATGTTATAATAGCAATAAATGAATAACAATTAAGTACGGAAATTACACCCAAACAACTAAGCAATAAATTATAAAACCTTAAGTGCAAAGAGAGGGTAAGAAGCCTTAAGCGATTCGCAGAGATCCTGGAAGATGCACATAGGTGGAAAACTAGAAAATATGAAGCATTGGTCGCCGCACTGAGCTCAAAAAAATGTAGATTTGGAGAAACAAGCTAGACTAGGGCGCCTAGAGAGGGACATGGGCGCTTGTGGGTGCTCTAAACCTATTTTTGGGTGCCTGAGTCTGCGGAAAATCTCGGAGAACCTCCTTTGAGGTGTCGCAAGGTGTTCACTTTTAGACACTTTGGTTGCTCTGAGGTTGCACCAAGATCATCGAGGTCGTTAGAAACCTACAATGAAGTATGAACCTGCAAAACCCTCGAGTAGACATCAAATCCTAAAAATAAAGATGCATAATGACGGGTGGATTTGTCCTCGCCTATCACAATGGTGAACTTACTACTAAGCATTGCATTAAATCTTAGACCCAATGTAGTTTTTGTGTATGCGTGTGCGAAATTGTGCCCTAGGTGGCTCTTGTGTGTGTTGCACTTGATAGCGAGCAAGTAAGCTAGATGTAAAGAAATGTAATAGATGTGTGCATGGAATAGAATGAACTTCCCTCCTATGAAGTGTATGCAAAATAACTAGCCCTTGTGTCCCTTTAATGGTTCAGATGGATGCAATGGAGCTCTTAGATGCTTGATGGATGCAACCTTAGGTGGTGATAGCTAATGTTTAGTGTTTGGTCCCTTATTATGATCACATAACTTTATATTTATATGATTCCCTTGCTTGAATTTCGTAATCAACCTTGAAAATGCCGACTACCAAAAAGATAAGATGCTCAAATGGCTAGAAATGACCCAAAAAGTGTGAGTAAAGTACAAAGGGGATAGGGGCACCTAGAGGGAACGAGGGCACTGACGATGTAAATCTGGCCGGTATTAGTTGTCTAGGATGATAAATGTCAAAGTATAAAAAGGTAGACTAAGCAAGTAAGGGTGCAAGACCAAAAGTAGTAATCAGAAAACAAAGAAAGGTGGTCAAAGACATGGGTTAATTAGTACTTTTCTTACTTAGGAATCACATGAATAGTAGTATGTAATCAAGACTAGATAATTACCCAAAGTGTGTGATTTAGTGTCTACATTTGCCCCCACTTTATGTTGTTGAAAAAGCTTGATAACATAAAGTACATACAAGATGTGTACCTAATAACCATGTAGATCAATGGCAAAAAGTGTCTAAGAGACAAGGAAAAGCATGGAATGATAAAAAAATGTGAAGCGTGAAAACTAGAGAAGAGGAAGTGAAAAGTGATGGTGATGATCCTAGGGCGAGAGTGCATGTGTAGATTTCATGTGTGTACATGTTATTGATGTTGATGTTGATGTGATCGATGTTGTTGATGATGTGTTTGATGTGACTACCGCTTCCCATAATGACGGACCTGCAAAAGAGAAGAACGATCAAGAAGTCAAATTAGCATGTATATGATCAAAACAAGTAAAAAGTATGTAAAGAAATATGTGAAAATGCAAAAGAAAGGAACATGTGCACTGATCGTGATGAGTGAAAGGTGTAGAAAGGATCATGCAAATGATGTAGAAGAATGGATTTTTTGGGTGATCTCACACCAAGGACGAAATAAGTGTAAGGAGAAAATTTTGGTGCCATCCTCCAACCTTTAACTGGTTCCTGAAGTGTAGAACACCGTTGCAGATGGTGTGTGAAATTACGATCCATTTCAAACAATTATGATCCAACACGAAAGTAGAAAAGGTGTAGTGCATTCATGTCAAGTGTTGAAGGACTATATGTCCTGTAAAAGTCGTTGTGTATACTACCGAAAACTGTGTTAAACTAAAATGTGATGTGTAACTGCCCCCTGGTCACAGTCGTCCAAGAAGGGTCATGGGCACCCAGGCACTATTGTCCTTATTTGGGCTTTGGTGTGCGTGTTGTACTAGAGACCCAAGTCGGGTTCTAGGCCATTCTTTGGGATGATGACTTTGTTGGTTGTGTGCTAAAATGTCCTGAAATGTGATTGTAGACTATTGTATGGGGTGGTGACTCACCCAAATGATAACCCCTCGTTTTGGGTGCATGCGACATTGCTGAGGAGTATGTTGTCCAAAGGAGGACCGACCACCGAATTGAAACTAAAGCCCTACAAGGGGAGGGAGTGTGCTTAGTAGAAATCAAGGCACATGTAAACAAAGTGGTTAGAAAATAATATTTAGTGCAAGCAAGATAAGCACACATGTAAAAGACAAGATGTAAGCTATCAAACAAGAAGACAATGTGTAAGCTAGCACACAAGAAGACAATGTAGACCGCAAAAAGTGGGTTGCAAACATGAGACACCACTCACGATGTCATAAAAATGAGTTTAGGCCGACGCGGCCACAAGCAAACAAACAATCGGAGAGAACAAACAAGACATAGGGAAAAGCCCGCAAACAATGGCATATAAACGTAAACGATAGTAAGCGAGATAATCAAAAAACCATGGAAGCAAGTAGACTCCTGCAAGCAAATGTTGCACATGAAGCACCTGTTAGCATATTACAAAGATAAAAAGTATGTTAAAGCGTGTATAATCCAATATAATAGTGTGTTATGAAAAATGAAACAATAACACCTGTAGTGTACGAAAGTGGATGCCCCAGAGTCGTTATGGGACTAGAAGAGGTCTGCGCCAAACATATGTGTTGCGTATGTATCGATTTGTATAAATCCTATGATCACAACTAGAATGAAAGTGAACATGCATGTGTATATGGAAAATATAATGCCATACGATGTATCCGATTAACGTAATAAGCAAGATGTAAAATGTGATCATATGTAAGCAAGAACAATGTGCGACCAAGATATGTAGTATGTCATGGATGAGATGGAATGAAATGTAAAGTGATTGTGATAGGAGTTGTGTGCCCCAAAGTGAATACAAATGAGTATGCATGTGATGAGGTTCATTTATACGTGCCCCCTCAGTAGTCGAGAGTGAACCATAGAACAAGAGTGTGTCATCGGGAAATGGTTTGAATAATGCGCTAGAAAGATGTGATCGATAAAGTGTAGAGTGTAAAGTGTGAACAAATGAGTGAGTGGATGATCGTGTGAGTATGGTGAGGTCCATTTGAGATGTAGACCCTCAGCAGTCGAGTATGAACCGTGGAAATAGAGTGCGTCATAGGGTAGTGTGTTGTGTCGAATGTGTGTGAGAGATATATGTCGTGAAAGCACCAAATGTGTAGTTTATCATGAATGTGTTGAGTGTGCAATCTATCACGAGTGTATCAAGTGTGAAATGTGTAGTGTGTGAGGTTCATGTGTATAGGATGCTCTCAATAGTCAAGTGTTAACCATAACATGAGAGTGTGTCGTCGAGTTGATGACAATACAAGTAGTGTATCAAATTGTGTATGATGTATATGAAAGAGTAGATGCGAAGTAGTGAGAGTGCGAGACATTTATTGATGTTAAAAGGGGGGGAAGAAACAAGTATGATACCCCCCAAATGAGTAATGATGAGAGTGATCAAGTA
This sequence comes from Taxus wallichiana var. yunnanensis, assembly GCA_018340775.1. NCBI lineage: Eukaryota > Viridiplantae > Streptophyta > Pinopsida > Cupressales > Taxaceae > Taxus > Taxus wallichiana. The sequence goes on from CM031234.1 coordinate 828,665,335, forward strand.
ATGTCATCTAAGAGGTTGTCATTTTCATGGTCAAAATTGAATGGAGATGCATTTGAGACTTGATAAGAAATATTGTCAAGTTGCTCAAGCAAAGAGCCATTGAGGCATAAATTATACATGCCTATAGCATATTCTTCATCGGTGAAAGGATGTAGTGGACAACCATGTGCATACCAACGAGTAAGATTTTGTGAATAGCTAAGGAATGAATCATTGTAAATGAAAATACAGCCAAAGGGCATGTGGAGCGAAATGTTCATATGATCAGGATCTAATGTACCCCCAATATAATCAAGCCAAGACTATCCGAGTGTAAGTGGAGAAGTGTGAGGAATGCGTGCAAGAAATATTGTGAGATAAAAGACGTAAAGACCATAAGCAATGCAGTAATGCGAGATAAATCCATGGTAAAGATGAGGATCACATGGTGGAGGAAAGATTTCGTCTATTGTAAATCCTAGCCGAGTCAATCCATCATGTGTGCATATAGTATCAGAGCAAGTAGGATCAAATGGAATGTGCTCCCAATAAGATTCATTCATGAAAAGTGTACATGTGAAAGGAGGACATGTTAATGGTGGTTTCTCACGAGAAGGTGAAGTAGGTGGAACGAAGTGTAATGTTTGGACGTGCCTCCGATAAAGTACCGTAGCACTAGTAGAAGCAAGGGGGGATGTTGAAGCAGATGGAACAACGTATAATGTGCAAACGGTTCCTTCGAGCGGAGGTAAGTTGTCTGGATAATGTTCAAGTCATGGATTAATGGCAGGATGTATAGTAGCGAGAAGTAAGAATAGGTAATGTAGTATCACGATATATGTTACAATATAGGAATGGTGTTCGATCGGCGGGGATTTCATATTCAAAGCCCTCATGCAAGAATCTAACACATCGGTGAACCGTAGAAGACATTGTTTGCATTCGATGAAGTCATGGCCTACCAAGTAAGTAATTATATGAAAGTGGGAGATCAATGAAAAAAATGGAACCAGAATAGTCTTTGGCCCAACTGTGAGTGGCAAGGGTACAGTGCCTAAGCATGGACGCACAGTAAAATCATATGCTCAAATAGAGAGAGATGTTGGGTTAAGATTAGCTACAAAAAGGCCTATAGCCTGAATGAACGATAAAGGACAAAGATTGAGCTTTGATCCGAAGATCAACTAAAACACACTTGACGCCTAAGTCATTGATACAAAAGTATATATAGAGATAAGGATCATTGTCACAAACAACAATATTTTTAGTTATAGCCGATGGAAAAGTAATTTGTTGAGAAAATGCATTGACAAATGTTTGATAGACAACATTTGGATGAGTAGTGGCAAGAATACAAGTAGTAGCCAAAAGATTAATGATTTTAGCGTGGCACTCAGGATTGGCTAGCAAGAAATCATGGATAGAGATAGCCATGATGAGAGGATCCTAGAAGAATGAGAAAAGTAGAAGTATGAGGACCCTAGGAATGTTCGAGCGACGGGTTCACCAAATGATTAAACAAATATAGAATTTATAGATGTTTAATATTAATTGCAATGTAGTAGTAATTGAATAAGCAATGAAGTATGTAATTGACCCAAGCAAATAAGAAATTAAGATTTGAAACTATAGGTACAAATAAAGAGATAAAATGACTTAGTTGTTTCACAGTGATCCCAAAGGTGCACAAAACCGATGAACTGGAAAATCCGAAGTGCGAGTGTTACAACGAAGCCTATAAAAATGCAAGGGTGTCGAGAATATGCTGGATTGGGGTGCCTATGGAGGGTTAGGGGCACCTAGGAAGCTGTAGACTGTTTTGGGTGCCGTGATCGCTTAGAAGCGGTGCGGCTTCAACTCAACTCTTCCTTGCCTCATTCAACATTAGTCTTTGCACTGCTCTTACCTCTACCTTGACCATCATACTATGTCCTCCTTCATTTCATACTCATTTAATTCTTTCTTCCTACCTTCATGTCAATCTAGGTGCATCTATATACTTGATTGATAATGCAAGTAATGTTCAAAAAGAAAAAAAAAGTTGCAACAATCCAATTTGCCAATCATGTTTTTAACCTCTATGCACACTCATCGATCTCTCATCCTTCTTGGATGAAACTGATATTTTTTTCTAATGGAGAGGTAAATAGATCAATCAAACCTGATTATAATTATTACAAACACCATCTCAAATGGAGGGAACCATTTTTCCATGCTCATGCCAAAAATATCCTTCTATCTTCTACATACTCTGCCCATTGCTGACTTGTAGCATTCAACCACAAATATCTCACAAAATATTTGGTTTCAGAGAGAAAACCCTTCAAACCCAATTTCAAAAAGTATTCCATTATCATTCTTGTAAATTTTAGGATCTAACTCTTAAAAATGTGTGATTTATGCTACTTTTATCAGGGAGGACATTTTGTCAAACAAGTATCATGCAACCTCAAACCATTGGTAAAACACATCATATCTTAAAACTACTGATCATCAAATCAAACCCTTCAATACCCATCTGAAAAATGATGTTTTCCCTCTATGGTTAAAATTTCAGCATCATTGGACTTAAAACCAAAACGTTATGGTGACTGGTTGAAACCCTGTTTTAAGGAAACAATAAACAAATAACACAGTACAAGTTGTTGGAGGTATATCATGACAATCTGAATATTCTTATTAAAATATGAAATCATACCATTGAAATTTCTTCTATATACACCTAATAAGATGATAAAAACCACAAAATACATGTAATCCCAAGCTTTTTCTTCTTATTTCTTCAAATCCTGTCATACAAAGTACAATCAATATTCTTCATGGCTGCCTTGTTCTTCATTTTTCTACTCACACGCTTATTCTTCTGTATTTCTCCCCCATCTCTTCATGGATGGTTCAACCTCTCTCTCTTCATAATACATACCATTGTATCTATATAGATTATTTTCATTCTAAATTAAAACATCTTATCCTATTCCTACTCCTTAGGATAAGACTAATCCTTTTTAGTTGAGATATTTGCTCAACTTCCACATAAGGATAGATATAGTTGTTTGTGCCAACTAGAAATGATCTATGACATGATTCCATAATATTATAATCAATATAATCCTTCCTCCTACATACCATTAGGTGTGATAACACTCATATCCACCTAGACAACTAACTTTCACCTTTTACTCTTATCACAAAGAGTAATTACATTACATAACTCAAATATTCAAACTATGACATTCTTGGAGGGAAACTCATTTGAAACACGTAGTACATGTAATTCATGTGTTGTATGGATTACTATCCTTGTTTTATTCTTCACCAAGCATCATGATGAATTTTCTGCATCGAAGCTCGAGAAAACTAGTTTTGTTGGGTCGCGATATGTTATTTATCCTTCACTTATTGTCGCTCGTATGTCGCACCAAGTTCGCAGATGTCGCTTGTAACCTATAATGAAAAAATGACCTGCAAAACCCAAAAACGCATAAAATCCCAAAAATAAATTAATGCAAACGAGGGGTCATATTGTCCTCTACTTTCGAGACAAATGAACTTACGACCAAGCATTGCACTACATCTCAGACCCAATGTAGTTCTATGTGTGTGTGTAGAATTTTCTCCTAGGTGGCTCATGTGCATGTCGCACTTGATACAAAGCAAGTAGTTAGATGTAAAAGATGTAAATATATTTCTCATGAACTTCCCCTCCTATGCATGAATGCGAAGTATCAAGTACCTTGCCCTTATGTGTGGATGTTAGATGGATGCTTGAGTACTCTTTTAATGGCCTTTGAATGCAACCTTGGGTGGTGATAGTTAATTCTTAGTGTTTGGTCCTTTATTATGATCATGTAACTTTTTTATATGATTCCCTTACTTGAATTTTGTAATCAACCCTAGAAATTCCAACTACTAAAAAGAAAATATGCTCAAACAGCTAGAAAAGGACCCAAAAGATGTTAACAAAGTACAAAGAGGTCGTGGCACCGAAAGGGGGACAGGGCACTTGGCGTTGGTGTCTTGGCTAGGCAACCTCTGGTGTCCAGGATGAGAAATTCCAAAGTATGAAAAGATAGATTGGGGTAGAAGAAGTGTAAGATTAATGGAAGTAATAGAAAGCAAGCAAAGATGACCAAAAATAGGGATCAACTAGTACCTTTCTTGGTTATGAATAGTAGTATGTGATCAAGACTAGATAAATATCCAAAGTGCATGATTTAGTGTCTATAAGATCAATCTATAACAATGTGGACCATGGGATTATAATAATATCAAAGTGATAATAAAACCTTATGACAACCTCGCTTCTCACTTTTTTGGAAGATATGAGAGTGACTAGAAAACCCTGTGGAAACCTTCCTTCTTTTAAGGTTCTTAGGACAATTAGAAAATCATATGGTACCTTTCCTTTTGGTGGTGAGTGACACTTAATTTCTCTTCAAACTGGCATCTACTTCAACAAAATTAGGAATTAATCACCCCAATCCTTCAGCAATTCAATTCCAATTTGAAGCTCTTAGTGCGACAAATTTAAGAGTGTGTTTTTCAGTAAAAGCAAACAGATGTATTCCTTCCATGTTTTTATCTCTTAACTTTACTACTTATGAATTCAATTTTCAAGTTATAAATATATTTTAAAAGCTAAGTTACAGTTCATCTCTTTTGTGGACATGTACAACACTTTATTTTGCAAGTTTCATCATGGAGTGTGTCAACATTAAGGCGGAATCAACAACTTTGAGCAAAGACAAAGTGTGGATACACAATCAAGTATATTTTTCTTTAAGCATGTAATTTTCATTTCATAATTAAAGGGGGAAATGTACACACCTAAATTTGGAAATCTATCATTTACTAATGACAACTTTGGCTTTGCACCAAAAACACGACTCGTGCACTGCGTTCCAATCCTAGATGACCTATCAATATCTCTCTTCCATGACTTACTAATCTATTCATATTGGTTAGTCACTTATAGAACTACTTACAGGTAATCCACAACAATATATTATCCCCATATATCTCATGTTGAGTTATGGACCTTAATTGCTTCATTAACATGATTTTGCAAACTTGCTTTGGAATACACAAGAATCGACATTGGTCGATTTAAGCGCCTTTGGTCACCCATGGACTCGGTATCGGTTAAGCAAGGAGGAATCGGCATCGATTAGGGCTAACTAACATCGGTTATATGTGCGTGACTATTATAATTAAGTTGCGGTAATTACATCTATCTTTAGTTGTAAAGTGAATCTAATGGTTCTAATTGCATAGCTAAAGTGCCCTAAGATTGTAGACACATATATAAGCATAAAGCCAAGGTTTAGAAGGTAGAATTCAATTAATAATTAAGAGAATTTTCCTTTAGAGAGAAAAAGAGAAATTTGTAGATAAAAAGTACGGGACATCTAAGACGGTGTGGAAGATTGTAAATCTTCATTGTATTTCCTCTATGATAATGTTAGCGAGGGAATTTGTTGGGTGGACAAACTTGTGGATTCCTTGCCAACGCTCTGGGAATCTAAGTCCCTCTACTTAACTGGTGTAGCTACCGTATATGCATGCACGAGAAAATGTGGATTTTTGTGGTGGCCTTTTCGACCGGGATCAACAGGGGCACTCCACTAACCTGCGACAAAGCTTGCAAATACTTGCAAGAGAGAACTTTGTCTGAAAGTGGGAAAGGGAGTGAGAAAAGAGGTAGGAGAACTAATGTTGTAGGTAGGAAATCAGATTCCTGCACACACTAGTTAGAAAATTCATCACATGCATTCATGGGAAGAAACAACCCTGCAAATGGTAGCAAGACGAGATAAGATTGCAAACTCAGAGTTTCTAAAATCTCCTCATCAAAGAGGCTACAAAATCCTTCTTCTTGTATTGATGCTTAATCAGAAGTTGTACATAGTGGAGAAATGGAGGAAATTGAGAAAAGGGGGAAATGGAAGAAAAATGGCTATCTCCTTTGTTTTCTCTAAGTACAATGCACTTGTGAGTTTACAAGATCAATTGCTAACCCTCAACAATGGTGTGAAGAAGCCATTAAATCTCCTCCAAGAAACAGTTACAACTTCTTCTTTGTTAGCAAGAAACGGTTTACAATTTCTTTTCAATCATTTGCGTCCGTTCGGATTCTTGATTCGCGAAGAAATGCCAATGGCGAAAAAACCAAACTTTTCATAATGCAATCATTACATTCATTTTGTAACTTTGAATTTGAACCGTTTATCTTGCCTTCCAAACATTAAACCAAAGCCGTCCACGTAGGATAAATTTATTGGAGCGGGCGTGGAGGATGCCTTTTGCATTTTATGCCTTTGTAGAAAATTGGCATTTTTTGACATTTTGGTCTACCCTTCCGCCTCTCCGCCATAGGCCTGACATGTGGCTTTATTTGAGTGGCGAAGGAATCGTGGCTCGCTTTTCTAATTTTAAACTTTTTAGAAAAATGCTCAAAACTTCAAAGTTCTCCGCCGCTCTGCTCTCCTGCTTTGACTTTTCAATGGCGGGCCCGAGACCTTGGTGGAGCCACGGAGCATTCTAGAACTTTTACTTCACTTTTGGAAATTTGGTTAAATTTCCAAAAGTGCCCCGATGGCCCACTCGTCCGCTTTGACTTTTCAACGTCGAGGCTTCACCTTTGACTTTTTCCCTGCAGGCTTCAACTTTGACTTTTTCCCTGATAGCCTGATCGGGGCTGTGGGTCACTTTTTAACTTTTCGCTTTTTTACAAAGAGGCTCAAAATCTCAAATCACCGTGACAGTCCATCCTGCTTTGACTCTTTTGACTATAGGCTCAAGATTTGACTTTTTTCTTTAAGCCTGATCGGGGCTGCGGGTCACTTTTTAACTTTTTTGCCTTTTTACAAAGAGGCTCAAAAACACAAATTTCTCCACCAACCTGCTTCCAATTAGGTATGTCCATGTACCCATGGATGATGGGGCCAAAATTTGATGGGGAAGAAAACGCCCATCGTTCGACTATGGGAAAAAATGCAGAGAAGAAGAAAACTCCACCATTTCGTGCCCGATTTTCAAATTTCTTTCACAAGCTGAGGAATTGAAAACAATACAAGGTTTGACGATCCAGGGGCATAGAAAGATTGACAATTTCATTCAAATGAGGACAACAATAAAATTTTCACACGTCTAGACAGGAAAATGGAAAATTTATCAAAACAAGCAGACTGGGGATTTGAAACAACTCTAGGGCATGGATTTTCTATCTCTTTGAACTTTCAACTTGGCTTAAATACTTTAGGAGGGCAAGATCTCAAATTTTCAAATTTAACTTGGAAAATGAAAAGCAATTTTGGGGAAAATAAGCTGGCTCTAGCTCGGGGACATGGCATGGGATCGAGCATGGCGAAGATGTGGTATGAGGATCAAGAATCTCAAGTTTTAAACCATATAATGTTGACCAGTGCCTTATCCATTGAGCCTTACAGAGTCATGTACAATTTTGAGAAAGAAAGATCGAAGAAGGAAACACACAAGCACATAAAAGGAAGGAAACACATGGCATGCAACACAAGGGGAAACAAAACCACACAACGGAAAGGGAAACACACCAAGAAATCACCTATGTTACTGAGGGGGACAACTCGCTTTCACCGATGATACAATTTCAAGTATTGCCACGCTTGAGGCAATTCCAATGGCGTTCCATCCAAGTATGAGAGGATAAAAACATTCTCACCACAAGCTCCATGAATTTGGAATGGGTGAGCCATAATGAATCAAACTTTCCATGGCCGCCCTTTGGTTCTCTTCTCTTGTCCCATAGCAGACAAAGTCTCTAACCTTAAATTATCTTTCCTCAGCCCTCTTGTCAAAGATCTTCTTCACTTTCAATTGGTGTTCTTTGATTCGATCCACCACTTGGAATCTATTACCTTAGCCCTCTTGTCGAGAGATTCCATTTGAGGATGAAGTGAAAGCACTTTTATTATTATTCTCTTTTCCAGATAGTTAGGATAACTTGGTAATGGTTATTAGTAATACAACGTCTACTACTAATGTTTTAAAGTTTGATGATGTGGTTAGTATAATCCTGAATGAAGAAATACGCAGGAAAAGTATAGGAGAATCATCATCTGGGAATGCTTTGAATGTAGAAAGCAGGGGAAGGCGAAAGGGAGATCCAAGAGCAAGAATAATGGGAAATCAAAGTCTAAGAATGATAGATCTAAATCCATAGGTAGAGGTATAATTTGTTGGAATTGTGGAAAGAAAGGTCATGCAAAGAAGGATTGTTGGTTCAAGGAAAACAAAGAGAATGTACCAGAGAAAGGTAAAGAGGAAAATATTGTTGCAAAAGAGGTAATACAAGATGCCCTAATTCTCTCCTTGGATAATAAAATTGAGTCATGGGTTTTAGATTCAGGAGCTTCTTTCCATGCAACCCCTAATAAGGGTTATTTCAGAAATTATGTCCAAGGTAATTTTGGGCATGTTTATTTAGGAGATGATGAACCATGCAATATTACTAGTAGAGGTGAAGTTCATCTTAAATTACAGAATGAAAATACATGGATATTGAAAGATGTGAGACATGTTCCAAGCCTTAAAAGAAATCTAATTTCTATAGGACAATTATGTGAAATTGGTTGCATGGTTACACTCACAGTTGAATCTTGGAAAGTTACCAAGGGATCTCTTGTTGTAGCAAGAGGCAAGAAGGTAGGATCATTGTATTTATATACCTGTATTACTAATTCCTTTTCTATTCTATCTCCTTCATATTCATATACAAACATGTGGCACAATAGGCTAGGTCATGTGAGTGAAAAAAAATGCATATCTTAAAGGCAAAGGGTAAGTTATCAGATCTGAAACGTGTAGATCTTGATTTCTATGAGCATTGTATTTTTGGAAAGTAGTAAAGGCGTATGAGATTTCTCAAAGTTGGAGCAACAAAGAAGAATCATAAATGGGACTTGTACACTCAGATGTGTGGGGACCAACCTAGGTAGTTTCTCATGGAGGATCCCAATATTATGTTACTTTCATTGATGATGCCACAAGAAAGGTATGTGTTTATTGTATTAATCGGAAATCGATGTTTTGAAACTTTTAAAAGATGGAAAGCCCTTGTCGAAAATAAATCAAATTCCAAATTAAAATGCCTTAGATCGACAATGGTGGTAAGTATTGCAATAAGGATTTCAATGATTATTGTTTAGTAAATGGAATACACAGAGAAAGGATAGTTCCTAGAACACCACATGAGAATGGTGTTGCAGAGAGAATGAACATGAAAATCATGGAATGTGTTAGAAGCATGAGGATACATGTTGGATTGTTCTTACAATTTTGGGTGAAGCAATAGACACAACAGTTTATTTGATTAACCGTGGACCTTCAAGTGCACTGAATGGTGGAATACCATAAAAATCTTGGACTGGAAAAGAGGTAGATCTTTCCTTTCTTAGAGTAGTTGGCTTAGAAGTGTGTTTAATGAAAAGTTGCAAAAGCCATGGATTTGGGGTAAGAATCTCTAAAGAAACCCCAAAGGATTTGAACAAGCTGATCAATGGACCATATGATAAGAAATGAGGAAGGGTTTTCTACTTTGCATGCATTAGTTTGAAGTAAACAAACAAACTAAACAAATGAAACTAACCTCTATTCTTTGAAAGCTCTAAATAATGAACCTAAGAGGATCCAAGCAATCAATTTATGTTTAAGATAAGGGGATCTCACCATTAATGGCTTCAAGGCCAATAGTTCTTCCCTTTTACTCCATTTTGGATTGTAGAATGCAAAAGCAACACAAATAGCTAAATAGAAGAAATGAAATAAACTTTAAAACCCTAACAAAGTGTTATAGTTTATCTTTAGGAAGAGGGAGAGTTCTTAGAAATGAGAGAGGGGGTCTAGCCCTATTTATAGTTTTCATTTGGGAGAAGGAGAGGCTTTTGGTGCATGTGGGATAAAAAGAGTCCACAAGTGGTTTAGGAGAGGTTGACCATGGTTAAGACTAGTTAACCTAGGTTAGGCTAATTAATCTTATTTACAGTGAAATTAGGGTTCTGGGAGGGTTTTAAAAGACCTGATCAATCCAATGAAGTGGATTGACATTCCAGGGAGCTAATAGAGGTGGCAAAGAAGAGGAATTTAAGAGGATTTATCCATAAAGAGGCTTATAATAGTCTGTTTAATTGAACTTTTTTGAGGAAAGAGGCCACAAAAGAGTCAAACAAGGGGAGTTAGATAGATCTAAATGATGAGGTGTTTGTAAACTTGCGGGCAGAAGAGGACTAGCTAGGGAAATATTAGGAATAATAGTGCTTTAGTCAAACTACAGGTGTCTACATTTTCCCCTCTTTGGGGTGACGTAAGCTATGTCACTTCAAAGAAAGTAGACAAGTACAAATGGGTAGAAAATTTTAAAGCCTAGAAGAAAAATTAAAAGGAGGAAGGATGAAGGATTCCCCCTCGAGTGTCAATGGGGTGACGGAGGAACTCGGTCAACAATTGAAAAAGAGAATAGAAGGAAGATAAGATAGGAGAAAAAAATAAGAAGAACAAGAAAAGGGGATATTGAGCTATCCATGAAACCAGTGCAACAATTTTTAATCAGCATTTTGCTTAGAATCCTTATCCTCGGTCCTTATTAAAAAGAATGAACAAAAGTGTAGTATGACATTGAAAGTCATATACGAACAAATGTCCATTACTAAAAACACCAACTCCATGCAACATACAAAATGTAATGCAATACGAGAAAGTAAAAGATGCCTAACTCCTGGCAACATACAAAATGAAATGCAATACGAGAAAGTAAAATATGCCTAATGAGAAACATAACTTAATGTTTTTGTTATAGAGATTTAGTTACAACCCGTTCGATTAACGAAAAGGGTTAATGCTGCCCCAAGCAAGGATACATGCAAAGGGGAAAACGGAGGACACTTGGGTCCTATGAAAAAGCAATATGCACTATGAAACAAGCGTGCAACTCATTGTGCCCCCAGTACGAGATGAAGTAAGCGAAACTTTAGCTTTTGTTGATGGAGGTAGATCAAGATGATCCATGAGTCACACACATGAATAGGTGAGAACCAAAGAGCGACATTTTGTAGGATGATTTATATTGTTTTTGATGTTTTTGAAACATATTTGAATGTTTTTTATTTTTCTAACATATTTGAATGTTTTTTATTTTTTAACATATTTGAATGTTTTTGTTGATTTTGAAAGTTTTTGAAACTATGTACAAGAAGACAAGGAAGTGTGGATGCCCCTAGCGATAGATGGGATGTACAAGGGCATAAGGCCACGTGCGTGCGAGAAAGGTGAAGATGCAAAAATTCCCCAACGATTAGGTGGGAGTATTCAAAGGAAAACTCTTCACGGGTAGAAGCAAGACCCAAGGCCATTATGGATAGGTTCAACATGATGGTGAACACAAACCAATGAAGTGCTGGGAAGAAGTAAGGATGCCCCCAACATAAGTTGGCCTAAAAGCACATGATAGAAAGGAAGGAGAAGATTGTTTTTGTGAAAGGGGACAAAGGTGTCCGAAAACATGGCAAAAAAGTAATCTTATACACATGGATGTTCTGAATGAAGTAGAAGAACGATGTGAATGATATGAATGTAGCTTAGAAGCCTCGCGATGAAGAAGTGATTAGCCAAAGGCACAAATTGTGAGACGAGATATGGACTAGAGTAAGAGTCTGAACAAGGTCCAAAAAGACACTTGGTAACATACTAATCTTGCTTACTCATAGAGATCTAGTGTGTGCACGTGGAATTTAATTACCTCTTGAAGGGAAGATTTAATAGACAACAAGTGAAGACACCCTAGCCAATGTGTAGGAATGATTGATTGTGAAAGGCAATTTTGTGAATGAAGGGTGGAAAGATAGCCATACATTACTCCGTTGCCAGCCAGGCGTTCATAGCCCCGATAAAGATGTATTTGATTCTAATCGCAACATTTCTCTACTGCCAATCAGGCATCCATAGCCCCAATAGAGATTATTGGAAATACCCCAAGAGAGAGTAATATATCAATTTGCTTTTGCTTTTAGCTTTTAGATTTTAGCTTTTGATTTTTGATTGATTTTGATTCTTTTTCTTTCTGAAAACTTATTTCAGCTCTCTTGTTTGACAAGGGGTTAAGAACCACAAATGGCTTGATGGAAGGATGTGGAAGTGATTATGATGACGACATTAGCTAGTGTCAACAAATATGTCCAAAATTTCTTCGCAACAAGTTTATTAGATGTTGAATGTGATAAGATCTCTAAGAGGTTAGTCGTTCTTTAATTTACCAAGGTGATAAAAGACCAGGGTCAAATGGATACCATAGAGATAAATGTCACAAAATGTGTGTGAATAGGCTAACTAAAATATCACCGAAGGGATGAAAATGGTAGGAAGACTTGTAAAATAACAACAAGGAAGGGAAGAAAGAAACATCCATGTGTACGCAATACCTGATTGCAATGTTTGAGAAAATGTACCTTTGATTTTTGTTTTATGTTTTCTCAATGTTTTTTTGTATTTTTGAATTGTTTTTGATTTTTTTAATTTTTGATAGTTTTTGGAAAGGTGGGACCAACAAATTCACTCTGCGTGGTAAGATCCAACAACGATGTTTACAACTTCCTTGATAAGGGAGACTAGGTGTGTTTGTTTATCAAGCGTAATGTTTTCCCCAATCTCGATGATCAAGGTGAGCTCATACTCAACAAATGAATGTGATTTATCCTGAAACAAGGATTTCGTATGCGGGATCTTGAGTTCCCTATCCAGAGGTTTATGCACTTTGCGCCATACTTGATGGTTACGTTGATGTGCGTTCTTGAATCGCGCTTGATTTTTAACCTTAAGATCCTTTGATTTGTTAGGAGCTTTGGAGCTCTCAAATTTTTTGACCCAAGCTTGATTAAAAAAGCTGTTTGGGTTTCTTATAACCTAACACGTGACATGTTTGATCCGAGAAGGAGAAGAAAACAAACGTGGATGTTTAAAAGCGATGTGAGAAATGACCGCAGGCTTGCCACAACCATTGATAGAAGAAAGATGTGATGGATGAAAAGGATACGGTCCAAGAATTGAAGAGGATGGGCTAAGAGGCGAGCCACTAATAGAAGATGATGAAGGGTTGTTAGAATATGGCCCTAAGATGGAATAAGTTGGGCTATGAGGACATGGCCCGAGAATAGAAGAATATGACGAAGGGCTACTAGGGCATGGCCCAAGTATAGATGAGGAGGGGCTTCTTGGAGGCGTCCCATAGAAGAAGAGGATGAAGGGCTACTTAGGACGTGGCCCAAGAATAGAAGGTAATAGGCTACCAAGAGGTGACCCACAAGTAGAAAATGGAGGACTACCCGGGGGTGGCTCCAGGATAGAAGAAGACAATGGGCTACTCAGCGATGACCCAAGGCGAGATTTTGATTGAGGAATGGTGATAGATAATGAATGATTGGGTAATGAGAAGATAGGCCATGGCTCAATGCTAGACCCGACATCTCATAATGCTCGGAAGAAGGTGAAGATGGAATAGAAGAATAAGAGTCAATTTCCATGACCTTAGGCTCTTCCTTTATGTTTTGATAAAATGAATCAACTTCTTCTCCCGAATACGTGAGCGTATCAAGTTCCAAAAAGAATCCTTGTTTGCAATCCTCTAAAGGGATATCTTCATGTAGTCTAATTGTTTCTTCATTCTGAGAGAAATCAATTAGTAGAGGTTGTTGTTCTTTGGTCATAGAAGGTTGAATAGAAGAAATAGGTCTGATAAGCGGGGAAGATTGATTGATAGAAGAAGATGACTCAAGAGAGGAAGTAGGATTGGAGGAAAGCGTCTCATGAATGGACAATTTGGATTTGGACCTATGTCATTTTTCTAGAAGACGATGTAATGTAGGTTAGAAAGTAGGATCGCATAGCCATTCGTTAAGTTGTGACGTAGGAGTCAAATTAGATGATTGACTAGAGGTAATCCGAGTCATGGAACTCTTCGATGAAGGAAGAGGTCGTTGAGACGACTGATGAAGGAGGTCTTGTGAAGAAAGGGAGGATCGTGACTCAAGACCTGAATTAGATGTTCGATCGATGGAACTTGGAGTCACATGAGTCTTCAAAGGAGAAAGATGTCGTTGAGGTGAGTTGGAATAAAGGTCTGCGAAGGAAGGGAGGACTGCGATTCAAGATTTGATCTAGGGTATCCGAACAATAGTTTGGATCCAAATATTCAAAAGAAGATTGGGAATCCGACTGGTAGTTTGGATCTGAATCGAGAAAGAAGGGTGGGGGGAACCTGAATAATAATTTGGATCGAAACATCTAAACCATACGACCGACTATGAGCTAAAGGTGGGGAACAGGTACCGGATGGGACTTCTAATGCGAAGAACCAAATGAGGTTTAGTTTTAATGGGAATCTTTTGATTTGAATGCCTAAACCTAGGTTCCGCATTGTTGTAAATGTGAGAAAGCTGTGTGATAGTCGGTCATTGTTAGCGTCGTTTAAGCACAATTTTCTAGATCTAGATAGTGTGATGAAACTCCTTTAAAGGGAATAATACTCCATATCAATTCAGGGAAGCATAATGACATCCAACTATACATTTCATAAGTATGGAGATGTGTGCATGATTTTCTGAAGTTGGTCTAAGGAAAATAGACATTGTGATAACGCAATCTCGACGAGATAAAAAAGGATTGTCCTAGAAAACAATTTTTTCAGATGAATGATCACAAGGAACAATCATGCAAGGTGTGAAACACAAAGTCTATCAACAAGGAAATACACCCTATGCAAATGTGTGTGAAAAGTGAGTTCGATGCAAAGATGATCAACACAATGTCAATATTTACGTCAAGCTCAAAATGAACAAGGCGTAAATATTAACAAAGAGTGGACGTGAATCCTAATCAAAGGATACAACGACACGTTCATCAACCAACAAGGCCAAAATGTTAAAGGGTGAGGTTTACAAATGTAAGCCATGTAACCACACCAATTGGACACATTTATCCAAGCTTCACAGAGAAGCAAGATATTAGTGCCAAAGTGGTATTGAAACAACACAAACACAGTAAGCGACACCTTTCAAGATTTGGGACAATGTTTGAAATCAAACTAAGTCAAATTATACTAAGGATGTGCTAAAATGTGTGCAACGTAACACCACAATACAAATACTTAGATCACATTTATGAAAAAATGACATAAGTATCTTAATTGTGTCGAGACAATGCAAATGAGGTAACATGTCAAAGTGAGATCAAATGATGAATCGATACAAAATATGATGATGATCTTGAAATCAAGATCAAGTGGCCATCAAAGATATAAGGATGCATCCACACACTTTAGATGTTTAACAACTCAGCCACAAACATGGATGAGCGTAAACGGACAAAAAGTGGTGAACACTATCTATGACAACACTCCCGAAATATGCCTTCTCTTGTCCCAAATGGGCAACAAGAATGCAAAGGTGTAGATCAAAATATGTGAAAATAAACTACGCGTCACTTGGGTAGAGTTTCACCTCATCCGAAGGTGAGAAAGAAGCTAAGCTAAGTGAAACGTCATCTAATTTTCGTGATGAAAGGCACTTAGGTCAAACTTAAGTGGACTCTTTGCCTTGTTTGAAAAACAAGGTTCAGACTCCAAATAAGTTGTCACTTCGTGTGGCTCAATGCGACAAGGACTAGTAAAGTGGGCTCCAAGATAGAATGGCCTCCTTAATAAGTTCTCTCAACTAGGTGTTACAAAGTTGTCTTAAGCGAGCACGATTTACCCAAAAAGTCGTAATGACTAAATTGGGAGTATCTCGAGTTTACTTTACCCCCTTTGAGCACAAAGGGAAACTAGTGTGTCCACGTGTGCTCTCCCTAGGGTCGCCATACGGACAACCGGTAACTCTAAATCACAAGGTGTACTAGTCAAGTGGATAAGTGGAGCGCTTCCTGTTTCATCCACGAGGTTACTCGGCGGTGGATTACTTTAAGGTTCTGGAACCACCCCCATTGTTGAAGCTTAAGGCATTATGCCAAAGGGGTTATGTTCCATTATGCCAAAGGGTTAGTTTCTCATGGAGGATCCCAATATTATGTTACTTTCATTGATGATGCCACAAGTAAGGTATGTGTTTATTATATTAATCATAAATATGATGTTTTTGAAACTTTTAAAAGATGGAAAGCCCTTGTCAAAAATAAATCAAATTCCAAATTAAAATGCCTTAGATTTGACAATGGTGGTGATTACTGCAACAAGTATTTCAATGATTATTGTTCAATAAATGGAATACACAGAGAAAGGATAGTTCTAGAACACCACGGGATAATGGTGTTGCAGAGAGAATGAACATGAAACTCATGGAATGTGCTAGAAGCATACATATACATGTTGGATTGTCCTTGCAATTTTGGGGCTGAAGCATGAGTAGACACAGTGGTTTATTTTATTAACCGTGGACCTTAAAGTGCACTAAATGGTGGAATACCATAAAAATCTTGGACTAGAAAAGAGGTAGATCTTTCCTTTCTTAGAGTATTTGGCTCGAAGTGTGTTGATGAAAAGTTGCAAAAGCCATGGATTTGGGGTAAGAATCTCTAAAGAAACCCCAAAGGATTTGAACAAGTTGATCAATGGACCATATGATAAGAAATGAGGAAGGGTTTTCTACTTTGCATGCATTAGTTTGAAGTAAACAAACAAACTAAACAAATGAAACTAACCTCTATTCTTTGAAAGCTCTAAATAATGAACCTAAGAGGATCTAAGCAATCGGTTTATGTTTAAGATAAGGGGATCTCACCATTAATGGCTTCAAGGCCAACAGTTCTTCCCTTTTACTCCATTTTGGATTGTAGAATGCAAAAGCAACACAAATAGCTAAATAGAAGAAATGAAATAAACTTTAAAACCCTAACAAAGTGTTATAGTTTATCTTTAGGAAGAGGGAGAGTTCTTAGAAATGAGGAGGGGTCTAGCCCTATTTATAGTTTTCATTTGGGAGAAGGAGAGGCTTTTGGTGCATGTGGGATAAAAAAGAGTCCACAAGTGGTTTAGGAGAGGTTGACCATGGTTAAGACTAGTTAACCTAGGTTAGGCTAATTAATCTTATTTACAAGTGAAATTAGGGTTACGGGAGGGTTTTAAAGACACGATCAATCCAATGAAGTGGATTGATATTCCAGGGAGCTAATAGAGGTGGCAAAGAAGAGGAATTTAAGAGGATTTATCCATAAAGAGGCTTATAATAGCCTGTTTAATTGACTTTTTAGAGGAAAGAGACCACAAAAGGGTCAAACAAGGGGAGTTCGATAGATCTAACTAACGAGGTGCTATCAACTTGCAGGAAAAGGACTAGCTAGGGAAATATTAGGAATAATAGTGCTTTAGTAAAACTACAGTGTCTACAAGAAGCTTTTGTGGATATTGATAAGGAAAAGAAAGAGAAATTGGATGCAAAATCCAAAAGATATCCTTTCATTGGTTATGGCTCTGGTGATTTCGGATTCGATTTTGGGATTTAGAAGGTTCTAAGATAATTAGGAGTCATGACATTGATTGGAATGAAAAGAGAATGTACATGGATCAAGTTTTGGTACCTAAAGGTGAATCGGTGGAGAAGTTTGTGGATGAAAATGAACTCTCATATTTAAAATTAACACCTACAGTTTACACGATGAATCGGTGTTGATTTACCCCACTGACCAAACATCAGTCCCTTGTATCGTCGTCGGTTATAGAAGAGATAAACCAACATTGGTTAGCCAAATCAAGGCGTCGGTAGAAGGTGACCAACATCGGTCACTATCAGAAGTAGATATAAATCTATATGATGAGCAGATTGAGCCTCCAACACCCCAAATATCAGTGAGAAGGTCACAAAGGGTAAGTATACCTCCTTGTCTTATTTATTATTGAATGATAGTGGTGAACCAAAAGCTTTGAAGAAACAATGTAAGATAAATCCTACAAGCGGTGGGAGCATGACATGAATGAGGAGATGGACATGTAGTAAAGGCATTTTCACAGAAAGTAGGTATTAACTTTGGTGAAATATTTTCTCTGTTGTTAAGATGACTTCTATTCGTACTATATTGAGTTCGATCCATGTAGAGGATTTGCATTTAGAGCAACTTGATGTCAAGATGACATTTCTTCATGGTGTTTTAGAGGAATATATTTGTATGAATCAACCAATTGGGTGTGAAGTCAAGGGTAAGGAGAAACTTGTGTGCAGATTGAAAAAGAGCCTATATGGGCTCAAACAAGTTCCAAAGCAATAATATATGAGGTTTGATATTTTCATGCATGAGCATGGTTATTTGAGATGTGAATCGACCATTGTTTTTATTTCAAAATGCTTGGAAATGGGAACTATATTATTTTGTTATTGTATGTGGATGATATGCTTATTGAAGGGTCTAGTATTTAGGACATTGGTGAGCTTGAAGAAAAACTAGCTCACACATTTGCAATGAAGTATTTGGGAGCTGCAAAGAGAATCTTTGGCATGGAAATTCATAGAGACAGGAAGAATAAAAAGTTGTATTTGTCTAAGGAACATTATATCAATAAGGTGTTGGAAAGGTTTAATTTGAAAAATTCAAAACCTTTAAGTACACCTATGGATGGACACTTCAAATTGAGAAAATATCAGTGTCCTACATCACACGAGGAGGTTTGAATTCATGACATGCGTTCCATATGCTTCAACAGTTGGGAGCTTGATGTATGTTATGGTTTGTACCAGACTAGACATTGCACAAGAAGTGGGAGTTGTGAGAAGATTTATGGTTAATCCAAATAAAGAGCATTGAAAAGCAATCCAATGGATTCTTAGGTATTTGAGAGGGACATCCGACATGTAGTTATGCTATGGAGGGTCAGATACTTATTTACGTGGCTATGTGGATTCAAACATGGCTGGTGATTTGGATGGTAAGAGGAGCACCACTAAACATGTTTTCACAGTAGGTGGCACAACAATTAGTTGGATTTCTAGATTGCAGAAGGTTTTGGCCCTATCTACTACAAAGGTTGAGTATGTTGCAACTACAAAAGCTAGCAAGGAGATGATATGGATGAGCAAGTTTCATGGAAGAGTTGGGAAAAGAGAAAGAGGATTATAGATTGTACAATGATAGTCAAAGTGTGATTCATCTGGCAAAGAACTCAACATTTCATTCTAGAACGAAACACATTCAGTTGAGATATCACTTCATACGACAGGTATTGGAGGATGGGCAACTAAAGTTGGAGAAAATTCATACAAAGGAGAACCCTACAGATATGCTAACAAAGTCGTTGGCAAAGGAGAAGTTAGAGCTACACTCAACTTCTGTTAGTCTTCAATTTTTATACTTGAAGAGGGAGAAACATGCCAAAGGAAAGGATCAGAGGATGGATTTGTATGGTATAGTGCAAAAATTATCTCCAAGTGGGATATTGTTGAGTTATGGAGCTTAATTGCTTCATTGGCATGCTTTTACAGACTTGTTGGAATACATAGTAACCGACGTCGGTTGACGAACCGCCATCGGTCACCCATGGACCGGTATCGGTCAAGAAAGGAGGAACCGACATCAGTTAAGGCTAACAGACATCGGTTGCCTATGCATGCCTATTATAATTAAGTTGCGGGAATTAGATCTATCTTTAGTTGTAAAGTGAATCTAATAGTTGTAATTGCATAGCTAAAGTGCCCTAAGATTGTAGATGCATATATAAACATAAATCTAGGGTTTAGAAGGTAGAATTCAATTGAGAATTAAGAGAAGTTTCCTTTAGAGAGAAAAGAGAAATTTATAGAAAAAAGTACATGACATCTAAGAAGGTGTGGAAGATTGCAAATCTTCATTGTATTTCCTCTAAGTGATAATAAATTGGATATTTCTTGGTGGACGTAGCCCACACCGAGTGAACCACATTAAATCTTATGTATTGTTTCTTCTTGTTTATTTCCATATTGATTGCTTTTATTCTTAAATATGATTAATATATCTGTACAACCGTGTGTCAATCCCAACATCTCACCCAAAACTTTGTAAAGAACATTGAACTACTTGTTCAAGATAATTTGGTTGGGATCAAACCATACCACATTTTTTCTTAGGGATATATGATCCCTTTTCCCACCACACAACGGTAACTTTTACAATTTCATATCTTTTCATGTTTCGATTCATATCGCACATGCCACCCTTGATGCAAAATTAAACCTACAAATGATTATAAAAGCAAGTATAACCTACGTATTTACTTCATGTGGCACTTTGAAGAGCACACATTGTAAATATCATTTCAAAGGCACTCCAAACTCTCTTAAATCACTTCAAACCATGAACACAATTTAGGAGCACCCCGCACACATTTGAAGATCTCGCAACCAAGTTCAAGAGTTGAACTTCCCATTCTAAAGACCTTCAAAGCTACGCAAGCTTAAGTGGGTCGGGCCATTATTTCCCATTATCTAGTGATCAAACTACCAAAGTGGCTACTTTAGTGTGTGTGTGTGTGTGTGTATTACATGCTAGGTAAACAATTACATGTGGTTTGTAGCCTCTTTAGAGTAGTGTCGATGTATGTGGTGCACGAATTGTATTTCAACTCAAATACTAAGATCTTTATAAGGTCTTCCACCCATGGTTAAGGTTTGATGTTGTTTCACATCGTACAAAGGGTTTCAAAAATGTGTAGCACTTAGGGTTTTAGTGTGAAGGTCATCATAGAGTGTCACAAACATACAAAAATTATAGATCACTAGCACAATCCTATTCAAAACTATACAACAAGGGACCAAACCACACCACATTTCTATACAAGTTGTATAATTCCATACTTGCTCATATTTGCAATCTAGTTCCATAAACAAAGAAATTATACACCATTTATATTCTACACAACCACTCTACACCACCAACTTAGCCTTTTTCTCTGTAATCATGTAAGTGCATCTACTTCTTTATGTTATAACAATCATTTCGGTGTTTGATCACACAATTTTATATTAAGCATAAATTATTATTTGCGTATTAATGTTTATTAATTAGTCTAAATATACTAACTTCTTGTTAACCCTTTAACCCTTGAGTGAATAAGAACAACCTTCTCACATCTTATTTATTTCATTTTTAGGGTTAAATTATTAGGTAAATCAATCATTTCCGAACCCTAGTGGCCCTAATGTTTATCCCTCCGTCTTTGTTGCATGATTCCTTTTCTAATCTAAGGATTTATTCTCCTTTTCCCTTTTATGGCTTTTGCTACCAATGCTATAATATCCTTCTTTAATCTATTCTAAAACCACCCTATAATCAAAGATAATGTCAACATGATATTGCAATTAGTATATATCTCTATTGATGTGGACCACCAATATGTGACATATCTCTTCCATATTGTATCCCTTTCAATAGCTTTCAAGATACCAGGTTGTTATCTCCTTGAGGATTCCCCTCCTTGTTATCTAACAATTACACCTAGTCTTGAGCCCCGCCCATGACATGCATTTTAATGTTGGCTATAATTGTAATGATGATTCTAGTAATGCTTCTAATGATAATGGACGTAATCATGGTTCTTTTTCTCTTATGCATGATCATGTGACAAATGTTGGCAATGAGTCTTTATCTTCTCTTAAAACAGAAATGGTACAATTATTACAATGACAAACAATACAATTGAATACCCTCTTTCTCCCCTTCTATTGATGTGGATAATATTACAAATGTATGTGCTACATATTTTATTCTTATTGTAATTATATATGACACATCTAATTGAATTTTTCTCTTATTTGAATCTTTTTTACTATTGCAATAAAACAAGTTATAAATGACCGTGTTCATACTATACATCATGCATGTGTTCCTTCTATTCCTATTACGAATTATTTGCATGGTATTATTAATAATAAATTTTTAGATCCTACATGTGGTTTTAAACCCCGAGTCCATGATGTTATAACATTGTTAACATCTAGTTGTATACCTCAATTTGGATCACATGCAATATGTGTTAGTTATCTAAATATAAAAACTCAAAATCAATGTTACTTAAATAAACGGGCTCATGTTGTCACCATTGAGAATGAGAGGAACAATCGTGGGTTCTATTTCTCCACTCAAGTGTTATGCACGTTAGCACTTCATTCAACCAACATTGAATGCTCATTCGAAGCATGCGCATCTACCAGTTCCCTCCTTTGTATTTGTTTCTCAAGATTTTAGCATGCATATTCATAATAACCATTGTCTAAATAACCATTCAAGTATAAACCATTACATATATCTCATCTTTAAAACACATATAATAAGGAAACATAACAAATCAGACAATAACCAATATCAATTGCACCATTAGATCTCCATATTCAGACATATCAATGATCATAATCCATCCACCATAATCCATTATAACAAAATTATTACATCATAGAAGTTGAATACATAGAAAACAATATATCGGGCGTTGGACCATGTATGCGATAGCAAACCATAGATCCGAGATATCATAACAGACTCCATGAACTAAGAACTAAAGAATGATTCCAAAACAATGGCATACAATAGATATATATATAGGGGTGGGGGCTTGCCCTTCACCATCCATGCACTATCCTAATAATAGGTGTGCCCAAAATAGAGTACATGCATACTTTTTCATAAGAGCTAATAATAGATCATCCTATAAAAAATTACTTTAATCCTATTAATAACTTCCATGTGTGTGCTTGATCTACATGTTCATCCTCCAAAATAGCCTTTACTTGGCCGCCAAGTCATCATGATTTATCTCTTTGCTTGGTCAACACTCCATGCTTCTTGTCTATTTTTAGCCCATGATCAAGAAAATGGCTAAGTTTTGACTTGTTTCCGAGTGTACACAATCCCGCACGCTTCCCTATCTATCACCTATGTGTGCCCTTATGTGCACTACCCCTTCTCTTCTACTCCCACGTGTTCCTGCGAGTAAGCCTCCTCACTTGGTTTTTAACTCATTTCTTGATCATCATTAGCCGACACTAAGCATGTTGTTCATCCTCGGCAATGCCAATCAAAGTATTTCCATGAAAAAAAAGAATGTGGATACAAAGAATATGGAAAAAAGAATGAAAGAATCTCCAACACACAATTACCTCTTATTCCTCAATCGATTGCAAAATCTATAGGAACTCCTTATTAAGGGGCTCTCAACTCACCCCACTCTACCAAACATTTTATAGTTGTCTCTGGAACTAACCCAACTCCCTACATCATATCCTTAGGGATCATGTCTTCACCCTTATGTTTTAGTTCCCTTATCACTTAAACTAGACTTGAGATTAATCTTTCTAAGCCATCCATCTTCCGTGTGACTAGGGACCCTAACTCTTTAAGCCTTGTTTCTTATGTATATTTGATTATCATCAAGGCATCCCTCTTCTATGCAATCTTGGCCAGTATTTCTTCTTGTCCAAGCTTTTCCTCCTTCTTCGCGACCTACGCACTTGCCAAATCTACCTCCTCTTAAGTGGTATATACTTTGAGAATGGGGTCAAGGTTTTGAAAATGGTCAAAGGCCCATCCCACCTTCTTCAAAGAATCCTTCATTATTTGCAACATGGCTTCAGATTCCCCAATTTTTGTGCTATGATCTTCTTATTTTTCTCCTTCGCTATTGCTTTATCTTCTTCTTTTGGCCCATGTACACTTGTTTTTCTTGTAGCAACATATGCACCAAATCCTACAAGTAATGCAACACCGAGGGATATGCATCCTTAACCTTCTCTTCAAATTATGGGCGCACCTCCAAAATCTCATCTGCGATGTGGACTACCTTGTCTCGAATGACCTTCATGCACTTCTCGCCTTCTCTTTCTCTCAATGAGCCACCTTTGGACTCCTGCACCTTATCCCTTTTATCTTTCACCAAATTCGAATGGTGGCCACCTTGTCAGATTCCCGCCCGCCACTTCGTTGCCATCTTATTGAGAGTATTGTTATCTTTCTCATCGGTAAGATCATCGACCTTACCATCATTATTTTCTTTGGTGCCTTCTT
Organism: Taxus wallichiana var. yunnanensis; assembly: GCA_018340775.1. NCBI lineage: Eukaryota > Viridiplantae > Streptophyta > Pinopsida > Cupressales > Taxaceae > Taxus > Taxus wallichiana. The sequence continues at coordinate 828,689,347 of CM031234.1, forward strand.
CAATTTTCATGTGGAAAACACATCATCTGCAATTTCAAAAGTGGGCCCATCCATATGTGTTTTCATGCTCCAAGACAACATCTTTCTTGTATGCATGGACATCCCTTCTTCGTTGATGACCTCCCAACCATACAACTTCTCTATTGCCATGGTGATGCGGAATCGCGTGCGTATCACCTTTAATTGATCATCAATATAATTAACTTGAGGTGTGTGCACGAACTCATCCTTTCTCCTCCTCCCACCAGTGTGCCTCTCAGTGGTTACATGTTACTCATTCCTTGTGTGCACACTAGTTCCACTTGACACTTCATCCTTAGTCAACGTCTTATCTCCCTTTTCCCCCACTTCATGCTCTAGAAGATCTGCATGAACATCATGGACCTTGTGCATTTCTACATCATGCACAACACTCTCTTCTTTATCTCCCTCTTCCTCTAAGTCATGAACTAGAGCCTCCTTCCAACTTCCTACTCATAGTTAAGCTCTTCTACCACATCCTCCTCATCAATATCACCCCTTCGCATCAACCTTCATATTCTCTTCTTCTTCTTCTTCTTTAGGCTCTGCTTAGGTGGTGGGGTTGTTGGTGAATTCATAGGTTCGGAGGGCCATGCGCCACTATCTCACTCTTCGCGCGTCCTTTTGAATCTTCCTCTTACGCCATGGTCAAGTGTGACATTGTATTTTTTTCTCTTCCTCTTCCTCTTCCTCCTCCTCGTCCTTAGTCTTTTCTTCCTCTTCGGACCTTAGAGGAGTGACCTTGCATGCTTTATTTTTTCTTACCATTTATTTTCCCATAGATGGCTTTAGAACCTTTAGCTCATCCTCAACATATTTTTCATTGACTAATATGGGCTTTAAGTATATGTATACCTTCGTTGCCTCCTCATTCCCAACTTCCAAAGTCATGGAGTTGATGGTGATATCATCTGATATCAAGGTTTCAATGTAGATTTCCCCTTCGTGGATACTCATAAGTCTTTCACAATGTGTGCTACTCGTAATCCACCTCATCAAGATCGAACCTCAACTTGTGTGCATATTAAAATAGGTTCACCGATGCTTGGAAGTAGCGTGTTGTGAAGGCATATGACAACTTGCACCACAAGATCTTCTTGCAATTATTCGAGTAGAACCTTCGATGTAAGACTTGTTGATAAACTGTGAAGTCTACCTTTCCATCCGAGCGTGGACTATTTACTAGGGATGTGCTAATCATGCTCAAATACCTCATGCATTCTCATATACCACATCTCCACCCTTAGTTTATATGCGATTGTGACCCCATCATAGGCATAATCTACAAATCGTTTGGCAAGGGACTATTTCTCATGTGGGTACTTCCACATTTTTTCCTTGGGGCCATTTAGAACTCAAATCTCTGCGAACACAATTAATGGGAGGATCACACCCCACGAAATCATGTCACCCTTTTCCACTTCCTCAATAAATCCTTCTACAATGAGATCAACAAGTTTATACATTGTCCCTTCTCCATCTTCTTTGCAATATGGAGCCACTTCTTATTCACCCGACCCCATCTTTCCTACACTTTAAACTTGGTGAATAGATGCGCAACAATATTGATAACAAGGTCGGTGATATTAGAGACATCCATGATGCACCCTCCCTTTTGATACTTCATTTCCACTATCGTGGTCTCCACTCCTACTTCATCATCTAAGTCAGTAGAAATCTCAATACCCATGTTGCGTAACCTTGTAATCCTTCCAATCATAAGCGCGGTAATGCACACTCTTCTTCCTATAAAGTAAAATAAGTCCTCATGGAATCTCGACATTAACCATTGGTATAGGCACTCAGCTTTTCCAAAGTAAGGTAACTTGTAAATTTGTAACACTCCTACGCATTTCAAAATATTACACCCTTTATCATGATAAATGGGTTTGTCATTTGCATTCCTCCTGGTTGGTATTCTACACCAACTCAATCTCTATTTGGCTCTCGTTTTCACCAGAGCGATGATTATAGTCATTTACCTTGCATTTTCGAGACGTGGGTCTCCCGGACATGCCCCATGAAAACTCCTTCGGATATTTACTCGAGAAAACCTCTCCTCCGGTGCTTCCTTGAGCTCGACCTCAAGTTCATTATTCTTTCCTTTTCCTTTTGTGGCCAAAGGATGCTTGTTTAGTGTCACATCTCCTCTATTTTCTCCTTAATCTGAATCTTTACGTGCCCTAGGCATGTTAACAACCTTTTTCCCGCTAACCACTCTATTTGTTTTCTCTAAAAACTTATTACTACTAACCGAGGTTCGTGTGCTTGCTTAGAATTGGTGCCCTAGCTCGAATTCGTGCTTATGAAAACCCTAGTTCTTAACTCTTCGAAAACCCACACTTTCATTCCTTCCAGCCTCAACCTTCCACATGAAGGAGCTTAAATAAATAAGTTATTAATTTTCTTACTCTGGGTTGTTCAATTTTCTACTTTTCATACTTCATCACAATTTTATACTTGTTCGCACACTTCACCCTCTTCAAAACTAAAATTCTTCACGAGGCAAGGTAAAGAATAAACATCCTTAGGCATCCTATTTATAGATTTTCCAAAAGTATTCTACATTAATTGCTCTCCAACTACCACTATATCGTAGCTTTGATTATTTTATTATGCTTTTTTATGCCTTTTTTCGTATTTTCTTTCAGCGTGTTGTAGTCATAACCTTCTCGGCGTGCATACTACTTCCAATTTGTAAACATCCTTGTGTGTGCTTCCATGTGCTTTGCTACACATATTTCCTCTATGCTTTTCACTAAGTAGTCCATCCTTCTATTACCTACCTCGTGTTATATTGTGCGGTGTCTTCCTTACATAGTCTTCATCACGAGTAATTCTTCATGAACACCATCATTTTTGCGGTTATAACACCTTTCTCTTGCACTCCTCTTTTAGAGAGCAACCATAACTTCACGCCTTTGCAAATTCACATGTATCAACTTTCCCAAGTATGCACACTTCAATCAACATGTCTCCTTTTCACGCATTTGCACTTGGTTCACCCCACACTAAAAGTATGTGTGGTCCTCTACGCATGAACTCAATAGATAGTAATCAGCTTCTGCGCACAAGCACGCTTACTATAAAAAAAAAAAAACAAAAACAACAAAAAATAGAAATCAAAACATGAAAGGAAAGCTTAATCTAAGTGGTATCCTGCCTTATTACAAACACTGAGAAGCTTTGTTTATAATAGGGCTTCAGCCTACTCCCATTGAAGTAACCAAGCAATATAGTGTCATCCAGTGCCTGCAAATGGCATACACCTGATTCAAGTATCTTGGCTACTAAAAAAGTTCCCAACCAATGCACATTCAATTTCCCTTGGTGGTGCACAAACTTGGAGTAATAGAGAAGGACCATCTTGTCAACTGCAACTGTCTTGTTCTTAATGTGCCTATTATGGCATGAAATCATCACGCCTTCTCATTCTTCTAGCTCCAATGTACAATGGCACACCACTCGATCTAATTACATTAGTTTCACAATGCACTCTTCAACAACCTATTCATCTGCTAATCCACCTACGTGCACAATACACATGGATGATAACATAAATTTAATCTGGTTGTATTGCTTTTGCGCAAACACCAATTGGAAGGGTGTGGCCTTTTTCAATCTTTTTGTAAGTGGTTTGGTAAGCACAAAGTGTGGTGACATTTTATAATCCCAATATTTTCTTCTAACATCACGGACATTCATTAAAGTCTAACTCAAAATATTGTTGAAAGCCTCTGTGATACCATTAACTCGAGGGTGATAAGGGGTAGTTTTATGGTGTGCCATGATAAACTCTACCAATAAAATTCTAATGATTTCATTTAAGAAATGATTTACTCTATCACTTGTCAAACTTAATGGACAACCATACCTACTAATAATATTTTCCCAAAGGAACCTTGTTGTTTTGGTTGCTATACAATCCTTTGTAGGTGTTGTTTCTACCCACCTTGTCAAATATTATGTGCAAGTGATAATATAGCACGTGCCGAGTCCTATACGCAGTGGCACAATAGGTCCTAAAGAGTCAATGGCCCATTTCTCAAAAGGTTTCGCACTCACTATAGGTCGCAATGACATCTCATCTTTGTGTCTAGGATTTCCAAGGCGCTAACAATGATCACATGCCTTCACATAAGCCTTGGTATTTTTACAAGGTCTCCCACCAAAGTCATGCCATCAAGATCTTGCATGCAGTCACATCATCACCTGCATAATTTCCTCCTCTATTCCACCATGAGCCTCCTCCATAATGGTTTGTGCTCATGTTCCATAACACATTGGCATAAGACTTCATCACGGCCCAACTTTTACAAATATCCTCTAATCAGCCAATAAGGCTTTGCGTGTATAACAAGCTTCTTCTTCTCTAACATCTTGATTCCTCTAACGCTAATCCAATGTGCAAAAATACAATTATATCTTCCAAATCTTTCTATCATGGTTAAATCTAAAAAACTATGAATCTGACATAGTATCTTAAATGCTTTACGTGTCCTCTCTAGAATTTATCCGTGATGGATGGTTAGGCCCTGAATTGCTCTTACTTGGCTTTACAACAACCGTAAAATAAAAATCCACGAAACAAAAGTATCCACCTGTAGGTGTACCCTTGTAAAACTGGCTTGTTGACTAAGTACTTCAACACCATATGATCTATATAAAAGATAAACGGGGTAGCCAACAAGTATTGTATTAAATTATGTAGCGCGTAGATCATAGACAATGCTTCATGCTCGGTTATGGTATAATTATGCTATGCTGGTGTCAACTTCTTACTTGCAAAGCATATAGGATGATCCACATGTCCTTCCCGAGAGTTGTGCAAGACCATGTGAATCGTTGTACGGAGGCGTCAACATGAACATGAAAGGGTTTATTCCAAGAAGGAAAGCACAATATAGGTGTAGTGGTTAACCTTTCCTTTAGAGTCTCAAATACCTACTGTTGCACGTCACTTCAATGAAACTTTCCTTTAGCCTTGAGTAACTCCTCCAGTGGAGTGGAAATCTTTGCATGGCCCTTGATAAACTTTCTGTAATACCTCATATGCCCCAAGAATCCACACACTTCACTCTGGTTGGTAGGCTCTTCTAAACCCAAGATCACAACTATCTTGGTTGGGTCTACTAATAATCCTTCCTTGTAAATAATGTGCCTAAGTAAGGTTCCAAAGGGTGTAGCAAAGATACACTTTTTAATGTTGAGAGAGATGTTTAACTACTTGCACCTCTCAAACATGAGCCTGATATTATCACAATGATCCTTGACTAAACCATACATTATCTAATCATCCAAATACACTTGCATTAACTTTTGAATAACATGATGAAAGGCTTGTACAACAATGCACAAGAATCACATTAGCACATTATTCAATCCAAAAGGTGTAACTGTATATGCAAAACTTCCCCATTCAATGGTGAAAGTTGTCTTCTCTCAATCTTCTTTCACAATGCGCAACTAGTGATGGCACGAAAACCCATCTGTAAATGAATATATCTTGTGCCAAACAACTCCTTCAAGGATTTCTTACGTGAATAGGGTAGGAAAAATATCTATAACACATGTAACATTGAGTTCCTGTAGTCCATACAAATCCTAATCCTCCCATCCTTCTTAAGGCTTATAACCATGGGGTTGACCCACTCCAATTCCTCGATAGGTTCAATAATTCCATACTTAAGAATTTTATCAATATCCTCCTTCATCTTCACGCGCAGGTTAGGATTCATACTATAGGGCCTCTTCCTAACTGGATGCGCGCCCTCTTTTAGCTTAATCCTCATCTCGCCAAATGAGATGTGCACTCCCTTCAACTCATGATAGCCCCATGGAAACAAGTCCACGATATTTGCGCAAGAGCTCAATGATCTTGGCCACTTCTTGATATGACCAATAATCCCCATTGATTTCCTCCTTTAGTGCATCTTTGTGCATATGTTAAGCTTCTTTGTCTTCATCGGTGCATGGTATGGGCATGACTTTGTATCTGGAGTGTCCATCACCTCGCGCGCACCTTTTATATTGCTAACATCTAGGATGTCAACCTCTCTATCATTAATGAGGTATGCCATCTTTAATTTTTCCTTCTCCTTCTAGGCACGACCAAACTATATTTCATCTATCTCTTCGGTATCAGGCACACCTCATAATCAGATTCACTAAGAAGTTTTAGCATGAGTTCTTATGCTTTCGCGATATCCCCTAATGTGATGCGCTTCATAATATGTAGAGCTTCATGTATAGGTGTTTTATTAGAAAAAATATTCAAAGGTCCGAACAATACCTACACGGTCATCTCATGCTAGTTTAGTATCCCTTTTTAGCTTTTCCTAACATGTCATGCATGCTCGTATCCACACAATGTGGAGTAGAACTTATGCAGCTAGAGTGATGGTGGTATGGCCTCCTGGCCTTGCGCCCATAGTCTCTCATAGTTATGGACATATACCAAAGTAGGAATATTCCCATGATATTCACATATGTGTATAGGCACATTGCTCCAAGTAAACCTTATGGAAAAGGTGATTATCACTTCTTGTCATTCCAACAGGTTATCTCTATGTGTTTCCCACTAGCGCATTGTCGTCCCCGCTTAAGGTATAGACCAACATGTTTCTTCTATCCCCTTCATTATGCCACTGATTTTCTATGGCATGCAAGAATGTATTAGGATTCCCTTCACCGTATATCATTGTACCTAATTTGAGTCTAAACGTCTCACCATGTGTGGCCGATCATCCCTGTTGACTCATCCCTTTATCTTGCACCCAACCATTTCATATGTGTCATGGGCCCAGTTATCACAAGCAATGCATGTATTATCACTTATAGAATGCATGTATTCCCATTGCAAGATACTCCTTCCTTTAATGGTTCAACATTCTCTAGATCATGCATTGTAAGCACATAAATCCTATTTAATTCTTCCCACTTAAGGGCTCAACATACGGTGAATTTTTCATATCATCCGGGGAGTATAATAATGTGCTCATATTTGTTCTTAAGATGGATGTATCCTTTATTGAAGCACAATTCAACATTGTTTGCATAACACTAAGGTTACCCAAGCAATGCTGGAAAGTTGTCTACTTTAGTTAATTCTAACACCTCAAAGTCTATGGTAAACTTGGCTCCCTGTATAGTAATTGAAGCATTCTTCAAAACAATAATAGGCATGACCCTAGTCTTATTCACCATATACAACACATTTGAATATGGTTGTAAGGTCAATCTCCCAATTTGATTCCATGCATCCAAAGTTATCACATTTACCTCAAAGCCTGTCTCTATCAACATGTTGCTCATGAGCCAACCATTAATCATTGTATCCAAAGTGTTTTCCTTATCATACTCGTGGTTTTGTGGTGGTAGATTTACATGTAGTATTTGACACTCACACCGAACTTTAGCGTGTGGTAATTTCTCACGTAGCCACTCCCCTAACAGAGGAATGATATTCTCCTGGTGCAACAACTTACATACCTCCTTCAAGTCATCCACATCCTTTTGTAGGAGCTCAACATTCCTCACGTATTCTCTTACTTGCGCTTGTTCCTTCAAGCACTATATTTCACCTTACAGTTCCTTGATGAATTCCACAGTCTCTTAATAGACCTTAAGATTTTAATCATCTAGATACTTCACATGTATCGCATCTTCCTTCCTAATGAGTGGTTTAGCCTTAAGAGGCTCGCGTATGCGTGCGATACGGTAACAATAGAGCTTGTGACTAAGGATCATAATTATTAGGCATCCACTAATTAGATTTCATGTGTTGTACCTTAATCATCCCCGTGCCCTTTTCCTTCTTCTTATTCTTTCTCATGTGTTTATAGAGGTCTAGACATTCCTGTAACTTATGTTGCTTCCCACACCATTAGTAGAACATATTTTGGGGATAATCACGCTGGTAATGATCTGGGGACCCACAAGTATAACAGGTCACACACATAAATCTACTTCTACCACCACAACCTTTGATTTATATCCACCTCCTCCATTGTTGCATTCTTCATAAGGCTATGCATTATGTCCCCAATAGCTACTTGCCATCGTGGTCTATCACAATCTAGTCTTGCACGCCTTATGAACCCTTCAATCCTTTGTATTGTGAGTGTATGCATTGAAAATCTTACACTACATAGATACGCTCTTCATAGTTGCATGCTTCAAGAGAGGACAATTATGGACATTAAGGTCCTTGTGAAAACTCTCACAATCCAATACCAACATGCATAGTGACTTACTTGGGAAACTTTCCTTAGTATGTCCTTCAACCTCACAATCAGTGCACCATATGCCACTGTGTGTCTCGTGTGTTGAATTGGAAGAGAGCTTCTCCAATTGTTTTGTCATAGCTGTTATCTACACCTCCAAGAATGGGCTCACTCCGGTGTCAACACTTCCAATCGCCTTAGCACGTAGAGATTCTTCCAAGGCCTCGAGCGGGTCTATATATGTCTTATGAGATAAAGCTCTTGAAATGGAGTGAACAATCCTCCAATGAACCATTGTGCATGTTGAATAGGATGAATATCATAAGATAATTCAAACAACAAAGTCTTGAAATGCATGTCATACTTTCTCACACTTTTAGAAAATACTTGTTTGATTTCCTTTAGCGCGATGCTCGAACTCTTGAATGTGAAACTTAGCCAAAAACATAGTGTGTAAAGCATTATAGTCCACCATAGTCTGATGTGGGTGTCATATTTCTTATACTAGCTATGCACACACCCTTGGTGCATAGTGGAAAATTGGATTGCCTTCCTATTTGAAGCTGTAATTCGCTTGGCGTATCATGGAAATTCACACTCATTCACATGCTATGTTGCATCTTTAATACCTCTATACTTTGGTAAACTGAGAGACATCTCATTATAGACTTGAGGTGTCTACTCTTATTGGGCCCTTGAAAATGACTAAGTGTTGGAAGTATGTAGAGGTTCGCATGTGCGAAAAGGGCGAAGAAGAAACACACGGAAGGATAAACATGGTGAGGGCATTGGAAGAACAATGTTAGTGCGCGAGAAGATGGAAAGGGATGTGTGCAAGGATCATTGTGAATAGGCAAAGGACTTAGTGAGTTTTAGGTATGTGAAGCTAAATATAGACTTAGAGTATGCAACACACAAGGAGGTGTGGGCATTCATGAAGAGTTTATTTTTAAGGAAAGAACTTGCAGTTCAAACAGTGCATGGAGCTAATAATAGGATCAGAACTAGGAGTTAACTATAGGTGATCTATTAATAGGAGAAGCTTGCATGTTTCCATAGATATCTTATAGTTACACATGGCTATTCTTAGCATGCAACCTATTTTGAGAGTGCATGTGTGGTGAAGGGCAAGTTCCCCACTCTTATATATATGTATTGATTTTCACGGGTTAGAGGATGTGTGTATTAAGGTTATGTTTTTGGTTTATGAGCGCGCCTAACTTATGACAAACATATATATGTATTCAATTATTGTGGATTAATATGATGGATCATTGTGGTTGGATATTGATTGTTGATGTCTTTATTACTAGTAATTATATGGTGAATTTGATCTTAGTGGTTACATGAATTGTAATCTTATTTATTTCTATGCGTTTCAAATTGAACTCATAGATCTAGTTGTTGTGATTATGGAATATATGTTCATGTGTGCTAACTCCTTGGAAAAGCTAACATAAAAGAGGGACATGGTACCTTCGTGTGCTTCAGTGAGCGCTCGAGATATGTCCGAGTGATGTGTCGTGCATATAGGGTTTGAATAAGAAATCATACTACATTTTGGTCATGTTGTTTGGAAGATTTAATGTGCATAATCACGTCTCAACAGCCACCCCTTGCATTAGAAAGCTGTGGAAGAAGTTATGGCGCAACATAAGTAACAAGAAAGAGAACAAATTGAAGTCACCATAACAAAATACACCGAAAGTCAATTGAATGAGTGAAAACAACAACTCACCTAATGAGAAGTTGTCTATGACAATTGTTATGATAGAGATCATGTAGTGGGACTCTTGGTTGCAAAAGATGAGGCAGATTTGAAAGAGTTCCAGGCCAAAAACAAAGGAAATAGGGAGAAACAAGAAATAATCCCGAGAGGTTGACCAAAAGCACAAGGCGATTGATTTGTTGAGGGCCTCGATTAAAAATAAGCTGAAATAACTTTACCCATAATTTACACGCAGGATGGACGCGCTAAATGATATAGGAAAACAATTGGAGACTCTAGTAAACACATTCAAAGCTAAGGGTGGTGATCTAACTTTTGAATAAATTGTTGCAATTATAGGGGATGCCTTTACTCAAGCATGCAATGAATTAGAAGGGTGGAAAACATTGGAAGCATTGGTGAATAAGGAATTCCCCCTCCTTTTTGCACATTAGCACTTAGATTCTTTCATTCTTTGGCGTAAGTCAAACAAATATTCTTTGATTATTGGAGGATTCATTTTCATAATTTAAGTGCTTAATAAGAGTGTTGTTGAGGATGGATAACATACCTAGTGCGTGGTAATGTTTGGCCCTAGAAAATGGCCAAGTGTTGGAATTATGAAGAGGTTCGCGTGTGAGAAGGTGTGCAAAAGAAACACACAGAAGGATAAACATGGTGAGCACGCAAGAAGAATAGGGTTTGCATGCGAGATGATGGAAAGGGATGTGCACAAGGATAATTTTTGGGTATGTGAAGCTAAATATAGACTTAGAGTATGTGACACACAAGAAGGTGTGGGCATCACGAAGAGCCTATTTTCGAGGAAAGAACTTACAGTTCAAACAGGTGCATAAATCTAATAATAGGATCAAAACTAGGAGTTAACTACGGGTGATCTATTAATAGACGAAGCTTGCATGTTTCCATGGATATCTTATAGTTTTGCATGGCTATTCTTACAATGTAACCTATTTTTAGAGCGCATGGGTGGTGAAGGGAAAGTTCTCCACTCATATATATATATGTGTGTGTGTGTGTGTGTATTTATTTGCACGGGTTAGAGGATCATGTGTATTAAGGTTATGATGTTGATTTATATGTGTGCCTAACTTATGACAAACATATATGTATTCAACTATAGTGGATTAATATTATGGATAATTGTGCTTGGATATTGATTGTTGATGTCTCTATTACTTGGTAATTATATGGTGAATTTGATCTTAATGGGTATATGAATTGCATGCTTATTTATTTCTATGTGTTTCAAATTGAATTCAGTGGATCTAGTTGTTATGATTATGGAATATATGTTCTTGTGTTCTAACTCCTTAGAGAAGATGACATAAAATAGGAACAGTACCTTCGCGCGCTCGGGTGAGCACTTAGATTTGTCTCGAGTGATGTGCCAACGCATCTAGGGTTTGAGTAAGAAAATAAAATATGACTCTAGTTGAAGAGGTTAGCTTAGTGGTTTCGTTGAGGCTGATGTGGTGGTGGTTATGGTCCTTGCCCACCAGATCCGAGATCCTAAACCTCTACCATGATTCCCTCCTTACGGAGGTTGACCCGATCCTCCCGAGCCCCCACACCCCTTGCTACGGAATGTAGCCCGGTTGATGAACTCCCTGTGTCCTAGTTATAGTACTAAACCTGGAATCCTTTTGCGTGGTCGCAACAACCACGTATGTTCCCAACGGTCTCACGTGTCAATACCCTATCCTAATGATGCTCTTGAAAACAATCCTACAAGAGTACTCCTAAACACCAACGTCGATGTACTTCCATGGGTGTATTTGTAGTCTTATACACTTCTTAATTCAACACAAAATGATATCTACCCATATTTTCTTGATTACCTTAACTAGATTGAATTTCAACAACTACCTTTACATCTAGAACACCATGTGCAAGGGCTAGGTGGCTAGGTGGGATCAAATGTGCACCTGCAGTCCTCACTCTTTCCTCTCACACACTCTCATCTGAAGTCAAAAGGGACTCTCTATCGTGCTTTCCCAAAGTTGGGAAGACCTGATGTTGTGGATCCTCATCTTCCACGAGAGCTTCAAAACCTTCGCGAGCCATCATTCTCCTAAACTCTAGTGACTCCTCAATGTCCTATGCTCATGCCATTTCCCTCTCTTGTGCTTCATTAATCCCGATTTGTCTTTCCTCCCTTTGTCATCTTCTACCCGCATTTCCACCATTTTCTCCACACTTGCTCTCGTCCTTGTGCGAAGTGGGGATTTATCTAGCCATAGGGAACCTCTCCAAATCTAGTTCTATGATAAATATCTTGATAGATAAAGGAAACATGTGCAAAAACAATCCTTTGGCCTCGCACAAGAACTAGAAATCAGCCTTTTCAAGGCAACAATACATGGTAATATCATACTCCAACGTATAATTACGTGAAATTCATAAATGAGGATGCCAAGCTTTGTTTGCTACGTGCTGCTGCCAACCAATGACAAAATTCTCCTGGGAAAAGCTTGACAAACATCTCATAAATCTCATAATAAATATTATCTTCCACCCACTTCCATGTATTGAAATTAGGTCCAATACTATACCTCTGTGGAAACTTATCTTGTCTGTCTTCCACCCAACTTTAAATGCTCTCCAGAGATAATTGATATGCCATCTGCATGCAACATCCCGACGACCAACATGAAAAGAGGTCTCAAAAATGGAACCAAAATGTTGTCTTTTTTCTTCGCTCAAGTGCTATACACACTAATACTTCATTCAACCAACACTAAATGCTCACCCGAAGCACGCGCAGTTACTAGGTCCCTCCTTTGTATTTGCTTGTCAAGATGTTAACATGCATATTCATAATAACCATTGTCCAAATAACCATTCAAGTATAAACCATTACATATATCTCATCTTGGAAACACATATAATAAGGAAACATAATAGATCAAACAATAACCAATATCAATTGCACCATTAGATCTCCATATTCATACATATCAATGATCATAATCCATCCACCATAATCCATTATAACAAAAGTATTACATCACGTAAGTGAATACATAGACACCAATATACCAAAGCACTGGACCATACACACATGCATCAAACTCTAGATCTAGACAAAGATAACAAAATCCACGAACTAAGAACAAAATACGGGTACCAAAAAAATACATACATATATATATATATATATATATATATATATATATATATATATATATATTGTGTGTGTATATATATATATGCACTCTTCTAATAATAGGCATGCCCAAAATAGACTACATACATATTTTTCATAACAACTAATAATAGATTATCCTATAAATAAAACTTTCTTTAATCCTATTAATAGCTTCCATGTGTGTGCTTGATCTACATGTTCATCCTCTAAAAGAGCCTTTACTCGGCCACCAAGGCATCATGCTTTATCTCTTTGCTTGGTCGACACTCCATCCCGTTTTCTATTTTTAGCACATGATTAAGAAAATGGCTAAGTTTTGACTTATTTCCCGAGTGCACGTAGTCCCACACATTTTCCTATCTATCACCTATGTACACTCTTACACGCGCGCTACCCCTTCTCTTGTTCATGCATGTTCCTATGAGTAAGCCTCCTCACTTCATTTTCAACTCATTTCTTCCATCCAACACATGTGTTCCTTCTATTCCTATTGCAAATGATTTGCATGGTACTATTAATAATAATTTTTTAGATCCTATATGTGGTTTTAAAACCCTAGTTCATGATGTTATAACATTGCTTACATCTAGTTGTATACCTCAATTTAGATCAGATATAAGATGTGTTAGTTATATAGAAATATAAACTCCAAATCAACGTTACTTAAATAAATGGGCTCATGTTGTCACCATTGGGAATGAGAGGAACAATTGTGAGTTCTTTCAATGAATAAAGTAGGCTAAATTCTCTAGATTTTAATCTAACATCCGCAAGTAACCACTTGAAATAGATTAGTAGTTTTTGTTGGTTAAGGGATTTACCTTAGACAAATCGCTGACCCCTTTAATGTAATAAAATTTAGTCATGAAATTTACAACGAAAAGGGAAATTATAAATGAAATAAGAATACACCAAATCTTACCATGTACCTTGATTTGGTCTGCAAATTGGATTTATTTGTGGGTGTTCAAGATGTAGGTGTCCCAAAGTGAACTTTGTGGTGCAAGATGTGGTCGACAAGCGTTACTTTGCTTTGCCAAGTGGAGATGGAGAATTCAGGTATAAAGGATTTAGAAAGGGAGAAAGAGCATAATACAACAATATTCATCGATAGTTATCTTGTTTTGAGAGTATATGGTGTATCTATAGGGTCCTTGGGTGTAATTAATAGATGGGGTTGATTAATTCCTCTTAAAAATAATGAGAAATTAGGTTGGTGAATAATGATGAATAGTGCATGAATAGTGATGAATTTTGAAAGTGGTGGGGGTAGGTGATGAATAGCGAAGCATATTTGAAAAATGGAGAGAAGGTTAGTGGAATAGTGAAGCATCTTTTGAAATGGAGAGAAGGTTAGTGAAATAGAGAAGCATATTTGAAAATGGAGGGAAGGCGGGTGAAATAGTAAAGCATATGTGAAAACAAACAGTTAATTGATTTATTTTATTATGTAGTTGGAGACATGGTGATAGTAAAAGGTTGGTGTGGATAATGATGTGGCAAGGGTGATGTGGTTGGTGAGTAGGATGTGATTAGATTATCTAATCATTGATTAATTAGCTTTTAATCACTTATGGGATTTTCATGGGATTTGAAGTGGGATGAAGAAATTAATTAATTGGTGTGGTGGTAGAATTAGAGTGTCTACATTTTCCCCCTCTTTGAATGGGTTTAACGATAATAACACCCTTTCAAAGAAAGTATACAAGAGATGGATGGAAGAAGATCCCGAGTAGTAAATATGATATAAATGGATAAGGACTTGGAAATGTTGATCAATCAGAAAATTCAGCAAGTTGTGCGAAAAGAATTGATAGGCTAATTTTCTAAGATTGATGATTTTTTTGGAAATGTTGATCGATGGACTACTTCAACATGTTGTGTGAATTGATTGAAAGGATCATTTCGTAAGATAAATGGTTTCTTAAAATTTTGATTGATGGACTAATTAAACAAGTTATGTGAAGTGATCAATAGGATGATTTCACAAGATAGATGGTTTCTTGGAAATGTTGATCAGTTGACTACTTCAATAAGTTGTGTGAAGTGATTGATAAGTTGCTTTCACAAGATTTGACCATTTTAGGATATGATGCCCCTAGTGGCATTATCAAATATTTAAAGAGCTCTTCTTAAAGCAAAAATTTGAACTTAACTTTGTGTTTGAGAAGAGATTATTGAACTAAAATTTTCATTTGATAAGTGATAGATTGAGGAAAAGAGTATTATTTAATTAAAAACTAGAGATTTTTTTTTTTCTTTTGAGAGCGGAAGGTGATTGGTGATGAATGTTATGGTGTCCTCTAAAATGAAAGAAATATATACAAAGGTGTGATTAAGGGTGGATGTGATGATACCCATTTGATAGGTTTGGCAAGGATGGAAGAAATGACTATTCTCTAAAAAGATGAGATAAAGATTATGATGAGATGAGAAACATAGACTTGGGGGATGAAAAATAGAATGGAAAGGTGGTGAATGTACCATGTCAAGGGATTAAGAGGTAGATGTATTCAATAATCATTGATGCTAAATGAGAAAATAAATGAGATAAAAAGTGGGGACGATGGGTGTGATGATGCATCAAGGGACTTAAACGGGTGTGGATAGGGGAGAATGAAGTGTAGAATCCTAGTTGATGAAGAAGAAAATGTGAAGGTGAATGGTTGAGGTGATGTAATGTACCTAATATAAAATTTGATAGAAAGAGTGAGAGAAATAAGGTGACATAGGGGAAATGAAGAAAATGGAGAGAGAATAAATGAATGTACCATGTCAAGGGATTAAGAGGTAGATGTATTCAATAAGCATTGGTGCTAGATGGGAAAATAAATGAGATAAAAAGTGGGGAAAATGGGTGTGATGATGCATCAAGGGACTTAAACATGTGTGGATAGGGGGAGAATGAAGTGTAGAATCCTAGTTGATGAAGAAGAAAATGTGAAGGTGAATGGGTGAGGAGATGTAATGTACCTAAGATAAAATTTGATAGAAAGAGTGAGAGAAATAAGGTGACATAGAGAAATGAAGACAATAGAGAGAGAAATAAAGAGATATGTATGGGAGGGGGATTATCACACGGGGATGTATAGAGGGCAGGGTATAATCGGCAATTTTATGGACATATAGAGGCGGGGTAGAATCTGGTGGTTGTAATGGAATGAAAGGAGGGAGGAGAGAAGACAAAGAACACTTTAAAGGAAATGATTGGGAGAAAGTGATGAGGGATAGTTGATCTCAGTAAACTCTCTACTTTGGAATTGTTCACAAAATCACAATTAAAGATTGTTGTTCTACTTTTGATTAGAAAATGACAGAGATAACTTAGTGAATGAATTTTCTTATGCTTAAAATCAACAATTGTAGGAAAGGAAAGAATATAAACTCGTGAACACCAACAATTTTTATCCTGGAAACCTCCAGAGGAGGAAAACCATCGGGAAGGGCAATTGTTTTTCTTCCCACTTTTATTGGCCAATTCAAATAAGATGTACAAAATTTACAATAAGTATGAAAGAGAAGTAGATAATATCTCACACTTCCTCCCAATTACTTGCACTTTGCGTCAACACTCCTTTCTTCTACAAACACAATTCCAGACTAAGAATTCCTTGCTCACTTACTTTCATGCTTCGATGCCCCAATACTCTTCTTCCTACATGTATTTATAGCCCTTCTCATGTCCTCCCATGCACCTTTGGAGAATGGGAAAGGTTGTGAAGGAGAAGAGACACTGAGATAAACCTTCCAATTTTGGGATTGTTTGTTTTGAATTTTATTTTTCTGTTCAAAAGAGCCGGGATCTGGCCTCAATGTAAACCGGTGGTCATAGGACCGCCACATGGGTTGGGTGGTAGTTCTACGACCGTCACTCTACATAGAGCGGCATTTTTGTTAACATGAGGACAAAACCTCTGTTTCTTCATTTTCCTTCTTTGGTACTAGTTGATCTAATGAAGTAGAGTCATTTTGGATCCCTATGGATTACACCTCCCCTACTTAGGAAGATTTTGGTCCCACAAAATCTTAGTGGCAAAGTAGATGAGGAAATAATTCCCTCACTTGCTCCTTTGAGTACCATCGGGCCTGCCTTGGTGTCTTTCCTTTTAGTCCAACCTATCAAGACTCTTCGGACCTCTCCTAGTCTCTCTGACCTTCTGCTATAGCACTACATCCTCCTCCAATTCACCTCGTGAGTCCAAGATGCAATCCTCAATGGAAGGTAGCAATTGTAGTCCTTCATCTTCATCTAGCATAGATGGCTCATATAGGTGCAAGTTCTCACAGTTTACTACTGAGTACATCCTCATAAATGACGACATATCAAGTCGAAAGGCATTTTCTCCAACCTGATCCAAAATGGTGAAGGGTCCATATTGTAGTGGCTTGAGGTTCCATGCTTGACCTTGTAATTTATCCTTTCTCAAGTAAATCCAAAAGCTATCTCTGACATGAAGCTTATGTTCTCTCCTATGTTTATCGTGCCTAGCCTTGTACTTGGCTTGAGATTTCTCTAACTATTCTTTGACTTTGAGATGCATTTTCCAGATCCTCTCAATGAATTTGTTTTCTCTAGTCACCTCTATGTCTCGTGTCTCCTCCCCATCTTATTGTCCAACTGCTATGTCTAGCGGATTTGTAGGTATATATCCCAAGCATGCTTCAAACGATGACTCCACAGTGGATGTGTGTATTGCCTGGTTATACGAATGTTGAATGTAGGCTAAGGACTCGTCCCAAGTCCTTGGGTATTTGCTATTATACCCTCTAATCAACTGTACCAAAGTCTTGTTTACCACCTCTGTTTGTCCATCTATCTGTGGATGGAAAGTCATGCTCCTCTGTAACCTAGTATCCATCTTGTCCCATAAAGTAGTCCAAAACTTCCCCAAGAACCTGGAGTCCTTGTCAGAAACAATAGACTTTGCCAAACCAAAATGCACCCATACATTAGCAAACAAAAAATCTACTACCTCATGTGTTTATACTCTCTTTTACATGCCATAAGAATACACATCTTACTGAATCTATCAACAACAACATAGAGATAGTCATGGACATGGTTAGACATAGGTAATCCTCCTACAAAATCCATAGAAATGTCCTCCCATGGATGAGTAGATACCGACAAAGGCATATACAAACCCTCCTTCCTAGTCTTAGGCTTGTTGGTACAACAAAGTTTACATCCATGTATAAATTTTGATACTTCTTCCTACATATTGGGCCAATACACATACCTTTACAAGTGGGCTAGGGTCTTACCAACACCAAAATGTCCCGCTACTTTTGAGGTATTTGCTTCCCTCATCAATAGAAGTCTTTCTTCCTTAGACACACAAAGTTTCCCCATCAGTAGAGCAACCCGTCCTTGAGATAACATTCTTCAATCCCCATCCTTTCAGCCCCTTGGGACTGCAACTACTGAAATGTCTCCCCAAAGTCTTTGTCTTGGGAATATGCCTCTCCATAAGCTTCCTTTTTGAAGGGATCAACTCGAGAGACAGTGGCCAACCATGAGAACTTCTCCGTGTGGGCGGCCTAGACAACATGTCTCGACCAAGTTTGTACCACCACCCTTATTGTATTTTATCACCGGATGGAATTCTTTGGAGGAACCCCATCCATTTGTAGTGCCTTACTTGCTACAATTTAGATTGTGCTTGCAAATACTAGAGAGGTTTGTTGTCAAGTATGCACAATAGTTTCTTTACCTAACAAATAATGCTTTTTTGAACTAGTGCATACATTTCCTTATTATATATTGATTATCCTTTAATTCTTTGAAGTGAAAATTTCAAAATGATAGCATACGGGTTTTATTAGGTTGTGGAGCTAGATTGCTTCACAGTTAACATGCAATGGAAAGTGACTAGAAATACAGTAACCAACATCGGTTATAGTGGGACCAACGTCGGTAAAGAAAAGGAGGAACCGGCCGCGGTTAGGTCTAATCGATGCCGGTTACATGCGGCTAAGCACTTTATTTTTAAGTCACGGGTTTTAATATTGTTTTTGTTTTAAAGCAAATTTATTGGATGTAATTTCATGGCTAAGGTGCCCTAAGTTTATATATGCCTATATAAGTGAAAGCTAGGGTTTAGAAGAAAAATGAATAATGAGGAGGATTGGATTAGATCCTTGATTCTTCGATATTAAGAGGATGAAAACAAAGAAGAAGAAGAGAAAAAGGAACAGGTTACATGAAGATAGAGTCTCCATGGCGAGGAGCTCGTGACAGAAGGAAATAACATGTACATATGAATGGTGAGAAGAGGGTAACGTCTTCTACTATAATCGAATGGTGAGAAGAGGGTAACGTCTTCTCTTGTAATTCCTTCGGATATTTATTGTCTCATTGTAATGGCTTGCATAGTATGCAAAACACATAGCGTTTATTCTTGTAGATCCATATGTTGGTGAGGTCTTGTATTATAGATCTATGTAGATATAGTCTTGTATTGTAGATCCATGAGATCATATTGTATTGTTGATCCATGTAGATCTAGATATTGTAGAGGAGGTCGTCTTCATGTTTGCACAAGTTATGCGGTGATGGAGAGACAAACTTACTTCTTTGTGCATAATATTAGTTACACATCTAGTAGACCCATGTGAGAGGTCTTGTTTGCAGATCCACAGAGAACTTGGTTGCATTTCAGAGATGTAGTAGTTCCTGGTTATGTGAGATTTTTGGTGGTAGTATGGAGGCACGGTTTAGTGTACTCAGCAGATCCGGTTGGAGATTTGGGAGGAGGAGATACTTTTATAGAGATACATGTACTCTTATGCATAAGAGTTGGTTTGTAATCAATTGATATATATATATATATATATATATATATATATATATGAGATCTCTATCTTTGGTGGATGTAGCCCACATTGGGTGAACCACGGTACATGCTTGTTATGTGTGTGTACTTTTGTGTGATTTGGATTATTCTAGTTTATACTTCCACTGTTGTAGATTTTGTGGGGATGATTAGATCCGTATTTGCATGTTTGAATTTGATATTCTATAGTTGCAAATGTTTCCACATAGACCCATCCCCAACAACTGGTATCAGAGCGATGACTTTAGTTTTCAGAGCAAGGGTTTGCTTCATGGTTTTGTTAGTAGTTATTATTGACATGTATGAGAGCAGGGTTTATTTTTCCTAATGTGAAAATCACATGAAGAGATTTAATCTCAAGTGGGAGCTGGAAGAGTAAGGTTTCGAAATTACGGTGGCCGACGTCGGTTAAGTGGCAATCGACGCGTTGGCAAGGTGACCGTGGTCGGTTACTAAGTAGCCGGTTATAAACAAAAATCACAAATATGAAGAAATGGAAAGATGCATAGAATGTATCTTGTTTGCTGAGGTGTCCCAGTTCTTGGAGGCACAAACATGTTGGTCAGATTGTAGATCCAGATTATTGAGGTATGGTTTTATCTTGGTATTGCAGTGCTTATATTATTTTGGTTACACATGCATGTTTGGGAGTGCAGATCTAAATTTGAGAATGAGAGAAAAGGAGCAGTTATGCATCCTTTGGTGCAATTAGATGCAAGGGCTTCATTAGAGAAGCTGAATATAGTAGCACATAATGAAGACGGGGTTTCCATCAGAGAAACATGTTCTTCAAGTTGAAGATGTGGTTGAGTGTCTTGGTGCTGGTAAGGTGATGTGTTTTATCTTGATGCAATTTATTGCATGGATTTGTTGTATTTTTTTTTAATATGAGATTTGGATGCTTCTTAAATTGACTGGCTCAACTCAACTATCGACTTCGGTCGAAGTAGGCACCTGGTGTGGTGTGTTATGCCAAATTGTGTGGCATTGGGTTCGTTCTAGTAGCATTGACATCGGTATGAGAACTGAGAACCGAGGTTGGTCACTAAGGAACCGATACTAGTCAGATAACCATGGTTGGTTAGGGGATGACCGTGGTTAGTCTTTGTGGTAACTTATCTATATAAGGTTTTTTGTAGCAAGAGAGGGTAGATGGTTCTTTATCTTGGTTTGGAGGATCGAGTTTCTTGCACAGTGTACATGGTAGAGATGGTGTAGATCACTTCATGGTTTGGATCAGAAAGAGGATGGAGTTGGCTTGGTTAGTCCATTGAGACTTTGAGTCAGGTATCTCTATATGGTTCATGTTTTATTTCTTTTGTTTGGAGCAATTGATATTATGTTTGGATTGTGTGCAAAAATTTACACCATGGTTTCTTGGTGTTGTTTGAATTTTATTTCCCAGTTGTGTGGAATCTTGAGGACAAGGGTTTCTAGTCTAAGGATGAGATCCTCAATGAAAAGTCATGGTTAGACATAGTTGCAGGTAATGAGAGATGTTGAGTACATACGGATGGAAAGAAGGTGATTCACCTACTTCATAAGAAGTCCAAACTTCTATGATGTAGAAGTATTCTCAGAGAAGAAAGGGAATCAATTTTATAGTTCTTTCATCTGGTTTTATTTTCTCACTGACATATTAGATTTTGAGCTTGGTGTTAGAGGCGGTGCAGATTGGATACATGATGCACATGCAAAGTGAGGGAGATTGCTACTATTCAGAGTGGCAGCAGAGGCACTAGTTGGTTTTGGAGGACAGTCACAGATTTACAGGTATATTGAGTTTATTCCTTTATTGATTTGTAGGTATATTGAGTTTATTGATGTCACTTCGGTTTATTTTGTGGTGCCTGGATATCCCTACAGTTGATGGTTAGATTCAGCTGGGTGAAGATGATAGAGCAATTTTTCAGAGTTTTAAGGGTTAAAGGAGAAAATATGACTATTACAGAGACCGATTTCGGTTAAGATTAACTATGGTCGATCATCAGTAACCGTGGGTCGGTCGAGGTAGTGACCGGGGTTGGTTAGGAAACCATGGTCGGTTTGGTTACAGGTTTGACAACAATGTTTATTTACCATTTTTAGATGGTGCCCTTTGTTTTTGCTTTCATCTTGGTTGGTTTGTGCAGAGTATGTTGATGACATGTTTCGTTGGTATTTGCATTTGGTATTAGTGGCATGGTTTAGCATGGATGTTTGTTATTGACATTGATGAGCACATGATTCATATTTGGCTTTGGAGTTAGTCGGTGGCAGACTTGGAGCTTCTAGAGAGTGGTGATATGGATGGATGTACATGGTGAGTTTGTACATGTTGCATAAATTCATTTTTGTGAGTCTATGATGATGCAGATGTTTGATTTGCACATGGATGCTTTGAACATGAGTAGGGGATGTTTGTATTTCCTCTTGATTACTATATTACTCCTTGAGAGATGTTATCTACAAATGATTGTCTTGGACATGCTAGTTGTTTATGCAGGGTTGGATTTGTAGATTGCAGTGTTTGGATTCTTTGAGTTATACATGTTTGTAGATTGATCACCCATTATCAGCAGAGAACTCATTTGGGTTGTCTTTACTCAGATCCATTTTTGCTTTCGCATATTCTAGTTTGACTTGTCTTGGTTAGTTGCATTGATGGTTGTATGGAGACATAGATAGATGGATGGAGAACATGGTTGGTTTTACAGGTATGGCTACATATGCGATTGAGGCTCAAAACTTCAATTTGAGTGGGAGCTCTTGTAGGTGTGTTAGTCATGACGACTTGTTGCATGAGGAGCTAGGTTGGCTTATTTGTCTGATACCAACAATTGGTATGGTGTTACGGTTCAGTGGGAGCTTGAGGCTTGGTGTCACGGATAAGTTGTAGCTTCTGTAGGTTTGGTAAGTAATGGTTTTATCTTCTTGGTTTGAGAAGATGGTTTGATATTCTTGGTTTTATTTTTCTTTGAGATAATTGTTGAAGGAAAGAATAGATGGTCTTCATGGTGTGTTGAGGACAGTGATGTATAGGTACATGTGTACGTCAGAGGTTCAACAATTTATCTCCAAGTGGGAGATTGTTAGGTTGGGGAGCTAGATTGCTTCACAGTTAGCATGAAACAAAAAGTGACTAGAAATACAAAACTAACATCAACATCGATTCATGTGGGACCAACGTTGGTCGTGAAAAGGAGGAACTGCCGCATGCGGTTAGGTTTAACTTGGCACGGTTACTGTCGTGCGAAGCACTTTATTTTTAAGTCACGGGTTTTAATATTGTTTTTGTTTTAAAGCAAATCTATTGGATGTAATTTCATGGCTAAGGTGCCCTAAGTTTATATACACCTATATAAGCATGAAAGCTAGGGTTTAGAAGAAAAATGAATAATGAGAAGGATTGGATTAGATCCTTGATTCTCCGATATTGAGAGGATGAAAACGAAGAAGAAGAAGATAAAAAGGGAACAGTTACATGAAGACATAGTCTCCATGGAGAGGAGCTGGACATAAGGAAATAAGCAGTACATCCGAATGGTGAGAAGAGGGTAACGTCTTCTCATCAGATCTGAATGGTGAGAAGAGGGTAACATCTTCTCCTATAATTCCTTCATATATTTATCATCTCATTGTAATGGCTTGCATAGTATGCAAAGCACATAGCGTTTCTTCTTGTAGATCCACATGTTGGTGAGGTCTTGTATTATAGATCTATGTAGATCTAGTCTTGTATTGTAGATCCATGAGATCATATTGTATTGTTGATCCATGTAGATCTAGATATTGTAGAGGAGGTCGTCTTCATGTTTACATAGGTTATGCAGTGATGGAGAGACAAACTTACTTCTTGGTGCACAGTCTTAGTTGCACATCTGGTAGACCCATGTGAGAGGTCTTGTTTGCAGATCCACAGAGAACTTGGTCATAGTTCAGAGATGTAGTAGTTCCTGGTTATGTGAGATCTACTGGTGGTGGTATGGAGGCATGGTTTAGTGTACTCGGGAAGATCCGGTTGGAGATCTGGGAGGAGGAGATACTCTTGTAGAGATACATGTACTCTGTGCATAAGAGTTGGTTTGTAATATTTTGATGTATTATATATATATGAGATCTCTATCTTTGGTGGACGTAGCCCACATTGGGTGAACCACGGTACATGCTTGTTATGTGTTTGTACTTTTGTGTGATTTAGATTATTCTAGTTTATAATTCCACTACTATAGATTTTGTGTGGATTATTAGATTCATATTTACATGTTTGAATTTGATATTCTATAATTGCAAATGTTTCGCGTAGACCCATCCCCAACAGGTTTACCTCCTGAAGCAACATTGTGCCCATAGCGGCATTTGTCTCTACTTTAAAGGGCTGTTGTAAATTAGAAAGAGCAAGTATTGGAGCATGACTAATCTTTTATTTCAATAACTTAAAGGACTTGTATTGTTCCTTACCCCACCAAAACCCTTCTCAAGCTTCATGCCACTTTGTGTGTAGAGGTGGTGCAATTATGAGAAGCCTGGAATGAACTTCCGCATATACCGTACTATTCCCACAAAGCTCCTAATCTCGTGGATCTGGTTGGTGTTGGCCAATTGGTGATGGCTTTCACCTTCTTTGGATCCACTCGTAGCTCTCCCCTTCCAACCACGTGCCTAAGATTGAAAAGTGACCGCTTGACAAATTCACATTTCTTCATATTACAAAGCAATTGTTTCTCCCGAGAATTTGCAAGACTTATTGCAAATGAGTTTGATGTTCTTCCCATGTGGAATTAAACATCAAGATATCATCTAGATATACAATGACACACGAATCTATGAAATCCTACAATACATCATTCATCAATCTCATAAATGTAGCGGGTGTATTGTATAAAGAAAAGGAAGTACTAACCATTCAGACAAACCATGTTTTGTCTTCAAGACGATTTTCCATATATCCTCCTCCTTCATTATGACTTTGTGATAACCAGACTTGAGATCCAACTTCGTGAAGAATTTGGCATGCTAAAGCTGGTCCAAGAGATCATCTATGCGGGGAAGTGGATATCTATTCTTTAAGGTGATCTTGTTCAAAGCGTGGTAGTCAATGCACATTCTCCAAGAAGCATCCTTCTTTGGCACCATCACGATAGGTTAACCACATGGTCAGGTGCTCAGATGTATCACCCCTTGGTCTAGTAGTTCCTGGATTTGTTTTATTATTTCAATAGTATACAACAAGGATTACCTATACAACTTGATGTTCGGTGAGAGGAGACTCTAAAGAACAATGAATTTCATGCTTTACTTCCCATTTTGATGGTAACCCACTAGGAGCTTGAAAACTTCATGAAAAGACTGAATAATACTATCTAAATCTTGTTTTCCCTGGTTATAAATCTCTAAAACTTCTACCCCATCTTATTTACCCTTTAACGAAGTAAACAAAAATGATTATGATTTTCTGAATAAGTTGTTTTGCTTGGTTAGCACTCACCATAGTAACTGTTTCTTATGCTTTGGTGTGCCTGGATATTGTAGTTGATTCCATCCTCGACCCATATGTACCGATTTTCCTTCTCGTAAATATGGCATCCTTGATATACAAGTAAGGACTCCCGAAAAAACAACAAAAGCTTTAAGTGGAATAACATCAACTTCCAATACATCAATATAATGGGAATTTATCCCAAACTTGACCTTACATCTTTTTGTCACCCAAATTTCAACACCCTTCTTCACCCAACCCAAAGGATAAGGGTGTGGATGCTCGTAAGTCTTAAGACCAAGCTTCTTTACAATCGCTCAGAAATCAAGTTATACCGAGAATTGATATCAACCAAATCATTTACCTTACTTCTCTTGATTTGGATTTTGATCTGGAATAGTTTACTCATCTCCTCTTCCTGGCATTCCATGTTGGTGGTCATGCATCCAAGCCTCTCATCTACATCAAAGTCATTTTCAATTTCCAGCTATCATGGACTTCTTTGAGTCCTTGGTTCGGTTCTTTGGATGTAACTCGGATGCAACTTTCGACATGTAGCATTAATATGACCATTGATATCACAGTTCTTGCAAAAATTCTTGGGATCTTTACAAGTATTTAAAGTAGTGGCAGTTTTTTTACCTTTCCATTTCCACTTACCCTTGTTACTTATTTGCCCATGTTATTTCTTCTGTTGATTTGTCAAATGTTTTGCCCTTGGATCTGCTTCTCCTTACTTCTTTTCATCATCTATGTAGTATGCTTACACACATGCCTTATTGAGATCTTTGGGATTTGTGGAGATGACTTTTCTTCGAAGGTGAGTGTGAAGTCCTCCCAAGTACTTAGTCATAATATCTTCATCCTCCAAGTCCATGTTCAGCAACATGGTCTGCCTCTGAAACTTCGTAGTATAGTCCTACACATTTTGACCACTACCTTGTCTAAAATAATGCCATTGAATCATTTGGTCAGTATTGTGGCTAATAAGATAGAAGTTATCTCTATGAAATTCTTTAAATTCTTGCCAAGATTTCACAATAGGACGTTTCTTCTTTCACAAGTGGCTAGATGGGTTTCCCACCAAACCAGAGCGTGTCCCTTCATTTTGAGACGTGTAAAGGTGATCCTCTGTGCCTTAGTGACATTATGGATGCTAAAGTAGACTTCTAGCTGTTTTAACCATTTATCAAGCAACTTTGCATCTACTTTTCTTTCAAAGCTTTTTAATTTCAACTTTCGTCTCAACTTTAAAAGGAGCATGATCAGATTTTATCTTTTCTCTTGCATTTGAATTCTCTTCTTCACGTTCTTCCCCATAATCCTCCTCATGGTGGCTCCTCCCTGTGCCAAATTTTTCGCCTAAGCCTTGAACCACTAATTTCATGGAGTCTAGATTAACAAAAGCCATCTATTGTAAATCTATAAGTTCTTCTTGTCTTCTAAACATCCTATCCATCATGGTCTCCAACATCTCGATTCTAATGACCAAGTTATCTTCCTCCATTTGTCACCAAATTTTCTTTTCCACATTTGGAATGCAAGGTAAAACCTTTTTGCCTTTAGATCTCGTCATTGTCATACAAATCCAAGAATGAATACCACAGTCCTGGATACTTGTTAGCTATGATACCAAAATGATCTGTAAACTATCTACTTTGGAATTGTTCACAAAATCACAATTAAAGACTGTTGTTCTACTTTCGATTAGAAAATGACAGAGATAGCTTAGTGAATGAATTTGCATATGCTTAGAATAAAAAATTGCAGGAAAGGAAAGAATATAAACTAGTTAACACCAAATATTTTTTTATCCTGAAACCACCAGAGAAGGAAAACCAAAGATCAGAAGGGAAATTTCTCTTTCTTCCCATTTTTATTGGCCAATTCAAATAAGATGTACAAAATTTACAATAAGTATGAAAGAGAAGTAGATAATATCTCACACTTCCTCCCAATTACTTGCTTGCTCTACCTCAACACTCCTTTCTTCTACAAACACAATTCCAAAGATTAAGAATTCCTTTCACGACTTGCTTTGTCATGCTTCGACGCCCCGTACTCTTCTTCTTCCTACATGTATTTATAGCCCTTCTCATGTCCTCCCATGCATTGGAGGATGGGAAAGGTCATGGAGGAGAAGAGACACAGAAAACCCTTCCAATTCTAGGACTATTAGTTTTGAATTTTATTTTTCTGTCTCCAAAAGAGCCGTGACCGACCGCCCCAATGCGGTTGGCGGTCACAGGATCTGTCGCCCTGGTTGGGTGGTGATTCTACAACTGTCACTCTGCACAGAGTGGCGATTATGTTAACATAAGGACAAAACATCCATTTCTTCATTTTAATTCTTTGGTGTTGGCTGATTTGATGAATTAGAGTCATTTTGGATCCCTATGGATCAATAATGGTACGGAAAAAGGTGAGCATTAGCTTTTATGTTAGGAGAGGAAAAAGATGAAGATGGAAGTTCATAGAACTAAAATGAAGGGAAGGATGAAGAGACAAATATGGATGTTGATCTAGTATGTATAGGAATATGGAGCAAGACCGAATGAAGAGGCATGTGGAAGAAGAAACCAGAGAGAGAAGTGGGACAAAGAGGCAAGTGTGAGATTGTTCTACAAGGATCAATACAAAACCTCATACACATCAAAGAGGTTACACTCCAACGGTGACGTGAATGCTCCAAGTAATCAACAAGAAATTGAACACAAAGGAAAATCAAGCATGAAATAATAGGTCTACTCATTCTCATAGATCAAATAGAAATGGTACATATATAGGAGTGTTGTGTAACTCCCGTGCATGACACATGAAACCCTAATTACACCTAATGACCTATGATCTCACTAAGCAAGATGACTCACCATGTGAGGTGGAAAATACGTCGAGTGATGATGAGGTAAGTCACACACACCAACACCCCCCTTCATTAAAGATGAGTTAGAGGTCATGGAAAGTCGAATAGAAAGAGAACTCCCATAGACAACTAAGAAATATGTGCTATATGGGGCCTGAAAACTAAAGGCCTTATAAGGTACCCATGTACAAATAACATCTCTCTAGAAAAAGAAGAAGAGGAGAAGAGGACTATAAAGCCCAAAGAAGATGGGGGTGGCTGCAAAGGACCTCACCCCAAGAAGAGACCGCAAGTGAAGAAACTTCACCTCAATGAAGGGCTTGGTGAAAATATTTACAACCTGATCATAAGTATGATAATACTGCAAGTTGATGATGTCATCATGAATCAAATTCCAAATGAAGTGCATATTGATATTGGTGTGCTTTGTTTGCTGATGCGAGAACCAAATTCTTACAAATCGAGATAGTGCTCATGTTATTGCGAAAAGATAATAGTAGTCCAATGAAAGTGAATACCAAACTCTATTAAGATTCCTTGTAACCAAACAACTTTTGTGGCAATGTTAACTACTCCTCTCGTAGTCTTTCTCTGTAGATGATATGAAAATTGCATTCTACTCCATGCTAGACCAACTAACAAGACACAAACTTAGATAAAAACTATAGATTGAGGTAGATATTTGATAATCTAGATCATCGACCCAATTAGAATCAGTAAATCCAACCAAGTCAATATCTATCCCTCCTAGATAGTGAATGCCATCTATATAAGTGCCATAAACATATAGTAAAGGATCCTCTTAGTTTCTCTCTAATGTAACTCATGAGGCTCCTACATAAATCTAGACACATGATCCCAACAACATACGAAAGATCCAGATGAGTGTGAGTCAGGTAAATCAAGCTCCCCACCAACTATCGATAAAGGGTACCATCAACCATAGGAGTAGAGAAATCAGAAACCAACTTAACCCCGAAAATGAAAGGAGTAGGAGAAGGCTTAAATCAAGACATGTGAAATCGAGCTAGCAAATCAAGGGAGTACTTAGGCTACAAAATTACAATTCCCTGAATTAGATCAGAAATATGAATCCCAATAAAGTAATGAAGCAATCCTAAGTTAGACATGGAGAACTTGTTGGCTAAGGAAATATTCATAGAATCGATGATCAAGGAAGAGCTACCCATGATCAACAAGTCATCAACATACAAAATGAGGATGAACATGGAGTCATCCTACCACAGAATGTAAACATTAGGGTTAGAGTGACACCGAGTGAACCCTGATACAAGTAGAAAGGAGTCCATCTTGGCATACCAAGTCTGAGGGGCTTATTTAAGGTTGTAGAGGGACTTCTTTAACTTGCAAACGAGGGAGGGATTATGGACATAACCCAAATGTTGTTCCATGTAGATTTATTTCCTTAGGTCCCCATGAAGGAAGGCACTCTTAATGTCCATCAGGTGGACTTCTCATCTATTCACAATAGCGATGGTGAGGGTCAGTTGAATAGAAATCATCTCTATAACTCGGAGCAAAGGTTTCTAAATAATCAACCCTGGATAACTAAGAGAAACCTTTAGCTACAAGTTGTGCTTTAAACTTTTAGATTTCTCCATCAACACCATACTTTGTTCGGAACACCCACTTACACCAACAATTTTTCTTCCTTTTTGAAGAGGGGTGAGATCCCAAGTATCGTTATTCATGAGTGAGAAATACTCATCATCCATGGCATAATCCCACTCAAGAATACTAGAAGCCTCCCGGAAAAGACTAAGGGTAGAAGAAAAGGTGAAGAAGGAGTGACGTCTAGTGAAACTCGAGTGATTATTTCTCTTATCCAAAGGATCCCCAATCCACTCTCTAGCACTATGAAAATTCTTCCTAGCCTAATTAGGACAAGAGGTGAGTCAAGATCATAATCTATAGATTATTCACTTGAGTGAGAAGGGAAAAAATTCCTCATCATCACTAGTGTAAAAATTGGAAGACTCTGAAGCATGAGGGTTGGGAGGAACATGAGGATCAAGTGGAGGAGGAGCATGCTCAACAACATCATCATACGAAGAGTCGAATAAAATTAAGTGACCTCTAGAGGGTGGAGAAGTAGAAGTCGAAGATGAATCATTGAATTTCACACTTCTCTTGATATAAATTTGATGAATAGTAGGGTTCAACAATCTATACCCTTCTTCGTCATCAACATACCCTATAAAAATACAAGGTCTAGACTGTGGTTCCAAATCCTTGCATTTCATTTTTGGGAATCTGGGCCATAACATTAGATCCAAAGACACAAAAGTGCTCGACATCAGTTTGTGTCCAAACCAAGATTCAAATGGTGTCATCCCTCTTACTTCCTTGTGTGGAACATGGTTCGAATCGAATGTAAAAATCTCAATTCACTACTTCAGCCCAATACTACAGAGGAAGGGATTTAAATTGAACCATATAAGTGGCTATCTCCTTAAGTGTTTGGTTCTTTCTTTCTGTAACTCTATTTTGCAAAGGGTTATAAGCAACTATACACTGAAAAGTAATCCCTTTAGAGGTACAACAATCTTAAAACTTATTAATCACATACTCACTTCCATTGTTGGTTCAAAGAACCTTGATAGATCTTTCATCTTATTTCTCAACAAGAGCCTTAAAGTATCGAAAGTGATCGAAAACTTCAGACTTTAGCTTAAGAAAATACACCCAAGTGTAACGCGAAAAGTCATCAATGAAGGTAAGTATATAAAGGATTTAGTAAAAAAAGGAGATGGGAATGGTCAGAAATGTCACTATGAACAAGATCTAAATATGAGTAGCTCTCAGGATTTTCCTTTTCCAAAACTTTCTTTGGGGTGCTTTCCGAGGGCATAACCCTCACAAAGACCCTTAGAAAATTTGACGGGGTAACCCATTGACCATTTCATTTGGCTCAATTATTCAAGGTAACAATAGTTAAGATGGCTAAAATGCTCATGCCATAACTTTCTAACCTCATATACATGAGTGAGAAAGGTAGTGGGCGTCGAATCAAAAGTAAAGTGGGAGAAGGTATACAACCATAAACAGTGATTTACCTTTCCCTCAGCCCACAATAGTGTAAAGTGAAGCTCAGAATAATCATTGAGTTAGGACCAAATTCCATTTGCATTCCTTCACCAAGGTGAATGATTTAGTAAACCGATATGAGATTGGGAACACTCAACACTTGGTTAAATGATCCACCATCCATCTCTATCAATCCACTACTAGAAACCGACACCGTAGTGTCATCACCCAACATGATTTGGGACATGCCACATGGCTCGATGTTGGAGAACTCAACATGCAAAGGATCCATGTGGTTAGAGGAACTAGAATCAATAATCCACTTCAACCAAGGAATAACTCTAGATATAAGGGCATTTCCTTTCTTCTTCTCAGATTTAGACTCTTTTTCTTTGGAAGACTCAACTTTTGAAGCATTGTGTTTGATAGACTCAGGAACACCTATGTTATTCTTCTCAAGTAAATGAGTTAGGTGATCGATTTTTTTTCATACACTGATGTTCTTCATGGCCAGTCTTCTTGTAATAGGAACACTTACACTTTTCCTTCTTCACTTTGGGCTCAAAAGTAGAAGTGTTCGTGTTAGGTTTGGTTTGGGCTTGGTTGGTCTTGGTTTCCTTCTTCAGTTGGTCCTTTTTCTCTTTCTTCTTTTAGTTTTCTTTCCCTTACCAAGTACTTGCTACAAGGGCATGTGACTTGGATTTGAGAGCCCACATTTGAATGAGTTTTCTTAACCTTGAATGAGTTGGGATGAAAAACTATCAAATGAGGTCATTTTCCAATCTTTTGCCTAGAGTGGATTTTGTGGCGTGGAAAGTCAAAATGAAGACAAAGTATTCGAGATCTAACTTAGAAATAATTAACAAGATCAACTGGGAATATTTCTTCTCTACTTTACATTCCTTTAAAATTAATTTGTTATGGAGGAACAATAAGAAGAATGCATGTAGGTTTTCAAAGTCACTAGGATTTAATCCTAATAAATCATTTTCCAACCCATGCACTCTCATGTCATCTTGTTGTCCGAACATAATGTCTAGCATTTTCCATGCTTCATTAGGTGTTTCAGACGACTCAATGTGGAAGAGAAAGTCAATATAAATAGACATATAGAGAAGACAAGGCTTCGTCACATCGGTTCAACCACTTAGATTTTTTGGGCTCATCATTAGGTTTAGTCTCAATTCCCATGGTGATGTGAAATAACCATTTACCCCTTAGTTTCATTACCATTTTCGATCTCCATTCAAAAAATTTGAATGACATGAGCAAAGGAATTGAAAGAGCATCCATCACGAAGAGAGAGAAATAAGGGGCAAAAAGAGAAAGAGATACATAACCACCCCATAACAATATTATCACCCCCTAATTTTGGCACTTTATAGTTTAGTGTGTTGATTACAATTAGGTGTGAATGTGCGTCATGAAATATTCGGTCACTCACCTTGCAATCAACATAATAATGTGCAAGTGTGTGTAGACCATAATCAAGTTCTAGCGATTGCAAAAGTTCGTCACCATAAGCAAGCACAAAACGAGCTAAAAGTAAGAGAAGGGGAGAAAACATAGTCTTGGTTTGAGAAATAAAATCTTACATCACAACAGAAACCCCCTTGCCACAAGATGTGGCGGAGGTGCTCATTAGTCTGCAAGCAATAACAAGGGTGATACAATGCAAAAATGACTCAAAATGAGTCCAAAGGACCTCCAGGATGTAAGAAAAGATCCTAGAAGGAGAAAAACACTTAGAAGGGTGCTACATACTCCATAAATGATTAGCAACAAAAACATCTAAAAATGTTAGTTTATGCACTTTAAATTTCTCCAATTAATTTAATTTTAAAAATTAAAATGATTAAAAAATGCTATTAAAAATAGTAATACATGATAAATTTCTAGTAATTAATTAAAATAAAGAACTCCTAATTAAATTCACCCCTAAATTAACCACCTCCTAATAAAATAATAGATCATAATTTATTAAAATTAAGACCTAAATTTTAATTAACCCCCTTAAACACACTAAGAACACCACCCCTTACCCTTGGAAACACATTTAAAAATAAAAAATAAACTAAGCTAACAAAACTTAGGTTAAAATTTGAAAGGTTTAAGCGGGAAGGAGGGGGCAGTAAATGGCCGCATGAGGACAAGTTGGTGAGGGTCAAGCTAGATGGGGAAACTCCACCACATGGAGCAAGCTATGTGATCCATTACATGGGGGGCTTGAGGGAGACAGAGATAAGTCGAGGCAAAAGGGCTCGGCCAACGAGGAGGATGTGAGCAAAAGGCTTGGGTGAGTGGTGGTGAGTTAGATAGATGCCAAGGTAACCAATCGTGGGTGAGGCAACATGGCGGGTAGGAACGAGAATAGGCAGCAAAGTGCGAGAACAAAGTGAGTCCTAGGTGTTGACGAGAATGGTTGGTGCAGGCCATGCAAAGGGGTAAGCCACCCATGGCGGTGGCACGACAAGCTAACCAGGGGCCTAGGTAGGAAGGAACAAGATGAGATGTGAATAGATCTCATTAGAGCCGTTAGAAATAAAGCCAACAAAACATGTTTGTAGAGACTGGTTGAGACACATGGGCTAGCAAAACTGAGTTAATGCGACGACTAGGTCAAAAAATGAACAAGCCACACAAGGCATGATCTCACAAGACAAGAAATGCAAATGGTGAGATGGTTAAATCCAGATAAGGGTGAGTTTTGGGAGATCCACACTCGAGCGAGCAAAAGAAAAAGTGGTGAGTATGGAACAAGCCAAGATAAGGCAAGACAACCCTTTCACAAAGTAAAAGTTAATACACAAAGTACCAAAGAACATGAATTCACACATATGCAATAAATAAAAACCCAAATCGATGCAGATAAGAACACACACTAAGTCACCAAGGAAAACAAGGAGAACCCGACAAGTTAGAAGAAGAATCCAACTCACCGAGTTGGGGAGGAGGAGCTCACCCATCTTTGCAGGGGGCTCTACCGAAATGGGGGAGGGTGCAGAACGAGTAGGGTTCAAGGAAGCAAAAATAGAGGAAATGAGGTTCAAACAAACCAAACCGTAAACATTTTCCCAAAAAATTAGAAATTTAATGAAAAATTAAATTTGATAAAACCAAAAGAGAACTTACCTCCGAGATAGAGCTTCCTCTAAAGTTAGCTGTAATTAGCTAGATTTGGTGAAGAAAGTACTGAAACTTGTACATGCACAACCAAAAAACTAGCATAAACTCCAAAACGATATCTTGTTAAAACCAAAGAAGCAAGATTTTAAAAATGATAAAAAAAAACTTGCACAATAAGCACTAATAATGAAACCATAAGTAATTAACAACCAAAATAAATGATTACACGTTTACCAAACAACCACTCGATACCACATGAGATCATTCTACAAGGTTTGATACATAACCTCATACAAATTGAAGAGGTTACACTCCAACGATGAAGTGGACGTTCCAAGTAATCAACAAGAAATCGAACACAAAAGAAAATCAAACATGAAATAATTGGTCTACTCATTCTCATAGCTCAAATAGAAAGGATACATATATAGGAGTGTTGTGTAACTCTCATGCATGACACATGGAATCCTAATTATAACTAACAACCTATGATCTCGTTAAGTGAGAGGACTCACCATATGAGGTGGACAAGACACCAAGTGATGATGAGGTAAGTCACACACACCAACGATGAAGGAGTTGGGGATGAGATAATG
Organism: Taxus wallichiana var. yunnanensis; assembly: GCA_018340775.1. Lineage (NCBI taxonomy): Eukaryota > Viridiplantae > Streptophyta > Pinopsida > Cupressales > Taxaceae > Taxus > Taxus wallichiana. Next base: position 828,724,400 of record CM031234.1, read on the forward strand.
ATGAAGAGGGAAAATTGGTGGATGAAGTGTAAGTGGGAAAGATGGGGTGGCATAGGGAATTTTAATGAAAGAAGAGCGGGAATGGGAATGAGTTGATGAAGGTTGAGAATAATATATGGGTTGAAGGGAAGATGATGCAAGAGAGTGTTTGTTGACTAGAGGTTTGTAAAGGAGTTCCTATCTATGGTACTAGTAGGGAGAGGAGGGGAAGGAACAAATAAAGACAATGAAGATATTGCATGGGAATGAAGTGTGAAATAATAAACATCGTGAGGGTGGGAGTAAATAGAGGAAGATGAGGAAGAGAAGATAAATGACATAGGGGAGGTACTTAGGGGTAGGTGTGCGAAAGAAGCAGGGTGAAGAAAGGGTTTTAAATGTAGAAATAAAGGTTACGAAAGGAGTCAATAAGTGAGTATGACAACTAAATGGTTAGGTGACTATGAAATGGAGCAAAACAAAGAAGAGGAAAATTGATAAAATAATGTAGATGGATTATAAGGGAATGGAATCTTGAATGAAGGAATGTAGAAAGGTCATAAGTGATAAGGGGAAATGACTTGTGTAGAGAAAGAGAGGTGGAGAAGCTTGAGACAAGTATATAAGAATAAGTTTGAAGATGTCGACGAGGAGAGGGACGATGGAAATGAGAGGTGAAGTGGAACGTATATGAGAAAAAGAAGAATACTTGGGAGGCATAATATAAATAAAAAGGAAGATGATGCAAATAGGAGAAATCTAATGAGAGGATGGAATCTAAAGGCATGACAATGTGGAGAATGAGGAGTAGAGTAGGAAAACACAAAAGTGGGTATGGGTGGTAGAAATGAGGAGTACAAATCTAGAAAGATAAAAAAGAGGCGAACCGAGAAGGGAAAATTGAACGAAAGAGGAGGCCAAAGATGAGGATGAAAGTATGTTGGGGGAAGAAAGGGGATAAGTAAATGAGGACAATGAAGTTAAAATATGGGAGGATGGTAGAGGAGCTATACATATGGAGATGGAAGATTTATATAGGATTACATGAGAAGAGGAGAAATGATGCATGATGTAGATGAGGAGTACAAAGTTAGAGAATGGTAAGAAACAAGATATGAGAATAATGGTATAAAAAGACGATCAAGAAGAGGGTGACCAAGTAAAATTTCCAACCTGAAAAGGGAGAGACATAATAATATAGGGAAGGATTGGATAGTGTTATATAGGGAGTGATTTGGCGGGATGGGTGATTAGAGGAAGGATTTGATTGAGGATGGTGGTGATGGTGGGAGAAGTGAAAAGGGTGGTATTACCTTGAGGAGTGTCCTCAAATAAGATTCCCATGTTGTATAAGTGATCAAGTAGAATTCTAAGTTAAATAATAGAGATGTAAAATTTGATTTGATAGGATGATGGGAAGCAGGTGGTGGTTAAAGGGCTAGTTGAGAGGGGAGAATATGAGGAAGGAATGGTCAAATTAAGATATTAAAGGGTGTTAGAGGAGGAAGTGTTAAACGACAAACTTTTCTCAAGGAGAATCCTTAAGTAAGATTTCTTTGTTGTGGGAGTGATTAAGTAAGATTGCCAAGCTAAGAGATCAAATATGATAATGGATGATGTGAGAAGATGAGAGGATAGTGGTGGTGACTTAAAGGTTAGGAGGGGTGGAAAAAATGAAATGTGGGATGTGAGGATGGAGGAAAATATGCATCAAGGAAGTTTTAGCTCGAGGAGTGACCTCAAGTGAGATTCTCATGCTGCATCGGTGATATGGTAAGATTCCCAAGCTGAGAGATTAATTATGATGAGATTGTGGGATGCAGGTGGAGATGGTTGGAAGGGAATATTGTGGTGGAGTTTCCATCAAATGATGTGGGTAATGTGTGGATGGAGAAAGATATATAGCAGGCAAGGCTTAGCTCAAGGAGTGACCTCAAGTAAGATTCCCATGCTAAATGGGTGATCAAATAATATTTCCAAAATAAATATGCATGATGGTTGGTGTTAGTGTTATTGTTGATGTAATTGAAGCATTGCTAAAGGAGGATGTGCAACAAGAGAGGTTTAGTGCAAAAGGGTTATCTCAAATAAGATTCCCATTTTACATGTACATTCAAATAAGATTCCCATACCTTGATTGTAGACATGGAGACAACGATAATGAAAAATAAGATGATGAGAGGAGAGTGGATATAATGAGGAGTGGCGAATGGAAAAGGGGAATTGGTGATGAGGGATGTGATTAAGAAAAATGAAGAGTGAGTTTTTTCCATATGGATGGTTGGGCAGATGATCATGGAAAATGAATTTTCAAAGGAAATGATTTCCATGGTGGTGGATGAGGTGTTGTTGGATAACGAACCCAACTTAAGGAGTACCATGAAGTAGGATTTGCATGTTGTAATGATGGTCAAGTAAGATTCCCAAGCTAAATGGGGTGAAATGTGGTGAGATTAAGTTCATGGATGATTGGAAGTGGATAAGTGAGAGGTGGAAGAGAGATGCGGAAAAACAATTTGATGATCTTGCACAAACATCCATACATTTTTAAGCATCTTCATTTTAATGTAACACACAACAAGATGCACCATAATAAGAGATATTATGATGAACTTGTTGTAATGTGCATCGAGGAATGACTCAAATATGTAATTTATGAGTAAAACATATAGCTTAGGATAAGAGACAACATGATATAGATAATTATGATGGCCTCGTATGATATACACTGAGACAATATACAAGCTATGATATATGAAAAATGAGAGGAAAAACAAGTAACATATTAGAGGAAACATAAGAATATAAAAGATCAAGATGCCCTTGAGATATATGCATAAATGAGATACAAGTTATGATAAGTGTAATACATGAAAACATAGAGCATATAAAGCATTCAGAAAAATCGAATGATGACACATATAAGATATGGAGTAAATCATATGTTTTATTTTTGTATCTATATTTTTAATGGTTTTTAGGAGAGTCACGTGATTATGAATGTGTAATTTCATGGGATACACAAGATGAGATGATAAGTATGAACATGTTGATTTACGGGGTGTGAATATGACAAAACATTTGCAGTACATTAGGACTGGGAAGGACACAAACTCATGTGAGACGAGCATGGAGAAAATCATTAATTAAACAAATTCTATCAATTACCAAGCAACATACTAACCCTTCATTCCATCGAGATTCAATGTGTGTCTATGTGAGTAGATTATTGCTTGAGGGAAAGTTGTTAAGAAGCAATAAATACATACACATTAACCAATGTGTGGGTGTGTAGTGGAAATATCACTTTTAGATTGCCACTAATGGAAGGTAATTTTAAACCGTGTATTTATCCACTACCAATCAACCGTCTATAGCCCCAATGAAGATACATATGATTCTAGTCACAACATTTCTATATTGCCAACACGACATCTATAGCCCTAGTAAAGATACTAGAAAGACCCCTTTATGACAGCTTTTGATATTGCATGACCTTACTTATTTTATCTGTCTTGTTTTAAAAAATGACATGATATTCAACTCTCTCTTGGGGGGTCAGAACCACTATAGCTTTATAAAGGAGATGGAAGTGAAAATAGCAATGCCATGGGCTATAGTGTGACAACTATGGTCATGTGGTCTTTACAACAAGATTTTAACTATGTGTATATTGTGGGGATCTCTCAAAAGATGAAGTCATTCTTCAATCCACCAAGTAATGAATACTATGTGAAAGCACCCCAAACTCTACAAAGCAAATAACAAATCTAAACAAGGAAGGCTAACACCATTTCCACCTAATTATCTAGGGCTTTAAGTCTAGGAATGCAACATTAAGATAAAAGCTTAAAGGAATGCTTAACTAGTATGAAAACAATGCAAAATCTAACTAAACATGCCTACTAATATGCTCAATTACCTAACATGGGCCTAATAAATGTGAGAGGGAAATCAAATGGGTATGGTTATTACTCCAAACAATAGTGAAATGACCTCTCCAAATGACTTATTAAGTCACTTTAGATATTCATCTACCAACCTTGTTGAAGGCTTTAGTCAAGGATTGAACTTGGCTATATATCATATTTATTAAATGAGATGCAAATCAAAGCATGGTGTAAAGTTGGAAGGTAGTACTTAGTCTTATTTATAGTTTTTCCTTTGAGGAAAACTTGCATCTTGGTGCATGTGGGACTAAAAGTACAAAGAATATTTAGAATTGATAATCATGATTAAGCTTTGCTAATCATAATTAGTGAATTACCAAGTGATTAAGAGGTATGAAGCCTTAATCAACCATTTAGGGTCAACTAGGAGGCTAGGATAAGCTTTTGAAGCTTGCACGAGACATTGTGGAGGAAAGTGGGGTGATTTTGAGTGGTCATAAGAGGGGTTTGAGCCAATAGTAGGGTATATTGACCAAAACAAGGGCAAAATAGGCTTAATTAGCTAATAACGCTAATTGTTTCCCGGAAGAGGATAACAACTTACGATTTGACGTCAATTGGCATCCTGAATGTGGAAAAGGGTGGATAATTAGCAAAGCAGTGTTAATTAACTAGAATAGAGGGAAAGCGTTAGTTAATTAGAAATCACTAATTATAATGGAAGTGGTAAGAATGAGAGTGATTTGCATGCGTTCGGTAATAAGATTGCAAAAGCGGGATATATGTGTCTACATTTGCCCCTGTTTGAGGTGAAGTTAGTGAATTCAATTCAAATATAGTAGACAATCATAAACATGTAAGTTTTGAAGAAAAATTAACGGGATGAAGGATGCCCCCATGAGTGTCGATGGGGTGATAGAAGAAGTAAATTGACGATCGAAAAGATGATTGAAATGGATAGAAGAAATAAGATATCGTGGGCGTGAAACCCTTGGTTTTTTTAGAAGAAAAAGGATAGGGATAAACATGGTTGTTTATTGCCCTAGGTGATTTGGAAGAAAAATTAGTAATGATAATAAATGATAATTGAGAAGAAATGATTAATGGAGAATATAGGACAAGCCCAATCTTCGCATCCGGCCTTTCAATAAGTAACTGGTTATATCATTTTGACCCCTAGGTCTACATCATCAGACTTTATTAAAAATAAACAAAAGTTTAAGATAACATGAAAATCTAAATTACTAACAATTGTTTACTACTAAAAATATGTAACTCCATGCAACATACATTATGCAATGTAATATGAGAAAGTAAAATGATATTTAGCTCCATGCAACATACAAAATGCAATGCAATACGAGAAATGAAACCAATTAACCAAACAAAGAAACCAGTAAAATCACACTTACTCAAACAAATAACGTTTAAGATAGTTGCACCAATGTTTTTGTTATCAAGTTGCGATTCCCGAATGTTCGTGTTCAGAAGCGAAAAGGATTAAAAATGGTGCCCCAAGCAAGGAGACATGCGATGGGAATAACGAAGGACATAAGTAGTCCCATGGAAAATCTTTCATGTGCTACGACACGAGTCTCTAGCAACTCACTCTTGCATGGGAGTATCGACATAGTATGTAGCCTAGAATGGACGTAGATCACGATGATCCACAAGTCGTTTGAGACCAGAACAAGCAAGAACCATAGAAAGATGCTTTGTAAGACATATTTTGATGTTCAAGGATAATGCAATATACATAGGCTTTAGTTGCGTATATGTTGTTTACCATTTTTAAAAAAAATTTAAATTTTTGCAATTTTTTGATTTTTAACGATTTATCATTTTTTTGAAAAATTGTGATTATTTTGATTGATTTTTTTATACAGAAGAAAATAGTATGGAGGAAATGATGTAGTCATGTGACGTTGCCAAAAGTGACCACGAGGCAAAAATATGCCTCGGGTAATAAAAAAAGTTGTTGGGATGCAAAAACATGCCCCAAGGCAATTAAACCGGCACTAAAATAATTATTTATTAAAAATAATCATCACAACGAGTGTTAGAAGAAATGAGAAGAACCACGATGGTTTAAGGGTGCCTTGGGGGCAAGAAACACATCATGGGAGGTAAAAATGGGTATATAGGCCATCGCGACCAATTCATTTACTACATTCACTTACCATTTACTGTTGATCGGAGCTCTGACCTACAGGAGAAGATGGCGAGGGTGCGGAGCCAAAAAACACCTTGTGCGAGATCTAGTGAGAGAGCACACGAGGCTCCCAAAGCGGATGGACCCTGTGTACACAAAGCTCTCCTTTACCCTTGTGAATTGTTAGCATTTAATTTTGATTATTTTGCACACATTTTTAGGGTAGATCTAGGGTTTTCTAGCGGTAGAAATGTGCAGGCGTGGCCCTAGGGTTGCGCATGTGCTACATTGTACATGGGCGTGTATGATCACTTACGATGGTCACCTGGACCGTATTGAGCGTTACACATCTATGACATTTGGAGTGATAGATATCCCCTGGTGTGGTATGATAGTGTTTTTAGGAGGTGCATGGCCGATCAATGGCTAGATCGAGTCCCCGTGTTTTTGTTAGATCTTATCGGCATACTACTTCCGACAAGGCGGTGTTGGGTTTCCCCTTGGCCTCATTAGAGTGATTCATGGCCTCTACAGGAGAGACCTACTACCGAGGTTAGTGCATACTGGCTCACTTATACATGGATATTCACTTGATAGCTCACCACAGATAAAAATTTGTGGGTCTTGCTACTCTGCTATAGATATGGGCTTAGAATCATATTGTGATCGACTGCCATGTGGGAGCTTTGAGAGCGTGAGTTATTGGAGAGCCTTCTGTTATGGGTTGGGTTCCAGTCGAGGAGGATGTACATGGTCACTTAGGGGATACCAACTTCTACAGACGTGAGTTTGACAAGTTTCAACCTCATATGATTACCTGGATGCCATATAGGTTATATCAATGGCCTAAGGATGTTGTTGAGATTTGCAAAATGATGGTTGATCACTTTTTCTTGGGAGCAGGAGCCACATTATGGAGTGGTACAGAGTAGACCGAGTTCAGTGCCAGTTTGGACTTATTCAGGGGATTCATGCAAGTGAGATGTGGTATGCCTGGAGATACAGAGAGGTCTTTCATATGGGGCCTCGAGATTAGGTTGGGACAAACTCGTGTTAGCTTTTTTACAGGTAGTTTTTCATCCTCGGGCATAACGTGTATAGATAGTGGATCCTGGTACTACACATGACTATGTAGGTTGGTATGCTACAATGTTCTTGTTAGTGCGAAATCACAACACCCCCAAATGAGTTATGGATATGCTTTTCTAAGGCAAGGTCATTTGGTGTGATTTGCATAACATTGGATCATTCCCCAAGCTGTGGGACTTGCAAATGGGAATGATCCTCCAGAGAAGGTTGGTTCCTCTTCCTAATCTACCTACCACAAGCTATTCCAGTGCAGGCAAGCTAATCTAATCCTAATCTAACTTCCAAGGAGACAAGGAGAGAAAGAAAGCAAGGAAAAACAGAGCCTACACTAAAATGGTGATACACCAGAGAAGGGAAATGTTGATCATCTACCCAGACTGCCATGAAACAAATAAAGGTGAGCAATGGGGAGGATGGACAACAACATCACAGACCAAAGATCAGATTTCACACAGGAAATGTTTCAACCCAATGAACACAACTCCCATATCTGCAAATGAAATGTCCAAAACATGCACATAATACTCCAAAACGAATAGAGGCAAGAGTATGCAATGAAAACAAGCAAAGGATGGACAAATGCATCAAAAATTGATTTTTATTGCTTCAAAAATTTGTACAGAGCATCATACATGAGCAAGAGGCAAAAACACCATTTACAGAGCAGGGGAGGAGATTCAAACTCCATTTCGACCACCCGGGAGGAAAAAGAAGGGGGGGGTCAGAGAAGAAGAATGAACTACCTTTTTACAATGAATCCCGCCCGATTTTATAGATTCGATTTAAAGAGAAGAAACAGAGAGAAGAGGGAAAAGCAAGTTGAAGCTTAACTATCGCCGTTAATGCCTCCGATAAAATATATCCCCAAATCTGTCTTTTCTGCATCAATCCTTGGTTTGGCACCTTGAAGGAAGAGGAAATGGCGAAACAGATCAAATCCGATCTAGTTGTTGAGGCAAGAAGATCCTGCATTGAAAGGCCCGAAGACATTTCTCCATTTTTCACCTACCAGGGGCCACATGACAACCTAATGCTCGTTTGGGCTTCCCTTTTTGGATTCATCTTTAGAGAAGCACCACTAGGACATGTGGCTCTCTCTGTTGGCTCTGCTCCTTCATTTTCGAGCCCACCTGTAACTTGTTTGTCGTCCTGGAATGTGAGCTCACGGGTCTGAGTCATTTCCTTCATAATTTCCTTATGTAATGCAGGAGTTGTCTTGACCAAATTTGTTGGGGGAATTTGGGATAACAATTTGGTGACTCATGGGGACATCTAGCCTGCTAGATGAAGAGACTAGTGGCCTTGGAGCATCCATTGGGCATGGAGTCAAGAATGATGGCCTGACACTGATCCTTCTTATAAAATGGACTCCCTACTCTCTGCACTTTGCTGACCTCTGCCTGACTCTGAATCTGCCCGTGCATTGGCACTCTCAATTTTCATAAGAAAATCTTAAAATGGAGTTTCTGAGAGTAGAAAATTGTATTGACCCGGGCTTTCACCTGTCCCTGAAATGGATTGTTTTGAAACGACTTAAGTTGCTCTGGATTTGTTCCTTTTGGAGCTAGCAACTGTTATAGACCACTATGAGTCTTCTTGCCATGAATATTGAAGAGCCTGGCCTTATGCACCCTTGGAGCAAAATGGACAAAACTTATATACAAAGACCAAATCATACATGCCTCAAATGAGACATGCAGAGTGTGCATAAGCACTTCGTTAAAAACAAAGTCTACTCCTACTCCTACACTAACCAGAGAGAAAGAATGCTAAACAAAGCCTACTACAGGCAAGGAGAAGTAGCTTCCCTTTCTCAAGAGGGGCAGCCATGCAAATGATTTGACACTAAATATAGCTGCCAATATGAGTGAAAAACTGACAATAAGCCGATCCTCCACCCAAATCATCAAGGTATCAACATTAATGGAAAATACCTCCTCAAGCTGACTTGCATTGGACTCTTGGAGGTATTGATGGTGACCCTTGGTACTTTGATGCTCATCCTCATGCCCTGAAGTAGGCATGACTGGTTTTGGTTTCTCCTTTGGCTCTAATGAAGCCAAGTACTTGATTGGGCACGGTTTGATCCTTTGGATGTGCCCATTTATCTAAAATTCAACTCCAAAATGGAGTCTTCTTGTGGACCTTCTTGGGTGGATGGTGTGAGAGAGATGATGACATCCTCCTGCCTTTTCTCTTCCTCCTCCTTTGAAGAACATGGAAGATTAAGATCCTCCAACCTTGGTTCCTGAGGGCCATTGTGAGATGCAGGTTGTTGTCCTTGGATGTTCTCCTCCATGGCAATGAGACTCATGTTCTTGGAAGGTGGATGATGGAGGAGCAAATGATGTGATCTCCTTGGGCTCCTCTCCATCAAGACAATCCTCCAAGTCAGACAGATAATCTACCTCCTCATTGTCTGTTGCATGTGTTCGACCTCCTCCATGGTGTCCTTTGAATCTGCAACTTGATCACCATGGCTCCCTTCACTCTCAAACATGAAGTTTGAAAGATCAAACTCTTCTTCAACATTAGAGTTTGAAGGGGATGAAGTGGGAGGAAGAACTGAAGGTTCTTCTGTAGCCTGCTCCACACTTGGGGCCTCTAAAACTATATGGTCCTCCTCCGCTGCAAACTCAGCCTCATCCACCACTGGTTCTTTAACCTTGACCTCCTCTATTGGCTTGACCATCAAGGGATCTTTGTAAACCCAAATTTGGCAGCCCAACTCTTCAGATTGTTTGTTATTTATTTTCTATTGGGCTCCTCTTCTTGTTGTCCTTGACTAGATTCTTGAGTATCTTCCCAACATGGACTTGGGAAAGTAAGAGGAGTGGCAAGTTGGGGTTCAACTAGCTTTGTAATTGTTTGTGGTGGGAAGGAGGTAGAACTTCTTATTTTTTTAGAGGGGATGATTTTTGGGAAAGCAAAAGGGAGAAGAAATGAAATGGGGTGGAAGACTAGGGAATGGAGAAATGGAATCAACGTTTGGGGCAGCAACTGGGAAGCTTGGAAATTAGAGCTTGGGTTGAGAGGGTGCTTGCTTGAGAAAGAGAAAAGAAAAGCTATGAGATCTTGGACTTACCCATTGAAGAGGTTGCCTTGACTCCAACTCATAAGCCCCAATCTCCTTAGTCCATTTTGCAAGTTGGGGCATCATTTCAACCATGAAGTCTAGCTTCTCCTGAGGGTTGTAATGTCTTGGAAAAGGGCCTTCCCATGGACAAGGTACCCTACAACCAATCTTGAATGCCTTCATCCGTGATATGCCCTTCGACCGAACCATGCCACCTCTCTTTTTTGAATCTTCTCTAGTAGACCAACATCCTTTGCATAACTATCGCCATCATATGTGTCCCGTTATCCTTGATAAGCTTCATAGTCAAATTGGTTTTGACACTGCTCATATGGGTAAGCATAATGGTCCTAGATCTGATTATAATGTTGATCTAGAGGAGTTGGGAAATACATTAGAGGAGGCAGATCAGACATATTTTGTAAGTGTGAGTTCCATGAAGGGAATGAAGTCATGATTGCACAACCTCATGGAATGGGAGAAAGTGAAAGAGATGGAAGAAGAAAATGGATGAAAATGAGTGGAAATGGATGGAAAAGGTTTGCAACTCAGAGAATGGGTTTTTGACCAGATGAAGTCATCCAGATGTGCTTGTATGTGCCTCAAAAGGCTGACCCTTAACAAGAACACATCAACCTGTTAAGATGAAGTGGTAAGGTGCTTCATACCTGTCCCACCGGTGTGCCAAAAATGTTAATGTGAAATCACAAGCACCCCAAATGAGTTATGGATATGCTTTTTTTTAAGGCGTGGTCATTTGGTGTGATTTGCATAATATTGGATCATTCCCCAAGCTGTGGGACTTGCGAATGGGAATGATCCTCCAGAGAAGGTTGGTTCCCCTTCCTAATCTACCTACCACAAGCTATTCTAGTGTAGGCAAGCTAATCTAATCCTAATTTAACTTCCAAGGAGACAAGGAGAGAAAGAAAGCGAGGAAAAATAGAGCCTACACTAAAACGGTGATACACCAGAGAAGGGAAATGTTGATCATCTACCCAGACTGCCATGAAACGAATAGAGGAGATAAATGGGGAGGATGGATAGCAAAGCATCATAGACCAAATATCAGATTTCACACAGGAAACATTTCAACCCAATGAACATAGCTCCCATATCGTAAATGAAACATCCAAAACATGCACATAATACTCCAAAATGATGAGAGGCAATAGTATGCAATGAAAATAAGCAAAGGATGGAAAATGCATCACAAAAATGATTTTGATTGCTTCAGAAATTTGTGACTCTGAGCAGCATCATACACGAGCAAGAGGTAAAAAATGCCATTTACAGAGCGGGGAGGAGATTCAAACTCCATTTTGAACCTGGGGAAGAAAATAAGCGGGGGTAAAGAAGAAGAATGAACAACCTTTCTACAATGAATCTTGCCCCGACTTTATAGATTTGATTCAGAGAGAAGAAAGAGAGAGAGAGAAGTGGGAAAAGCAAGTTGAATCTCAACTACTGTTGTTAATGCCTCTGATAAAATTTGTCCCCAAATCTGTCTTTTCTACATCAATCCTTGGTTTGGCACCTTGAAGGAAGAGGAAACGGTGAAATAGATCAAATCGATCCGGTTGTTGAGGCAAAAAGATCCCTGCATTGAAAGGCGCAAAGACGTTTCTCCATTTTTAACCTACCAGCGCCATGTGGTAGTATGACGCTCATTTGGGCTTCCCTTTTTGGATTCATCTATGGAGAATCACCACTAGGACATGTGGCTCTCTTTGCTGCCTCTACTCCTTCATTTTGAGCCCACCTGTAACCCTGTTTTCATCCCTGGAATGTGAGCTCGCGGGTCTGAGTTGTTTCCATCGTAATTTCCTTATGTGTAGGAGTTGTCTTGACCAAATTTTCTGGGGGGAAAATTTGGGATAACATTTACCTCGACGTTTGACCATTCCATAGGAGGTATTGAATGTAGTGGCATAGGGATTTTAGGGCCCACCTCCTAAGGCACATGCACAGGCCGGGAAGATTCATAGGGAGGATGACAACGTGTACTAGCACAATAGGTACTCATTCAAAAACAAGTCTTATTGCAACAACAGATATTGGTGTGGCCCCAGGTAGTAGTGCAGCCACAGATAGTAGCACCACAGATGCCTCAAGCGAGCTCATTACAGAGTGTTTGCGGGCACCTCGACATAGTCCACTAAGAGATGGAGGAGATGGTGGTGGTGGAGAGTAGGTGGAGGAGGATATTCTAGATGATGAGTAGGTTGCCGAGCAACCGATGGATGAGGATATTCCAGATGTACGGGTTGGTGGACATGGGGATATTTCAGATGTACATGTTGGTGGGACGGGTGGCCTTGCCAAAGCAACAACTACAACAACTACTAGATGGTCGCAGATGGATTGCAGTTGTAGTCAGAGAGAGACCAGCTTGTTTTAGAGCGAGACTAGGCTATCGCAGAGTGAGATCAACTGTAAATATAGTTTACCAAGATAAGAGTAGAGCGCGATGCGCTTGCAATAGGTCAAACTGGCGCTGCAAGTTTACAATAGTTGATTGGGTGTAGTGTCACTGTGGTAGGTGAGGCTACATACTATATGATGTAGTATTACGCGGATGTATTGGCCTATCAAAAATTTCTTGAGTATATCTAGATAGTAAGCACCTCGTCTCATTCCAGATCTCGAGGCGGTCATGATCTATATAGGGTTCTTCGGGACAACATGCTTCTGAGCAACACAAGTCTCTACAACATGGGACAACACCTACACGTCCAACATCTCAAATGCCCTCGCCTAGTAGTAGATCCGCACCAAGTATTCCTAGAGAGGGCTCGAGTCATGTCCGACTCTACTTATTGATATACTAGATGCATATTTTTGGTGTATCACCTCAATATAAAGGCATACTTTTGTATAGATGTATATGTACTATTTTTTATCATGCCTCGTGATGAAGGCACATTTTTTTGTATATATTCCCATGATGGATCATTGTATTGGATGTACTTTTGAGACATGTTGTTTTGTACACAAACATTTATATTTGATGATGTATGATGATAGATGGATTACCGATGTATCACATGTTGTTTATGAGATATCATGTTTAATCTATTTCTTTATGTTTGTATCACATGTTAGATTATGAGATAGCCTTAGTTGATATCATATTGTATGTTGATGAGATACTTTGAGTAAAACATGTTTATATTTTTGATATTGGTGTGGGGGGATAGATTTGTGATCATGCACAACCCCTCTTGCCCCATTGGTGATACAATACTTGATGATTAGCTTTAGCATACATGCATGATGTAGACTTAGCATTTATTGATATATGATGTATAGATGTGATGAATATATGTGACATGATGATGAAGTGATAACACACTGTATAAGTAAAAATTGACAAGCACAAGTTAAACAAATCTAATCCAAGCAACACATTTATATACAAGTATGCAAGATAAAATGAACTTAGAGTAATGACCACAGATTAAAGCAAAATTCAATCTAAGTAAACACACAATCTAAAGCACACAATATGAAAAATTAATGCAACTAAAAACCATACAAACCAACAACCAAAAGTAAGCAAACTACTACTTTGTTTTCGTTGGAGAGTTTTGGGACATTTTTCACTGTTTTTGAATATTATTTCTAAGAAAATTTTCTATTATTTTGGAGTTTTCTACAAAATGTATTTGAATGTTTTGGTTTTCCAAGGAACATATATGCATGTTTTGGGGTTTTCCAAAAGTTATACGAATGTTTTTGATGTTTTCTCAACAGTTTTCCAAAGCGAACGTGTAGGGAAATGAAGAAACGTGGATGCCCCCAGTGTTAGATGGGATATACAAGGGAAAAATGCCACGTGTTATGTGCTAGAAGTGACGCTATGAAGTTTCCCATAATGTGAGATGGGTTCAGTCAAAGTTACATTTTTCCACATTTAAAAGGTTAGATTAGTCGGATCATGGCAAAGAAGGATAGGTTCACAAGGGACTCAGATGAAGGTAAAGACCAACCTAGGACAAATTTGTCGTATTCCTAAACTGAACTGCTTGTGAACAATGCAGACCATCCCTTAGCGTTGAAATTGGTTTTCACCAAAGGACTTGTCCAAAGTGCCACCATTGCGTGGTTTTCACTATTGGACGTACCTGTTTATTTATCTTTATCTTTTTGCTTTTTATACTTTTTACTTTTCTTGACATTTGTAGAGACCCCATACTTAAGCATAGAAGTGCTTAAGATGCATTGCGTTCATGGGTTCTCGAAGCTCTTGGTAATCTACACGAGCTACCTTATAGGCACCTGAACCGAACTTGGTAACCACAACATATGGTCCCAACCAATTGGGTTCAAATTTCCCTTTCTTTTCATGGTCCTTATTGGTGTTCTTTGATTCTCTTTTAACACCAAATCCCCTACCTCAAATTGACGAGGTATGACTCTTTTATTATAGCTTCATCACACTCGATCCTAATACACTTTAAGGTGATTGAGAGCGTGAAGTCTTTTCTCATCTAATAGCTCCAACTCTACCAGTTGAGCTACTCTGTAGTCCTCTTCATTTAGGTAGTCCCTTAACTCAATGCGTAAAGAAGGGATATCGATCTCTAAAGGTAGTATGACCTCAGTGCCTGATAGTAAGGAGTATGGAGTGGCACCTGTGGGGGTACAAATAGATTTTGAATGCCCAGAGGGCAAGGTGAATTTGTAAATGCCAATCATGACCTATCTTGTTCATCTTCTAGTAAGCCACGTGAAGTGAAATTGTCAAAAGGGAAATTCTCCCTTGATCTTTGGAATTTGTAGCATGGTCTACCACGTGCTTTGGCTGATAGAGGAATGTTTTGAATCATAAGGGCTTGCTAAAGATTATACTCTCCACAGTCATTGTTTATGACCTTCATCTCCCACACAACAAAAAGAGATTCTAATGTAGCCGTATTATTATAATCGGGAGTTAGGGGTGTTCGAATCCGCTCGTGAAACAAGGGCCTCCGATTGAATATGGAGAACAATATCCATAGAGGGACACTCGTAGATAGTGGGAAAAAACCGACAATGCTCTGTAATGAGCAAATGGTTGGGGATCCCTTGTATAGTAAGTGTTTGTCCTTCATACTGTAACTTTAAACATTGATGATATGTACATCACATGACTTGCATAGCATGAATTTATGGGCGACCAAGCAAGATATTGTAAGGGAGCTCCAGGTCCAAGACATAGAACTTTTTATCATGGGTTATGGGACCCACTTATAATGAGAAAGTGATCATTCCAATTGATTTTCATTCTTCATTTTCATACACCTTTTGGTGATGACATTTGTTTCCAAATCAGCTTCATACATGAGACACGGTTGTGAGACTAGTTTAAGAGTACAAATGTTGAGACACAATCCATCATCCACAAGCACTCTCTTGACCTTCGTATGCTTGATTATTATCTCAATATGTAAGGGTAGGTTATGAGAGGGATTTCCATTAAGGCCTCTGTAGGACTAAAGGTAATGTGTCTTACGGGAACAATTTGTGCTACCATGGCCTATAAATCCATTAGGTCAACATCAATACATACTCTTGATCCCTATAAGGTTTTTCAAAGTATATCCTTATGGACGTTGGAGATCTTTAAAAGGTCTAAGATTGAGATCTTAGCAGTAGTATTTTCTAGTTGATCTAACAAGTCATAGTGTCTCTCCTGCAGAGGAGGGGGAGTAGGTTTGGAGATAACAAGGTGATCCCTGTCATGTTCCCATAATGCACTCTCTTATTTTAATTCTAATCGTATTGATTTGCTCAACGAGTGGATCAACACAACCTATCAAGGCATCAAAATGGTCTTTGTTGGACATATAATTAGCATTCTTATTTTGAGATGACTGTCCCTGATCTAGATTTTTCTTTTCTTCATGATTAGGAAAATGCTCTTTTAAGATCCCTAATTTTGTGTTCGAGAGACTTAGACGTGGTAGCAGAGTCTACTTCTATATCACCACTATCAACTAGGTCTTGAATGTAGTGTTTTAATCTTAAACACTTGTCAATTTTATGACCCTTTACACGGTGAAAGTTAAAGAATTCATTATCCCTAAACCATGATGGTTTAGGTGCATCATCTCCATAGGGTTGTGTTTTAGGGTATTTAACCATGTTAACAACCTCTAACTATTTTAATATGGATGATATTGATTCAAATAGAGGTGTGAAAGTATGACATTTATACTTTGTAGGTGGATTGCCTTTTGCAAGATTCAACGGTGCATGGTTTTAAATGGATTATACCCGCTTAGAATCTACTATCCCGTCACTAACGACATTTTTATTTTGATTAGGAACAAAAAAAATTTATCACTAGATTTAGAATCGTTATGATCACATGAGACAGGTTTCAAGTCCCCCTAGCTAACAACACTTTTTTAATTTGACTCCTTTTTCAATTACCTCTTCGAACGTGTTGCCACAATGCATTTGAAAGTGGAACATAATGTGCAAATGGAGGTTGGGAACAAATATACTTATCAATTGATTTTCGGGTATGGAGCAAGGAAAGCGGTTAGTTAATCCTCTCCATCTTTGCAAAAATGCAGCGAAGTTTTCATTGTTTTGTTGTTTAGCATAGAGATATCTATCATGGTGACATCGCTCTCAGTATTGAATGAGAAGTGGCACACAAAATGTTCAGCTAATTCCGACCATGTGGATAAAGATCCTTTGGGAATGTGTAAGAACCATTCTAACGCCATTCCTCCTAAACTCCATGAAAAGAGACTTATAAGATAATTGTCGTTATATGTAACGTCTTGACATGCCATATAAAAATATTTTATATGGTCATGAGGGTTACCTTTTCCCTTATACCTGTCAAATTTTGAAAAATCAAAATGTCATGGGAAAGGTACCTGAAGCATGGCCCTATTAAACGAATAAGGGCATAACTCGTCGAACTGGTATTTCTTACTGTTACTAGTTTTACCTTCTTGCAATGCTAGAAGGGTGTTCTTCATAGTTGACCACTCTTGGTTGAAAAGTGGATCTTGCGTGGGTGGTGTAGGTTTATATGTAGGATTAAATCTAGGTGTATTCCCACCCCTATTTTCTCGTGAGAATATCTTCATAAGGATCTCTTTGTGCCTCTCGTTGAGGAGTGTTTATTGGGAACTCGTGAAACGAAGCTTTAGGTTTTCCTTTCGGTATAGCTTGTTTCAAAACTTTGGGTTGTTCCTTTTGTATGTGTGAAGCCAAACTTTCCAATTGGTGAGTAAGGGCTTGGACTGTTGTTCTAACGTCACCTCTTGAATAGGTACTTCATGACGATTTTTGTTAGGGGAGGTTGTGCATGATGAGCATGTTCCTCATTGTCTTCACAACATACCCTAACTATAGGTATATGATAGTCTCTGTCATTTTCAAATGGTACCTCCTCATTATTTTGTGGTGTAGAAGTAGAGGCATGACCTGGATTTAAAATTTCATTAACATTACAATGAGGTCGGTCTACTTCCTCTTCTCCATGAATCATTCCGCAATGAGAGAAGGGTCTACTATGGAAGGTAACTTAGCTCCTAATTCCATAACATGCATGAGGACTTCATGTTTGTTTTGGAAAATGTAATCATCAAAATTGGCGGGAGGACGCTCTATATCCATACAAGGAGAATCTTCCTCTCCACTACTATGGTCAACCATGAGATTATCCTCTAAAAGAGGGTTATCTCCTCCAAATATATCAGCTCCTAATCTTTGGGATCCCATTCTCGTAGTAGGCATACTCGAGGTAGGAGGTATAACACAAATGAATTCCACTAAGGTTTACTAAAAAAGGACCTTAGTCAAATTTTGACAAGCGTAATGACGCTAATGTTGCCTCAAAGAATGGTGACTATAGAATAACCACAAATCCACTAGGTCAATGTGACCTAAGAACCAAAGAATAAACAATAATCCAACTTAGCAAGGTAATATACGACACAAGCTTATCTTGAATAATACAATGATGTCTAATACTTAAATTTAGCCACACCAAAAAGTTTACTCCCTATGATTTGTCTAGATAGGTTTGAAACCAAATAGTGACAACACAATATCACCAGTTAGGTCAAGTTTGCAACAAACAAGGCCTAAATGGTAAGATAATGTTGATGTGATCCTCTAACAAGGTATATTAGAAATTAGTTTCTAAATACTAACAAAATCTAAGTCTTGTAAAATGGACGATAGCAATATGAGAAACGAACAACACTATTTGGACACGTGAACCAAGCTTTATGGAAAGCAAGAATTTTAGTGTCAAATTAATGTTATCGTGATGTTAACAATTTATCTTCAACACTCACAAAATGCTAGATAAAGCTAGGGTGTAAAAATTATGTCTAAGTATAATAAGAAATTGTTATGCGTGTGAGCAACATAATGATACAATATAGAGATTTAGGTCAAGTTTCAAAATGGAAACAAGACATAAATGTCTCAATTGTATGGCTATAATGCGGGCAACGCAACAACTCAAAAGAAGACAAAAGATGAAATCACCTAACTACAATGATAATGAGTCTCAAATATGGGTTTTTGAGACAAGGGGGGCCTGCTTAATCGTGAGTATGTACGATGCAAACTTTCAACACTTGTGCTCCAAAGAATGCAACCTAGTTCTTGCAAGTAGAATACAAAAGTAGTGGAAATGTAATATGATTAATCAAGATTTGTATATGTTGTTTCCTTTTGTCCAAAAATGGGCAACAAGGAAACAAGGGTGTAGACCAAATGGTGGTTAAATAAACTTGGTGTTGTTTTGGCAGAGTTTCACCTTATCTTAAGGCAAGTGAAAACTAGGACAAAATGACACTAAGTAGATTTCATGATGAAATGTCACGTGGTTTCAAATTCAAGAGATTCTTTCCCTTGTTTGAAAAATAAGAGTTTGAATCCAACAAATTTTTCACTTTGTGAGAGCTCTCAAGTATAACAACTAAGACAAAAACAATGGCTCCAAGCCAACAAGCTTTCTAGGTGGTTCTCTCTATATGTGTCACAAGTTTACTTCTACGAGCTTGATTTAACAAGGTTTCCCAAGGAGTATCTCAGCTTTACTTTACCCCCTTCAATATAATGAGCACCGAAGGGTGTTTAGTTATACTTTCATTGGGGTCGCAATGGAAACAAATTTGACTCTAATCTCACCAAGGCGTACTTTAGACAAGTCGGTGGTGTGGAACACTTTCCCGTTTCATTCACAATGTTCCCTCTGTGTGAACTACTTTAGGGTCATAGCTCTTAACCAAAACCTACAATACGGTGTTTTGAATTTGTGTGTTGGTGTGTTTTTTTAATCTTTTGGATTAAGCAATTTGGTTTAGAACACCTTTGGTAACCTACAACACACGTGAATGTTAGAATTTAGTTTCAAGAGAGCCTTCTTTCTTTGACAAACATTTTAGGTCCTTCACACAAATGGTTAGTAGTTCAAAAAGATTCACAATATCATAGAAATATAGCAATGAAAATGCTTTATAAATCAACTAACTACCATCAAATTTTCTCAAAAAATAAGGTTTATACCCAATTAATCTAGTTGCTTCTTAATGAAAGACTAAAATTGATTTAGATTTCCACGATCATACTAGATGCAAGGGAAGAGGATACACAAATTTTAGCCTTGATTATTTATCAAGTGAAAAAGCTCTTAAACTAAAAGATCAAACATATCAATGAAATGATGATTTTCTTACTTACTCTAAAATAGCAAAAAGTGGTTTAGAAGTGTTTTTGATTCCCAATATCACACTAAGTGTAAGGGAAGAACATGCACACCCTATTCCAAACTCAAATAAAGCATGAAAAAACACTTATCCAACCCTAGGAAATTTTAACAAGAATTACTTATCAAAACCTAAGTGAGTTTTGTTAGGAACATTGCTCTAAAATGTATAAATTGACAAAAATAACTAAAATCCTCTAAAAAATGACAGAGATCCTCAAAACTAGCAACACGGATCATGAATTTTGATAGAAATTTACCCGAGTGCACAGGTGTGGCCTTTACTACACAGGTGTGGGTTTTGAAGCATGGGTGCGCCCTTTGGAGCACAAGCGCAAGCTTGAGATCATAGGTGCACCTCTGTCAAATTTGCACGATCAATATTTCAATGACACGACTAGAGAGGCGTAGGCACGGACTTCAATGCACAGTGCAAGGAAGACTTAGAGCCACAAATGTAGTGTGTTACAGCACGTCAATGAGGCACATGTGCAAAATTTAGTGCACATGTGTGGGTTTTGGAGCGTATGCATGCTCCTTGATGCACAGGTGCACCCCTTAATGCACATGCACAAAATTTTCATGTAGGTGACCAAAATATGAGTTTTGAGAAAATTTCTTCAAAAAGGTCAAATCTTTGGTATTTTGAGGCAATTTTGATAGGGCTTCACCTCCTTATATCCTGCAAAGATCATGAAAACACAACTTCTACCACTAATCTAGTTGAAACAACTATAAAAATAGAAATTGATCTACAAAAACTTTGAAAATTACTCTAAAACTTTGAAATTAATCTAAAAAGCTTGAGAAACTAATCTAAAAAGCTTGAAAGTACTCTAGAAAGCTTGAAATTAAACTAGAAAACTTGAATTTAATCTAGGAAACTTGAAACTAAGTTAAAAAGCTTTTAAAAATTGAATGCAATGGGGTTTTGTCCCACTAGGCGTGCCAAATGAAAGCACCCAAAACTCTACAAAGAAAATAACAAAGCTAAACAAGGAAGGCTAACACCATTGCCACCTAATTAGCTAGGGCTCTAAGTCTAGGAATGTAACATTAAGATAGAAGCTTAAAGGAATGCTTAACTAGTATGAAAACAATGCAAAATCTAACTAAACATACCTACTAATATGCTCAATTACATAACATGGGCCTAAATAGACCTAAGAGGGCAATCAAATGGTTATGGTTGCTACTCCAAACAATGGTGAAATGACCTCTCCAAATGACTTGTTAGGTCACTTTAGATATTCATCTACCAACCTTGTTGAAGGCTTGCAAGGATTGAACTTGGCTATATATCATATTTATTATATGAGATATAAATCAAAGCATGGTGTAGTGTTGGAAGGTAGTATTTTGTCTTATTTATAGTTTTACCTTTGAGGAAAACTTGCATCTCAGTGCATGTGGAACTAAAATTACAATGAAGATTTAGAATTGATATTCATGATTAAGCTTTGCTAATCATAATTAGTGAATTACCAAGTGATTAAGAGGTATGAAGCCTTGATCAACCACTTAGGGTCAACTAGAGGCTAGGATAAGCTTTTGAAGCTTCACTTTGAGATGTGGGGAGGAAAGTGGGCTGATTTTGAGTGGTCATAAGAGGGGTTTGAGTCAATAGTTGGGTATATTGACCAAAACAAAGGAAAAATAAGATTAATTATCTAATAACGATAATTGTTGCCCAAAAGAGGATAACAACTTATGGTTTGACATCGATTGGCATCTGAATGTGGAAAAGGGTGGATAATTAGCAAAGTAGTGCTATTTAACCGAATAGAGGGAAAGTGTTAGTTAATTAGTAGAAATCACTAATTATAATGTAATTGTTAAGAATGAGAGTGATTTGCGTGCGTTTGACAATAAGATTGAAAAAGTGGAATATAGGTGTCTACACTATGCTTAAAAATCCATATTTAACCAAGTGGAGACTAACACGCATGTGTCCAAACCGAGTGGAAAAGGCCTACAAGAGTTGAGACGCGTCTATATATAGGAATGGAAGTTGTGGAAAATTTATCATGGATGGATAGATATGTATAAGGGAAACAAATGGAATGAGTAATACAAATGGATAGTCACATGAATGGTCTTTTTTTTGTGTGTTTTTGAGCATTTTGTACCATTTTTAGTTTTGTATTTTTATGTTGTTTTTGGAAATATTGAAAGTTTTGTACTTTTTTGTATTTTGGGATTTTTATTTGTTTTTGTGATTTTTAGGCATAAAACCACTGCAATTACATTGGGGTAAACTTATCATATTGTTCGGTGTTTAAGATGAATTTTGTTGATTTTATTTAAGCATAAGATCACCCAACAAAGTCACAGATATGAACATTTTGTGGTAAGATCTTTCTATAGTACACTTAGAGCTGATCAAGAGTCTTGACACATTGTTCGTCAAGTAAATCAAGTTATGCAAGGTTTTCACGATGATAGTCATAATTAACGATGAACTCTTGGAGTGTGAATCTCAATGAAGGGATCTCCACTCAAGGGGCATGAAGGTGTAAACTTCATAAACAATTGAAAAAGGTGTATCCCTTTGTAGGCATGCATATGCTACTATGATATGCCCAAAGGGCATAATGCAATGATGCCTACTAGTTTTTAGGGAAGCATTGACAACTTTTCGATGGATTTTCTTGATTATTTTATTAGATTTCTCTACGTGCCTATTAGATTGTGGATAATATGGCATGAAAAACTATGTTGGATCTTATACTTATCACACAATGCAGTGACACCTTTATTCTTAAATGAGATGTGGTTATCTAAAATGATCTTTGTAGGAATAACGAAGCAAGAAATGATGTTTTATACAATAAATTTAACAATTTTTGGACTTGTGGTGCATGCAAGGGGTGCAGCCTTGACCCACTTCATAAAGTACTTAGTGGTAGTAATGATAAATGCATGGTTGTCAAAGGAACTCAAGGTCTTGGGCTATTGGTGAGTTACAAGTAGTTTGTAACCATCAACCCAAGTTCCATTCCCATTGAGTTCATTGAATGCTTTAGATAAGTGGCCATGAGGACACCTTAAGGTAGGGGTTGAACCTCTCCATATGGACCAAGTGGAACATAGTGGGGTGCTCCTAAGGTGGATTTCTTGGTGGACGTTAAGAACCCAAGCCCACCCCCATGTCCCACTTAGAGAAAGTACTCCTCTACCACTCCAATTCATAGCTTTGGTATAATAAAAGCGTTTAAGGAACAAAATTTAAGGACTCAAGGTCTTGGTCCATTGGTGAGTTACAAGTAGTTTGTAATCATCAACCCAAGTTCTATTCCCATTGAGGCCATTGGATACTTAATAAGTAGCCATGGATACAACTTGAGGTAGGGGTAGAACTTCTCCATGTGAACCAAGCAGAAGACAACAAGGCACTCCGAATTTAGATTTCTTGGTGAACATTAAGGAGACAATCCAACCTCCATGTCCCACTTAGAGAAATTGATCCTCCACCACTCCAGTTCATAGCTCGGTATATTAAAAGTGTTTACATCCAAAAATTTTAAACTCGAGGTCTTGGGCTATTGGTGATTTACAAGTAGTTTGTAATCAATATCCTAAGTTCCATTCCCATTGAGTTCATTAGATACTTTTGATAAGTGGTCATGGGGAAACCTTGAGGTAGGGATTGAACTTCTCCATATGGACCAGGGAACATAATGAGTTCTACGAATGTGGATTACTCAATGGAAATTAAGGACCCAAGCCCACCCCCATGTCCCACTTAGAGAAATTACTCCTCCACCACTCTAGTTCATACCTCTAGTATAATAAAAGAATTTAAGGAACCAATTTTTTTGAACTAAAGGTCTTGGGATATTGGTGAGTTACAAATAGTTTGTAATCATCAACCCAAGTTGCATTCCCATTGAGTTCATTGGATGATTTGAATAAGTGGCCATGGGGACACTTTGAGGTATGGGTCGAACTTCTCCATATGGACCAAATAGAACATAACTGGGTGCTCCGAATGTGGATTTCTCATCGACATTAAGGACCTAAGCCCACCCCATGTCCCACTTAGAGAAATTACTCCTCCACCACTCCAATTCATAGCTATGGTATAATAAAAGCGTTTAAGGAACCAAATTTTAGAACTCAAGGTCTTGGGCTATTGGTGAGTTATAAGTAGTTTGTAATCATCAACCCAAGTTCCATTCCCATTGAGTTCATTAGATGCTTTCAATAAGTGGTCATGGGGACACATTAAGGTAGGGGTCAAAATTCTCCATATGGACCAAACAAAACATAGTGGGGCAATCGAATGCGGATCGATCAACGGACATTAAGGACCCAAGCCCACCCCCATGTCCCACTTAAAGAAAGTGCTCCTCCACCACTCCAGTTCATAACTTTGGTATAATAAAAGCATTTACCATCAAAAGTTTGAACTCAAGGTCTTGGGTTATTGGTGAGTTACAAGTAATTTGTAATCATCAACCCAAGTTCCATTCCCATTGAGTTTATTGGATGCTTTCGATAAGTGGTCATGGGAACACCTTGAGGTAGGGGTCAAACTTCTCCATATAGACCAAGTGGAACATAGTGGGGCTCTCGAATGTGGATTGCTTGGTGGAAATTAAGGACCCAAGCCCACCCCATGTTCCACTTAGAGAAAGTACTCCTCCACCACTCTAGTTCATAGCTCTAGTATAATAAAAGCACTTAATGAACCAAAATTTTCAAACTCAAGGTCTTGGGCTATTGGTGAGTTATTAGTATTTTGTAATCATCAACCCAAGTTCCATTCCCATTAACTCCATTATATGCTTTCAATAAGTGGCCATGGAGACACCTTTAGGTAGGGGTTGACCTTCTCCATGTGGACCAAGCGAAACATAGTGGGGTACTTTGAATGCGGATTTTCAGCGGACATTAAGGACCCAAGCCCACCCTCATGTCCTACTTAGAGAAAGTGCTCCTCCACCTGCTATAGTTCATAACTTTGGTATAATAAAAGCATTTACCATCCAAAATTTAGACTCAAGGTCTTGGTCTATTGGTGAGTTACAAGTAGTTTGTAATCATCAACCCAAGTTCTATTCCCATTGAGTCCATTGGACACTTTCAATAAGTAGCCATGGAGACACCTTGAGGTAGGGGTAAAACTTCTCCATGTGAACCAAATAGAACACAACAAGGCACTCCGAATGTGGATTTCTTAGTGGACATTAAGGACCCAATCCCACCTCCATGTCCCACTTAGAGAAAGTGATCCTCTACCACTCTAGTTAATATCTCTGGTATAATAAAAGCGTTTACATCTAAAATTTTGAACTCAAGGTCTTGGGCTATTGGTGAGTTACAAGTAGTTTGTAATCATCAACCCAATTTCCATTCTCATTGAGTTCATTGGATGCTTTCAATAAGTGGTCATGGGGACAACTTGAGGTAGGTGTAAAAATTATCCATATGAACCAAGTAGAACATAGCGGGGTGCTCCAAATATGGATCACTCGGTAGAAATTAAGGACCCAAGCCCACCCCATGTCCCACTTAAAGAACATACTCTTCCACTACTCCTGTTCATAGCTCTAGTATAATAAAAGTGTTTAAGGAACAAAATTTTTATGTCGATGGGATCTGGGTGGAGTGGTTAATACAGATGGTTGTAACTGGCTCCACCCAGGTTCAAATCCCACTTAGGCACGATCCCCATTTGAGGTGGTAATGTCTGAGGTGGCGTGGTTGGTAGGTTGATTTAACAATGGTGGATTCTGGTTTGAGATTGCCTATGCTAGATGTGTGTTCAAGTGTGGTAGATTTGGTTCACTAATTATTGAGCTTAAATGTTGTATCTTGGTTGAATGTACTTTGATTCATAGCTCCGGTCAAAAGCATTTATCTATCTTAAAAAATGCATGGTTATCGAAGTTAATGGGGTAAACTTCCTAATAAGGTCAAGTCTCCATTGAAAGAAAGGCTAACCGAACCGAATAAGTTGTAGTTCTTGTGTGGGAATATGTTAGATATTTATAAATCATTGGCATTTCTCACAACTTTTGACATAATTAGAAGATTTTCATTCAAGAAAATACCAATAATATCCCATACGGAGAAGACGCGTGTGATAGCCATGCTACTAAAGTGACCCCCATAGGTACCATCATGTACTTTTATGAGCATAATGCAGTCTCATGGGGCAAGAGACATCATAAGAGGATACCCTCATATCCACATTTGTATAGGATATCTCGTAGAAGTACAAAAAAAGTGGCCTTTTCACAAAAATATATATGACATCGTGCTTTAGTAAAGTTAGGTGGTAAAGTATTGAATTTTAAATATGTAACAAGTTCCTCAGACGAAAGAGGAGGTGTGGTTTCAATATTAAAAATAGTAAACAAAGTGGCATGAGCAAAGGATGGTTATGATAGAATGTGAATGGGAACATGGAGGATGTCACTTCTTTTTTCATAGGTATATAAGATTCTAAGGAAGTAATAGTATTTGAAAATTTGATTAAATATTATGGGGTAGTCTCAATATAAAAATGTGTGAATCGTGTATGCAATGAGTCCAGAGAAGGTCTTGTATTGTTGTAATATGTCATCATGAAATTGATACAATCCTAGAATTTGGTTGATGATGAGTAGTGAATCACCAACTATGCATATGCACTAGATGTTTGGGGTAGTGGCTAATTGGAGACCTATAACGAGCAATTTATATTTGGCCATGTTGTTGGTGCACATGAAATCAAGATTGAATGAAATTGGAATACACACACCTCGGGGTTAGACAAAGATAATGCATACACCATCTACTTGGTCATTCTTTGACCCATCAAAATGTAAAGACATGTTGAGGTCATTGCGGTCTTCTAATTCAAATATAATGAATATGGAATCATCAAGGAGGTCAAGATTGAGGGGTAGTGAATTTTTAAGCGGTCCTTTGGATAGTTGATCGACAATCACTTGCCCTTTAATGGTTTTTTTTCAGGCACAAATTTCAAGTTGAAATTGCTTTGAGCAACATTATCCATTTGTATGTACGACTAGTATGGTGTGTTTTTCTCATCATATAATATAGGGGTCAATTTTTATGACAATATAAGTTGTATGATTAAGCATATAGTGATGGAGTTTCCATGTGGAGAACACAATGTCCAAACAATTTTTCTCAATATGTGCATGGTTAAGTTTGTAGGTGACCAACATATGATCAATGTAGTATATGGCATAGTCGGGATTAGTTGCACTATGTTGGGAAAACATATTTCTTATAGAAAAGTTAGTAGAAATGATTTCTATGTGGAATGAAAAGTCCAATTATGGTGGTGAAAGCATAGGGGTATGAGGAGATATTGTTTGAGTTGTTTAAATGTAGCTTGACACTCTTCCGCCCTTTCAAAGGTAACATCTTTCCTAAGAAGGTGATCAAATGGTTTACAATGAACGGAAATTTGAGTGATGAAATGTCGAATTACCTACATTTTACCTTGAAGGATATGTAGTTGTTTAATGTTCCTAGGTAGAGGCATGTCTATGATGGCATTAACCTTAGTTAGGTCTACCTCAATGTCATGAAACGAGACTACGAAGCCAAACAACTTGCCCGATGTGACTCAGAAGACACGTTTCTTAGGATTTAATTGTATTATGTATTGTAAAAGGCACATAAAGATTTTGTGTAGGACACCTATGTGGTCCATGCATGATTTGGATTTATAAGAAGGTCATCAACATAATCTTCCATGATGTCGTGAATGTAATCATGGAACCCATAGGTCATAGCTCATGGATTAGTGACACCAAAATTCTTAAGGCAAAAAGGCATAACCTTGTAGCAAAAGGTACCCAAGGTCTGGTAAATATGGTTTTATGTTGGTCTTTTGGCACTATTTCGATTATATTATAGCCAAAGAAACCATCCATGAAAGAAAAAATTTAATGACTAATGGTATTATCGATAATCGTGTCAATGTTAGGTAAGGGAATTCATCTTTAATACAAGACTTGTTGATCTCTAAAATCAGTTAAAATATGTATGCCCTCGTTTTCTTTCCTATGAGGACCATGTTGGATACCCATTTCAGATAATATATGGGTTGGATAAAATCTACATCAAGATTTTTTTGTAGTTCGTCTTTGACAAGTAACGCGATGTGTGGATACATTTTTTGTAGATATTGTTTTACAAGTTCCCTGTCGAGTTTGAGTACTAGATTATGGATAATTATGTTGGGATACATTCTTGGCATGTCGTGTGTAAGACCAAGCAAAAAAATTAGTGAATTTTTGTAAGAGTAAGGTGTAGTCAACACATTCATCATGTGCTAGACATTTATCGAGGTGTAATATACAAGGAGCTTCTAGTGTACTAACGTTGACCTCAACAATTTCCTCAATAAGCATGCGTGGGGTCTTGTCGAGGTGGTCAAATGTTATGAGTTTTTCAATTTCATTTAAATGCACATCTTAAGTTTCCCAAAGTAGGCTTTGTTATGTAGGTTGTTAGAGTAGGTATTTACCTTAGCTCATGTTCACCTAGGTACTTTATTTACCTTTATTGTGTTTATCCTC
This sequence comes from Taxus wallichiana var. yunnanensis, assembly GCA_018340775.1. NCBI lineage: Eukaryota > Viridiplantae > Streptophyta > Pinopsida > Cupressales > Taxaceae > Taxus > Taxus wallichiana. Next base: position 828,752,868 of record CM031234.1, read on the forward strand.
ACCCACTTATGTGTGTGGATATTTCTTTTATCTTATTTAGATATTAGGAGATATTATCTAGTTATTAGTATAGTTCTTTCCTTGATCCATGGTATTGACTAGTTATTTCCTTGATTTATGGCTTGATCTACGACCTTAATTGGTTATTAGATTGTTATTCCTTACCTATATAAGTAAGGCCCATTCTCATTGTATTTTATTGAGTTCTATAATAATATATGATATTGTTGCTCATTTATTTGTAAAGGTTTATGCAAAGTCATTCGCGAATTGCTTTCATCTTATTAATTGTGATGTTTGATTAGCATTTGTCTTATTGGCTTGGTACGATCTAGTTATCATTCCTTTTATAGGTAGGAATCTTGTGTAATAGATTTATATGGATTTTTGTCCATGGCATCTAAATGACACATGATATCCTCTTCCAAAGAAAATAGATCAATTAGTTTGGGTTTGTCTCTAAGATGGTTATCAAAGGGAAAGGTCTTAACTCGGTTGGTAGATACATTGTTTGCCAAGATGTGAATATCAAGAGGAGGGGAGATAATGGAATTAGTCATGTCATTGCAATGTTTAGGACATATATACGAAATGATATTTCGCAATAATTGACATTATGTTTGATTAGTTATTAAAAATACCATTCCGTATACATGTCCTACACTTTGCAATGACATGACTAATTCCACGATATCCCCTCCTCTTAATATTCACATCTTGACAAACAACGTATATATCATGCGAGTTGAGACCTTTCCCTTTGATTACCATCTCTTGAAACAAACCCGACTAATCAATCTCTTTTCTTGGGAAGAGGATATCACTGTCATTTGGATACCATGGACAAAAATCCATATAAATATATTACACAAGATTCCTACCTACATAACAAAGCCTACTTTGGGGGAAACATAAGATGTGCATTTAAAACATAATGTCAAACTCATTAAATAATTCAAAAAAGTTGAATCGTGTGGCTTCATTGAGGAATATGTGGGAGTGGTTTGAGTACGAATAAGTGGCTAAGGACAACATGAATGTATATAATCACGTCCTCCCACCTACGTTGGCAACTCATATTAGTCAATTTTATTATTATATTTTCAATGTCATCATCGAATTTGGTTTATCCTAAACCATATTTTTCAGAAGACAATTTGTATGAAGGGTGTATCAGGTCAATAATGCCTTGTTCAAATTTTCCTAGACCGTAGCCTTTCCACCCTTCATAGAGTAAGCAATATAGAGCAAAATCTAGTTTGGAAAGATATGAAATATCTTCATTAAACCTAAATTTTGAGATGGACATGTTATTGACGGAATGGGAAGCTATACTTGTTATATCCCCATATAGAAAAAACGTGTTGTTAGGAGGAAGACCAAATGAGACTAAAGACCCTGTGAAAATTTTGGTAGAGGATCGTCTACCCATTTCTTTAACGGTTGACATATTTGGTAAAGATACAACCATGTAAGGGAGATTATATTCCGACACCAACATATTATTCCTCATTGGTCATACGAACTTTACGTGACCTATGGATGTTTCATTGGTTGTTGGTTTGCTACTAGTAATGGAGCTCAAAGCTGATAGTAATGAAGATGATGATGGTGGTGGAATAAAAGGGAGTATGATCACATTAGGAATTGAGGTTAATAGTTATTCGTGTGATGATAAAGATGAAGATGAAGATGATGGATCATGTGGTTCAAATGGGTGACAATGTGGTCTTGAAGGATATGGATTAGTCATATGAGGTGTATGAGTGGAAGTATTAGGTGTATTTATAGGGGTTGGGAAAACTTATGTAACCTACGTAATGACTACTACGCTACCGAATAAAAATGTGATATTTTCGCAATACTATTATGGTTTTGAGTCGTAAGTGAGACAATGTGTAACGTTATCTTGTTTATGCTTAAGGCATTGATGGATAGTGGAAAAACACATTTCATCTCATGAAACCAAGGTCATCTTAGTAAGATGTTGTATGAAGCTCTCCTTCTATGATGTATAAGAGAGTATGGAGTGTTTTGGATCCAAATTTCAATGGCAAGACAACGATGCCTAATTGTTGAATTCTCGTAGGTTCAACATAGATGCCAAAAGATGGGACAATGGTATGTTGAGACATAGGGCCACAAATGCGATAATGCTTATACTAAAGTTGTTGTCAATCAACACATGTTTGAATGTTTTGGCTTCAATGTCAAGTAATGATAAATATTGGTGCATCACATGTTTCAATACACCTTGTGTTATGATAGGGGATTTATACTTGATCTCACAATCATAAAATGCAAGACACGAGGATGTCAAAGTCGCGGTTTCTCGTAAAGTTGAATTAACCTCAAGGTTTTGAGTGCACAAATCAATTGATTTTAAGGCTTGATAAGATCCTCACAATGATATGAATATTAGACAATGAGATCGTACAATGAGATTTTAGAGGGCATGTTCTTTAATTGGTTAATCAGGTTATTTTTAGTATGACGGTTGGCTTTAAATGTGAAGCTACATTTGGAAATGATGTTGGTATGGGTGCGGGTTTAGATGTTGGTTTGGATTTTATATTAGTGTGTTGATTCTATGTGATGATGTGGATCATGCCAAAAAGATTTATGAGATGAAGAGGATGTATCATGGCTAACTTGATTGCAAGAACCCGTGTACGATAGTAATGGATTGTTGAAAACATCTAGTTTTGGTTTGTGGGGCCATGACATTGTCTACCTCAATAACACCTTTGTTAATGAAGCCTTGAATAACATTACGTAATTAATGACATTTTTCTATTTTATGACCTATAATTCTATGATAGACATACATATCAATTGAACATTATCGCCAAAGTGGTTTTGGTGTATTGGGATCCTCTTGTCGAATGGGGGGAGTGTAATGAGTTGAGTGTTTAGACACTTTTGTAATATAGTAGGGAGTGGCTCGGTTATGAGAGTTTACTACTGACATATATTAAAGGGAAATCATGAGGTAGTTTTTGTTGTGGTTTATAATTGTTAGTTATCGGGAGTTGTGGATGGGTTTTTAATGATATTGGATGGAGAACCTTGATTATCCTTAGTGTGGAGAACTACTTGATTGAATTACAAAGTATTTTTCACCGACACGAACATCCTCAATTTTTTTCCATTAGTATAGCTTCCTTAAATGACCATAATTTTTGGATTTGTAGAGTACGTAATATGTGTTTGGAATAACTTTTAGTGAACAATTATGTGAGTTTTGTTGAGGAATGGGAAATGTGGGTTCGTGTACCACTACTCTCTAATGTGACACGTAGTCAAGTAAGACACTCGTCATCAAACTATTTTAGATTGCATAGTTCCAATAGTGTGGTATAGTTCATGAAAATAATCAAAAATGGTCAAGGAATAACCCAACAAGTTGCTTAAATGAGGTGATACTATGTTGTTGAAGACTGGTGTACCAATCCAAAGCTTGGCCACTTAGAGACAATGAGAAGGTATGTAACATGAGTACATTGTTGTGAATTATGAGAGAGCAAGTGTATTTGAATATTAGTAGATAGTTATGATGATCTTCCTTCCTTTGCATTTATCAAACTTAGGCATGTTGAAATGTACAAGATATTGCCTCATAAGAACCATCAAATGGATGGGTTCATCATATAATTTACTTTATGCGATTTTAGGGATTCTCATACCCTAGTTTTATAGTTTAAGGTTACAATTACTATCCAATAAATCCTTGTTGACGTTAGGTATATGTTGGAATGTGTGGTTTCGGAAGGGTTTGGTACATAGATACGCACAATTATTAAGTGACACATGAGTGTAGGTGTGGGAAAACATAGACAATTTATAGGAAAGTGAAAAGAATATGGAATTATTGTGTTGGAATGTAATTCAAATGGTTGTGTGATTACAATAGAAGAAATAATATACATGTGTACAATAGTGGAGGTTGTCAATCCAACATAAATGATGTGAGGTGTTTTTGTAGTAGATGGAGAAGGGTCATTTTACACGGAATATATTTTCATATTGTTTATGTCTAACTCGTAATAATGCCTTCTTAAATATTTGGCAAGATCTCCTAGATTGTGATCTAATGCTTCCTCAAACTCGGGATCGAAAGGTGGGATTTTGACAAGGTCATACTTATCATCATGCGAGCGAGTAACTATGTGGAGAGTTTTCCTCAATACGGGTATGAAAGATAATGGATTCTCCTATGATACTTATGTGGACAGAAGTGCACTCGTGTGATTGGGAAGAATGATCCATGGTGTTGTAGACAAAAAAATCTATGCACTTGGGTATATTTCTAGGTCCTAAAACACACTAATCTATACATGATTCCTAAGCAAGAAAACTAGTGGTTGACAATTGTTTTTGGGTATTTTGCTTTATCTCTTGCACTTTTATTAGCCTTACATATCTTACAACCCTGCAGAAATTTTACTGATTTATATTTTATGGCCTCGAAACTAGCACCGGTTAGAACATAAGCACCAAAGGTGCTCTTGTCCCTCCTAGGTGCTCTTGACCTTCTTTACCTCCTTCTCACTCCTTTGGGTCTCTTTTACTTTTTGGTCAACTTTTAGAACTTTGGGTCAACATTTGAGTTGCCAATTACGAAATTTAAACAAGGGAATCATATATATACTTAGTTATTACTCTCAAATAAGGGGCCAAACACTATAAGCATTATCTATCACCACCTGAGCTTGCACAAAGGCATAAGAGCATTTAAAAGGCATTTATCTAGCACATCCATACAAGGGACAATGGGCTGCATTGATTTGCATACACAACAGAGGAGGGGAAGCTCATTTTATTCCATCACACACATTTATATACTTAGAGTAATCTAACTCTAGCTCAATATCATAGTGCAACTTGCACAAGGGCAATCTAGGGCATCATTATACACACATATACACAAAACTACATGGAGTATGAGATGTAGTGCAATGCTTTCGTCGTAAGTTCACTCTTTGGGTGACCGTCGAGGTCAGTTCAACTCCACATTATACATATTTTTTATTATATTTGATGTGGTTTGTGGACATGTGTAGGTAGAATTTTTTTTGCAGGTTATATGTGTGATCAAAACCCTATTTACGAAGTCAGAGCGAAAAAATGAATATTGGAGCGAAGACCTTTTGACAGAAAAATTCAAAACTTGAGCATCTAAGGGACACTAACACCTAGGGCACTACTGTCCTCTTGTGGGCATTTTTGTCCTTTATATTTTTATACTTTTGAATCTTCATCAAGCCTTTATGACGTTGTTTCCAGCCTATTCCAGGAGTTACTCAGCCCAGATCATCTCTAGATTGCATAGAATCAGCTAAGTCATCTCACCCTATCATTTTCTTATGGTTTTACATCAATTAAATCCTTATTTCTTATGTACTACTATACTTTATTTCTTGAAAATTATTCATTATAGTACGTTACTCGAAATAAAAGTTTAATAAAAAATTATTAAATCATTTGGTGAACCCCAACTCGTGATCGACCACTCGATCCTTATTTTTTCCTATTCTATCGGATTTTCCTTTCCCTAACCCTAGATACCCTTGGATCCTTCCATTTACACCAACATGAGTGTCTCTATCCCAACTTTCTTTCAGTCCAATCCTGAATGTGAGCACAAAAATACAATATTTTTTTCTAACACTTACATTCATCCTAACACTTCTCTCAAATATGTTTATCATAGATTCACTATGGCATTATCTTTTAACAAAGAACATATTACCTTTACATCTGCTGAAATTTCCTCTCAATCCATTTTAGATAATGATCCACCCCTTTATATTACAGTTCACATGCATAATATAGGGGTTAAACGAGATTTAGTTGATAATGGCTTCAACCTTAACATTTGTAATATATCATTCCTTCAACAACTTGGCCTTTCCGAAGCATCATTAATGCCCTCATCTATTTGCATTCACGAGACTTGACAATATTCCTAAAAAGGTATTAGTACTATAGTCAAAAATACGTGTTGGCATGCAAGTGCAAAACCAAGAAACCAAACTAACTAGTTCCTAATCTAACACTTCTATTTCCTACCTCAGATTGAGCATGATAAGAAGGGAAAGAGATTGTTATACCTATACTTACCCACTAGCTTCAATGCTCTTCCTTGATTCTTTGGATGTGCTCAAGATAGTTGATATATTGCCTCAGATTTTGTGGGATAAATTTGGCAGCACCTCCCCTTGATAAATGATGATTTTGCTTGATAGAATGCTTTGAAGATTGAGAGCTTTGCTTAGTATTTTGGCAAAGCATATACTTGTAATTGTTCTAAGCCGGTGTGCATGGAGGGTGGCACAACTATTTATAGTTAGAGGAGGGAAAAATGGAGGGTTGAGATTGATCTATGTAGGATATGGATCAATGGTGTAGAATGCATGAGAATGGAGAATTCTCTAGAATTAGAAAATTCTAGAGATTGGAAGAACTCTCCATTGAATTAAAAATTCAATGGAGGGAGACAAATATTTAAATATTTAATATAGAAGAGGGAAAATAGTAGAGGCTTCTAGAAATAGAAGCCTCTAGATTTGGAGGATCATTTAGCTTGGGATTAGGTGAAATTAATTGTGTTTAGTGGGGTGATTAGATGGAGAGGCTAGGTGTAGAGTAGGCATAGAGTAGGTGGTAGGTGGGTGGTAATTTTAAATTCCTAGAAAATAGTTAATAGAGATTAGTTAGTGGGATTTTGAAATATTAATGATGTATTAATATGACTAAGGATAGGATGGGATTTTGGAATGAATAATAGAAATAGTTGAAATATGATTAAATATAATAATAATTAATCTTATAATTAATTATTATATGGTTAGTGATAGGAAAGGGATTAATAATGTAAAATGAGTGTGTTATTTGCTAAATGATCATGTTGACATTTTACATGCCTATAGGTACAATAACACTTCCCATTATTATTGGGCCATGCACTTTGCCTATCCTATTCCATGTAATGCCTAATAATATTAATTATAATATTCTTCTTGGACGGCCTTGGATCCATGTCATGCATGCAGTCCCTTCAACCCTTCATGTACGTATTAAATTCCTATACCATGGTGTGGTCTATGAGGCCTTAACATATCCCTCCCCATTTTCCTTTTGCAACACTATTGATCATTCACCTAAAACCCCTACTTTTGCCACATCTCCTCCTAATTTCACAAAGTATGGTCATGGGTATCGTATATATGCTTCGTTACGGTTTCACTGGCATTAGATTAGGAAAAAATGGAAAGGGAGTCATAGATCCTCTTTCTATTCCCACACAATCCACTAAAATTGACATTAGTTTTCTCCCTCCGCTTACTCCTTTTATTCCCGCCACATATTCTCCTAAGGTTTACACTACTTCACTATACCCTGAGCCTATTGGTGATCTCGCTTCTCTTACTTAGCCTAAATTAGATACATTCCTTATTGATGATTCTCTATTCAAATACATGAGAACTTACAAATATTCCACCCTCACCATCACAAAAGCATTTTCCATCTGTTCTCAATGTTACAACTTACATTGGTGAATTTGATCCTCCTAACACGAATACCGATTCTCCTGGCATATTTCAACATCCGCCACTATGGCATGGTCTCTCTTGTATCATTGGATAGATCTTTGTCACTGCACACTTAGGGGCAATGAGCTTCCACCCCCACCAATAGTCGAATGTTCTAATCAGCAGTTTGTGTATCCATACTACTCACATACACATCTATACCTTACTTTGCTTGCAATCCATGCCAATCTTTCTAGCAACAGTTTCTCTTATCTACACTATGAGCACACCTTTCTACATCTATCTATGCTCCTATGCCACTCCATACATGCTTTTCTCCTCATGTTTATTTATGGATCCTGCTATTCATGATACACATACTATACACTATACATACACGGCTATTCTTAATTAGAATGATGACATATATTTTCCAGTAGCTCTTGATATACACACTTAGGGGGCATCAACCTTCCCCCCTCCTCACTTGATTTGTATACCATTACTTCTTCCTATCTATACAACACAATGTTGCTACTACATACTCTACCAATCACATACAATAATTTTAGCACCCGATGATGAACTCGTTCTCTAAATGTTCATACCGACTATTGAGGTATTTTAAAGGAACCTCACTTGCACACTTGGGGTGAATCATACTCTCTCCCCCCCTCCATCACTATTATATATCTATATCATCTACTCATAACTTATCTACTGCATATCACGCTCTGTGTTTCACGATAAATATTTCCTAAAGCATCTAATCTCTATCACATACTTTATCTCCATTACCCGATGATGCACTCTTGTTCTATGGTTCATGTTTGAATGTTGAGGGTGCAATTCCTCCATGAACCTCACTTGTCACATCTTAGATACTCACACTTCATGCTTCATCTTTATTTTTCTGAGCATCACCACATCCTTGTTCACATACTTTACCTTCATTACCCGATGATGCACTCTTGTTATATGGTTCATACTTGATTGTTGAGGGATCATTCCTAAATGAACCTCATCTCATGCACATCCACTAGGGGCAATACAGTCCTCATCTACACATTTTACATATCGTGGGACACCATCATCTTCACACAATATTTGCACATTTTTGTTGCATTTACTCTCGCTAACTTATATTATTTACATGTTACACTTTGTTTTCCATGCTAGTTGGATACTTAATATGTCATTATCTTTTCTATACACACATGCACATTCACATGGTATCTTGAGGTGAATGTAGGAATTTTACAGATTCTTACATGATGCATGATGCTCAACACTGCTCTTTATCGGTCCCGCAAAGGTCGCTGGGGCATTTGCCTTTGTTACTCTCATACTACACATCATAGATCTTATCATTTCAATATTTACTACTTTTCGTCACTATCAATTACTTTTTTTCATTGATCTATACATGACTTGACATACTACTTATCTTTCTAATATGCTAATGGGTGCTTCATGTGTAGAATTTTTCTTACACGATTATATACAATTATGGTTATGTGTCACTTTTTGCTTGCTATTGATTACTATTTTTGTTATTATTTTCGAGATATGCCCTATATCATGCTTGATCATTTTTTACTATTCAACACCTTTGCCCCCGATTGTCTTGTGACATTGTGAGTGATGTCCTATGTATGAAACCCACTTTTCACGGTCCCTCTTGTTTTCATAGTTGTTTGTTACATTGTCTCTTATTGCATACTAGATCTTTTACATTAACACTTGTTTCTAGCCTACATTGTTTGCATGTGCCTTGGTTTTTACCATGCACATCCCATACCCCGTAAGTATCCCTTCTCAAATATGCATATTAGTTTCAAGTCTTCTCGTTTGGGATGCATCCGCCTATATTAGTCACATGTACCCTAAACAAGGGGAGATTATTGGGTGAACAAATCACCCTTATAACAGCTTAAAGCTACAAATTATAATAATACGGTAAAAAAATTGGCACATGCACATAGTCACATAATGGTCCAGAATCAAACTTGGGCCAAAAACATAAAGCGAACACTAGCACCCGAGACAAACAATAATGGTGGGTGCTTGTGTCTTGGGGAAAATAGACAGTTTCTTAGTTCAACATAGTTGCAAAAGTTTACAATAAAATTCTATAGTATCATAGACTTCTCTCTAGTTACAAAATTCAGTCATTCAATTATAATTCGATTACAATCGATTACGAATCGGGACATGCCATCTACAAGGGCACTTTGGGAAGCATCATGGATGGATGGAGAGAAAAAAACTCTCTTCCCAAGACTCTTCTCTTGGAGTGCTATCTCTCAAAAAAATTCTCTTGGTGTGAGATCACCCAAAAATTTGTTCTTGGCGTGGGATTGCCTTAAAAATTGTCTTTACGCATGAGATCACCTCGAAAAACTCACTCTTTGCTTGAGATCACCCAATAAACTCGTTCTTGGCTTGAGATAGCCCAAAAAACTCATCATTGGTGTGAGATCACCAAAAAAATTCTCTTGGCGTTAGATCGCCTAAAAACCTCACCCCTTTAGCAACAAAGACACTCCAATATGAAAACACCTCCAAGACAAACAAGACAACTTTCTATCCTTCACTCTCTTATATATCGATGCACACTTTTGTTGTACTCATACACATTTTTTTACTTTGATTTTTCACATACAAGACTTTGACTACTCTTTTGCTCTTCTTTTTCAGGTTTTTCCTTATACGCAATAGGAAGCATCTCACATCAGCAGGAAAAAGCTCCAACAACACACTACCACGCATGCGCTTCACCCGTAGGGTCTAGCTCCCCTTCTTAGTTTCCATGTTTCACATTACGGTCACTTCACGCTTCACTTGTCCACTCTACGCTCTATCAACTACACACTTCTCTACAGGATCACAAGGTATACATCTTCTATCTACTTTATTATATCAAGTATTCACTCAACAACATAAAGTGGGGGAAAATGTAGACACAAAATCTATGCACTTGGGTACATTTATAGGTCCTAAAGCACACTAATGTATACATGATTCCTAATAAAAAAAAAATAGTGGTTGAAAACTTTTTTTGGGACTTTGCTTTATCTCTTACACTTTTATTGGCCTTACATACCTTACATCCCTGTCGGAAATTTACTAATTTATCTCTTATGGCCTCGGAAACTAGCACCTAGTTAAGACAAAAGCTCTCGGGTACTTCTGTCCCCTCCCGGGCGCTCCTAACCTTCTTTACCTTCTTCTTACTCTTTTGGGTATCTTTTACTTTTTGGTCACCTTTTAGAACTTTGGGTCAGCCTTTCAATTTTTAATTATGAAATTTAAACAAGGGAGACATATATACTTAGTTATTGCTGTCAAATAAGGGGCCAAACACTATAAGCATTATCTATCATCACCTAATCTTGCACAAAGTCATAAGAGCATTTCAAAGGCATTCATGTAGCACATCCATACAAGGGACAAGGGGATGCATTGATCTGCATAAACATCATAGGAGGGGAAGTTGATTTTATTCCATCACACACATTTACATACTTGGAGCAATCTAACTCTAACCCACTATCATAGTGTAACTTATACAAGGGAAACCTAGGGAATCATTAAACACATATATACACAAAACTACATGGAGTATGATATGTAGTGCAACACTCGGTTGTAAGTTCACTCTTTGGGTGACCATCGGGGTCATTCCAACTCCACATTCTACATATTTTTATTAGATTTGATGTGGTTTATGGACATGTACAGGTAGACATTTGTTTGCAAGTTACAGGTACGATCAAAACCCTAACAACAAAGTCGAGAGATAAAAAATATTGGAGCAAAGACATTCGACCAAGAAAAATTGAGAACTCGATCATCTAAGCGGACACTAGCATCTATATCGAGACACTAACGCCTGTGGTGTTACTTGTCCTCTTATGGGAATTTTTGTCCTTCATATTTTTGTGCTTATAAATATTCATCGATCCTTTATGACATTATTTTCATCCTATTCCAGTAGTTACTCAGTCTTGATCATCTCCAGATTGGATAGTATCAGCTAAGTCATCTCCCCCTCTCATTTTCTTAGGGTTTTACATCAATTAAATGCTTATTACTTGTGCAATATTGTACTTTGTTTCTTGAATATCATTCATTACAAAGTAAGTTACTCGAAATAAAGGTTTAATACAATTTATATTAAATCAAGTGTGGGCTAAATTGTATGAGTATACGCAGTAATAACCATAAGAGTAAAGGCTCAAAATAGTGTCAAAATTATGTGAAGATGGTCAATTTGGACAGGATTTGCTACAAGGTTGTTCCTTTAAATTTTGGTGATAATAATGTGTTTTATGAGAGAAAAGTATAATATAGTTACGATCGTGGCTAAAAGCAAATGAATGGATAAAATTTGGGAGATATGATATTTTTTTTGGATTTTTGGATTTTTTTTTGTTTTTGGATAAAAGATTAAATTATAGGTATATCATGAGGGAGAAACAATTATAGCACAATGTAGCAACGTATCTAGTCAAAAGGGTGTAAAATACATAACATCCCATAAATATATCATAAATAGATGATTAGAGCATACGTACACATCACTACTAGCCAATGGAACGAGTGGGTATCTTGAGGAATGGTGTGTTCTCAACAATACTATGTGATTGTGGAAAGATAAATCCTTAAAATAGGTTAAACAAGGTTACTAGGGAGTCCTCTATATACATTGCGGTACACAAGGCCCAATATCATGTTTATGGGAAGTATTGTCTAATGGTTGGCTTTAGAGGATCAAATTCCTCCTTCGCCTTCACTCCAACCAATTCAACGGAGCTTAACCAATAATGAAAGTTTTAACTTGAAGAGTGTTGTCTAAGGCCTCATTATTGGTAGCAAATGCACACCTCACTTCATAGGATCGTGTAAATTGAACTCACGCTTATTCAAAAATGATATTTTTGAACACATTTATATTCCTTGTCAATGTGAGAGGTTTGGTTGAATGGGTGGAAATCACAACCACCTGTTGGACCCTAGAAAAATTAAACAAAAGTGCTTCAACTATTTCGATTTCTAAGGTCACCATAAGGCACAAGGGAAGAACATATGTAGTATAGGAAGGGATGTGTATAAAAAGAGAGAATAAGAAAAACACGTATTGAAGAGGAAGGTTTTTTTGTTTTTCAAAAAACTTTGACAAGTGATCCTGAAGCAATATACTATTAGTTTTCAGAGAATTCAATGATGTGATGACATACGAAAAATAAGTTAAAGTAAAGAGAAACTTGCAAAAAGGAAATATTAAAGAGAAGTTTTTTATGAAATTAAATAAACAAATGACAAAAAGCTATGACAAAATTCTTACAATTACAAAACATGACTTACATTAGACCGAAATGGGGTCACATGTTGGCATATCACAAGGGTTGCTTTCAATCCTTCTAGTACTACCCAATGATGCCTAGATTTTTATTTGTGGTACAATAAGTTGTAATATGGTGGTACACATGAAGATTTAATAACATAGTCCCAAATCAAATATCATTGTTGATCGTAAATCAAATTTAACTAGCAATTGTGCACACACATTTCTTTGCTTTGTATTGATTTTCGATGTAAAAATTGAGCATTATATCCTTTTGTATTTTTAATAAAAGAATTAAAACTGAAAGTACTATGTAAAAATAGAAGATAAAGAGATGAATCACTAGCAATTTGACACAAGAATTGATAACGGAGTTCGGCACTTGTGGCCTACGTCTCCGGGTCCGGTTGAATGGGACCGATCTATTAAAATCTTGAAAATAAATCTTTACAAATATTTCTACAAGAATCTGATCTTCTCATCATGTTCCTCTACCAAAAATAATAGTAGTCACTTTTTACTTCATCTCAAAATTCCCTCCCTAGCTCAAGTTATGAGCATTTCAATATTTTACACAGACCCAGAATACCACTTCAAATACAATAAAGCTCCTTTTATAATGTTTCCAAGCAATTGGCTCAATGGTTAGGTGCCTAAACTTTTGCATGGGAGGTTAGCAGTTCAAATCCCCTCCACTTCCCTCTCCTTCTCCTTAGGCAGATTTATAGAGATTTATCCCACATTGTGGGTGCGCAAAAGGAGGAAAGCATTTAAGATAAGGAGTGGTGCATGTATTGATTGGCTTAAGAGCCACCTTATGTTAAGTGTGGTGGTTTGTATTGCCAATGTTTGGTGCATGGAGGATATTTGGCCTTGTTTTGTGGAGTTTGGCGCCTCAATTAGTAATATTTAATTACTTATTGACTTGGTAATAGCGTATAACTTGGGATTTAATGCATGGTATATGGAAAATGCGTGGGATAATGTTGGTCCGAAAAATCATGGGAGGGTAGATCTATGGATAGATGAGCCAACAGTGTGCAGGGCATAGCCCCTCTTTGAGATAGCAAAGTGAAACTGGTTTATTGCTATTCTACTAGCAGGAATCTATGCAAGTCCTACAAAGTATTCTACCTTCAGGGGTTTGGGATCTCATCCCAAGTAGGGGTATTTCTGACTGTGAGTAGAAAGGAACGAAGGGAGGAGAGGAGATAGGATAGATCGAAGGGAGAAAAGAAATGAATTCCAAAGCAGAAAGGTCAGAGGGTTTATGTTTTGGGGCTGGTAGTAAATAGAGCCAAACCTACTTGCATAAACGAACAAAGCAATACTGATGAACAAATGACAAAAAGTAGAGATAGATCTGACAGAAAAGCAACATAGATCTAACTTAAGAAAGATCTAATACACATAACACATCCATTGAGCACAAAGTCTTAATTTCTGTATTAATATTTTATGTTACAAAAATTACAAAGCCTTTTCCTTCTCACTTCTATTTTTCATCTAAAAACTGTTCATCCTTGAATACAACACGTATCCAAGTATATATAGAAGGAGAAGGAGAAAGAAGGCAAAAAGGAACCAACAACTATTTATAAAATATCTAAAAGTCAACTATTGACTTTTGGGGCAATTTGGTGGATGATGTCATCATTTGTGCCAACATACTTTTAAATACTTTATAAAAATGGGAACAATCCCAAGAGGAAGGAGCCTATTCGTCGTCGCCTCGCACTGGTGGAAAGGAGTATCTTGCTTTTGCTTAGGAGAGGAGATGTGAAATTGAGCACGATACTCCATGAACTTACTAATCATCGGTTGAAGTTGATCCTGAGCGGGACCTTTGGTGTGATCGCTAATGACCTCGCAAGTCTCCCATTCATCTCTAAGTCTCTTTGGGAGCTTGAAGTATTCATTACCTACCTCCATCAGGTATCCAACAAAATCGCAGCAAGCCAGAAGGTTGTTGATAGACTCTACGTCAAAAGTGGCTTCTGACCCTAACCCTTGCGATGCGATCTCCTTAAAGATCGAATAGTGTCATCTACCTTCCTCAAGGTGAATGATGGGGTGAGCAAGCCCGGGGACATCCTTAGGACGATCTGCTCCATCGATGCATTGCATCTAAGGCTTCCTCCTTGATTTTATCAATCTTCTCCAAGACAAATTCCATCTGGTCAACCTGATAATCCAAAGCAGCAAGGACTTTGTTGGGTGCTCTTGGGTGATCAAAGACGCCAAATTTTACTAAATCATCGACTGGGCAGTCGAGCATCTTTTGGAATGTCTCATGTTGTAACCTGGCATGGTCCAACTCTTGAAGATAGGCCCTGCAATCACACTGGAGTTCCTTATTAGCGATCAACATTCGATACATCTGACTCTGTGAACTTTATAATTACTTCCTCATTATCCTTGAGGATCGGCCTCTAAATGTGGATATTACCATACCTTTCTTGCTAATCTTGGCGTACTTGTTTATCTTTTCCTGACTAAGGGTTTCAGGAGTTTCGGTGGCAGTTGCGGGAGGTGCACTGCCCATTTTCTGCAAGGCTTGGAGAAGATGTTTGTTCTGTTCTTTCAGTATCCTCTTCTCTTCCTTTGCTTCCTAAAGATTTTTACAAAGGGCATCCACTGCAGATAGGGCCTCTCCCTGTAGGCTTTCTGAGGATGTTCCCATCATGACCTGTGTCACTGTATAATCTGTAGGAGACAGATCCTTTTTATCCTTTATGGGATCAGGGTATGCGATCTCCATAACCCTTTCACCTGAAGTGCTTTGAGAGAAGCGGGTTATTGGCTTTTGCTTCTTAGCTCCTTTTGTTGGGATGATGGAGAAGTCCATAGGTGTAATGGGGACTTTCCTCTTATGCTGGCTTAGGTGCTTGGAGATCCATTCTGGACTTAAGGGAGTGGGACCAGAGGGAGAAGAGGGAATGGAGGTAGAAGAAGGAGCAGCCACAGTGAACTCGGGGAAATGTGTTGAGACGCTCGGTGGCGGCATTGTTAAAGAAGTCGATCCTCCAACACTCACTAGGGGTAGGAGTCACTGTAGGAGAGGAAACCGTGGGGCGGAAGGGATCGAGAGATGATAGAAGAAATGCTGGGGGACAGATCCGCGAGGGAAGAGAAGATGGAGGAAGAGGAAGGGGGAATAGTAGAAGATGAGGGAGAAGATACAACCAAAGGAGTGGTTGCTTGAGTGACGTGAGGAGGGGAAGGAGGAGCGGAAGATGGGATGGTGGGAACTTCACTGGTTACAAAGTGGCAACACCCTGAGTGGATGTGCCCATTGGGACACTTACCACCTCTTCTTCTTTTGGGGAGACCAGGCTTACTACCTACTCCTGGGTGGCGGAAGGAGGGCTCTCAGGAGCTTGTTCCTGAACAAAGTGCTTGATTCTCCCTCTTTGTCTTTCCCTTTTCCCTTTGGTAAGTGCTTGGCCTAGCAAGTGCATCACCCAAAGGAGACATGGTGAAGTCTACCCCAAGGTAGATGAGGCCATTCTTCTTGCACCAATGCTCTGTGCACTGCAGAGTGCCTTTAACCCTTTCCTCAATAGTTTGAGGTGCCTTTGTTCTATCAATCTCGGCAAATGGCCAATTGTCCCCGTCCGTATCTAGATAGACCTAATCAACTTCTTGATCAGTCATTTGGAAACCTTTCGGGACAATGGCCACACCATATTGGATGATTTCTGCCAAGGCCAGGCGGGAGTGATCCTTTCTTCTGAGCTCGACCTCGTGATACAGATTGATATAGACATCTTCGATCTGTGGGATGTGAATTGGATCAAGCTTTGCCCTTGGAAGGAAATTGCGAGGATCAAAGGTCGGCCTTGCTGGGAAATTGTGTTTCAAGTTGAGCAATTCCAGCTCTGCAAACATTTCCGGGCTTTGGTGTGAGAAGTGTAGGTGTACCTGCCCACTATGAGGGGGAAAGGAGTTCCGCCCTTCTT
The DNA here is from genome assembly GCA_018340775.1 of Taxus wallichiana var. yunnanensis. NCBI lineage: Eukaryota > Viridiplantae > Streptophyta > Pinopsida > Cupressales > Taxaceae > Taxus > Taxus wallichiana. Next base: position 828,769,715 of record CM031234.1, read on the forward strand.
TCTTTTCAGGCACTTCTTGTGGTATGTGATAAGCTGCCTGGACAACTCCAATAGGATCAACTTGGGTCCCGCATACCTCGGTAACTTGGTGGGCTCCCCCAAGAAGTTGGCGGCTCTGAGATAAGTGAAAGTGGGGAATTGTGTAAATAATTCCCCCACTTCTCTGTGGTAGTAACCACACTCTTGGTCATCTGACCGTGAGTCATATTGGGCCTCAAGAGGCAGATGATGTCATAGAAGAAGGCATCATTGATTTTTTTGAATTGAGGGATGTTATTTTCTAGTCTCAACTCTGGATAATAATCATATATTTTTACTTGGGGCCAAACCCCACACCGAATCAGTGTTGGATAGTCTCTTTCTAAGGTAGCAACGTATACCACATAGGAGTTCATGTAGAACCTCCCCATTATCGAGAGTTGTTGAAGCTGCTTGGAGATGGTGCTGCTGATAATCTCTGCCCATTCAAAACGCTGATCAGGAACGTTTTTGCTCATTGTTTCTAGGTATCTGAGCATCCATTTGTGGAAGTAATGGGCATCAGGAAGCCCAAATACCCTACTCAGGAAGGTTATGGTGTTGCTCAGCTCTTCTGAGAAGTTCTACTGATGAATAACTTGCAGCCACCTAGTTATCACCTTCTTGTTCTTCAGATACACTTCGTTCATAAGCTGCATGCATTTGTCCTCATTCTCATCCCATGCTTTTATGCAGTCTTCTTGGCTTATTGCCACAAAGTGCCGGTGGTGGGGATACCCAACATGATTTGAAAGTGCTGGGTAGTGAGGTTGATTATTACCTCGCCCTTTTCATTCTCGACACATCTTTTGTCCTTATTGTAGTAGCGGGCCACCACCATCATGAATTCATTGTTTACGGCGCTCACGGGAATTCCCAGTGAAATGCAAACCATCACTTGACCAATTTGTCCATCCACGGATCGCTGTGACCTTTACAGTTCGCCTAGAAGTCTTCCATATTAATGTGACCAAGTTCAATCCCCGATGTCAAGCCACACTCTACAAGGGACTCGGGCATCCTAACCCTTTGGTATTTGTACTTCATTTCTTCTTCTGTGAGTTTGGCCTTACCCTTAGACTTGGTTAGCTTCTTACTTGACGAAGACATGTGTGAATACGAGTTCAGTTGCTGATCTGCAAGAAGAAGGAGGGAAGTCCATCGCAAAAGAGCCATGTTAGCTGTTAAATCATCCATCAAAGCTTTACAGAATGAAAACTTATCAATTTACAAGCCCTTGGGTGCAAGGCGCAATTCCATTACAGGCTGCAGGATCAGAAAAGCAAGGCACACTATTGGAGAGTGTTGCATGAATAAAAACAACGCAAAGGGGCACGGGTGCAGAAATACTACACACAACATTCAATGTTGATGTCAAAGAATGTGCGCTGTGAAGTATGAAGGGTTTTGAAAAGGCGCGGGTTATTTGGTGTTGTAAGGCTGCAGGATGTGCCATTGGCATGCAGATATAATACATGTTGCATAACATTATGGTGCACCAAAGGGCGCAGGTTCAAATGGTGTATCATTGAGTTAATGTGCGCCAATTTTTTAGCTTTTGGCGTGGCGCAGGAAGATTCTGCATGACATTCAGATGTTGGTGTAGGCGGAGTCTTTGCTTGCGCCTGTATCAGGTTTTAAGATTTTGCTAAGGCACTGGAAAGATGCGTGTTGCAAATGGGGACAGTGTTCCCCTTTGGCACGACTGTGTTTTGTGCAACAGTGATGGCGTTTGTGCAAAGGAAAACCATGGGTTTGATAATTTTCAAGGATTTTCCCTCTTTTGATCGGTTTGTGGCCTTTTGGTCTCTTTCAACATAGATTTTTAGTGAGGGGAACAGAGGAAAGAGGGTCAAGGATTCATTCTTGAGACAAGGCCCTCCAGGCCAGCAGATCTAGAAGGAGGGTAGAAAACCGGTTTGAAGGTGGGTTGATTTGCAAAACGGGCAGGGGTTGTATTATTTCTTAGGTTCATTTTCTTTGTTTTTAATAACAACAACCTCTCAAAAACAACAATGAAACCAAAAAAACCCAAGAAAAGCAAGGACCACTTACCAGGAATATATAGGTGGAAGAAACAATGTGGGGTCCATGAATACGACAAAAAGCAATACAAGGGGCTGATAGGAGCGCTAACAAATGCAGAGGAATAACCTTTTTCCACGTTTTTTCAATCGTGAAAATGATAGGTCGGATGCGCCTATTTATAGCAAAAGGTGTAATAAATGTGCCACCAACTTTTTGTAAGGCACACTAAAGCAGTATGATAACACAAAAATATTTGCGCCATTGGCGTGGTTGGGACCTGTCGACATTACCTTTTTAGCACTTTGGCACACCATTCAGGGGCGCAACAATTTTAATGTCGACAAGATGGCGCATGCGCCTCAGTCGCAGGTTTGAAAGGCGCATCATGGGAAGGCACAACATTTAGAATGTCGACACTCTAAAGGATGCGCCAAAGGAATAGAAGGGGGCGTAAATTTATTTGATGTTGCATGAATAAAAACTGCGCCTAACCAAAAAAGGACCAAAAGACTAAGTTCGAAAAACTAGATTTTCCAGAAAGGGAGTTGCCTCAGATAGATCCCTAACTCCTTTAAGGTAATAAAATATAGCCATGAAGTTTACAACGATAAGGGAAATTATAAATGAAATAAGAATACACCAAATCTTACCATGTACCTTGATTTATTACGCCAAATGGATTTTCTTGTGGGTGTTGTAGATGTTTGTGCCCCAAAGTGTGCTCCATGGTGCAAGACCGGCCGACAACATTACATTGCTTTGCCAAGTATATGGTGTATTTATAGGGTCTTGAGGTGTAATTAATGGATGTGGCTTATTAATTCCTCTTTAAAATAATGAGGAATTAGGTTAGTGAATATTGCATGAATAGTGACAAAATTTGAAAGTGGTTGATGAGATGTAGTAATTGCTTTCATAACAACTCATCTTTTGTATTTTGATAAGACCATTGTAGCCATGTCTATGTATTTCCTAAGTACATTATTGAACATCACTATTACAACCATGAACTTTTGGCATAATGACTAATTGATATAATTATATCTAATTGTCTTTATTTTTGTGATATTATGTGTGCATTTGTTCTTGTTATTCCAATAAATTGTTTGGATGATTATATGTGTTAATGCCACTCTTGGTTGTAAGCAATTTGTCATATGTAACAAAGGAACCTATCTACAACAACTCGTCCACAACCAAAGAACTTGTCTGCAGTATAAGGAAATCATTCACAAGTTACAACGCATTTATGAAGATCTTTTAAAACATGAAGTGATGACACTTAATTCCTTACACGTCATTGGAGAAGTAGTTACAACAGAAACGTGGAAAATTGAGAAACAAATCAATCTTTGATTTGGTCATTGATTAAGAACTAGTGAAGAATTGATTGTTAGTTGAACACTTGTTGTGTGTTTCAAACACGTGTTGAATCTCTCACTTGTTCTATTAAAGACTCCTTATTGTATTCTTCTCCTTCTCACATGTTGTAAATGATAGGATATAAAGGAAAGGGTTGATGCCTTGTAAGAGAGAGTCGGGTAGAGGGAAGTAAGTCAGATTTGGAATTAGAAATAGAGATTACTCGATTTTTATTCCTAGCTATAATGTTTTATGTAAATCAAGTAAAGAAATTTGAGTTGTCATTTAGCTTTTACTTACAGATTTAGGAAGGGACTAGCACCTAAGTTAGGGCCCACTTGAGGTCTGCTACATCCCCTCCATTTTTTCATTTCATGCATATTTATTTAGGAACAATATTATCTCAGAATATACAAATTTGTTTGATAATAGCATTTAGCAATAGTTCATTTTAAAGTTTGCACTTTATTTTACTTTCAACATTATTATGTGACAGATTATTTCCTTTCCAACCTCTTAGATCAACTATAATTGTGTATACAACACAAGCAATATTTCAAGTCTATGCTCCCTAGTCTGATAATTAAATGAATGTAACTCAATGTACAACATATTAATTGTTGCAAGTTGATTTACACCACCGGTGGTGGGGAGGTTGGTGATGATTAGTGAAGCATATTTGAAAATGGAGGAAAGGTGGGTGTAATAGTAAAGCATATTTGAAAATGGAGAGAAGTTGGATGAAATAGTGAGCCATCTTTAAAAAGAAGGTAGGTGAAATAGTGGAATATCTATGTAGTGAGTGGCATGGTGATAGTGAAAGGTTGATGTGGCTAACAATGTGGTATGGGTGATGTGGTTGGTGAGTAGGATGTGATAATATTAGTTAATCATTGAATAATTAGCTTATAATCACTTGTTGGATTTGAAGTGGGATTTGAAGTGGGACGAAGAAATTAATTAATTTTTGTGGTGGTAGGATTAGAGTGTCTACACTAGTGTTCTGTTAAGGATACCTTTTCTCCTATATTTATTCCTTTGTCTCTTGTGGCTGCACCTACTATCATTACATCTTGTGCCTATAAATTTGGGCACAACCTCGAATCCCCTTCATCTTGTTGTAATATATATTCTTATTGCTTTTACAATCCCTATATTAGGTACTTGGCAATAGCCTTTGTATGTTCCACATGTTGCCAATGCTTCTCTATATAATTTATTGCTAAAGTGTAGCATTGCATCTCTTCATCTTTTCAAGTAAATATAAGAAATCCTCATGCTACTAATTATCATAAACATTGTTTACAACCATGGTTTCAAGTACTACCTACTAATCCTATTTTTCGTGATGTGATATTAAGACCCATGCCTCATACACTTACATGATTTCCTCCTTACTCTTGCACAATATCTATTGCTTTTATACAAATATACTAAAATACAAAAACATTCAAATAAACACAAAAATATTTAAATATTTTCAAAATAAAAAATTAGGACCTACATGTGACTTGATTTGCTAGCTTTCATTTAACATATGTTTTTGTATGATTTGATAGATATTGTATTTCCTATATACTCTTTGCACACATGCATTCAAAAGGTATAGTGAGCTTGATGTAGGAGACACATGGGATTATACATGATGGTAGGTGTTGTCCTGATTTTTTTCCTAGGAGTTTGTTGTTTGGGAGAATATCCTACACTTATATAAGTGTTTTTGTTTCAAAACAATTACTTTCATTTCCTTATTATAATAAATTTCTTATATTATGCAATACGATATTTTTAGACTAATATGGCTAACATGTGTCTTGTGCAACACTATATCCTCTCAATCCACCTACCTTAAGGATACTATCATCTATTGTGTTCACATACTTACTTTCTCGTATTCTTCATTTATGTGGCCTATGGCCTTTGATATACATATATTTGTGGACGCTTCGGTGTCCATTGTTTGCATCTTCAACAACATATTGTTTATGTTTATTGTGTGTGTAACATTTTATGTCCCTTGTTCATGACTTATTTCCTTTTCTATAACTATCATACATGTCATTGTTTGTGTACTTATATGCTTGATTGCCTTTGTGATTGTTGGTTTCTATACATGTTTTCCTATGTGTTTGTTACTTGTTTACTTTCTATTCATGTCATGGTTTATACCATGCACATTCTTTCAAGAACAATATCTCAATGGTGGCCACCTACAACATCCCTCCATGTGATCCAATTATGACTATCAAATGCATCTAACATAGATACACTTCATTTTTAGCTGAGCATTCTCCTTGCACATATTGCTTGCCTCAAAAGAGGGGGCATTCAATGGGGTTTATTACATGGATATCTATTATACATACATTATTTAGACTTTAGGAATATAATGACACAATATAGATATCCAGATACATAATCAAATACAAAATAGTAAAAAATTATACGCATGGACAAAACAATCAAAAAGGGATAAAAAAACCATACATTATTATACGGGATGGACATTTTTGTATTAAGGGTAGATTTTTCAAAAAATATAGAATTACCAGATTCTCACGAATATTTACATGTTTATATTACAAAGTTAGGAAAAATTACATAATTTAGAGAAAGGTCTATTGCATTTTGGTACAAAATGTGCGGTGTTTGAATTCTTTGTTCCTTTTTGACACTACATAACTTGAGCGCACTTATTCTACATGGTATGAGGCCATGGATGTTCATTCTACTTTTAATATATTTAAATTTCTAATCTAATACTCGTAGGAGAACACACTATGGGAGCATGAGACCAATCATTCCCCTTCTACTATATGATTTTTTTTTTTTTCACATGGACCTATATCCATCTACAACAATGTGGTTTGTGCGATTAGAAGAATATTGAGGTGACTAGAAAACCTTGTGGCAACCTTAATTTCACTTTTTTTAGAATATATCAATGTGACTATAAATCCTTACGGAAACATTCCTTATTTTTTGGTTATTGGGATGATTAAAAAGTCACGTGGCACCTTTCCTTACGATGTTTGGTCAAGCAACACCAAGTTCCTCAGTGAATCTATTATTTCATTTAGCTAAATTGGTGACTAATCACCCCTAATAATTCAAAGTGGTTAAATTCCAATTTGAATGTCTAAGTGTGAAAATTTCTAGATATTTTCCTTTTGTAAAGTAAACAGGCATATTCCATTCATGCTTTTGTTTCTCTACTTTACTACTTACAAATTGAATTTTGAGTTACAAATCTATTTTTAAAGTTGTGTTACAGTTCAATTCTTGTATGGGCATTGACTACACTATGTGTTGTAGGTTTCATCATGGAGTGTGCCAATATTCGAGTGGAATCAACTTTGAGCAAAGACAAAGTGTGTTTACACACTCGAGTATATTTTCTTTCAAGCATATAATTTCCATTTCATACTTATGGGGAGGGGGGGGAATGTACACACCTAAATTTGGAAATTTTCCATATGAGAATTATAACTAAATGGCTTTGTATGTAAAACATGACTTGTGTGCGTATCAAAGCCTTGTTGACATATCATTATCTCTCTTCCATGACTTGCTTATTTATTCACATTGATCAATTTATTATAGAACTACTTGCAATAATCCACAAGTATATATCCTTAAACATATTGCTCAAAATTTTACAAAGTCCCTTGAATTGCGAGTTTGGAACTATTTGGCTAGGACCAACCCATACAACATTTTGGCCAATGGCCATACGGTGTTATCTCTTGCCACACTTGATATTATTTCCAATTTGATATATTTTAATTGGTTGGTTCATATCCCATAGGTCAACCTTAATGCTAAAGTAAACATGCAAACACCTATAAAAGCAATTCTAATGTGCCTATTTACCTCACCAATAAATTTTAAGAATCATCACTATAAATATCATTTTAAAATCTTTCTAATATCCCCTAAATCCAATTAAGGCAAAAACACAATCTAGAACAACCCCCAAATAGGTTTGAAGCACTTTTAACAAAGCTTTAAGATTCAAGCTTAAGCACGCAAGCCATTATTTCCCATTATTAGGTGATAAGTATTTACATCCATGTATATATCACATGTTAGGTGGATAATTATGTGTGGTATGAGGTTTCTTCGTAGTAGTGCCGATGTAGGTGGTGCATCAATTGCACTTTAACCCAAATACTAACATTTTTACACGGTCTTTCACACATGGTTGCATAGATGTGCAACACCTAGCATTTCAATGTGAAGGTCGTCATAGTTTCATCATAGCCACATTAAAATTTGTAGAGCACTAATACATTCCTATTTGAAATCATACAATAAAGTAACAAACCATACCATAATTCGACACACACCTTTGTGTGGTTTCATACCTTCTCAAATTTGCACTCTAGTTTGAAATGAAGCATTTTCATATCATTTCTAGCCTACACAACCACTTTGCATCTTTGGATCAAGATCATTCATTTATAATCAAATAAGTACATGTATTTCTTTGTGTTTTAACATTTATTTCCATGTTCGATCTTGTAATTTGTTAATGATCGTACATTTTGATTCATACATTAATGTTTATTAATTAATCAAAATATACCAACTTGTATCTAACCCTTTAATCGTTAAGTAAATAAGTAAAACCTCCAGGACATCTTATTTGTCTCGATTTTAAGGTTAAATCACCCATCATCGTCAAAAAGTGAATATGATTTTAAGGTTGAATTTCAATTTTTGTCTTCTCAACGAGTGAATGAATCATATATTCTCTAATAGACATTCTAAACTAAAGATACCTCACAATAAGTATAGACATTTACCATGAAAATTATAAATGTAGTTTATAACCTTGTAGGAAAACCATTGTTAGTAGCATGGTTGGTTTTCCTTTCATAATTCATCTTTATCCTATTAAGAATGGATTCATTGAGGTGAAATTTGATAGTAGGGTTTTAGATATTTTTAAGGCGTATTCTAGATTCTATACTTTGTGGCTCTCCGACCGATTTTCCTTTATTCTTCTTATAGTCTCTTCATCTCGAAACATGAACATTACCAAATCTAGAAGGGTTCGTAGTAGGTGAAGAAGAATTATCTTTAGACTTTCACTTCATGTTCTTGTAAGTGAGAATATGATGCACTTGTTGAGTGCACAACCATAGGTCTACTTAGAGTAGTTCCTCTATAAAAAAATCATCTTCCTTTCTCATTCACTAAGGGTTGAACTTCCTCCTTGCTATAAATATTTTCATAGGTATAATTTTCCACGAGAAGAGCAAACAAAAAAACCTAAATTCTTCAATGAACTAGAATATAAACCTCCAATAAACCTATCGAAGGAAGAGAATGTGATAGTAAAATGTAAAACCAACCACATCATATCATACAAAACTCAATGAGAATATTAACACACACCCAATCCCCAAATAATAGTAGAGATGTACTATAACCATACAATTTAAAAGCTAGATGAAGCATTGAAAATTTGTCAAATGAAAATGTTGAACACCAAAATTATCAAAAATTCTAATTATTTCTAAAATTTTAACCCATAACACCGAGACAAAAAATCTCTCAAGTGAATTCATCGAAAAGAAGTAGGCATTTATAAAGTCTCAATACTTAAAATTTATATATTCCAACACTATTTAATCAATATGAATTTTTGTTCTTGTATGAGACAAAAAACAAATAGATTTTGAATTTGAAATTATATTTCATGAAGCCAAACAAGTCAAGCATACATATCGAAAATGAAACCCAAGAATTGAGAATAACGATAAAGAATGAAATTAAATTACATAAGTTTTTGTAGACACTCAAATTTGGTAATTTATAATTTTGAAATTATTGGTTGTGATTCTTCTTTTGATCGAAGACAAACCCCGCATCTTATCTCCACTCATAATATCATGTTATCTCTCTCATAACTTGTGTATTCCTACACACTTATGTGTCGACACCTTTTAATATAAATCCATAAAATTAGTGTGTAACATCTACCCATCATGATGTAAATTCAAAATTTCAACCACCATCTACCTATCTAAAACCATACAGTAGTGTCGGGATGTGGAATCTAGTCTTGACAAACTTGTTGTTTAACCTATAATTAAATCACATGTCAATATAATTAAGTGTAGATTAGAATAGATTTGATTTGCAAATATAAAAATGTGATATAATAAAAATAACAATTCAGATTTCTAATTCAAATCGGATAAGAAGAATTAACATACACCAATTAAACTAACATGCAATTGAAAACATAAAACAAAGGTATATAAACACTTAGTATATTTATGACAATTTCGGAGAGATCTGGGATTGTGCAACAATGAAACAAGAAGATTTGAAACTCGACTAACCTTCACACTGGATTGTAATTGTGGATGCATGGGTTAGGACTGTACCATCAGTCAAAACCATATCGTATGGCCCAACCCCTTCTATGTGGTACTTGGACTTGATATGAATATGAATTTAAAGCTTTATGGGTTGCTCATCTTCTTAGATTTATATGTCACGAGTCAAATCCTAGTTGTCGCACATGCAACGAAGCTCTTTGAATGGACTAAACATCTCCTCAAACCCTAGTTATGGATGTCGAGTCTTATAAAGAAAATATTAGAAGGGTTGTGGGCACCCCTGTGCACAATTGACATGGAAGCTACTATGAAAAGGCCTCGAACCACACATCATTCTCTCTGCTAACATGTGATATTTAGATAGATCAATCATATTCAAAAATTACTTTGACCATGTTTTTTTTTACTTGGATCTTGGAACAACTTTGGAGAGACGATGTTTGGATGCTTATAGATGAGAGATATGACAACCTTAACCTAGTTTGTAGCTTCATAAATGATGTGGGTGCTACCCTAATGACATTAGATATGTAATTATGAGATTTAGGGAGATTTAGATGTCTTTTGTAAGTATATGAAGTGAGTGCTCTAGTGCATTATATAAAGAATTTGAGGATAACAAATGAGGTAGTGCTTACTTTCTTGTATAGGATTTTGTAGATGATTTATCTACGAAAGGCCAATCCAGATGAAGTAAAAGAGGCAAATAAGGATGTTAATTTAAAAGTGCAATTGGAGAATATGTCAAAAAGCATGTTAGTCCAAGTCTATATAAAGAGGTCATGACTAGATAATACAACCCCGACTAAAGCTGTGTGGCCCCTACCGGGAGCTAAAAAACATGCCAAATGAAATTTTGAGATGATATGTTAATGTTTCTCTATTTATTATGTGTATTGTATTCTTAGGATGTGTTGATGGGTTAGTGTGTAAGGATAAACAAGCTAAACAATGGACCTCAGAAAGTGCTAAGTGGGAATGGAGAAGTTGCATTTATCATAGCAAGAGTAAATAGTCAAATCAAGGATTAACAAAGTGTAAATCACCAAATTTGAGTGCTACATTTTCCCCCTATTGAAGCATGACATTGAAAATCACATGCTTAATGGAAATTATACCTAAATGTGTAAACACACTTTGAACTTTCTCAAATGTTTGTTTTGCGGTTGGGTTGTTATACTTGGTGTTGGCATGCTCAATGATGGAACCTACAACTTTGTTGGAGAAATATTTTTCAAGGAAAAATACATGCTTCGTCAACGCTCATGGGATTGAATCCCTTCACTTCAAGATGGGGCAACTCCCATTTATTGAAATCTAGATTATGTACACTATTTCTAACTCTTGGGGGTGGTCATAAATCGGTGAAAGCATAGAAACACCCTTGTTGTAACTGTAACTACAAGTGAGAGAGGGAGAAATATATGAGGTGGAGAGGAGAAAATTATGAGAGAAATAGTGGGGAAAGAGGGAGAGGGAGTTATGTTAATGGTTATATTACATATTTTATCAACCGATAACCCAAAATACATCCAGTTGAATTAGAAGACAAGGAAAATATACACACAACTATGCAAGCTCCATGAAACAATGATCACAATCAACACAAATTTTAATTGGTAATTTCATTCCATGAAATAAAATACAAAGCTTTCCATTCTTGCAATAGATTGCAATACATTCAAACTGAGTATGAAGTTGAGAGAATGGAGGAAATAATAGATAGGAACAACATAAAAGGGTAAGTGCAACAAGTTGGGGAACAAAAAAGTGGACATGAAAACGTGAAATTCACGTACCATGATCGCAAAATTTTTCTTTAGGTTCATGGATTTCGAACCTAAAACCGCGATCATGGTTTATAAACCATGCAATCGTGATCCTTTGAGACAAAAATAACGAGACCAACGACCCCCATTTTCCCTACGAACCACAATTTCTCCCCATTATTGGCACTCGTGCTTTGAATACCCCCTGCAAATTACTCTTCAGACTTCTGGATCACAAAATTTTCAACAATGCCGCCAAGATGAAGAGGTAAGCCCTCAATTTTGGTAAAATTTCTTGTATTTAAGGTTTTTTTGTGATTTTCATGGGTTTTTCAAATTTTTGTTTATGTATACATTTTATGTGTTTTGTCGGGTTGCTTGACAAGGTGGTAATCCTCTAAACCATCCAAATATTCATCAAAACCCTCCAAAAATTCCTCAAAACCCTCCTCTAAATGTTCATCTCGCCTCCTGTGGCTCCTTTTGTCCCCACAAAACCAGCAGGAACATAAGGTGATATCATTGGAAGAATCCGACAAAATAAAATTACCATTGAGAACCTTATTCAGACAATAAGACAAAATCATGCCACAAATCCATCTGCATGACTTTAGCCAACACACTATAAACATTAATTAGTGAAGTCGACTGCAACCAACCAAATAGATAGATGGGATACTTTTAGAGCTGATTGTATGCGTTGGTATGCATATAAATTATCCCGTGTGGTCGTAAAAGACAAAAAAATGGAAAATACCACATTTGTGCATTATTTACTGACCCGAGAACTAATGCCCCCATGACTACTTCCAAATGGTTCCCAATCCATTGGTGCCATGACGACTAAATCAAGAATTTTTTTGGGGTGATGGTGGATGGTTTTTTATTATCCACCATGCAACAACAATGAGGTTCCTCTCTATTTTTTGAAGAAATTGTATTGCGATTTTGTGCTTAATGAGGTCCCAAATTATTTTGACTTTTTAGAGTTTACTGAGGTGAGGAGGTGGCTCTACACAGATTAGACCAGGTACATGTGTTGGTCAACCTAGGATCCCCATGCCCCAAAACTCCTATGCCTTCAATTATCCCTCCCGGTGAAGGAGGTTGTGGAGATTAACACACTACATTCATTGAGGAAGCTCATTGACATTCGACCCAACATAGTAGCCAGATTGCATCTGGTGATGTTGGTGGAGGCGCTAGTTCTAGCACACCATACCAATGTGGATCATTAGGTATCGTATGACCTACTTGGGTGAGACATCATTTATTGGATCATAGGATTTTTTTCTCTAGATGAGATGACAAAAATGTTTTGGAGGCTAGTGCAAATGATCCTGGTCTTTCACAGGTAAATGTCAAATAAATATAATATATATACAAAAGTTTATTTCATTTGAGATTTTAATATATATGTGTATTTGATTACATCATACATACATGTAAAAACTAATATTTTTTGATTTTAAACAACAAGAGCCAGTGAAGGACACATCGGCATCGACATGCTAGCTCTTTAGTAAGGTGTTACAGGACATAAGTTTCAAGTTACTTACTTATATTTCAAAGTTCATTTGATTGCACGTTTATTATTAAATACACATTAATGTTCATGTATAGTGTTTCACGTGTACATGTACATATTAATATGTTTATCTTTTATACGCAGGATCCTGGTGGGTCATCATCTGCTCTAGGCATTGAGGCTATTGGCATGCCTCACATGAATTTTACGCAAGTTAGTTTCTCTTTACACGTTGTTTCTAATTTTGGAATTATCTAGTAGTTTGTAATCCCATAACTCTAGCCAGTACAATTTGATCATAACATTAAGCTTTTATGATGTAAGGGTTAAGTAAACACTCTCCTAGATATATAAACTCTCATTTTATCATGATCATGGACACTTACCTCTATACTAGACATGTTTCTAGAGCACTCCATCTCTAATGCTTTCTCCATCATCTCTTGCCTCCGAGGATCTCTTTTAAGTTCTTAGGATGTATTCATAACCGACCTTGTCAACATTGTTAGTTTTATGCATTCTTTATTAACCCTCTTCTCTCTAAACAACAAAAGGGATGACAATATGGGTTAAGTTACCTACACTTCTAAATATATCATGGGTCCCTTGGTTCATGTTTATCACCAATACTCCCTATGCAATTCTATACACCCAATCTCATATTATATCTGTTATTCATCAAGTTTCTCTATATTTGCATTCTCATGTACAATGGATATAGCTTGGTGAGGCCTAGAACCAAGTTCTACATACCAAATACATTCCACATCTTTAATGAATTACTTCTTGAATATGCTTAAGACACCTTCTCTACTTTATCATAAGGTGTTTAGACTCTTGGTTCAGTCATACACTTGCAATCTTACATAACTCTTTGTTTTAGGCCTTATTGCTACTAGTCCTCTTCTCATGCTAATACTCATGTATCTCATCTTTTCGGCCTGAGCAGAGGAACATACATACAATCCATTCAAAAATAATAATTTAAACAAAATTCACACAAATAAATTTCTGCAACATAAACACATGTCTTCCTCTTTCATTAATTGGCTCTATTACATCTTGATCCTCCATATATCATCATCAAATCCCTCGAATAGCTCCCTCTTTTTCTTACTAGCCTCCCTAGAAACCTTATTCTTAGCTCCTTAGAGAGCTCAACAACATCTAAATTTGGAGGAGGATAAAATTACATCCCTACATGCTCTCCACATGTTCTAAATCCTATTTCTTGCCTCTTAGTACAACAATATTGCCTTACTTAGGCATAAACAACTATCTCACTTATACACCTAGTTGTTACATTGACAAACATAACCTCTTTTACAAACATATCCTTTATCTTTACACCCACATTTGCATTTGAATAATGGAGTCCTCTTTCCATCTTGCGTTCATATCCAAAACTCTACCAAATCAATATGATTTACATCATTGTCACCTATTGAAGGATATAAGTTTCTAAGGAAGAAATTTTCTCATACCTTAAACACCATTCTCTGGACAATTTTCAATTAATGTTGATCTACATGTTGTTTGTACAGCTTATGACTGCCACACAAACTCCTCCCTATATGCAGACTGTGGAGGCTACTATAGATGCTGTCATAGCTTCTGCAGATCCACTAACTTAGGTATAATTTTTCAAATTTGTTAAATTTTGGACGTGAATGTTTTCTTACTACTTATCTACAATATCAAATTATAAATGAAATATTTAATTCAAACTATTTATTTGTATGCAGCCTACCCCTTGTGAGTCTACCGTTGACTCTGTAGCGCATCGACAACTAATTGATAGGGATTATGAGATTGTGGTAAGATTTCATATGCATTAAAATTTCTAAGTTTCTAAATTTTGAATGTATTTTAAAAATTTGGGTGTTAAAAATTTGATGTTTATGAATGTGCAGGCTAAGTTGTAGGCCAACTTAATGCCTAGGACCACATGGATGAAATCCATAGTGGCATCTCCCTCCACTACATCCACAGGTCATGGACATGCTTCTACTAACAGGGCCAAGAGAGGGAAGATGTTTCATGATTCTTCATAGTCCATGTATACAATCTTATGTGACCGCATGTGGTCCTATATGTATGACACACTTAGTTTGATACATTATTCTTATATTTTCAGAGACGTGGCACACTTAGTTTGATACATTATATCCATGTTGGTTTTCATAACCATATTACTTCTATGTTTGATTTGATTTGATGGCCTCGATTATGTGACCATTATCCATATCATGCATGTACTTGTGATGCTCATTGGGAAAAAAACCATGAATGATTTTCTTATGATTGTCATTGTTATATTTTGAGGACTAATAACTCACTACTATTGCTATATTTTGATAACTCACTACCATGTGATCATTTTTTGTTCAAGAGATTCAAGTGTGGAGTTATATACTATGGTTTTCCATAATACTGTAGATATGGACCATGTTATGAACTACTAAGAGGTTATTCTTATGATATATGATGTTATGTTATATAATGGTTTTGAAGGTTCTTGGGTGCAAGATCATTTTTTGTTCAAGAGATTCAATTATGGAGTTATATCAATTTTCTTATTTTAAGCACGTGGTTAACACACTCCAAAGTGGGAAAAATATAACACAATTAAAATTTGTCTCGAGGGATTTATTACAAGTCATTTATATATTTTTAGTGTACTTACAATTTATTTGTTAAGTATTAGTCCAAATTAAGTGTTATTGATGTGTGTAATAATAAGGTCCTAATCTAAATTCACTTGTTTAAAAATATACATAAAAATTATAGTTTAGTTAGCACAAGATATGCAAAAATTATTATTAACACTCTATTGTGTATTTACATGCTTTAAAAAGAGTTCAAACAATTAAATTTAGAGTATTTACATGGTAGTGTGTTTACCTTGTTGCAATCTCATTCATGTGAAGTGCGTAGTGAGAATTCATGCCCCAAGGCGTCGTGGGAATGAACTACCACCTGCCAACGCATTCCGTTGGGGGTATATGGATTTGGGTGCTATGGCGGGCTTCGGGGGAGGCCCGAATCAGTCGTACCACCCAATCTGGAGCTAAGAACCCCTTCCCTATTCATCCTAATTCATGTTTTAGTGAAACTTGACGATCACAACTTAGCGCTCATTTATCCAAGTTGAGAACCATCTAAGCCAAAACTTAAGTGAAGGATTCCTCTAATCGCACCCAAGAATTCAGGGTTGCGGCATTCCTTGAGCCTTCATGGCATAATTGTTTGCAAACTACCTTTTTAGGTAGTCCTAGGAAATGAACATAGGTGAGTAGTAAGAAATCATTCCTTGGGATGTTGTGGCCCAAAACCAACTATACCAACATGTATGGGTGACTAGGTAAATGCTAGGGGAGGTTTTGTTTCGATGCGGGACAATGTCGTTGTTTCTAGGCTACTTGTTCAGGCGTAGTCCCTTAAGAGCCTTAAGACCAAAAAACCGTATAAATTCAAAGGGTGATTACTCGGTCTCCATGGAACTTAGAGACATATCATTAAATCCTACACCTACATGTAGGGACCCTCTATAATAGCCTATCTCAATTTTTTACATCTCCAATCGGTGCTCTCGCTGCCCTATTATTTGCAAACGCACCAAATAGTGAAGTTTGAGCCAGTGTAAAAGGTCACAAATGCTATATTTTACAAACGGTGGGTAGTGGCACCAAACCAACTAATCTAACACATCTGCGTGGCTAGGAAAACACTAGGGAGGTATCGGTTTGGTGCGGGACAATGTCGTTGCTTACACGAGCTACTTCGTTCGGGCGTAGTTCCTTAAGAGCCCCGAGACTGTTGGCTGAAAATTCCTCCTTAGAACGTCAAATAGGACTTCACGAAGAGCAACTTGTCGGGGGGACAAGAAGTCCCTCCTCTTTAATGGGAGAGGTTCCTTATTCGAAACGAACCTATTTACACATATACAAAACATGATTTTCTTGTGGAACTTGGATATTTACGAAAGTGTTTTCTATAAGGATCATCGATTCATAAAAGGGACGAGGAATGAGAAAACGAGAAGCAGCGAAAGGCACCATTTAGAATTATAGGTGTGAGTAATTCTTTATGCATGCGAAGGTACAGTGAATTGAAACAAGATCATTTGTATCATACTAATAAGATGAAATTTGAAAGACACAAAGTTCTATCAATAACATCTGCAAGAATACAAAGCTTCTTAATATAATATAGACAAATGATCTTAACAAGATTAAATGAAAAGCTTAGGGATAAAAGAGATCAGATAGACGAAGAATGAAAAGCCCTTCTGTATTGATTTCTTTATGATTTATTTACACTTTCAGAAAATAAGCCAAGTTCTTCCTTTTTCAAAATGGCGAGGAGAGGCCATTATATAGTTTACAATTCAGTTACTCTCGGTAACTACTTCTTTTAACTAAAGATTAGTTAAGGATTTCCAATCGCAATACCTCAACTTATTACAATAAATCTGAGAAAAAGAATTGGAAGAGAAGAGAGGAATAAGGAGAAGAAGACAGGTGCTTATGACTGGGAGGGACCCACTGACTTCAAAATCTGCTACCTGAATCTCTTCAATGCCTCGGCTATGTCTCTGCCACGTGTATATTGGTCAATTCGCTCGAATCAGGGTTGAAATGAGCTCCGCATGAAAGCACTGTATCTGCACATTGCACAAAGATTGGGAAACCACCAGTGAAATCCAAACCGCTGTCATGAATCATCTGTGCCATTGGCGTAGGGTTTGCGTCTGTCATCCTCGACCAAAAATCACTAAAGTCAAGATGGCGAACTTCACTGTCCCCGATATCGGGAGCGGACTCTAGTGGTGAGATTTGTTCTTGCCCCTGAAATTTGATCTTCATGTTGGTAGTAATTCGGAGGGTGAAGCTACAAGCTAGACTTGGGAAGGAATTGCAGAGGAAAATGGATACGCGCGCAGGAATTTAGATTGCAAAGGTTCGAGCAAAAGATAGTAGGAAAGCAGTGTGCAAAACACATAGGGGGTTCGCTCGTTATATAGCCGTTTAGGAGAGAGAAAGGCAATGAATGCATATTTAATACATACCTACCAAATTGAATAAGCAAGATATTCGGGTAGAGCGGGAAAAATTAGCATGAATGGCACTTGGTTCATTTGGGACATGTGGGACGCGAAAGCGCGAAGTACGCGGCTCGGCCGATTCGGGTGAAGCGGGGAAAAGACGCACAAATGCTCTTGGAACACGCGGGACAAAAGTACGCATGAAGTACGCACTTCTACTTGAAAGTCGGGCGAAGTGGGGAAAAGATGCACAAATGCTCTTGGAACACGCAGGACAAAAGTACGCGAAGTACGCGGCTCGGCCGAATCGGACGAAAATGGAACAATTGGTCCGGGTGAACTTGGGACATTTGGGACAAAAGTTTCGACAGCCCGAAAAGAGCAGGACTTCAGTGAACCTGCCGATCGGGAACAGAGGCCCAATTGAACTTGGGACACGTGGGACAAAAATGTCCGACAGGCCCGAAAAACACACAAAATGACCCAAAAATGTAGATTTTCTCAATTTCTTGACTTTTCACATTATCAGTACAACAGAGAAAACACTTAAACTCAAAATTTTAAATTTTCACTTTCTTAAGAGCAGGGGAATTTTGAGTGGACAACAGCTGGCTCCTTCTGGGGATGACTTGGCATAAATTCAAGGAATGAGACAAGGTAAGAACTTAGACAAACTCGGGGAAGTAGACCAGTACCTTATCCATTGGGCAACGGAGTCATCGAATCAAACCAATACAGAGGACAACACACCAAAACAAAGGGAAAGAAAAACAAAATGTTGTACAGAATATACAAAGGACTCCCTAATCACCTATGACTTGAACAATTTCAGGTACTACCCACTATAAGGAAGTGGGAGAGAAGAACCATCCATATAATCAAGGTAAAAAGAATTCTTACCAGCAAAGTGCCTGATCTTGAAAGGTCCAAGCCAAAGGGAATCAAACTTGCCATGGCTGCCACGAGGTTCATGCCTTTTATCCCACAACAAAACAGTGTCTCCAACTTGGAAATCTCTGAACCTGGCTTTCTTATCAAACAGGACCTTAAATTTTTGTTGATGAGCAGATATCTTATCAGCAACTTCCAATCTATCCTCATTCAATTTGTGAAGGTACATTATTCTCTTATCCAAAGCATCATCAAACCGGTATCTTCAATGGCCTTCATTAAGTGCAAGGTGGTAACTCCATCATTCGGGATTGAGCTTCTACTCCATATACCACTTGAAAAGGAGACATTCCAATAGCTCTCTTCGGTGTGATCCTATCTACCCAAAGAGCATCATAGAGTTTCTTGTGCCAGTTCCGTTGGGACTCATTGACTAATTTCCTTATAATGGTCACCAAATTTTTATTAGTGGATTCTGCTTGTCCATTTCCCTGAGGATAGTAATCTGAGGAGTGAGCCAAAGAGATGCCATATCCATAGCAAAAATCCATTATCTCAGTTGAAGAAAAATTCGAAGCATTATCTGTCACAATCTTGTTTGGCACACCATACCTTACCAAGATGTTTTCTTTGATGAAGCTGCACACCACTTCAGAAGTAGTACTCTTTACTGGAATGGCTTCTACCCATTTGGTGAAATAATCTATAGCAGTTAATACATGAGTATGACCAGCACTAGAAGAGGGATTAAGTGTTCCAATGAAGTCCAAACCCCACTGTTGAAAAGGTTCTTCAATTACAACTGGCTTAAGAGGCAAAGAGGCCAATTTGGGTCTACCCACGAAAGTCTGACAAGCCTCACATTTATCAACCCACTTTGATGCATCTCTAAATAAGGTAGGCCAGTAATATCCTCCACGAAGTATCTTATGAGCAGTGACAGTTGATGAGTAGTGCCCTCCGCATGCTTGATCATGAAAAGCTGAGAGTAGCTTTTTCTGCTGTTCCTTGTCCACACATTTCAAAAACCTTCCATCTAACCCACGTTTAAACAAGGTGTTTTCCCACAACACATATTGCACTGACCTTAGTTTAACAGTCCTCTTTTCTTTGGCGGTCAAATGAGAGGGGCATTCTCCATAGGTGAGAAAATGGGTGATATCAGCATACCATTCGTCAACTGAGCTAAGAAACAGAACGGTAGGAAGGCCAACTTTATCCTCCAGTAACTCATGTCTAGCTCCTTCAGCAATGAGCTCACAAAGGCCTTTTCCACGGACGAGCTTGGTCGGTTTGATGTCAATATCATATTCTTGGACCTTGGCCACCCAGTTCCCTCTCTTGGATCCAAATTCCTGCTGTGTGAGAATTGACTTAACAGTTGTATCTGGTACCAACACCATGGAGTGAGAGTTGAGAATGTAAAAACGAAACTGCTTAACAACTTTAACCACTGCAAAAGCATGTTTTTCCATCATGGTGTATTTTAACTCATGATCTTTCAGAATATAGCTCATAAATGCAATTGGGAGTTCATGCTCATTAGAATCTTCCTGAGTTAAAACAAGCAGCCAAGGTGTTATCTGTGGCGTAGCAATAGATAATAAAATCTTTGCTAAAATCTGGACATGCTAAAACAGGAGTTTTAGCAATGGCTCTTTTAATATCTTCAAAGGCTTCTTTCCCTTCAGAAGACCAACCAAATGTTTGTTTTCCTTTCATCATTGGGAGATATTGAGTTAGTTCCCGCAAAATCAGGGATGAATCTTCTCAAAAAATTGATCTTACCAAAGAAAGAGTGCACGCCCTTTTTGCTGGTTGGGAGAGGAATTTTTTGAATAACTTGAACTCGCTCAGGATCAATTTTAATACCATCTTTGGAGACGACGTGCCTAATAATTCCCTCTGTGACACAAAAGATGGATTTTTTAGGATTCAAAGAGATCCCATGTTCTCTACATCTTAGCAGAACTGTCTCCAGGTGCTGAAAATGATCTGCCCTTGTTTTAGAATACACAGTCAAGTCATCAAGGTATACAACAATACACTTCCCTTTCAAACTTCCAAAGGCCAGATCCATAGCTCTCTGAAAAGTGGCACCAGCATTAATGAGCCCAAAAGGCATTCTTTTGTAAGCAAAGGTACCCCAAGGGGTAGTGAAAGTTGTTTTGTGTTGATCTGCAGTATTAACTTCTACCTGATTATATCCTGAGAATCCATCAAGCATAGACAACATTTCAGATCCTGTTACTGCTTGTAAGACCTGATCCATCATAGGTAAAGGATAATTATCTTTCAAGGAAGCTTGATTCAGATTCCTGAAGTCAACACAGATACGAATCTCACCATTTTTCTTTCTAACAGGTACAATATTGGCAATCCATGTTGAATGATGGATAGGAAAAATGATTTTGGCTTTCAAAAACTTCTGTATTTCTTGAAAAATGGTGTCAGCTATTTTGGGATTGTATTGCCTCTGCTTTTGTTTAAAAGGCTTAATTCCAGGTTTGAGAGGAATAAAATGTTGCATCTCTTTTGGTTGGAAAGCTTTTAAATCTTCATAAGAGTAGGCAAGAACATCCTTATACCTCTTTAACAGATCAATTGCTTTCTTCCTCTCATCTATTGTGCAACATTTTCCAATGTTCACGAACTTAGGGTCAGTAGAACTCCCAATATTAATTTTGTCATATTCAGCTGATTGTTGAGGTCCAGTAGAAGCTCTAGACTTTACATACCTGTCGTGTTTATCAAACAGTTCCTCTAAACTTACCAATCCTTTAGGGATCTTGTTTCCCTTGAGTTTGATACATCCATCCTGATCCATTTCTTCTCCTTGAGTGGCTGCTTTGTCAAAGGGCACACTTTCACGAGGCAAGTTATCACTTCCTTCAAAGTATAACTATTCAAAATTATCTTTGAGTTCTAAGAAAGAAAGCAAATGTTGATCATTATTGAAAACTTGCCAGTTATTTGTATTATCAGGTACACTAGGTCAATGGATCATCTCAATGGTGAACTTATCTTGGGAAAAGTCAGGATGAGGTATAAGCAGTGACCCAGAGACTGCTAATGAATCAGCCCTGGTATTCTTCTCCCTAGGTATTGCTTCGATGGAGAAAGCATCAAGAAATTCAATGGAATCCCACACCTGATTCCTGTAATGTTTCAACCTTCCATTTTTCACCTGGAAGAGGTTTCTAACTTGCTTTACAATCAATTCCGCATCCCCACGAGCTAGAAGATTCTTCACACCTTGTTCTTTTGCCACCTGTAGTCCAAGAATGACCTCATACTCTCTTTGTATTATTAGTATTTTCAAATTGCAACTTGAATGAGAAAGGATGAAGGCTTCCTTCAGGTGACACCAGCTCCAGAACCAGCTGAGGAACAACTTCCATCAAACTCTAAAATCCAAACACCATTAGGATCTTTAGGTGATACTTTGGGGAGTTGGATTTCTTCAGGAGACATAATCATGTAGTTGCCATGCCCCATATCCTCATAGAGTATTTGTGCTTTGGGATCATCCGTTTTTTGTACAATATACTCATATTGCTTCTCAGGCAGCAACTTCTTCATTTTTCCATTAACAGGTATGAGGGCATGTGACCAATCCATTTGAATTTCTCCACCCACATCCTTACAGAAGTTTCTGCTTAGCAACATCCCGTATGAAGGAGGAATATCTGCTACTAAGATGGTAGCCAAAACTTTCTTCTCAGGCAAAGCAGCAAAAGCCACTTGTGCATCTTTAATTCTTCCGACTAGGGGCACTTCCTTACTCTCCATAGAGTAACAAGATCCATAAGTGCATGTGAGAGTCAAGCCTAAGGCATGAGCTACTTTAGCAGGCATCACATTATCTGATGCTCCTGAGTCTATGACGCAATTGTTGAGCCTATGGCCAGCTATAAGAAGTGTCACATAGAATGGTTTGATTTTGTCATTGGGTGAGGTGACAATGCTACTGCAGTTAGGTTGTGGTGCAGAAGAAGGAGTGGGTAAAAGGCCTTTAGAAGTAGTTTTAGAATGGGAATTGACAAAGTGAATCATTTTAGCAAAGGCCTTAGGATGGGTTTGATAATATTCAGCTTCTGAGATTTGAACCTTAGTCTTTTTTAGGTGATCAATAATATCAAAAGACCCAGAAGTGGATGGGCTATCATCATTTGAAATCTTAGGTTTATCAACTTTAGGAGAAACGGAAATAACTTTAGTAGTAGAATTGACAGGACTCACCTTTGGTGTAGATGAAACGGGGATAGGAGATCCTCTTTTTGTAATTATGGGGATAGTTGTCGGCTGTTCTTTAGATTTCTTGGTGCGCTGCATCACTTTCTCCCTCTGATTTGTCTGCTCTTGAGTCATGACAGCGTATGATTCGCTATTCATGTCTGCTACTATTTCATCATAATCATCCTCATCATCAATGCCCTCAGTGGTGAAGAAATTAACTCGAGATCCCTCAAGTTCATCTGCTTCATCATCAACCTCTTCAACAAATTCCTCGCAATCTTCATTAACCTCTTCATCTTCAGGTTCCTCAACTTCACAAAAGTTACATTGACGGAACTTTAATAGGAGGTCCTTCAAGCGCTAGCCTTGTTTGAGCAAAGAGGCAAACGATTTACGGGCTGAAAATTCCTCCTGGAACGCTCTGTATAGGAGCATCTTTGAGCCAATTGTTTCTTAATGGCAATGAGATCATTTGCAAGTTTTTGTACCAATGGATCAGTATTAGGTCCAGGGGTGGAAGAGGAGGAAGAAGCAGATTTAGATTTAGAAGGGTCTCTCCTCAACTTCCCTGACATGATTAAATCATCTTCGACACTAACAGCAAGAGTTTGATCTTCAGCCAATGTTGCGAGATTAGCCCTTCTTAGTGCATAGCTAACTTCAGGTGATTGAGCATTTAGGAAAAAACATTTTTGAATTTGATCTACAGGTCGAGTATTTGGTGGAATTTTGTTAATCAACCTGTTGAATCGGGCCACAAATTCTCTCATGGGCTCTGATGAATCCTTCTTTATTTGAGAGATTTGGGCTAGCAAGGCATGCACGTCTTCTGCTGGTTTGAACCGGTTTTCAAACCTAGTTCTCATTGTGTCCCAACTAGTGATAGCACTTCAGGAAGGTGATAGAACCAATCAGCAGCATTATCTTGTAAAGTCTCAACGAAAAGTCTTACGGAGACATCTTCATGTTCAACTCCCAGAACTCCGCATGCAACTATGAAGGCTGCGATGTGTTCATCAGGATGCACTTTACCATCGCCTTTGAATTTAGGGAAGTTCTTCCGGTTACCTCTGGGTAACTCGTGCAAAGGCTGAGGAAGGGCAAGGGGCCCAACACGATGACCCTGTGGCAAAGGCGGTAATGCGCCATTCTTGGAAAAATGGCTTCAAGAGGAGGCTGCAACACCAAAGAAGAATCAAAGCTCGAAGATTAGGACTGATTGACTCAAGGAATACCACCCATAGGGATTCTATCTTGGGACAGTGGAGTACTTGTTGAATGAGTCTTTCTATTTCTTGTTGAAGGGAAAGGAAAACCCTGCCGCTCCAAAAGCTGAAATTGAGAATCTTCAATACCAAGGGCCCTTCTCCTCGAGTAAAGCGTGGAGTTTCAGATCAAAGGATGATCAATAATTACATGTGAATGGAATATGATTTCCCAATGGAGTCGCCAAAAAGCTGTTGGCTGAAAATTCCTCCTCGAACGTCAAATATGACTTCACGAAGAGCAACAATCAGGGGACAAGAAGTCCCTCCTCTTTAATGGGAGAGGTTCCCTTATTCAGAAACGAACCTATTTACACATATACAAAACATGATTTTCTTGTGGAACTTGGATATTTACGAAAGTGTTTTCTATAAGGATCATCGATTCAAAAGGACTCGAGGAATGAGAAAACGAGAACGAGCGTAAAGGCACCATTTAGAATTATAGGTGACAGAGTAATTCTTTATGCATGCGAAGGTACGGTGAATTGAAACAAGATCATTTTCAGATCATACTAATAAGATGAAATTTGAAAGACACAAAGTTCTATCAATAACATCTGCAAGAATACAAAGCTTCTTAATATAATATAGACAAATGATCTTAACAAGATTAAATGAAAAGCTTAGGGATAAAAGAGATCAGATAGACGAAGAATGAAAAACCCTTATGTATTGATTTCTTTATGATTTATTTACACTTTCGAGAAAAATAAGCCAAGTTCTTCCTTTTTCAAAATGGCGAGAGAGAGGTCATTATATAGTTTACAATTTGGTTACTCTCAAGAACTACTCCTTTTAACTAAAGATTAGTTAAGGATTGCCAATCGCAATACCTCAACTTATTACAATAAATCCGAGAAAAGAATTGGAAGAGAAGAGAGGAATAAGGAGAAGAAGACAGGTGCTTATGACTGGGAGGGACCCACTGACTTCAAAATCCACTGCCTGAATCTCTTCAATGCCTCGGCTATGTCTCTGCCACGTGTATATTGGTCAATTTGCTCGAATCAGGGTTGAAATGAGCTCCGCATGAAAGCATCAGTCTGCGCACATGCACGAGATCGGGAAACCACCAACGAAAGCCAAACCGCTGTCATGAATCATCTGTGCCATTGGCGTAGGGTTTGTGTCTGTCATCCTCGACCAAAAATCACTAAAGTCAAGATGGCGAACTTCATTGTCCCGATATCGGGAACGGCAGACTCTAGTGGTGAGATTTGTTCTTGCCCCTGAAATTTGATCTTCATGTTGGTAGTAATTCGGAGGGCGAAGCTGCAAGCTAGACTTGGGAAGGAATTACAGAGGAAAATGGATACGCACGTAGGAATTTAGATTGCAAAGGTTCGAGCAAAAGATAGCAGGAAAGCAGTGTGCAAAACACATAGGGGTTCGCTCGTTATATAGCCGTTTAGGAGAGAGAAAGGCAATGAATGCGTATTTAATACATACCTACCAAATTGAATAAGCAAGATATTCGGGTAGAGCGGGAAAAATTAGCATGAATGGCACTTGGTTCATTTGGGACATGTGGGACGCGAAAGTGTGAAGTACGCGGCTTGGCCGATTCAGGTGAAGCGGGGAAAAGACGCATAAATGCTCTTCGAACACGCAGGACAAAAGTACGTGAAGTACGCGGCTCGGCCGAGTCGGGTGAAGTGGGGAAAAGATGCACAAATGCTCTTGGAACACGCAGGACAAAAGTACGCGAAGTACGCGGCTCGGCTGAATCAGACGAAAATGGAACAATTGATCCAGGCGAACTTGGGACATTTGGGACAAAAAGTTTCGACGGGCACGAAAAGAACAGACTTCGGGTAAACCGGCCGATCGGGGAACAGAGGGCCCAATTGAACTTGGGACACGCGGGACAAAAATGTCCGACAGGCCCGAAAAACACACAAAATGACCCAAAAACGCAGATTTTCTCAATTTCTTGACTTTTCACCTTATCAGTACAACAGAGAAAACACTTAAACTCAAAATTTTAAATTTTCACTTTCTTAAGAGCAGGGGAATTTTGAGTGGACAACAAGACCAAAAATTGTATAACTTCGACAAGTGATTACTAAGATTCTGTGGCACCTAGAGAGATCTCTTTATATCTTAAACCTCCACATGGGACCCTCTACTATATCCTATCTTGGTTTTTTCTATCTCCAATCGACGCTCTCGCTACCCTATTGTTTGTAAATGCGCCAAATAGTGTAGTTTGAGTCAATGTAAGGTCACAAACGCTATACTTTTAAACGGTGGGTCATGGCACCAATCCGGTTGTGCCAACATGTCCAAGTGGCGAGAGTAAATGCTAGGGGAGGTGTTGTTTTGGTGTGAGAATATGTCGTTGCTTCCGAGCTTCTTCGTTCGGGCGTAGTCCCTTAAGATCCCTGAGACCAAAAAAATGTATAACTTAGATAGGTGATTACTCGGTCTCCATGTCACCTAGAGACAACTTGTTGGATCTTACACCTCCACATAGGTACCCCTCTATAATATTTTATCTCAATTTTTCATCTCAATTGGTGCTTTCCCCCGCCCTATTGTTTGCAAACACGCATTTGAATAATACAATTTGAGTCAGTGTAAGGCTATCAAACACTATATTTTGTAAACGGTGGATCATGGCATTGAGATGAGTGTGCCAACATGTCTAGGTGGCTAGGTAAATGCTAGGGGAGGTTTCATTTTGGTGTGGGACAATGTTATTGCTTCCGGGCTACTTCGTTCGAGCGTAGTCCCTTAAGAGCCCTGAGACCAAAAAATTGTATAACTTCGACAAGTGATTACTCAGGTATCTGTGGCACCTAGAGAGATCTCTTTATATCTTAAACCTCCACATAGGTACCCTTTCTGATAGCCTATCTCAATTTTTTCCATCTCGAATTGGTGCTCTTGCTACCCTATTGTTTGCAAACACGCCAAATAGTGCAATTCGAGCAGTGTAAAAGGTCATCAAACACTATATTTTATAAATGATGGGTTGTGGCATCGAACTAACTACGTAAACACGTCTCGAGTGTCTAGGTAAACACTAAGGGAGGTTTTGTTTTGGTACGTGACAATGTTGTTTCTTCCAGACTACTTCATTTGAGCGTAGTCCCTTAAGAGCCCTAAGACCAAAAAAATGTATAACTTCGACGGGTGATTACTCGATCTCCGTGGCACCTAGAGACATCTCATTAGATCATACACCTCCACATAAGGACCCTCTACAATATCCTATCTCAGTTTTTCCATATCCAATTGGTGCTCTCGCCCTATTGTTTGCAAATGCGTCAAATAATGTAGTTTGAGCCAGTGCAAAGTTGTCAAATGCTATATTTTACAAACAGTGGGTCATGGCACCAAACCGAATGCGCCAACACGTTAGAGTGGCCAGGTAAACACTAGAGGAGGTATCATTTTGGTGTGGTACAATGTCATTGCTTCCGGGCTACTTCGTTCGGGCGTAGTCCCTTAAGAGCCCCGAGACCAAAAAATCGTTTAACTTCGATGTGATTATCTGCGTAGGGACCCTATATAATATCCTATCTCAATTTTTCTCATCTCTAATCATTTCTCTCACTACCCTATTGCAAACACATAAAATAGTTTATTTTGAGTCGGTGTAAGGTTGTTAAATGTTATATCTTACAAACGGTGGGCCGTGGTACTCAACCAATGCGTCAACACGTCCACGTAGCTAGGTAAATGATCTTGGGACCAAACTGACTATGCACATGCATTGGGATGGCCTAGTAAACATTAGTAGGGGCATCGTTTCAGTCCAAGACGGTATCGTTGCTTCCGGGCTACTTCATTTGGGAGTAGTCCCTTAAGAGCCCTAAGACTAGAAAACACTATAACTTCGACGAGTGATTAATCGGTCTCTGTGGCACTTGGAGATGTCTCCTTAGATCCTACACCTCCATGTGTGGACCCTCTACAATATCCTATCTTGGGTTTTTCCATATTTAATCGGTGCTCTCGTTGTCCTATTGTTTGCAAACGAGCCAAATAGTGCGATTTGAGCCAGAAGGTCACAACCGCTATATTTTACAAATTGAAGCTCGTGGGACCAAATTGATTTGTGTAAATGTGTTGGGAAGGCCTATTAAATTTTATGAGGGGTGTCATTGTGGTCTAGACGATGTCATTTCTTCCGGGCTACTTCGTTCGGGCGTAGTCGCTTAAGAGCAATAAGTCCGTAAAACGCTATAACTTCGATGGGTGATTACTCGGTCTATTCGTGACACCTAGAGATGTCTCGTTAGATCCTACACCTCTATGTAGGGACCCTCTAAAATAGACTTTTTTCATCTCTAATCAGTGCTCTCGCTGCCCTATTGTTTGCAAACATGCCAAATAGTGCGGTTTGAGTGATGTAAAAGGTCAAGTTAAATGCTATATTTTGCAAACGGAAGCTCGTGGGACCAAATCAAATGTGAACACACATTGATATTTCCTGGTAAATGTTAGTAAGGGTGTGTTTTGGTCCGGGATGGTGTCATTGCTTCTCGGGCTACTTCATCTGGGCACAATCCACGAAGAGTCCCGAGACCAAAAAAATGTTATAACTTCGACAGGTGATCACTCGGTCTCTCTGGCACCTAGATATGTCTCATTAGATCCTACACCTCTACATAGGGACCCTCTACAATAGCCTATATCAGTTTTTTTCATCTCCAATCGGTGCTCTCGCTTCCCTATTTTTCACAAACGCGCCAAATAGTACATTGGTTTGAGTCAATGTAAGGTCATATACGCTATATTTTTCAAACAAAAGCTCGTGGGACCAAACCAACTATGCACACGCATCAAGATGGCCTAGTAAATTCTTGGAGAGGTGTCATTTTGGTTCCCTACACTCCCAAAGCGCTTCCCCGATCTACCTCCTCAGAGCAAGAACCCCTCTACGGGTTCATAAATCGTTGTTAGTTGCTTCTCTTTGCTTGGAAAACAATGAAAGCTTCTCTTAGCTTTAAGAATATAAAATTCTCTACTAATAAATAGTGTCAACCACATGAAGGTAGAAGATTTTTTGGCACCACTGACCTACATAAAAGTGTTAGTCAAAGTAATTTAAGTTGAATCAAAACCATACTAGATATATATAAAATACACAAATTTAATAAAATATATGAAGTTGAATCTAGTATGTAGAAATTTAAAAACTTCAAAGAAATATATACCAGACTCGATCATGTAAATTCATTCCAATGAACCATCAGGATTGGATATATTAACAATGCAAACCACGTGAAGGTATCTAAGCTTTTATGCCATGAAGTTAACTCCGCATAAAAGTGTTAGCCAACGTAATTTACTTGTTGAATCAAAACCATGTACTAGATATATAAAAAATACACAAATTAAATATAAAATATATGAACTTGAATCTAGTATACAAATTTAAAAACTTCAAAGAAATATATACCAGACTCAAGCATGTAAATTCATTCCAATGAACCATCAGGATTGGATCTACTAACAATTGCCAACCACATGAAGGTATCTAAGCTTTTATGGCACCAAGTTAACCTGCATAAAAGTGTTAGTCAAAGTAATTTAAGTTGAATCAAAACCATACTAGATATATATAAAATACACAAATTTAATAAAATATATGAACTTGAATCTAGTACACAAATTTAAAAACTTCAAAGAAATATATACCAGACTCTAGTATGTAAATTCATTCCAATGAACCATCAGGATCAGATCTACTCTGAATAGCGGACATGATTGCTTCATGATCTGAATCTGGAACCTTCCAAAGAATCTTGTTATTAGGCCTTCCTCGATATCTATATAGCTTAATATTTTTCGCTAGAACTAGATGCGAATATAAGAATATTTTCCTGTGTGTCTCAAAGTCTTCAAACACCCAAAAAAAGATTTTTTAATGGATACCATCGAAGCCAAATTCCAAGAACTACCACTTGACCATGTAGGGTATTCAATATCTTCACCATCTATAATAGAGAAGGAAACTTTTTCCTTTCCTCGATGCAATGACATCGAAATACTTTATTCCTTCTTCATTGTGTTTTTCGTAATAACTACAAATACATGTCCCACAAAAAAAAAGATGTTTCAACTCAAATTTAAATTACATATTAATTTCAATGGACATAACTCAATACAAAAATTGTAAATAACTATTTACTTTGTTGCACCAAAATCAAAATGTCATCAAATTCCTTGGATGTTGCAACTTCATTTGGAGAAACAAGTCATGATGCCTATGGAAGTTAATAACTGGGAAGTGGAGTTAGAGGCCTACAAATCCATCCATCCACCCATTCTTGTGAATCACACTCAGTAGTGAAAATTCAATACAAGATGCACAAAAACACACCAACTTTCTTGTCCATGTGGCCCACGAAGAAGTGTTTGAGCTACAAAATGAGTGTAGATCATTGGACCCTGTGAGTGTCATACAATCCTCGTAGTTAGAAATTTTTTGTTCCTCTATCAACCAAAAATATCTATGAACTGTGGAATTTTCTTGAGAACCACGAGCCATGTTGTCAATACACCATTCCACTATGCTCTTTACATCTTTCAATTTAGCACCATCTTTGTACTTCAACTCTTCTCTTGCAAGAGCTCTTTTCATATATGCCCCTGCACCGTCATGTTATCCTTTTCCATGTCCAACCACGGTGACACTCCAAATATGTTGCACACCCATCTTGACATGCATCCTTCTCATCCAATAAAACATTCATGCATTCTTAAACTGAGACATGTAATTATCTAACCATATATAATGTTGATTGAAGAAGATATCCCTATAAGACAAGTTTTCATAAAATAATTGGAAACACCCTTGCACAAATTCAGTAGAATGAGTCTGATCATCACTGATATAAAAGTGCTAGTCTCTTAAAAAAAATTGATTATTCTTTATATTGTCGAGAATGTATCAATGCTATATGCATAAAATCGCAACCTATATTGAGTTGTAATATTGCGATTGAATCTCCATTTGTTGTTACAACGTGTAACTCTCTATAAAATCGACCACTGAAACAATAGTACCAATAGGAAATGTGTCCTTGCATATCTTGAATTGTTCATCCAACCATTGAGCTCTATGTGTATGCCTAGCATACTCATAAATAATTTCATCTTTAAATTTTCTCATAAATTGAAAAACAAGTATATGTTCTATAACTAGCTCACACCATTTAGACTCCTTTCCATCTTTCAATTGGTATGGTATTGATTTATATTTATTAAACCTAACTAAATTATGTCCTATTACACCTCCAATTTTCTCATGGATACAAACTTTCAATTTAGGTAATTTGGTGCACGTACCATAACTTCCATCTAAACAATCATGACTATAAAAAAATTATCCAACTTCTCTTTCACAAAATATCATAGGAATGAAATCCTGGAAGATATTGGTGGAACTTGAACACCACATTCTGGTAACATAGTTTCAGAATGCAAATAAGAATGAATACGTCAAAAATTATCATAATGCATCACAAATTCAACATGTTTCCTACAACAAGTGGTGCAAGCATGGTTGATTTTCACATAGAATGGTTTCAACATTTCAAAAAAACGTTGACTAATTTTAATTTTTGGATGCTCCTGTTCAAACTTACGAAAAATTGAGTTTGAGTCATATCTAATAAATGCTTTGGATGTGGTTCATGATTAGTAGAACCAACTCTCCATTTTACAACATCTCGTGTATCGGTGAAAATATAGTGTTACCATGCCAAAATTGAACAACTTCTCTTAGAGCATCAGATATATCTTTGTCTTTACATGGTTATCTAGTCTAGCAGAAAATGCCCAAAAATTAGTGTTATTGGGTGATTTAAGGATATTACACCTTTCAATTGCTTTTATTAGAGTTTTTCGATTAACTTTCAACATTCAACTTGTTTGGCTAATTAAACATTATTTTTATTGATTCATTTACAACACTAGTAGTAAGTACACGACGCACGACATTATTATCCCTTGTGCGTCTCTTTACACCAATAGTGTGATATGCATCATGTAGGTTATCAACAATTGTAGAGGTGTGACCACGTATATTAGATGTTGTCAATCCTAAGGTGTTTAATGTAGGTCTTATTTTATTCAAATTTATCAAACTAACCAACAATTGACATATTTGGGAATCATTTAAAATTTCAAAATGATTATCCCAAATTTCAATAGTTTTTCTTCTGATTTTTCGTTCAAAAATTTTTGTCGACATTGGTTTCAAAATGTTCTCATCAATTTCAATAAAATAATTAGGTCTCTTTCATAAAATCCTAGGAGGTGTTTTTGCCAAATTTTGGTTGTCTACGGTTTCAAAATGAATTTCTTGATTCACATTTTCATTGTCTCCTTCAATTTCAACATCAACTACATCACAAGTATTTAATTCATCTTCATCACGAGTATTTAATTCATCTTCAACATTGATAGTAAAAACATTACCTGGTTCCTCATTGTTTACAATAGTAGGGGTTGAAGATGAACCTCTTTTTGATTCACAATGTTTCGCATTCGCTCCGAATCTTTCAATATTTTTGCCTCTAATTCCTCTCGGTGTTTTTTACTTATTAATTTCCTTTTTTGACTTTGTTTCTTGTCTCCCATGATGTTTCAATCGATGTAGGACAACTCCAAATGATGCAAGGAACCTTAAAAATAGTAAAAAAATAGCTTCCGATGACAAGAAAAAAAAGTGCAGAAGGTGGCAGAATTTTGCGAGAAATTCATATAGTCAAGTCAAAGAATAAAAGCACATGGTGAATTGGATGTTGGGATTTGTGTAAATATGATTTTAATAATTGTGATCGTGGTTCTTTGATATAGATCAATTTATAACTGCGATCGCGGTTCTTATTGTATCATCAAATCCGACCCTTAAGGCTCGAGAAATCTCTGTTTTTCTTGAACCAGAGCTTTGGGAGGTCATTATGGCATGTGAAAGGCCAAAAATTCAAATTTTATCTTCCGTAGACTTGAACCATGCTGAAAAATCAAAAACATGTCACAAAAATGGTACCATCACGTAGGGGAGACTGTTAGCTTCGTAGAAATATTGATTTTAAAGTGAATAGAATAAGATAAATATCATTTTATAATTTTTACTAACAATAGGTCTTTAAGACACTTTTTTCCGTGAATGTTCATGTCTACGTTTAAGATTGCAACTTTTGTTTCACTTGTCATAATGTGATAAAACCTATACCATCCCAAGCGTGGTGAAATTCTATACATGTTAAAAAAATTATTTGATTTCGATATTTTTGATGTAGTTATGGCGGGCAAATAGAAAGTGCTTTGTTTTCTAAAATTTTTCAGACCACTTTCATAGAAAAAATCATTAAAAAAATATTTCTTAAAAAATACAAAATAAAATCCATCCTAAGATAAACAACAATATCTAACTTTTCACCAAAGGAAAAAAAAATAACAAGTTTTGGTCATCCAAATCGTGGGCTAACAGACTACAATCATATAGGTTTTTTCAAAAAAAAAAAAAGTCATAGAATTTTGAGTGTTTAATATAGCTAAACTTGTCTATTTTTAAAAAAATAGTATTTTAGAAACTAGATTATAGATGCTACGATTCATATTTATACAATTTTTTCTAATTTTGAGTACGCGTATTGCTAATTAGCCCTAAAAGTTGAGATTTTGTTGTTTTTTGCAATAAGACATCCATTTATGACCCCCTTTGTCCCCCAACTTGTTGTACTTACCCAAAATAGTGTACTAAAGAAGAGAAAAAATTGATCCTTGTAATGGAGAGAGACTTACAATTTATACTTGAAATAGTGGCTCTTCACATTCCCAAGTGATCTTTCAACTTAAAGTGCAATCTCAGAAAGAAACACAAAACTTTAAGTGACTTAAGTCACTTTTTACAAAAGTTACTCTTCAATAGAGAAATAGAATGTATAGAGAGAAGAGAATAAAGAAGAAGAGAGAGAAGATAAATGCCACAAGATGAAGTCCCGCTCTTCCTCCATTATGGAGATGAATGCTACAACTAGATAGGATTTTCCTCGACTACTTTGCTTATTAAAACATATGTCTTCGAACCCGGAAATGATGTTTCATACCTTTTATTTATTGATCATCATTGTTCATGCCTAGAAACTCTATTTCAACTTTTCATGTCGGTGAACAATGGTAGGATGAACAAATCAAATCATTTTTAGGAACTTGATATCTTGTCTCTTCACACAAATGAACACTCATCATGTAATCATTATGAAGAATGCACTCATACCACACATGACCCGGACTCAATAACCATGAGCCCTCTTGGATTTGATGGTATCAAATTTTCTTTAGAATCATCGACACTAACATAGAAAACCTCGTAACCATGGTTCACATCATGAAATTCTTTCGATGATCCAATCACATGTTTTGTTATCAATAACCCTCATGTGCCTGATGACTCAAGTTGGAAAACAAGTAATCCACGTGCTCCACGTGTTGTCTCGATAATGTCCGGGTGCTAAAACATTAGAACCGTAAAATGCTTGTATTCAGATTTTGGAGCTTCATTTTGCATTTTTATGATCTCATTAGTCTTAGAAAGTGGCGAGAATGTTATGGTGCGAGGCAAAAATGGATTTTGCAATAGTTTTCAAAAATCCACAAATTTGAGTGGATTTTAATGTTACGAAGCGATTGATTCTATAATTTGGGAAAACGAGTGAAAATAAAATCTAAATTGGATGTGACTCGATTTGTTATAAATTTATTTGAAAGATGAGTAGACGTTATGAATTTGGTGAAATTCTCTCATCATAAACAACGAGAAATTCAAAAACAAGTTTTGGATGAAGGGGAAAGCTTGCAAAATGACATTAATGGAGGAAGGGAAAATTTTCAAATCTTCTCTAAGGGATAAATTCTTGTCTGATTTGAGTGATTTTTAATTTTTTTAAATGATAATAGTGAGGGTAAACAATGCTCCAAGTTTGAAGGAATTCTCTTTTATGGTTTGAGAGAAAATGTACAAACAATTTTTAGCACATGGGGTTTGTAAGTGGCTTTAGAAAATGCTAATGATTTTTTCTCATAAGTCTAGAAATTATTTTTCTTATATCATTACAAATAGCTCAAAATGAAGGTATCCACAAGGGAAAAATATGCTCCAAGTTTGGTAGTCTTCCTCATTGGGGATTTTTCACAATCTTATTTGTAAAATTAGTGTTTTTGGGAAAACCGAGGGTATGATGGCTGGAAAAAACAATCATAAATAAATTATTAAAGGATTACTATCATGCCACAAATCTTAGATCAACATGAAGGCATTTTTAATAGGAATTGGAGGCTAAAATTTGGAGTGATTTCATCCACGGGATCATGAGATAAGAGGAAAACACTTATAGGTCTTCGTAAGGTACATGAGGGTTTTATAAGCATGGATAGATGAATAAACGTATTCAAAAGGCACTTTAATGGCTTCCTTTCCATTTTGAATATATTTTTGAAGATTTTGATGGAAAACAAGTTATGAGCATGTTATATGGTGGAGGTGAGGAGAGCTTTTGCAAAGTCAAGGTGCATGGTGCAAGTGCAAGTGAAAATGGCACCTCCACCAGCTCTAGGTGCACTTTTGGGGTGTAATTACACCTCAAAAGTGCACTTTTGGTGCAATTGGATGTTGAAAGTGTGCCAATGATGATCTAATGGGTCCCACATGCAAGTTAAACTCATGTTTGAACTCTCACCTTGTGTTTTTATTTACTTTTTGAGTTTTGCTTGGTATTTTCTTCACCAATCAAATAGAGGCACACTTTTGAGGTGAAATTACACCCTATAAGTGTGCTAAGGGTGCAACAGGGAAAGAAAAGTGTGCTAGTGCGCCAAGGCACACTTTGAAACCTTGTTTACACCACCTATTTTGTATATGGAGTCTTTCCTTCTCCCTGAGTCCTGTACTTAGTCAATTTCGGTCGTATAACATATGATTTCACATGAAAATGGTCCAATTGAATCCAATGAGGCTATTTAGGAAATGTAAAAATGAGTTATTTAACAATTTTCTCTAGTAACTCCATTTCTTCCTAGAGTAGTGTCAATGAGTTGAGTTGTAGGAGGAGTTTCAATAAATGCGAACCGAATCAACTTATGAATCATGAAGAGGATTATACGTTCTCTTACTTGAACTTTTGTATGACCTCCCAATACCACACAAGGTTCTTGACACCCTTCGCTGGAGTTGAATCTTCAAGGAAACATGCATACTCTTTTTTCCCAAAAATTTCCTAGGAAGAAATAACTCCCAAGCCCATTCGAAGCTCTATAATGTTTGCTAAATTATAACATCGCGTAGAAAAATATGATACCTTTCCACTGATTATAGCCAAGACTTCTAAAATGCTCCGAGCCTCCCAAAACCCTTCCCAAAAGTTGAACTTTGAGAGTGCGAAATTTTGGCAATTTTATCAATTTTGGCTATTTTGACCAGTTTGACAAAAAAGGGGAAAAAGTTTCAATGGGGTTGTCAAATAAAATGCAGTGACATTTTATATGCCAACAGTTGGCTCATACTCGGGGACTTGACTTGGTTTGACATGAAATGAAGACAAGGCAAGAAGGAACTCTAGAATCTTAATTTAGGTTGTAGTAGAACAGTTCCTTATCTATTGTGCAATTTAGTGAGAATAAAAATGAAAAGGGAGAAACACACACACTCGCAATAGGAAAGGAAACACACCACACAACAAGGAAAGGGGAAACACAACAAACC
Source organism: Taxus wallichiana var. yunnanensis (assembly GCA_018340775.1). Taxonomy (NCBI): domain Eukaryota; kingdom Viridiplantae; phylum Streptophyta; class Pinopsida; order Cupressales; family Taxaceae; genus Taxus; species Taxus wallichiana. The sequence goes on from CM031234.1 coordinate 828,806,948, forward strand.
TAAATCACTTATGGTACATGTGGGGATAACCCACTTTCATTATTTGTACTTCTCCAAATGTTACTCATGCAAGGGTAACACCAAATGGCGTTGCTCCACAAACCCATTCATCGGTTTAATGAAGTAAGACCCCTTCCTTAACTACTTAGGAAAGCCAACTATTCTAAGAGATCTCCATATTCATGAGAAAGATAGAGTAGTATGTTTCTTCTTGAGAAATTCTATATAGATCTTTCGGAAAGTGAAAATCCATCTAGATATCCTAGTATCTTTATTGTTCCAAAATTCAACTTTTATTTGCTAGTATATTTTTAGATTCATTCCTACTTTTGATTTCCCATTTTTCACTTTTATGTCTGCTACCAAATTGATTCTTGATCATGTCTGGCTCGTCATGTCCACAACTAGTCTTGTGCTCTCTAATGGGCATTTTCTCTTTTCTTGTCATGCTTCGCATGACCATTGTTTCCATGTATTGGTTCTTGTTAGATATTTAAAGACTTTTGACACCATTGTATGCTTATTGGTGCTCCATGTTTATGATTTGTTTCAAATGGTTTTCTTTCACACACACCGACTCATTATTGACTGTTGCTTACTATTGTGTGACTTGCATCAGTGCTTCATCCTCTTGAAAGTAGAACGAGCACAAGGTTGGGGCTAAAATATCAATATCATCACTTTCCTCAGTTTAATTGTCTTGAGCTAGAAAAGTCATCTCGATGATGGGGATACCTTCTTCCATAGTGGAATCATCCTTGAATTCACTATCATATTTATCAAACAAGACTTCATGCCATATCTTGAGAAGATGATTGGAAACTTGGGGCTCATATTCCAAGAATTCATTTGATATCACTTTTTCTCCATGATATGTATTTCTTATCATCTCAGGCTTGATTTGTGACAAGTCAAGATATCCATGATCCTCATCATCACCAAGTAGGGAACATGTATCCATATTCAATGGGAAGTGCATAGTGTCAAATTTTGGGTCCATCAAATCATCATGAAGTTTCTCAACTAGCTCAATCAAATTTGGGTACTCCTCCATTAATATGGGTAGCTCAACATCTTCCTCTAAAGTTATGAAATAGTTGTCATATCTTGAATCTTGGTATAAAATGTCTACCATCGAGTCATCTTCATTTTAAACAATATATCTCATCTTTCTTATAAGATGGAGCTTATTCATTTTACCATTGATTATTATATCACCAATCCATCTGTATATATCTGCCAACATCCTAATGAAACCTTTTCTCACAACAACATCCCATATGAAGCTGGAATTTTGGCTATAAGTATTTTCATCTTGACTTTCTTGCATCGAAAATCTACAAATGCCACTTCAGTATCTTTGACTTGTCTAATGAGAGGTACTTATTTGGTCTCTATGGAGTAACATTGACCAATAGCTAGGGGTGAGAGTGAGACCAAGGTCCTTGGAAACTTTGGTGGGCATGATGTTGTCAGAGACATCAGATTGAATGATATAGTTACTTAGTTTATACCCATTGATCAAAAAAAGAGGTAGAAGGGTTCTACTTTCTCAAAAGTGGAAGATGTTGAGGCAAGAAGGTTCTAAGAAGGAGTGGTACTAGGAGTGGGAAGTGGTTCTTTAGTAATGGAATTGATGGGACTAGACTTTGAACTACTTCCTTTGATAAATTGGACAAGTTTATCAAATTATTTAAGATGAGTTCTCAAATACTCAAACTCAAAAATTTGAACTTTAGACTTCTTGACATGGTCAATGATGTCAAAGGATGAAGAAGTATATACTTTGGGAATAATGGAATCCTTGACAGGTGTAGGAGTTATATTCTTAGAAGCAGAAGAAGCATAAGTAATAGCTGATTTGACCAAGGGAGAGGAAAGAGACTTACCCAGAGAAGTAGATGTGACCTTGGATGAGGTGGTCTCAAGCTTCTTCTTGGTTGATTCCATGGAAGTGGGAAGTGGTGATCCTCCTTTTGTTTTTGTTTTTCTGTAGATTCCACTTTAAAGGATTTGGGTCCTTCACTTGGGTAGCGGTGGAAGATGCCTCTTTTTGTTCCCGTGAGCGTGTGAACACCGAACAAGATTATTTATTCATCATATGAGTATTCAAAGTACCCAATGTTTGAATAGCCAACTTCTTCTTCTCCTACAGGTTTTTCTTCAATAATTTAATCTTCTTCATATTTTCTTGCTCCATGTGTTACATTTATAGGTGGAGATTCCAAGGCAAGCCTTTGGGGTGCTTCAATAATTTTTTTCCATTTCTGGTTTTGATATAGAACATGTTGGGTCATTTTCTTCTTCATTATATTCAACTCATTGACCAACTTATGTAGCAACGAATCAATGCCTTAATACTGAGAACTATGGAATTTATTTTTTGTTGAATGGTTCTTGATTTTTCCTAATGTGATAAGATCATCTTCTAATCCAATGATAAGTTATCAAGCATTGTCAAAAAAATTGGTTGAGCTCTCAAGTATGAACAAAACTATTGACAACTAATCATTTATAAAGAACCTCGTTTGGTTTTCTACAAGAGGACAAGCACCAATTGGAATATTGTTAATCAACTTGTTAAATTTGGAAACAAATTCTCTCATGGGATCCTATGGTTCTTTCTTCATTTGAGTCAATTGAGAAAGAAGGGCATGAACATCTCTTGCTAACTTGAACCATGCTTCAAACATAGCTTTTATATATGCCTAATTAGTGTATGAACGAGGCGGCAAATAGTAGAACCATTATTTAGCAATGTCTTGTAACGACTCCATGAATAGCCGAACAATGACATCTTTGTGTCCTACTCTAAGAGTTCCACAAGTTGTGATAAAATTTGTAAAATTTCAATTTGGATGTTGCCTTCCATCTCCAAAGAATGGGAAGATTATTTCTTGATCCTTTGGGTAATTCGTGAAATGGAGTAGTCAAAGCCAATGGACTAATGTTCTGACCCTAAGGTACTATTTCTAACTCTTCGGAGTGGTCATAGACTAGTGAAAGAACATAAACACACTTGTTGTAACTACAACTGCAAGTGAGAGAGGGATAAATGTATGAGGTAGAGAGGAGAAAATTGCAAGAGAAATAGTGGGGAAAGAGGAAGAGGGAGTTATGTTAATGATATTATTGCATATTCCATCAACCAATGACCCAAAATATGTCTAGTTCAATCAGAACACACAGCACAAGTATACACACAACTACACAAGCTCCATGAAACAACAATCACAATCAACACAAAGTTTAGCTAACAATTTCATTCCATCAAAGAAAATACAAAGCTTTTCATTTCTAAAATAGATTGCAATACATTTGGTTGAGCATGAAGTTAAGAGAATGGAGGAAATAATAGAGAGGAAAAAAATAGTTTACTAAATAAGAGCAAAAATGATCCCTTAGAATGGAGAGAGCCTTACAATTTATACTTGAAATAATGGCTCTTCACATTCCCAAGTGACCTTTCAACTTAAAGTGCAATCTCAACGAAGAAATATAATGTAAGAGAGAGAAGAGAAGAGATAAGAAGAGATAGAAGATGGATGTTACAAGATGAAGTCTCGTTCTTCCTCCGATGTGGAGATGAAAGTTACAATTGGATAGGATCTTCCTCGACTGCTTCTTTGATTAGAACATATCTCATCTTGGACCAAGAAATGATTTTTCACACCTTATATCTACTGATCATTATTGTTCATGCTTGGGAAACTTTGTTTCAACTCTTCACCTCATTAAGTAATGGTAGGATGAGCAAATAAACTCGTTGTCATAAAATTGATCTCTTGTCTCTTCACACAAATGAAATCTAATCCTATAATCATTGTGAAGAATGTACTCATACCACACGGTACCTAGACTTGGTAAATATGAGCCCTCTAGGATTTGAAGGTATAAAATATTCTCCATGGTTCACATCATGAAAGTATTTGAATGATCCAGTCACATGTTTTGTTATCAACAATCTTCTTGTGTTTGATGACTCGAGTTGGAAAAAATGAAATCCACGTGCTTCATTCTCCAATGTCTAGATGCTCGACATTAGAACTCGAAACAAGATTGTATCCAAAGTTATGGAGCTTCATTTTTAATTTTTATGATCTCACTGGTCTTAAAAAGTGGCGAGAATGCTATGGTGTAATAAAAATGAGTTCCATAATAGTTTTAAAAAATCTATAAATTTGAGTGGATTTTAATGTTATGGGAAGTTGAATCCATATTTTAGGAAAAATAAGATAAAATAAAATCCAAATTGGACATGACTTGATTCATTGGAAATATATTCTAAAGATGAGTAGGCGTTCCAAATTTGGTGAGATTCTTTCATCAGAAACAACGGAAATTCAAAAACAAGTTATGGTCAAAGGGGAAAGCTTGCAAAAAGACATTAATGGAGGAAGGGAAAAATTCAATTATTAACTCGCAGGAGTAATTATTGTCCAATTTGAGTGAATTTTGATTCGTTTGAATGGCCTCAATGAGGGTAAATAATTCTCCAAGTTTGAAGGAATTCTATTGCGGGGTTTGAGAGAAAATGCGAAAACAATTTTTAGCACATGGGGTTTACAAGTGGCTTCAACAAAGGATGATGGATTTTTGTCATAAGTATATCAATTATTCATCTTATATCATGAACAATATCTCAAAATGGAGGTATTCATGAGGGGAAAATATGCTCCAAGTTTGGTAATCTTCCTCGTGGGGATGTATCTTAATCTTATTTGCAAAATCAATGTTTTTGGGAAAACCAGGGGTATGATGGCTGGAAAAATAGTCATGAATGAATTTTTAAGGGATTAATATCATTACATAAATCTTATATCACCATGAATGCATTTTCAAGAGGAACTGGAGGTTAAAATTTGGAGTGATTTCATCCACAAGATCATGAGATATGAGCAAAACACTTCTAGGTCTTCGTAGGGCACATGAGGGGTTTTGAAAACATGGAGGGATGAATAACCAGATTCAAAAGGTACTTGAATGGATTCCTTTTTGTTTTGAATGCAAATTTTTAAGATTTGGAGGGAAAACAAGTTATGAGCATATCATTTGATGGAGGTGAGGAGAGCTTTTGCAAAATAAAGGTGTATGGTGTACGTGCTTTAGTGAAAATGAACACCTCCACCAGCTCTCAGTGCACAATTTTGGGGTGAAATTACACCTGAAAAGTGCTCCCTTGGTGCAATTGGATGTTCAAAGTGTGTCAAGAATGATCTAATGGGTCCCATATGTAAGTTAAACTCGTGTTTGAACTCCCACCTTGTGTTTTTTCTTTACTTTATGAATTTTTCTTGTTGTTTTCTCCACCAATCAGATAGAGGTGAACTTATGAGGTGAAATTTCACCCCATAAGTGTGCCAAGGGTGTAATGGTTCAAGTAAAGTATGTCGGTGTGCCGAGGTGAACTTTGAAACCTCATTTACACCACTTGTTTTGCACATGTAGTCTTTCCTTCACCCTAGAGTATGTATTTAATCAATTTTGATCATATATCATATGATTTCACATGGAAATGATCCAATTAATCCAATAAGATTATTTAGAAAGTTTGAAAATGAGTGATTTAACATTTTTTTCTTATAGCTACCATTTTTCCTAGGACAAGGTGTGCGGTGAGCTAAGTTGTAAGAGGAGTTTCTAACAAAGACCAATCGAACCAAATTATGAATCATGAATATGATTGATTGTGATCTCACTTAAACTTTTGGTAGGTTCCCAAATCCGATCAAGGTGCCTAAAACCCTCAATGTAAAATTATTGTGAAGAAAAGACACCTTGTGCGGTGTCGAAAGGATTCTCTTTTTATACCCCCAAAACTTCACCTTACTTATTTCATGTATAGTAGGATTTAAAAAATTTCCAATGCCACAGGATATGAGCTACCAACACCTCATGGGGTTCCCGACACCCATCGTTGAAGTTGAATCTTCAATGAAGCATGCACACTACTTTTCCCAAAAAAGTGCCTAGGACGAAATCTCTCCAAAGACCATATAAAAGCTCCCAAAATGTTTTCTAAATCATACCATCATGAAGAAGACTTGAGAATTTTTTTCAACAAAGAACCAAGACTTCAAACGCCCGAGGCTCACGAAACCCTTCCTAGAAGTTGAACTTTGAGAGTGGGCAATTTTAACAAATTTTGATTTTTTGATCAGATTGACCAAAAAGGGTTTAAAGTTTCAATGGGGTTGTCAAATAAAATGTAGTGACATTATATATGCCAAGAAACATAGAGTGTGGTCAAATTATATGATAGATAATTAACTGTAATTCAAATAGAACTTGTAACCAAAAATATTTGCATTTGCATATATGTAAAGTGAAAAGATGTAAACAAGGAAAGAATACTCTGTTTATTAGTACTTTGCTTGTGCTTGGAGATTTTTTCTTTGCTCAATTTTACTGAAGGATTGGGGATGATCGGTCTCCAATCAATTCCAAGGAGAAACTGAAGTATTTAGGTGTATGTAACGCAACACGGAAGTACGTAAAAGAGAGAAGAAGAAATTAGTACAAAGGCACCCTTGTAAAGGAAGAATATTAGGTATCAAATTTATTTAGAAACTATGATATATTTATTTTAAAATAAAATTGGAGAGGAAATTCTTCCCATGAAGCCCTTAGTTACTTTGTTGACTTCCTTGAACCCACAGATCACTCCACTACTGATCGATCTAGACCCAAATTTGCAAATAAGGACATACAATATAAAGAGAATAGGTGCTCCCAAACTCTCACCATATGCCAAACAACTAAGATGATTTTAAATAAACACTAAAATATGCCAAAAATGTGTTAACAATGCTAAATTGGAAAGGAGACCCTTGCAGTAAGATTGTGAAGAAGGAGCTTTCATGCCCCATGTACTAATCGAATTGAGCACTCAAAGTATGAAATTTTACTGAGAAAACATGTTTATGTAGCTAAAAATATAAAAATGTTGAAAACTTGCTGAAATTTACCCTGGTCAAAATGTGTGGAGGGTCAAGAACATACCGTATAGTCTTGACCAAAGTGTATGAATTTCACACCTGTCTATTTTTACCAAAATTCAAGGTGTGGCTACATTTTTAATTCCTGTACCTTGTCTACACCTACATATGCCCCAAAATTCTATTTGTATCTTCTAAAAATGTAGAATAAATCTAGATAGATTCCCCCTCTTTTGAGGCATGTGCAAAACCACGTTTGAATGTGTGGCTCAAAAGCAATAGACATGCATTGTTGAAAGAGATGTCTTAAAAGTTGCATGGTGTGCAAAAAGAGGTGGCTACCTTATAGAACTTGTACCTGAAAAAGGAAATGTGTTTACACATGGTGGCAACTATTGTGCATAACAAAAACATTGTTAACAATAAACAAGGATAGTAATAACTAAAGCAACCAATAAGAACAACACATGTAGAAGAAAACCAAAGCGGTAGTAATGCATCTAAAATGAGTGATCCTATAAGTGTGTATGAATACGTGTATTTTGTATCCAAGTTAATATACCAATTGAACACATGTGTGTAAAGAAATAAAACATGTTATCTATCAAACTAAAGTGAGAAAAAACATGTGTAATGTAAAGTGCTAACGTAAATAAAATTCATTGATCCGAATTTGTATTTTTACAAATATTGGAATGTTTTTGTATTATCACAAAGCATAGGTATGTACAAAATATGCAAGTAGAACAATATATAACCACTGATAACCTCCCAAGGAGGTGAAGTATATGCCACATAAGATGGATATTTAGGCCCCGATGTTGATGCAAATATTGTTGTAGTAACATATTTGAAAGAAGGCTTAATAGATGTAGCACTAACATGTACAGAGCAGCGCCAATGTTATGGAATAGAGTAACGAGTGTGATGGCCACTAGGAGGGTAGTGATAATCTATGGGGGAAGTATGTGCACTAGAGGACCAACATAAAACTCTTTGGGAGTGAGCATGGTGAGAAACATAGACCGAGATGGCATTCTGTGAGGAGCCTAAAGTCATGAGATGTAGAGTGTGCAACTGAATTTTATTAGGAGACCTAAGAGGATCAACATTAGGAGAGGAAGTGTGTGCAATAAGGGGTCTAGTAAAATTCACATAGTTGGAACAATAGTGCAAGATTATTGGTAAATAGAGTAACATAGAAGCGCTAGAGACATTTTTCACAACCAAAGACTTGTTTGTAGGAGGATTAGCGGGAGGGATTTGTAGAAGGAATAGTAGGCACGTTAGGATGGGAAACCTCGAATGGATACCTCTAATTTTGATGACCCAAAAATTGTGGATGAATGTAACACATTGGTGTAGGACTTGGTGAATATTCATAAGAGTGTGTAGCCAAGAGACACCTAACCGCAACACACAAAAATCAAGAGTAGATGCAACAAAAAATGAAATTGATGTAGTAAGAGGACCAGTAATAATGGGTAGATTAATGCAGCGGTGGTGAGGATTTGTATCAAGTGCAATATTGTGAGTGGAAATGCTCAAATATTGAAGTAGCATAAGAGAAAAAAACATTGTCTTTATTTATTGATCGACCAAGACACCATGTATGGATGTGTGATTCATAGAAATAGGAATAGATAATGTATCGAAGGAAGTGTAATATCAATATAGGATTCATCAAAAGTGATGATTGGATCATAATATAGCATATGATAAATTGTGCCAATAATTACATCCAAGGGGTGATCATATGAGGGTGGTGGTGGAGGCTGTATGATAAACAGTATATACATTCGTAAATGATTTGGTAGTGTCATGCTTAAGTAGTGAATCATTGAATATTTTGAGCTTAGATTTATCATTGATTAGCTTTGAAGATTCAATGGGTTTATCCCATTTAATGGATTAATAATCAATAAGATGTTGAATAACATGATGAAGCTTTAAGAAACTGTATATAGAGTGCCCGACACACCAATAATAATCACAATGGGCATTGGCATTCAACTTCTTGTCATGAGGTCTAGTCATATCAACCTCAAATAGTGGAGGTAGAGATATGAGATTGCACTCAAGCAATTGTTTCAATATAATGTGAGGAAGACTTGGAAAGTAAGTGAATTGATGATGCATCGCTTGGGGTGCGCAGCTTAATGGGGTGTGTTATTACATTAATAGTATATTTAGAAGAAGATTTGACCTTATTAGGTTTGTTTTTGAATGTGGGTTTATTTGTAAACTTAGTAAAGGATGCGAGAGGAGAGATAAAACATACTTGAGTTTGTTCATGTATGTAACAACTTATCCTCACACTCTTTTAAGGTATGATATATATCGTCGAAAGATCAAAACTTATCAAACATGACCAAATCTTGGAAACGGGTTAGTAAACTTTGAGCGAATAGGTCTTATGATTCATTTTTAACTAAGAGATTGTTCATCTTAATAAGTAGGATATTTAATACAATACATAAGCATTAAGAGGTTCATTTGAACTTTTTCCTATTTGAGCCAATTGTGCATAAGAAATTGTGTCCTCGATATTGATAGATAATTGTGCCAAAATAGATTTTCTAAAGTAGTAAATGCTCGTATCAGAATGAGTGGGAAGAGCATAAAACCATCGGACCGTGAAGCCCTTCGGTCTTCAAGGAAAAATATTGGTGAGCAAGATGTCATTAGAAGCATAATCAAATAAATAAATAAGAAATGAGTGAATATGATTAACACAATCCCCTTTGCACAAGATAGATAGGAAATTTAGGAGCAACAAAATGAAGAATTAACATGTGAGAATCCACTTTTAGTGTCGGGGTGATTGTGAAGTAACTATGTAGAATCCATAACATTAGAAGAAGTGGATGCACCTTGTTACAATTGTAAGATTTGTTCTTATAAAGTATGAATAAGGGATTTAAGAGTTTGTGTGCTAGAAGAAGATACACGCAAACCATGAGGAGTAGATATGGGATGTGCGGTGACAATCGTAGCTATAGGAATGGGAATAGAAATAGTTGACATTGATAGATTAGGTACACCCAAAATGTAAGCTCCACAAATGTGGGAACAAAAAATGTTGGAAAGGTTAAAGAAGGTTGGGTTGCCTAATAAGGGATTCTTCACTAAACTTCCCATCACGAGATGATTTGGCTATGGGTAAGATTTTGGTTATGTGCTCAATATGGTGAGGGTTATGATGAAGTTTATCACAAAAATTAGACACAAGTGGAAATTGGTCAATGTCCATAGTGTTATTATCATCATGGGAAAAGTCTTCAAAATAATCACTATAAGTTTCAAGATCATTGAACATGAATTCATTAACTTAGTTCGGAGAATGGAAGTATTGCTAGCAATATGCATTGGAGATGAGGCCATGTAATTATAATGTTTGCGAAAGAGGAGGAAAAATATGAGTATTCTCAATGGGTTGATTAACAAGGTGAAGACTATGTCGAGAAAGGCATAAGTGGAAACCATAAAGAATTTGAATTAATATAAGATCATGAAGAAAGAATAACATCACAATGCCTAGGTTTTTAGATTATAAAGTATAATACACAAGGAACTAAGAAGGTTCTAGATTAGGTGAAAGGTTCAATAAAAATGGGTTAACCAAAATGTGTAACCTTTAATTAAATTTCAGGTTAATTTAATTAAGTGTAGATTAGAATAGAGTTGGTTTACAAATCTAACAAAGATGATACAATACAAATACAAATTTATATTTGTAACTCATATCATATAGGAATATTTTACATACACCATTTAACCTAATCTGCAATTGATGCACAAAATGGAGGTATATAAGCGCTTAGCTGATTTATGATTATTTCTAGAGAGATCTAGGATTGTGCAACAATGAAACATGAAGATATGAAACCGATTAACCTTCACAACTTTGATTGTAGAATCGTGATCGCACTGGGTTAGGACATTACCATTAGGAAAAGACCATATCATTAGGTTAGGACCATACCGTGTGGTCCAACCCCTTTGTCTGATCTTGGACTTGCTCTATATTTTCCTCTGCAACTTTTTGGGTTGCTTCCCTTTCTATATTTTTCCAATGTTGTCAAATCCTAATAGTCACACATGTAGATAAGCTCTCTAAATGGACTAAACATCTCCTCAAACCCTAGATATGGATGAAGAGACTTGTAAAAAAACATTATAAGGGTTGTGGCCACCCCGTGTACATCAATTAATTGTACTACTCCAAAGAGGCCTCAAATCACACATTATTCTCCACCTAGAGAGTGATATCTATATAGATTAATCAAATTTGTTAATTTCTTTAGCAATGCTTGCTTTGACTTAACTCTTACTAAAACACTTGGAGGGAGGATGATTTTATGCTTGTAGATGAGAGATATGCCTTCTAGACTTAGTTTGTAGCTTTGGAATTGGAGTGGGTGCTGCCCTAATGATTTGTAGATGTGCAATTATGATATTTAGGAGCTTTAGATTTATTTTATAAGTGTATGAAATGAGTACTCTTATGCATTTCCTTATGAGTTATAAGTTAGCAAATGAGGTTGTGTTTACTTTCTTATATAGGGTTTCGTAAATGATTTATCTGAGAAAGGCTAATCCATATGAAGTACAAGACCCAAATAAAGATGTCAATTTGAAAGCACAATTAGAGAACATGTCATCGAGACTATACAAAGAGGTCGGGACCGGATGGTACACCTTGACCAAATTGTATGGCCTTGACCAGAGCAAAAAAATGTAAATGAAGTTTGGAGATGATAAGATGATGTTTCTCTATTGATTTTATGCATTATATTCTTAAGATGTGTTGACATGTTAGTGTGCAAGGATAAACAAGCTAATAATGGACCTTGAAAAGTGCTAAGTGGGAATGGAGAATTTATATTTATCATAGCAAGAGTGCATAGGAAAATCAAGGGTTGCCAAAATGTAAATAACCAAATTTGAGTGTCTACACTTGTATGCAGTCTTAGACCGTCATGCCTTCATAATTTCTTTTTCTTTTTCATTATCTCGTGTTGGTCTCATCTTATTGATTTGTCCTTTAAATGATATCTTACCTTTAGAGCCTCGTATAAGAAAGTATATACCACCTCATTCATTAACCCTACACTCCCATGAGCTCTCATTGCATATACTAGCACAAAAGGGACCCAAGGCTCCCTAAATCTTCCCAAAGTTGATGCACATCTACTAGGGCAACCACTACTACAGTTTTGAAGCACTCAACCATGTCAAGGAGTTTAGCTTCCCTCATTTCCAAGCACTTAAAGATCCCTTCTCAATGTCTTAGCAAGATTACAATCATCTCAAACATGGTCAAAGTGGTTCAAGTTGTCAACTAGTTGCATTCATCTAGATATCACATATTAGGTGAAGAACTATGTGTGGTATGAGGCCTCTTTGGAGTTGTTTCAATGAATGTGGTGCACATATTACACTTCAACCAAAACACTAACCTTATTGAAGGGTATTTCATCCATGGATAGGGTTTGAGTTCCATTTAGCTTATTTCATATGGTTTCAAGATTGTGTGACACTTAGGGTTTGCCAACGAAGCATATTTCTAGACCACCAAAGGGAACAATAAGTTGTAAAACCTTGCTCCTAGTAAGTCCAAGACCGCATATAAGGTTTTGGACTATACAACTATCCCTGGTATTTTAGTATGTTTTCATACCCACAGAATTTTAGGCTACAATTTCTAGAACAAAACGTCTACAACGTCGGTGTTCCTAGATTCTCTAGTTAATGCATTTAGATCTCTCATGTACCACTCTACGTAGTTAAGTACATCTTCCTATTTTGTTTTCTAGATGGTAGCATATTTTAAATATTAGTTCAGAAGTGCCAATATGTTATTGTATGATTAATGTTGGAATTAATTAATCGAATAACTCCTAATATTCTAACCTCACATTCATTTTTCATTGATTTGTATTCCATAACAATATAATCTCAAGTTAATCTTAATAAGGGTGTAAGCAATTTGATAGTCATAATAGTTTGAGTTGGGGTTTGTGTTGTGCATAGGAACATCAAGGAAGTTTCATAGAGCTTTAGATTTGATAGATAGAAAGTGTGTATAACATTCTAAAGTGCAAGTGGGCATTAATCACAATCGTATAACATTTTGAAAAACAATAGTTCATAAAAATATTGTATATCCATTAGTCAATGTGAAATTTTACACACACACACACACACACACACACACATTAGTAATTGAAAATACTTCTATATGATTAGGAGATTCTACTTCAACTAATATAATATATGAAAAATAACCTTTATTAAATGAAAAAAATAAAAAACATATAGAAATGATGCATGATGTAGTCTATTAGACGGTGAAAAGAAATTATTTGTTGAAGTGAAGGTTATATAACCCCCTTTGGCAAGATAAATATACGAAAGACAACCTTAATTTATGTTAATAGTTTTTAATACATATTTATGAACATCAATATAATTTGTATATAAATTTATATACAAATTATGGCCATATTTAATTTGTTAGGAATTTTGTAGTGCTTCATTAGTATTTTAATGTGCTACCATGTTGTTGTTATACGTGAGTTAATATGTGAGTAAATGACTCACATAATAAACATTGTAAGTTAATGAGTTGTTAGAACAACTCATCTATTCCAAGGAGTAGTTTATGATATAGTTATGAATCACTTAATAATATGATATCCTATCCTTATATGTATCCACCTCTTATTAAATTAATTAAAAACAACAATTTGAGTTGTGCATTTATTTTGTTAATTTGATCCAAAACCTATATTTGGTATTAGAGAAAGTTGATAGTTTTGTCATGAATAAATGAGTTTTGCATACGGGGACAACTCTAATTCCATGTTGTCTTGTGGATGGAGTTTATTAATATATGTGAGTTTATATTATTTTTGTGTACTTTAAGGTATATAAAATATGTATGAAATTCTGATCCATTTCGTGCATTTCAAACCACACCATACCCCGATGTATATGTACATCGAATTATGCCTATAATAGTTAATTCCATATTGACATCCACATGTGAGCAGTTTTGTCTATATAATCTCTTGATAGAGGGTGTATTGTTGATGATTGAATGGTAATTATATAGGGGCATATGTCTCTTGATGAGAGTGTGAGAATAAGGCAAGCTTATGCAATATTTAGAGAAGAGTCAATGGGAAGATTGTGGTTCTTGTAAGTCCTCTAGAACTCGGTCTTTCTACGCAAAAGTATGAATAGATTTCGAGAAGGAACTCTATTATATGAGGTCATTAGAAAAGTGGGAAACTTCTTCTATTGTGGAGCATGGCTCTTTCTTGGAGAGCCTAAAAATTGAGGACTTTTGAACCATTCAATCCTTCTAAAGTTAGTAATATCCAATAAGCCAACACCTATAGGTTTGGGAAACAATCATAGCTCTATATTAGAAAGAGATGAGATGATAACTCCTCCAATTTTAAGGTAATGCTATCAAATTGGATGTATGGTGGGAGATTTCAACTATAAAATCAATCTGCACCATTTGAATCTCACCTTGGCTTGCCCAAAATTCTCTATGAGATATTTCTCTCATAGCACAACATTGTAGTCTTGGTCGATAACCACTTGGTCGGTATTTCAAGTGACATAGTTGATAGTTGCGTTCAAATTCATTTACATCCACATTACATTCAGTGTTTTGGACTTTGATATTTATTGGCCTCCACAACTTAGGTCTCATCTTACAAGGGCATTAACAACAATGAATATGAGGACCGTAATGTCGGGTCAACATCCTTTATATCGTGGATGTTTACCTTAATATTGTATGGGGTCAACAATGACTCTATAACTATTTTGTATTATAATATTATTATGACTTTTGAGTAATTATTGAGTGGTTTGATTATAATGTTTAATTTATTATTGTTTTTTTACATTTTCATGTTTTTATTCAATTATATATATATATGTATTTATATGTTCCAATTCAATTTTTTACTTTAACATAATTTTCATTTTTACATATATCATTAAAATTGACATTAACATCAAAATTTTATAACTAGAGTTGTACAATATAATTATATAAATGAAGTTCTAAAATAATTAATTTTTTCATATCATGTAGCAGTAACTAAAGTTGTAGAATAAGTCGAACTAAGTTGCAATTGAATCCACAATTAAGTCAAAAGTAAAGTCATATGTAAGTTCGCAATTGAAATCACATTGTAGTCATAAATAATGGCAAAATTAAGTCACAATTATAGACCAAAAAAGTCACAATTTAGTGTTGCAATTTAATTCATAACAAGTGTCAAAATTTAATTCGCAATTAATGCGGTGTTAAGTCACAACTAGTGTCACAATTTAAATCGTGATTATAGTCACAATTAAAGTTTGATTTTAAGTCGCACGTAGTGTCACTTTTTAAGTCACACACAAGGTCGATGTAAAGATGAATCTAAAGATACTTATTAAGTCATGTATCAAGTGAAACCAAAATCATGACTTTAGTCATAGATGAAGTTACATTTTAAGTCACCCTAACATCTAGTTGAAGGCACCTAACATCTTGATGAAAACACATATAAAGATGCATTTTACATCACCCTAACATCGTATTTTATGTCATCTTGACGTCACCCTAACATCACTTTAGGGTAACATTAGGGTGGAGCATTAGTAGGACTTAAACAGGATGTTAGGTTGTCTTTAATGTTACTTTCTAATTTATGGCATTTAAATTTGCAATTTAAGTTAAATCGTTAAGTCATTTTCATGACTTTAAATTTGGCTTTAGGATACTTAGTTGAAATTTAAAAAAACTTATTTAGAGTTAAAGGTGACTTAATAGTGATTTAAATTATAATTTATTTTAGTCAAGATGATGTAGTGAACCCTTATTGAGTGTGTTAAAGATGTGGCTAACGTATGCACGATACATAACATCATAAAGGAGAATGTATAGCTCAAACTATTTTTCTCTTCATTTAAAGGAAAATATCTAGATTGGTTTAAAATCTTGGCTCTAGGATCAATTTATTCATGGGAACAGTTGGGAGAAAATATGTATAACTAATTCAAGGAGAACGCAAACATCATATCTCTCTTATAACACCCCTACACCATAAAAAGGGATCCATATAGTATGCTTGATTTCAACATCATATTGAGAAAGACTTAGGAGAGTATACCTCAATAATACATACCCTTACCAAGTGTGGAATTCTTATTCTAGCTAATATCACTTGATCTTGATCTTGATCTTGTTTTCATGATTCGGTCTCTTAGAGGTAGTGGTATTACTTAGGCATATGATTTTTCTATCAAGGAAAAGAATATCCTCATTTAGGCTAACAAAAGGAATCCTCATCCCCATGTTAACATTATACCCTCACATTGTGATTTCTCTTATCTATCCATGCACTTGGTGATCCCTCTCCCAACCAACCACCTATGCAGTTACCTCATATCCTAATAATCTCATTTGTCACATATAAGACTCCATTACTCTTGCTGAAGCATTTCCCTCCCCCCAAACTTTTCATTGTGGAACTATGGGAGGTCACAGAAACCTACAACCTTTCTCAATCTAGTTCCCATCCATATTCAAACTTGAGTACGAGGCAAAGGTTGTGGATAGTGGGTTTTCCACTTTTGTGATGAGAAGAACACCTCATAGATTGAGGTGTAGAGCTCCAATCATGAGATTATGAGAGGGAAAACCTTGAACAAGAGACCATTAGATAGCTATTCTAATAGAACTTGAGTTACAGGAACACACGTGCCTTGAATAATAGCACCTTCAACATTCGGAGGTGTAGATTGTGGAGTTGGAACCCAAGCATGTCGCTTCTAGGAGTTAAGATAGAACACAATCGTAACTAGTAAACTATGGCTAGAAAGGACAAGCTTCATCGTTGATAAAAAATAAATAACAATATCACAATGTAATGACTATGATAGTGACAATGAAGTCTAGTTTATACCTAGCTAATAAGTTTATTATACCAAGGAAGATCTATCAAATTCACATCATACTAAGAATAATTACATGCATACCATGAATGAAGAGCGTGCCTTTCAAATTTCCAATCAAAGAATATCATTAAGGTTGAATACTTTCATGTCCTTGTGCTTTCCATTAGAGATGGGTATGATGAGCATAACATGTCTCCCATGAAGAGATCACATGGAAAGATATAATTGTAGAGCCATCATATCACAAATTCCATGTCAAAACAAAGAATGTGGAGGACATTTTTGTGTGTCCAACATTTGGGATAGAGCACAAGGATGAAATATCTAAAGGATGTGGTACCTTTTCTTAGAGATGCAGGTGTTTAATCAAACATCATGCCTTCTCAAATGTCAAATTAAAGTTACAACTAGTAATAATCATTACAAAGCATGAGGAAGAACTTCATCATATCGAAATTCAATTAGCACACCCTCAGAGACAAAGCATAAAATAAGAAGGAGAATTTTTCACATTTGAATTTGAAATTTTGAAAAAGAAGGAAAATTGAGCGCTATTCATTCTCCTATCACTTATTGTGGCAACCACAAATTTGATCACATGGTTGTGGGTCATCAGAAAAGGAAACTATTTCTCCCAACCGCTATATGGCTTTGTATAGGTTTCTATGTACTTTTTTATAGTAGGTTAGGATAAGTTTCCTTTTTTTGGAAGGTTAGAATAGTTTTTCTTTTAATGGAATTAGTAATTTGCACACCTTGCATTTTTCACTTAAAGAGTGTATGTGTTTCCCTCTTGTAGATAGGTTTTGTTTTACCCCTCTTGGATGAGTTGTCTAGAGTTTGCTACTTTCATATTTGAAGGAGTCTAGGTGAAACATTTAAGGGTTTCCAAACTTCAAATATTTTAATATTTTTAAGTGTTGGTTCCATGCCCAATGGCTACTAAGGATATTGGTCTATACATTGAACATGAAATGTCATTTGTGAGTATAAAAAATGTTACAAACGAGCCTCTTGCTTCATTTTAATCAATTAGAACCAATTCGTCATATTTTCTTAGTTTATAAATTCTTTAATGGTCTATGTTTAATGTTTTGCAATTTGTAAAATCTAATGACGATGTGAAATGGTTTTAAAGGGTTGGATTAGGGAATGTGTTCTTTTTATAATTTTTATTATTTTGGTGTTCACTCTTTGGAATTTAGTTTTACCTTGTGTTTAGAGTCGACCTTGGGACCTATTGGAGCTATAAAATATGCTTTATTTACTTCTTGGTTTATTACAATCACTTGTAGCTTGAACATGGCCACCTTCACATTTTTTCCTATGGGAATAGTACCATATTTTCCAAAGGGAGAGAATGGGGAAAGTCTATATAGAAAAAAACTTTCTTTTTATAGTAGAGTGGAAGTTTCCACCGGACTTGGTCTAACGTTTTGAGAAGTATTGAAAGTGGCTAAAGTGTGAAAGAAGAATAGAAAGTATCTCGAGATGCTAACAAGTGTTGAGAATTTAGATGAGTTCAAATTTTGGCGAGAGACGACAAGAAAACTTCTCAGAATCTAAATATATTGATTGTCGCCATGTAGTTAAATTCTATGAAATCGGTCTGGGAAATTTGATGGAAAAAATTGTTGAAGCATTCGAGAAGGCTTGGGAGATGGGATTGTCACAATGTGGCATAATATTAGAAGCTAGGAGTCCAAAAAGATCAAGGTAAAAGCGAGATATGGTAAGGACAAAGAGCCTTAAGTGTGAAAGCACAAATTCCCACCACGTAGTACACATTCGTAAATTTGTATTCCATAGAGTTTCAAGATTTGGGTAAGGTAAGGTTGAAAATCTTCCAGTAAGCTGGAGAATATTGATTGCCACCGTGTGGCATAAATATGTAAACCCACATGATTAGAACTCGAGGGAAACATGAAACAAAAATCTAAGAGAAAAGATAGTGCAGAAGGATAACATCTTGCTATATGGAACTTGATGGAGGGAGGAAGGACAAAGATTTGGAGGGAATCCATGCACATCAAGGAGTCACTTGAGAACCGTGGAATGAAGTAGCTTCAAGATTCAAAACAAGAACTCAACCATGAAAGTAATGTTCATGCATTAAAAGAAACAAGACTCCATTGGATTGCTCATAAATCAAGAAGTGAGGTGCATATATATGGGAGTGTCAAGTAACTCCCATGCAGAGATAATGATGCCTCCATGATGTAGAAGAGGAGTTACTTTTGGAAAGGGAAAGTAACTCCTATGACACACACTAACACATATGACAGATTCTATGATAGAATCTATTATAACTAATATGACACCTATGATCCATACTCACACATAAGTGAGATGACTCACCTAGTGAGGTGGAAATACATCTAATAAATAAATAAAATATGAAAATTACCACGCACACTAACACCCCCCTTTATAATAACTTAAGATGAGGAAAGGAAAGTCAACAAAACACACAGAAAATTAAAATGGGTTCCGACAACTAAGCCTGATGAGGTGCCCATGCACAATAAAAATATCAAGTAGTGCAGGAAAACCCAATGGGAAAAACATCCACTTAAGAGACATATAAAAACTCCCCTAAACAACTAAGAATAAGGATATAAGAAGAAGTGTTATCCAACCTTCTAGGAAGATGAACCAGCACAAACAACCTTGTACTAAGTGAAGAGGAAGCAAAAGATCCTCAAAGTGACAAGGTGTTGTTCCAATCTAAGGAACAATGCTCGTATTTGAGGTAGAAGTGACAACTACTCCATGAAGTAATGGTGATCCTAAAGTAGTGGCGAAGAAGGAAGGTGGAATTTCTGAACCGAGGAGAAGAAGTATTCCCAATGCTTGTTGACTCTTGAATCATAAGAATCGCTCTCCTGAAGAGTCTGTAGTGGACCAGAAGTAGGTGGATCAAGAAACAACTCCTCGAGATGTGGCAAGTGATAAGTGGATGGTGGAGGTGGGTCCCCATCACTATGACAATCAACTATGCTAGAAGAGATGTCCTCAACATCAGAAGTGGGCTCAGAAGTATCATCAAGTCTAGGTGAGTCGGATGAAGAATCTGAAGGAGGAGCAAAGTGAGAGAAGGAGTACAGTCGAGTGTGATGATCAATTATACCGACTGCAACAATAGTGTCACTATGTATCTCTCTGACATAAACCGAATCCGGAGTGAACTCGACATGTATACCCTGTCCAAGGTGAGTGATTTGATAAATTGAAAGGAGATTAGTTGAAAGTGAAAGTAGCACCACTCACTTCAATAGACCCTCTCTCGAAAACATGTGCAATAGTGTTGTCACCAAGATTAATAGAATACATGTCACATGGTTCTAATGAAGCAAGCGACGAGGCTATATGATGAGTTGCACTAGAAAAAATGATCCATGTAGGAGTAGTTATCACAACTGTCACTAAAGCTCTTCCCTTTGGTTTATCCTTGTTTGATTCTTTTACTTTTCTTTCTCTTTCACTTTCCCTTTTTCACTATCTTTCTCCTTAGAACATTCATGAGTTGATGAAGATGATTTGAGAGAATCTGGAACTTTGATGTTGTGCTTCTCAAGAAGACTTGTGAGGAGATCAATATTTTTCTTCAAACATTTTTCTTCATCATTTCTGCCACTATAATACCCACATTTGATCCATTCTTTAGGAGGTTTGGAACTAGAAGAGGAAGTGGAAGATTTGGATTTTGATTGGTCCTTTTTGTTCTCATGATCCTTGTTATTTTGTTTCTTCTCCTTTGAAGCCTTTTAGTTTTTCCTATCCAACAATGAGAGCATGGAATTTTGTGGATTTTAGAGTGCCCATATAAATCAACTTATCATATTCCCTAATCAAATCAGCAATAAAATCATCAAGTGAGGGCATAGTCCAACTTTTACCAAGTGCCCTTTTTGTTACATGGAAGGTAGAGACAAAAATAGAGTATTCAGGACCAAGTTTTGTAAGGACTGAAAGTATGAGTTGCGGTTCCTTTTTGTCTATTCCACAAGCTGCCAACTGCAATCTGAGTGATTTGAATTTGGTGAAGAATTCTTGAAGGGTGTCAAAATTGTTAGGGTTGAGGCTAATCAACTCATTTTCCAATTCATTCCCTCTCATATCAGCTTGTTTTCCAAAAAAATGTCGAATGCATCCAAAACTTCCCTGGGTGTTTTTGTTGTGGTAATATGGAAGCACGTTATTAGAACATAATATTAAGTGTTATTATAAACCTTAGTTTATAATTAAATAATTTAGAATATTTATATTCTTAATTATTTAATATAAACTATGAGTTTATGGTTAATTGGTTTTTAATTAAATCAATTTATTAAATCGGGGTGCTTTGTAAAAGTCACGTCCGTCACTTAATTTTTGTATGACCCACGTGGTCAAATGATTCTAGATCATTGTAATAATTCACATGTGGTGAATTACCATGGGAGAGAAGTGAGGAGTTGGAGTTATTGGACTATGTAATTTATTTCTCAAATAATGGAATCTCTTTTTGTCGTGGTTTTTACCCCTCAAGGGTTTTCCACGTTATATCTATGTTAATGTTATTTAATTTATTTGCTTTCATGTTTAATGTCATGTTTAATAAATCATTTCATATGGTTAGTTTATTTTCTCAGACCTCACAAGTGTAGTTCTGGAGACACAGAAAGAGACAAAAGCCCAATGGCTTCATCAAATTTATCAAGTCACTTTTCCTTTTCTGTTGCATATGTAGGTTTGGCTTCGATCTCATGGTTATTCAAAAGAGTTGTTTCTTTTTCAAAGTGAAATACATAACATCTAACCATTTGCAATCATTGAAAGGGGTGAGCAATAGAACTACATTGGGATCCATGGCAGAAAAAGGAGCAAAGGAGAATGGGGAAAGAAAGGGACCACAAAAAAGCACCCCGAAGGTGGAATGGAAAGGGGTTAAAGGAAGGTGGGCCCACAAAGGCTACTGATAACACCCAAAAAGGATAAGTTTTCCCTTAATTTTTTTCTTATCCTTGATTAGAAGTGAGACTAATTAATACTTAATTAATATGCAATTAAACCAACAAAAAAATGGAGAAAGAAATTGTTTTCCTTTGGAGGAGAAGGGGTCATCTCGGCTTGGAAAGTGGTTAACGATTTGTCTCTAGGCTATTGGATCGAGCTAGTTGGTCATTGACCAAGATAGGATCCAATGCACCAATTCAAGTTGACGAATGACTACCGAGTCGGGTGAGGGGGTCGTCGTATTGAGTTGGGTGAAAGCAAGTGGGAGTTTCGATTCCACATATCGATGGGTGGTTGAAGCGCCGAGTTTGGTACAACCACGTGTTTTGAGTTGAAGTGAGGTATCAACACGTGTCGGTGTCGAGGATGTTGTAGAGCTAAAAATGTCGAGTAGAGTTTTAGGGCAGATCCACGTGTTAGGCCAAATGAGGTGATTCATGAGGTTTATAATAGTGAAATGGTCAAGCAGATTTTGCATCGGGTGTACCACGCAAATATTCGTACCTAAGAGCTCTTGGGCTTTGATTGGGGCGAGTGACGAGACAAAGGCAAGGAAAACCAAAATGGAACTAGGCCGAGCCTATCACGAGCGTCTGAGGATCAAGACATTGTTAGGGAACTCTCCGGGTAGCATGGTCGAGTGCCGGGGTGAGTGCACATCGGTGAGCTAGCCGAGTTCAAGGCTCGAGCCAATGATGACCAATGTAAAGTAATGTAGGAAGAAAATCACAAGTAAAAGGTTCTGGTATGGAGTTTCCTACACGAATGCAAAGTTGGATGGAGGCTCGAATCAAGGCGTAACAATACACGAGGTGCCTCAAATGAATCATGAGAAAATGAACAAGCACAAACCTGGTGAATGAGTGTCGAAGCAAGTAGGGCGTGAGTCGAGGATGAATGCACCAATAATCAATGCATGCAAAAGTAACTGATCTAGTGGTCTAATGAAAAGGCGAAACCCAATGTATACATGAACTTGAGTTAAGGGATGTGTTGAGCAAACCATGTTAACGAACAATGCACAACCGTGACAATGTAAGTAGTTGACTCGACAATTCAAAAAGGTAAGGTGAGCTATAGGACAACTTGGTTCCTAGCTCGGCGAGCTCAGCTGAGTTGGGACCTTTAAAACCAGATTTTAACCTTTCAAACACCAAAACCTCTACACTTCAAACCTCCGTTGTTTCCCGAACTGAACACGCATAGTACCAACACACAAACCAACCACAAGAATCTCTTGAAAAATGCAAGTAGAGCACACAATAAGGAGTTGAGAACTTGCATATAAAACTACAAGATAGAGAGTGGCAAACAACACTTGTAGCAAGAAACATGATTATGATCTCCGAGCTTTGATACCATGACGAAGGGAGGAAGGACGAATATCTAGAGGGAACCCATGCACATCAAGGAGTCACACTCAGTAGTGCAATGAAGTATCTTGAGGTTTGATACAAGAATTCAACCATGAAAGCAATGTGCATGCATTAAAGGAAACAAGACTCCATTGGATAGCTCGTAGATCAAGAAGTGGGGTGTACATATAGGGGAGTGTTGAGTAACTGCCATGCAGATATAATGATGCCTCCATGATGGAGAAGAGGAGATACTTCTAAAAAGGGAAAGTAACTCTTATGACACACACTTACACATATGACAGATTCCATGATGGAATTTGTTATAACTAATATAACACCTATGATCCATGCTTACACCTAAGTGAGATGAATCACCCAGTGACGTGGAAATACATCTAATAAATAAATAAAATATGAAAATTACCACTTACACAAATAGAATTAAGTAGTGGATCAAAACAAGACATATGGTAGGGGTGGTTGGGAGGTTGAATTTAATAGCTTGACAACTATTGTGTATGTAATATTGTAAAGATAAAAATCAAACACCAATATAATTATTTATAAGACTCTATATCAAGTTTAATCAGAACCATTGCAGAGCTCTAGGTGATTGTTTTAAAATGAGATACAATTTGGGTCAAAATTCGCCTTTTGGAGGGAAAAAGCTAACAAACATCCTTATACCCATTTTTCATTAAACCCTTGATCAAATCAAACATAGAGCTCAATATTCGGTTGGTATTTTGATCGCAACACCCATTCAATGCAAAATTTCGTATTATATCAAAAAACCACCATTTCGCATGTTACATGAGATCTTTGGTAGGGATTGTGTGACTATATGACAAATTTGATCATTTAAGATTACAGCTACAAATGAACGGTAAATTTTTTTGTGATTAATGTTCAAAGTCTCTCTCTTTCTCTTATGTTCTTATTTGCCTAAGTAAATGGCAAACCTACCACATTGTAAACAATTCCTCTTTTCTCGAATGTAAAGTCACCTTAATCTTTTGAGGAATGAAATTTTAAGTGTTTGTACCTTTGTTTTAAGATTTTATATTTTGTTTAATGGCTCTTTCATTACTAAATAGATTGTGCACATTCAATCATTAATATAATGTTAAATGCAACTTAGATATCCCATTTTACTATTGTGTTATTGTTTTCCTTCCTTTTTGTTCTTTAGTAATATATTGTGTGTGGGTTATATTTACATTTTTCTAATGCATTGTTTCAATAACAAAGAGAGAGTGGTCCCTTTTATTCTTTAGTGCATCATCATTTTCTTTTCAGTTGTTTCCTTCTCCCCTTTTCCTCTTACAAGTTTTACCTTAGGATAGTTTAGTGATAACATTAGTGTAATTAGGATCAAATCTAATTGTCTCAGAGGTATGCATTGAAAGTTCTAGCAGCCCACACCTTGGAAGAATTTCCATTGTTGTTGAAGAACCAACATCCATTTGGTGTTCTTAGGTGCAAAAATTCAACAACCAACGCAACCCACAAATAAATGATTTATCGAAAACATTATACATAATTATGAGAATTATACGATTAAGTATGGTGAAGTAACCAATTTTATGTGTAGTGTCATGCTTGATAGTGTTGTGTTATGTTAGTTGAAGGTGTTGTGTTATGAAGTGTTTTTAAAGCTAAAAAGAGGCTTCCAATTGGAAAGTGAAAGTGACCATCTCTGTGTATCCCATTGTTAAAAGTGTAGCTCTGCGTAAAAATTTTACATCTATTTCACACATTCACACTCAATAAAAAAGATGTATTTATATATTAAAGTAGTATGTACATATGTCGTTAAGATATTATGTGATTACAAAATGATGCAATCCATTTACTTGGTTATCAATAAAAACACATAAAATCTTAGCCCATGCCAAATTCGATCGATGAAAATTACCTTGTCTTGTTTCTCCTCTTAATATTGTTTGGAAGGGCACAAATGAAGCTCTAATTGAGGGTTAAGGGAGAGATAAATACCAGAAGCTTAAGCCATATCCTTTTAACCTTATAACATCCCCTTTAGAATAACATGAGTGTGGAAATTACTTTCCCCTAATTTGAAAACATGGTTGCCTCTAAATTTATGTGGTCCTTGTGTAGAAGGATTCCCTTAACAACATTGTTATTGATATCAATTATACACATTGCTCCTACTAATGGATTGATCAAAATCAAACATGAGGTTCTTCATGAGACCCTTTAGCTTGTTGATATTAGAATAATATAGCTCTTTTATCTTTGTCAAGGACTTTTTATCCCTCAACCTCGTAAATGGGTTATAAATTTTTCTTTTTGAATCAATATAAAAAACACCCATTGATTCCCCTACGATCATTTCCTCTTAGTTTGAACCTCTTTGTAATTCATGGGATCGTGCTTTATTATATTTCACTTTTTAGGATCCATATAAAAATCAAGGGAGACAATTTGAAAAGCTATTGAGACCGAGTAATAGTTGTAGCACCTAATTCATGGGATCTCACATGTCGTGAGCTATAAAATCTATCTTGTGGACTAATTACGAATGACTAGTCAATATAGTCATGATGTGTCAATCAGTGACACTCCCTTTCATTATATTTGAGTGTTAGACAGAAATTTACTAGTTGAAGGATTAA
Organism: Taxus wallichiana var. yunnanensis; assembly: GCA_018340775.1. Taxonomy (NCBI): domain Eukaryota; kingdom Viridiplantae; phylum Streptophyta; class Pinopsida; order Cupressales; family Taxaceae; genus Taxus; species Taxus wallichiana. Next base: position 828,832,856 of record CM031234.1, read on the forward strand.
TGGTATTTCTTGATTAACTCTTCAACATTAGTTAGAGAAGACGTGTTTCGCATTCTTGACTATTGGTGCTAGTAAATTTGGGTTGACTACTAACCCAAAATTGAGTTTTATTTCCTTGATAAATTTAGAAAGACGACTTTAAGATTAATGACTTTACTAAATATTTGATTACCATTTTTTTGGTATGATGAAAGCATACATCCTCTATCTAGCTTTGTGAGTATAAGGGATTCATCTTAGATTATGCCAAAAGACTATGAATTAATCATGCCGCTAATCATAACATTAATCCCTACTTGTGAGTCACCTTTTTCCACAAGATGTTTCTAAGCATTTTGAAGAGTAGATTTTACTCCCCTTAACAAGGCCAACCCTTTAGCCTGGTTTTTGGTTCCAATGTCGCATCAAAAGCAAAAGTTAACTTTGGATGACTTAATCATATTGAAAGAATCCTCACCTCCTTCCCGATCCAGGGCTTCCTTTCCAAGCTCTGTCAAAATCTAATTTGAGAAAAATATTTCGTAGTCGATTCCATAATGGCTTAATTCTAATATTTTTATGGACCCAACCCCATTATCGGGGGATCTAAATGCATACCCTAAACCATATTAAATCATAATCATTTAAGTATTATAGTAAAAAATGAATAGACTATACGATATATTTGTAGTAGAAAAACAAGTTTAAGATATCCATCCTCGTGTATACATGTATTCCTCTAAGGGTATTTATAATTTGTCTTTTCCTTTCTCTACTCCTTTTCCATTCTTTGATCTCTCGAACTAGTCATATGCAAAAAGAGGTGAAATCCTTAGTCCATGTTATGATTTGACATGTGATATAACAACAAATGTAAAACTTTATCTTTCTTTAAGTTTTGTATCAATTGAGGCTTTATTAAGTGTTAAGCCCTCTAATTAATGGATGGTCGATTCAAAGACAATTTCAAAGGAAATTTACACACTTAACCCCTTTATATAGGGGTGATTAGAATTCTATTTGGAGTAAGCATCGATAAAATGAATACTTATGTATAACTTGAATTCAAACATTATAATACATATCATATATATAATATATATATATATATATATATATATATATATATATATATATATATATATATATATATATGTAGATAGTTTAGGTGGTGCCAATCCTTATTTACAAATAATGCTTTGAAGATATCCAAGTGCACCATTGAAAATATGTGTTTGTGTCTGTAAGTTACTAATAAGCATCACCCTAGTGCCATTAACAATCAATAATTCACTTTCAATTGTTCATCATGCAATCTTGTAACATTATTGTTTCACCATCCCGCTTCAATGCTTCGGGAAATGAGTTGTTTAATGCATATAATTTTGTCTTATTATGTTGATCCACATTGCTATCTGTTATAAATAAATGTATATATTTTTGTGAAAATCCCTATTTTCAACTATTTCAAGTGAAGCATCGATTATAGTCATCAACAACCACAAACTTCAATGGTTGGGTTAGCATCTCTAAGATTTGTTAGAAGATTTTTGTAACCGTTATTGTTCTTTAATATGACCTTCTCGACTAAAAATCTTATCTAGTGTGACGACTCTAAACTTTTGTCATTATAATTTTTTTTGTATTGTGCTTGCATATGGAGCTTTCTTCATTACTCGAGGTAACCATCCCAAATGCCCAAAAATTATAAATTGGCAATCGAAGAACGTATCAAGTTTTTATCAAAATCGTTGACATAGTCGAGAATCTATATTTTGAAGCATCTTTTGACCTATAAAGCTTTTCTCGTCAATCAAAATATATATGACATGTCATATTTCTTCTCAAAATCTTGTTAACATTATTTCTTCTATTTTTCAAAAATTGAAATAGGCATTCACAAGGTTGTATATATTCTTGTCACGCCAATGTTAAATGGTATAACTCTAGTTGGAGAAATTAATAGGAGGGGTCATGTTACGGCTATAATAACTCTAGAAATACTAGCTTTATCCATCCGATAAGATATGATTTTCTTATTAAATGCAGTTGTTTGGATTATCATATGTAATGGAGGTACACATTATAATGTTTAATAATTATATCAATTGTTATTTTTGTTTTTCATTGAGGATGTAATTAAAATTAGAGGGTGTTTCTTCCATTCTAAGTAAATAATTGTATTTATCCATGTTGATGAATTTCAAATCTCTGCTCATTTTTCTTCACATGGGTAGTTTATACACCAAGGTGTTTTCCTTTCAATATCCCTTTGACCCAACATATAAACTTAGAACTTACAATTTAGCTAGTGTTGGGATTTCCCTAATATGATATACCACTCATGTTATGTGGTGTTTTATTGGATATTGTTCTCATTTGAACCCTTTATTTCATGTTTTATTTGAATATTTATTTCAATAATTCACTATGTATGTCCAAGATTATGTTGTAATTAATCCCAATTGAGTTTTGTCATTTCATCATTAAGGCCGGTTTCATTATCTATATGATGAAATTGTTTGTACAATAATAAATCTCACCAATAAAATTCAACAAATTGTTGGTTGTCTCCATAAGGGATTTTGCAAAATTGTGACAACATCCTCGTGAAAAAAACAAATTTTCTTGGTTTCCACTTATCTTGTATTTAAGTTTTAGGATTGAATAACTAAAATATAGTGGCATCAATGAGTGGTACATTATGCAAGGCTTGTATTTGGTATCCATTGATTATTGATTTTCCATGTGTTTAGGTTTCATCATCCTCTGTTAATATTGGTTTTAAAACTTTACACCCAACATTCAACAATATAAAAATATTGTGCACTCAATTCAACGATACTCTAGTAACATGTGACATATATCTAATATCCTAATATCTCTTTCAAGAATTATTTTAGTTAGCAAACATATATACACTCATGCGACATGTTCTTCAAGGTCGTCAATATTTGCAAGATGCATCAACATTAGTTGACATGTTTCTAAATTTTGCTTTACTTTTAGAATTAAGCTTTCTCGTTATTTATCATTGTTATCTTGAATAATCTCAAGCATATTTTCTTTATCATTATCTTTTTTGTTCTTTGTATTCTTATTTTTCTCTTCATTTTTGAAATTCTTCTTTTGATGAGCCATATAAACTACTCTCTCTCTCTCTCTCTCTCTCTCTCTCTCTCTCTCTCTCTCTCTCTCTCTCTCTCTCTCTCTCTCTCTCTCTCTCTCTGTGTGTGTGTGTGTGTGTGTGTGTGTGTGTGTGTGTGTGTGTGTGTGTGTGTGTGTGTGTGTTAAGGACCAAGAAATAGGGTGACAACTGTGAGAATTTTATTAATGTAAAATGAGCATATTACAGTGCAATAGAATGTTGCAATATTTATAGATATTGGACAACAACAAACTAACCAACATGGTTACAACTTCCTAAATACATCTGGGAAGCATAATAAAAATGCAATACAGACAAATATTTGTTGCATAGGTACAACTATAGACATAAAATCACACACTTTGGGTAACTATCTAGTCACGATTACATGCTACTATTCATATGTAAGAAAGGTACTAATTAACCCATGTCTTTGGCCACCTTTCTTTACTTAATGTTTTTGCTTTTGGTCTTACACCCTTACTTACTCGATCTGCCTTTTTACTCTTCGGCATTTGTTATCCTAGACACGGCAAAGAGCCTCACCAGACGGCGTTAGGCGCCCCGGTCTAGCCTAGTCCTCCGATTACGGATTTTTAAGGGTTTTTGTGACACTTCTTCCTCTCTGTTCATCTAGTCATAGCTTCAATCCAGTCTAGACTTTCTTGTGAATTAACTAAGGCTTATTGCCCTCTCTTTGCACTTAGGGTTTTCACTTTATTATTTAGTTACTTTGGGTTTGATTTATGCATTTCATTGTTATTCATTTGTTGTTCTTTATAGCATTGATTAGGCTCTTATTTACATATTTAGCTTAATCATTTTGGTGAACCTAAACTCGATCTTCACACTACTAGTATCTTCATTCTTTTATTACTCACTTTTTAGAGTTTTATCATCATGAGTATCTCCATTAATGATTTCTTACTCATCAACCCTAAATTCAGAGAAAGATTCGAGAAATTTCTTAGCTCCCACTCTCATTCCTACTAATATGCATCCAAATTCAATATATCAAACATTTGTAGATGCCTTCTCTCAGCATATTGTTTTCTTGTATAATCCTCATACTGATCTTATTACTTTTGACAATGACCCAGCCTTGCACATTATGATTCACCTTTACAATGTGGGTGTCAAGCATACTTTAATTGATAATGGATCTGAACTCAATCTTTGTCCCATGTCATTCCTTGAAAATATTTGTCTTTCACTACTAATGTTAGTCCAACATGTTTGTCTCTTCGTGTATATGATGGCTCTATTCGTCCATGCTTAGGTCACATTACTTTACCTATCACTATTGGGCCAAAAATCTTAACATTGTCTTCTTTGTCATTGACTTCCCCGTTTCATACAATTGTTTACTTGGTAGGCCATGGCGGCGTCATCATCTGCGAGTTCACTCTATTGTGCATCATTGTGTTAAATTCCTACATGAGGGCATCGAGTATACTATTTTTCGTGACCATCATCCATAAAAATATTGTGACCATGATCCTAATACTACACTTCCTACTCCAAAAACTAATACTACTGATGAACCCCAACCTATGGATACTCGCTTCATTGCCACCGCTTCAAGGTGATATTTACATGATAAATACTATCTCCTCTACATCATCCCCTCCACCTACTACTACTACTATTATGATTCTTTATCGGGGGCATGTCCAGTCTATGGACGTTGATCCATCCCCTACACCTTCACATGGGTCATCTCCATTAGCACACCCACCATTTACATGTACACTTTTCATGAATGAATCTTATTGGGAACATATTCCATTCGATCCTACTTTATCTAAATCTATATGCACACATGATGGGTTGACTCGGCTAGGCTTTACAATTGACAACATCTTTCCTCTACCTTATGATCATCATCTCTACCATGGGTTTGTTTGCATCACCGTTGCTTATGGTATTCAAGTATTTTATCTCACAAGTATTTCTTGCACATGCTCCCCACACTTCTCCACTCATGCTGGGACAGTCTTGGTTTGATTACATTGGGGGCACGTTAGATCCTGATCACACTGATATATCATTTCCCATGTCATTTGGTCATGTCTTCATTTGTAATGACTCATTCCTTGGTTATTCACAAAACCTCACTCATTGGTACACACATGGTTGTCCACTACCTCCATTCACTGATGAGGAATATGCTATGGGCATGTACAAATTACACTTAGATGGTGCTTTACGTGACCAACCTGACACTATTGCTTATCAAGTTTTTGATCTAGCACTTGTTGGTTTTGACTATGACAATGACGATATTTTTGATGACATTACTTGATCAAGTAACATCCTTCATACATTGGGAGCATCATGTTTATCCCCCTCTAACATCACCACATGTATTACATCTTCATCACATCACAATTAGACATTCACTTGCAATACTCATACTTTGACACATAATCGTGTCATCATTTCCCTATGATGCACTCTTGTGTTTTAGTTCACACTTGACTGTTGAGGGAATCCTATATACATGAACCTTAGACACATTACACTTCATCTTAGAATATACACATGCTCATTACTACACAATCACCATATATACGACTTCTCCTTCCTAACTATTGAGTTGTGGAGCTCAATTACTTCAGATTAACATGCAATATGAAACTTTTTGGAAAACACAGTAACCGACATCGGTTATGGAGGGACCGGCATCTGTCACCTATGACCTGAAATCGGTCAGTGCAAAGAGAAAGCGGCATCATTTAGGGCTAACTGTGTCAGTTACCTATGTGTGGGTGTTTTAATTAACTCACAAGAATTAGATCTATTTTTAGTATTAAAGTAGATCTATTGATTGTAATTGCATGGCTAAGTGCCCTAAGTTTGTATACGCCTATATAAGCATAAAATATAGGGTTTAGAAGTAAGAATTAAGAATAAATTGCAAAAGTTGATGATTATTGTGAGAATAATTGTGAGAGAGAGAATTCTTGGTGAAGAAGTAAAAGCTTGAGAGTAAGACAATATTGTACATCTGAGAGGTGTGGAAGATTGTAAATCTTCATTGTATATCTTGTGAAAGCTTTGGATAATAGATTGGCTTGTTTCTTGGTGGACGTAGCCCACACTGGGTGAACCACGTTAAATCTGGTGTTGATTTATATATCTTGTTATGTATATTTCTTCTGGTAGAATATCTGCTTTTATTTGCATGTATGCTTAGATCTGATGTATTATCTGTACAATGGTGTGCTAACCCCAACAACTAGTATCAAATATTGGTTTTAGGGTTTTGTGTGTTGACATATTTACTCACGAGAGAGTTTTTTACGATTGAGTGTGAGCTATAACATAATGGTGAAGAAAATAAATACAAGGTAGAGAATTTTTATGGCTGAAATTATCAATTATGGAAGATCTGATTGAGGATTATTTATATCAAAGAGATTTGTATTCATCGTTGGATGAGAAGTCTAGACCTACGAAGATGACTGATGAAGAATGGAAGATTCTTGACAGAAAGGCTTTGGGATCTATAAGATTGAGCCTGGTAGCATCCGTGGCTTCCAATATTATAGAAGCGACTTCTACAATAGGGTTAATGAAATATATTGCTAATTTATATGAAAAACCTAGTGCTTCAAATAAATTTTATTTGATAAAGAAACTATTTAGTTCTAAGATGCATGAAGGTGGATCTGCATCTAGTCATTTGAATGATTTCATATCTATTGTAAATCAGTTAAAATCGGTTGATATATCGTTTGATGATGAAGTGAAAGAACTTTTATTCTTATGTTCTTTGCCTGATAGTTGAGATAACTTGGTAATGGTTATTAGTAATACAACATCTGCTAATAATATTTTGAAGTTTGATGATGTGGTTAGTATAATCTTAAATGAAGAAATTCACAAGAAGAGTACAGAGGAATCGTCATCTGGGAATGCTTTGAATGTAGAAAGTAGGGGAGTAGAAGGAGAGATCCAAGAGTAAGAGTAATGGAAAATCAAATTCAATGGATAACAAATCTAAATCCATAGGTAAGGGAATTACTTGTTGGAAATGTGGAAAGAAAGGACATGCAAAGAAAGATTGTTGGTCAAAGGATAAAGAGAACCAACAACCAGAAAAAGGTAAAGAAGCAAATATTGCTACATCAGAGGTAATGCAAGATGCTCTTATTTTTCTTTCGATAATAGAATTGAATCATGGGTTTTAAATTAGGGAGCTTCTTTCCATACAACCCTCAATAAGGGTTATTTCAAAAATTATGTCGAGGGCAATTTTGGGCATGTTATTTGAGTGACGATGAACCTTGTAGTATTCTTTGGTAAAGGGTAAGTTCATCTAAAATTGTAGAATGAAAATACATGGGTATTGAGAGATGTGAGGCATGTGCCAAGCCTCAAGAGGAATTTTATTTCGTAGGGTAACTAGGTGAAGTTGGTTGCATGGTTACATTTACAGGAGACTCTTTGAAAGTCACCAATGGTGTTTTTGTTGTGGCAAGAGGTAAGAAGGTAGGAATGTTATATTTATCTACTTGTGTTATTGATTCCTTTTTTGCATTATCTATTTTAGATTCAGATGCATGTATGTGGCATAATCAGTTAGGATATATGAGTCAAAAAGGAATGCAAATCTTAAAAGCTAAGGGTAAGTTATCATATTTGAAAGATTTAGATATTGATTTATGTGAGCATTGTGTTTTTAGAAAGCAAAAGAGGGTGAGATTTCTCAAATTTGGGGCAACTAAGAAGGAGCAAAAATTGGAGCTTGTACACTTAGATGTGTGGGGACCATCTCAAGGTAGTTCTCATGGAGGATCCCAGTATTATGTTACTTTCATTGACAATGCTATAAGAAAGGTATGGGTTATTGTATTAAACATAAATATGATGTTTTTGAAACTTTTAAAAGATGGAAAGCCCTTGTTGAGAATGAATCAAATTCAAAGTTAAAGTGCCTTAGATATGACAATGGTGGTGAATATTGTAGAAAGGCTTTCAATGATTATTGTTCAGTGAATGGGATATGTAAAGAAATAGCGGTTCCAAGAACACCACGAGAGAATAAGCGTTGTTGAAAGAATGAATAGAATAATCATGGAATGTGCTTAGAAGTATGAGGATACATTCTAGATTGCCATTACACTTTTGGGCGAAGCAGTTGATATAACCGTTTATTTGATCAACCTGTGTGCCTTCAATTTCACTAGATGGATGAATTCCAGAGGAAACTTGGACCAGAAAGAGGTAGATATTTATTTTCTTAAAGTTTTTGGTTCAAAAGCTTTTGTGCATATTGATAAGGAAAATAGGAAAAAGTTAGATGCAAAATCCAAGAGATGCACTTTCATTGGTTATGGATCTGGTGATTTGATTCTGTTTTTGGGATTTAGAGAATTCTAAAATTATTAGGAGTCATGACATTGAATGGAATGAAAAGATAATGTACATGGATCAAATTTTGGTACCCAAGGATGAACCGGTTGAGAAGTTTATGAATGAAAATGAACTCTCGAATTTAAAAAAGTAATACCGACAGGGTTACATAGTAACCGATGTCGGTTGAACCCTGACCAATCTTGGTGCCAAATCGATTATAGAAGAGCGAGAACCAACGCGTCGGTTAGAGGTGATCGGCGTCGGTTATTGATGATTTGGATATAAATGTCGAGGAGGTCCGGAATGAGCCTCTAGTACCCCAAACTCCTTAGAGAAGGTCACAAAGGGTAAGTAAACCTCCAAAAATATTTACACCTTCTCTATTTTATTTATTATTTACTGATAATGGTGAACCAAAGAGTTTTGAAGAAGCAATGTAGGATGAGACCCACGTCCAGTGAGAGCATGATATGGATGAGGAGATGAACTCCTTGGAGCAAAACCAAACTTGGGATTTGGTTAAGTTACTAGCAGATAAGAGAAAATTACAGAACATGTGGGTTTACAGGATCAAGGAAGAAGATGGTGGATAGAAAAGGTACAAGGAAAGGCTTGTAATAAAGGGATTTGCAAATAAAACATGTATTGACTTTGGTGAAATATTTTCTCTTGTTGTTAAGATGACTTCTATTAGTACTATATTGAGTTTAGTTACTGATACATGATTTGCATTTAGAGCAACTAGATATGAAGATGGATTTCCTTCATGGTGATTTAGATGAAAAGATTTATATGCAACAGTTGTTTGAATATAAAGTCAAGGGTAAAGAGAAATTAGTGTGTAGGTTGAAAAAGAGCATATATGGGCTCAAGCAAACTCCAAGGAAATGGTACATGAGGTTTGATAGTTTTATGCATGAGCATGGTTACTTGAGATGTGAATCGACCATTGTGTATATTTCAAGAAGCTTGAAAATGGGAGCTATATTATTTTGTTCTATGTATGTGGATGATATGTTTATTGCATGATCTAGTATGCATGAAATTGGTGAGCTTACGAGAAAGCTAGCTCACACATTTTCTATGAAGGATTTAGGATCTATAAAACTAATCCTTGGCATGAAAATACACAGAGACAAGAAGAACAAGGTGAGGCTTGTAGTAAAGGAATTTGTACAGAAAATAGGTATTGACTTTGGTGAAATATTTTCTCCTGTTATTAAGATGAATTCTATTCATATTGTATTGAGTTTAGTTGTAGTACATGATCTGCATTTAGAGCAACTAGATGTGAAGACAAATTTCCTTCATGGTGATTTGGATGAAGAGATTTATATGCAATAATTGCTTGGGTATGAAGTCAAGGGTAAGGAGAAATTAGTGTGCAAGTTGAAAAATCCTATATGGGCTCAAACAAACTCCAAGTCAATGGTACATGAGGTTTGATAGTTTTATGCATGCTGAGCATGGTTACTTGAGATGTGAATCGACCATTGTGTGTATTTCAAAAAGTTTGAAAATGTGAGCTATATTATTTTGCTACTATATGTGGATGATATGCTTATTACGGGGAACTAGTATGCGGGATATTGGTGAGCTTAAGGGAAATCTAGCTCACACATTTGTTATGAAGGATTTATGAGCTGTAAAAATAATCCTTGGCATGCAAATACACAGAGTTGGGAAGAACAAAAAATTGTAATTATCTCAGGAGGATTATATCTACAAGGTGTTAGAAAGGTTCAAGATGCAGAATGTAAAACCTGTTAGTACACCTATGGTTGGACACTTCAAATTGAGCAAAGATCAATGTCCTTCATCACATGAGGAGGTCAAATACATGACACAAGTACCATATGCTTCAATAGTTGGGAGTATCATGTATGTTATGGTTTGTACTAGACCAGACATTGCACAGGTAGTGGGAGTTGTGAGTAGATATATGGCCAATCCAAGTAAAAATCATTAGAAAGTAGTCCAATGGATACTCAGGTATTTGAAAGGGACATCTAGCATGTAGTTATGCTATGGAGGTTCAGATATTTCATTATGTGGCTATGTTGATTCAAATATGGTTGGAGATCTGGATGGTAGGAGGAGCACTACTGGATATATTTTCATAGTAGGTGGGATGACAGTTAGTTGGATTTCAAGATTACATAAGGTTGTGGCTTTGTCTACTACAAAGGTAGAGTATGTTGCAGCTACAAAGGCTAGCAAGGAGATGATATGGATGAGTAGGTTCATGAAAGAGTTGGGAAAGGAGCAAGATGATTGCAAACTATTTAATGATAGTCGAGTGTAATTCACTTGGCAAAGAACGTAGCGTTTCATTCAAGAATGAAACACATTCAATTGAGGTATCACTTCATATGGCAGGTATTGGAGGATGGGCAGTTGAATCTGGAAAAGATTCATACGAGTGAAAACCCTACGGATATGCTAACGAAGCCATTAGAAAAGAGAAGTTGGAGCTACACTCCACTTCTATTGGTCTTCGAGTTTGAGACTTGAAGAGGAAGAAACAAAGCTAAGGAAAGATCCAAGAATGACGTTATATAGGTATAGTGCAGTAATTAATCTCCAAGTGGGAGATTGTTGAGTTGTGGAGCTCAATTACTTCGGATTAGCATGTAATATGAAACTTGTTGGAAAACACAATAATCGACATCGATTATGAAGGGACCGACATCAGTCACCTAATACTGGGAATTGGTCGGGGAAAAGAGGAACCAACATCGGTTAGGGCTAACCGATGTCGGTTACATGTGTGTGGGTGTTTTAATTAACTCACGGGAATTAGATCTATTTTTAGTATTAAAGAAGATCTATTGATTGTAATTGCATGGTTAAGTGCCCGAGTTTGTATAGACCTATATAAGCATAAAAGCTAGGGTTTAGAAGTAAGAATTAAGAAGAACTTGAAAAAGTTGATGATTATTATGAGAATAATTGTGAGAGAGAGAATTCTTGGTGAAGAAGCAAAAACTTGAGAGTAAGACAGTATTGTACACCCGAGAGGTGTGGAATATTGTAAATCTTCATTGTATATCTTATGAAAGCTTTGGATAATAGATTGACTTGTTTCTTGGTGGACATAGCCCACACTAGGTGAACCACATTAAATCTGGTGTTGATTTATATATTTTGTTATGCATATTTCTTATGGTAGAATATCCACTTTTATTTACATGTATGCTTAGATCTGATGTATTATCTGTACAATTGGTGTGCTAACCCCAACACTATCATACGTATTCAACACCCTAACAATACATAGTGCTCACACATACTCATAAAAAAACCTCGACACAACAACGAGCAACACACTCTCTCACCATATAGCATCACACATTCAACACCATACAACCAACATATCATTACTTCATTCTTACAGTCCATCAACCCATCACCTTTTACATTCAACAACTCTCTCCACATACCCATCACACATTACATGTTGCACTACACATGACATACTTTTCACATGTTTTCATCAATGTATAATCCACAAACATCATGCATCTCTCACACAACCAACACATCACACTACTCGACAACGTACTCTAATCCCATGGTTCATACTCGATTGTTGAGGGTCTAAATCAAAATTGAACCTCACCTCATCACACTTACATCATTCTACACTTTGATCTTCACAATCAATCAATCAATATTTTTATCATACCATGTGACATTCTTAACTAGTACCTTATTCACACATATTGTGATATATGCTTTATGCTAAATCATCACCCCTTTCTAGCTTTCCTATTCATTCATTTCGTGATATACACTTTGTGTTACATCATCACATTTTCTAGCATTCCATCCATACATTTCATGATATACACTTTGTGCTACATCATCACGTTCATATATTTCGTGATATATACCTTGTGCTACATCATCATGCTTGTTAGCATCTTACTCACCCATCTCATGATATACACTTTAGGATAAATCAGAACACATTCTAACACCGCATTCTACAACTCTAGGATCAATTCTTCTTATATCACATATAATTCTACACATCACATGACTACCTGCAATTAACATCTTTTTGGAATCTTACTCAACCTTTCTATCACTCATACAACATCATTCTAAAATCAATACCCCGTGCTCTATTCATCAACTCTTTCTAATGCACGACGACACATTGCTCAAACCATTTCCCGGTGACACATTCTCATTTATGGTTCATTCTTGACTGTTGAGGGGGCATAAACAAATGAACATCACTTGTATACAATTCCATTCACATCCATTCAGGGGGAATGTTACCCCTATCATTCATACCGCATTCCATTCCATCTCATCCTCAACATATTGCATATCTTGGTTGCATTTACTCTTGCTTACATTTACTTGTAACATGCACATCTTATTATAAATGCTAGATAGATATCTTTTATGTCATTATCTTTATCTCTTTCAAGAATTCTTTTAGTTAACAAGCATATATACACTCTTGCAACACGTTCTTTAGGGTCGTCAATATTTGCAAGATGCATCAACATTAATTGACATGTTTCTAATTTTTTCTCTACTTTTCGAATTAAGTTTTCTCGGTATTTATCATTTTTATCTTGAATAATCTCAAGCATATCATCTTTGTCATTCTATTTTTTGTTATTCGTATTCTTATTTTGCTCTTCATTTTTGAAATTCTTCATTAGACGAGCCATATAAACTACATTATACATGTGTGTGTGTGTGTCTTTGAGGACCAGAAACAGGTGACAACCTATGAGAATTTTATTAATGTAAAATGAGCGATTGTAGTGCAATATTTATAAATATTGAACAACAAACTAACCAACATGGTTACAACTTCATAAATACATATGGGAAGCATAATAAAAATGTAGTATAGACAAATATTTGTTGCATAGGTACAATTGCGAGACACAAAATCACGTACTTTGGGTAACTATCTAGTCCTGATTACATACTACTATTCATATGATTCTTAAGTAAGAAAAGTACTAATTAGACCATGTCTTTGGCCGCCTTGCTTTGCTTTTTGTTGTTTCTTTTGGTCTTACACCTTTACTTATTTAGTCTTCCTTTTTACTCTTCGACATTTGTCATCTTGAACACAAACACCTAGTCAAGACACCCGTGTCATGCATCCTCGTCCCCTCTGGGTGCCCCTGTCCCTCTACAGTGCCCCAATCCCACCTGGTCCTCCAGTTCTACATTTTACAGGGATTATGTGTGAAACTTCTTCCTCTGTGTTCAACTAATCGAGCTTTGATCTACTCCGGACTTTTCTTGCCCAAGCAACTAAGGCTTCTTACCCTCTCTTTGCACTTAGGGTTTTCACTTTATTGCTTAGTTGCTTTGGGTGTAATTTTTGTATTTCATTGTTATTCATTTATTGTTGCTATAGCATTTAGATTAGGCTCTTATTTACATATTTATCTTAACAAACAATAATAAACCTACGTGAATACACAATGACATATATGGTTATAACAATATAATAATATTAATAATAAATATTTACCCAAGTAACTACTAACTATTTACCAACAATGAATGTAACAAACTATTACCTACGATAAATGGTAAATGCATAAATTAACCTAGTAAACTATGTTTTACCTAACATTCCCCCCTTAATTTTGCATTGCCTTAAGGGATGAGGAGAGGAACTCTCTGAACAACTCAAATTTGTCATGTGCAAGTGACTTTGAGAAAATATTTGTTCATTGTTCAACTAATGAGTAAAATTGAAGTTGTATATTGTGTTTCAAGATATACTCGTGTATGAAATGAACCTGTACCTCAATATGCTTAGTTCTCTCATGAAACAATGGATTGCAAACAAGTTTGAGAACACCCTCATTTTTTTATTGATAAGGTGGGTTGAAGGGACCTATACCCTATGTAAGAAGTTGAGGCTAAATCCTCGGGAAAACAAAAGGCTTCATTAGCGAAAAGCAAACTGTTGTCTACCACTAATCGCCAACAAAAGCCTATATAGAAATACTATATACTAAACATACTTAAAAATGATTAAACCAGATTTACTTCCCACCCTGCGATGGAAAATAATCTTTAATGTTGCCCATTCGTCCCTTTTTGTCTTTCCTCTTTTTCACTTCTTGCCACTTTTCATGGTCTGATGAAATAACCAACCCCAAGTCATTAAGGTTAACCGAAGCAATAATATTTTCTCGAAGCGGAATCTGGTTTGATTCTGAACTTTCTGATGCATGCCCCCTTTTCATTCCACCTGCTACTAGGTGATTTTCCTGTATTCCCATCTTTGTATCATCCTTTTTGTATCTACTTTACCCTTAGTGTTAGGATTGCTTGAAGCCTCCTTAAATTTTGAAGAAAACACTAAATCAGGATTCAAAGTGCCCCATCCACTAGATGAATTCAATCCATTCCTTTTTGCAAATTTTTGGTTTTTATTAAGGGGACAAGAAGCTAGAAAATGACCCGTATTTCTGCATATTCTACACCTAAATGTAATATTCTCATAGTCTAAAACCTGGGTATGCTGAAACTTACCAAAATTAAAATTAATTTGATCTGGCAATTCTTTGCTCAAATAAATTTCAACGCACATCTGAGCGCATTTACGAACACAATCCTAAATGCGTTCTATCCAAGTCTTCTTTTAAAAACTTACCAAGAACATTTCCAATATCCTCCAGGGCATACCACAGATGTAAAGGGAGGTTTAGAAGCCTGACCTAAACAGGTGTTTTGGTGACCAAATATGTATTTAGATCAAAATCTAGAAACCATGGAGTTACAAATAAACCAACATGTCCCCAAAACCATAGACCTTCTGTAAAGCATCATTGATAATCCTTAGATTCCCTAAAATGAACAACAAAAAATCCCTTGGAACAAAGAGAGATTTCACATTTGTTGGTCTAGTTTTAAAAATCCACTGATAAAGTGCGAGAGGAGGAAGGCCAAAAACCATTGAACCTTCCTATCACTGCATCCCATGATAAATTTTTGTAATATTCCTCCACTTCAGGGTTCTCGATGATTAATGAAGGTATATCCTAAGTCAAATCAATCAGGTAGGCCTGATTGTTAAGTAAATTCTTGCCTGAGAATCAAACTCCTTGATTTTCCAACACATCTTTGAATGAGATTGTCTTCTGGGGGTGAACCCCACCCCGAATTCCCATAGCTCCACCCCCATTAATCATGTTAAAATCTTTTCACGGCCTAATGACCCCCAGAGAGAGGCGTGAAGAATTTAAAAGCCCTAAGGTTAGGGCACAGATCTACCATAGACTTTACCTCTCCTTCATTACCCTGCACTCCTCCACGAGCTTGATCCCCTCGATACTGTGTCATGACCATTCGGCTCTCCTAATGAAGATTCATGGTTACGAAACCAATCTCTCCATTCTTTAATGAATTCACAATTTTCACTCCATCTCTCGACTCACCTTCCGCCAAAATAATAATTTTTTCATTAAGAACACTCTAATTGTCAACATGCATGGTGGTGGATTTCTCATGTGATACTCCAAGTCCCTCAAGTATGTGATGTAGCCATATCATTTCATAAAAAGCTCTACTGCTACATGATGTTTGACCTCTATAGAAGAGCAAGAAACAAAGTTTAATTTCTTACTTCCCCATGATATTGATCTAGATCCCAAAAAGAATACAAATCTAGAAGTGGATTTCCTATCATACATGTTACCTGCATGATTTGAATATGAATATCCAATCAAGAAGAATTGGTCATTCTTCTTGTACTCTAGACCAAGATCCATAGTGCCCTTGAGATATCTCAAGATTCACCTTGTTGCTTTCCAATGACAAACTTTGGGTTCTTGCATGAATTTGGAAAGATAGCTAACTATAAAGTTGATATCTGGTCTAGTATATGTGAGGTAAATGAGACTCTTAGTAAACTGTCGATAGAGAGTTGTATTTACCAGAGGAGATGGATCTGAATGAGATAATTGAAGTCTCATCTCCATGGGAATAGAAATCAATGTGCAATCCATCATCCTGAATTTTTCAAGCATTTTCTTGATATACTTCAATTGAGAAACAAATATATGATTATCCTTCTACCATACTTCCAATCTAAAATAGTAGTGCATGAGCCCGAGATTTGTCATGTTAAATGATCGATTAAGATCTTTCTTCATTGCATCAATCATCTTCACTTTGTGCTACCAAGTGATGACTAGATCATTGACATATACAACAACTATCACAATCTCTCCTCCTTGCCTCTTGAGGTAGATATTGGGATCATATGGATTTTTAATGAATCCATGCTAAATGAGATGCTCATCAATCTTGATGTACCATGCTTAGGGTGCCTGTTTAAGGCCATACAAATATTTTTGAGTCTACATACCTTTGTTTCTTCACCAGGTACAAAAAAACCCTTAGGTTGAGTCATGTATACTTCCTCCTATAGATCTCTATTTAAAAAGGCACTTTTCACGTCCATTTGATGGACTTTCCAACCAAACTGAGCAGCTAGAGAAAAGATCATCCTAATCATTTTGATCTTAGTTGTGGGAGAAAATGTCTCCTCATAGTCTATGCCTTCCTTTTGTACATACCCCTTTACTACAGTCTCACTTTATACTTGTCTATGGTCCCATCTTCTTTGTACTTTGTTTTGAATATCCATCTACAACCAATGGGTTTCTTCCCTGGTGGAAGATCGACAAATTGTTAGGTGTATTTTTCATCATTGAATGATACTCAACATCTATGACATCAAGTTCTAAGTTTTTGACTACAAGGCTTCCTAGACAATAGAGGGCTCAACATACTCAAAAACTATACTCTCAAAGAAAACTTTACCTCTTCTCGAGCTTTACGGTGAGTTCATGGTCCAGGGTGGATGTATCCGTGGAGCATCCAACTTTGCATCTCAAATCATGTTTGTATACCACTTAGGCATATATTTTATTATTCCTATGGGTCGTGGTCCTGTCTGATCATCACCATCATCCCCATCATCACTTTCATTATCAATGGGAACACATGCTTCTGTTTTTACAACAAGTGAACTATCTACATCAGGTGATTTAGAGAAGGAGTTTCAACTTCCTTCTTCTTAAATCACTCAACATCTATACTGTTGTAGACTTTCTTGGTCTTCGGATCTAGCAATATGTACCCAAGAGCCTCTTCATTGTAACTAATGAATATGAGTTTCGAGTGATTTCATGTCCAACTTATTTTTGTCCTCTGCTTGGGTTTATGCAAACCGGATTTGCACCCAAATACTCTGACGTGTGTAATGGATGGCTTTCGATTCGACCATGCTTCATGTGGTGCTACCCCATCAAGAGAAATTATGGACACTATGTTCAACAAATATACTGTTGTCTTCACTTCTTACGCCCGAGAATGTTCTCACTAGCCCATAATCGTCGATCAATTAACAAACCATCTCCAGGATAGTATGATTCCTTCTCTCAACACCACCATTCTATTGAGGTGTGTGTGGAGGATGTATTTGTCAATAAATATCATGAGCTTACGGTGTAGGATTTGAACTCATTACTAGTGAATTCCCCACCTCAATATGGGTGGAGAGATTTGATGTGTCAACCAATCTTATTCTCTATAGCCACTTTGAACTTTTTGAAGCTCTCAAAAGCATCGCTTTTGTTACTAAGACAATGAATCCAAATTCTCTTGAATAATCATACAAATGTGGCATGAAATACAAACATTCAGAATTACTAAGTTCCATCAAAATGTAAGGATCGATATGAACTAGATCAAGCTTACGGATCTCGATAAGCACTCTTCTAGAATGAAGCTCGTGTTGTTTTCTTTGTTAGGCAATTAGGACACTTGCATGTATCCTATTTGAGAGATGGAAAAACTATCACCGCATCGCACGGGTGAAGTGTATCGAGATATTTGAAACTCATGTGACCAAGTCTCGATGCCACAACTATGTAGAGGAAGAATTCTTAGCCACTAGTGCTTGATCGTCTCTGTGAACAAAATCAAGTTGGAACATACATCCCAGATTAGAGGTTTTTACAACTATTTTCGAGCCTCTGGATTTGTCTCGAATCAAACACACTTTCTTATTGGAATGACTATCAAAATTAATCTTCATATTATGATCTAGAAGTTGACTAACCGATAGTAAATTATTAGTTAAGCCATGGACATATAATACATCGATAATCTACAATGTCGTGAACCAAGAGGTAGAGAAATTGATGCGGGAGCATCGTGGAATCATAAACACTATATTTGAAATCATCCTTCTTGTCATGTTATTGAATTGTTGGAATGTATTAGAGTCTTTAGAGAGTCCAAGTGATTCATTGCAAGCAAACAATAAGGTTTGAGAGTTTGAATTTTCCTCTAAGGTATTCTCCCTCCAAAAGGGATTCAAATTGTACAAGCATGGAAAAAGTGAATATTGGTTGTAAAGATCTTGAAAGGTGGTTTCAAGGGGGTTTATGTGTGTAGAGAGGTTGAGTAGGTGTTTAGTAGAGGTATCATAGGTCTTTGGAGTGATTAAAGTCCGGGAAATGATGTAAAATGCCTAAAATGTACCAATGAGTCATCATAACTCTTCAAAGGACAATTACACTCCAAGGAGGAGTTATATGCAAGGTGAAATTCAAACATATCATAGATGGCAGGGGAGTGAGAAGGAATCCTCAAGAGAGAGACTCGAGGAGGCAAATGAAAGAAGATAATTTGAAGTTTTGTATGTAATACACAACCTTTTGGATGAGGACTCTATTTTTATAACATCTATACACTACTTGGTGACGTGTCTTTCTTCTTACTATGACTAATAATACTTATGCTATGATTCTAGTAAGCTTTTTTTGTGTAGTGTGGTAATTTATGTGAAGTATTTGCATTCACGTCCTATTATAGAAGGGAGAAGACTCATATTACAACCGAGTCTTTGAGTGATAATAATTGTGATATATTTGAACTCGAGCATTTTAGAGGTTATTGGTACTATGAACCATTATTGATAGTTTGATGCATGTTGTAGAGATCATAATCCATTAAAGAAGCCTAGAAATTTCCCAATATTAGTTGGTGTAATCCATAAAGGCAACTCGAGACTTTGTTCCAACACTTTGGTAAAATTCATTCTTGATTGTTGCATGGTGTGTCAAATAGGTACAAACACTATAATAACAAGTTAATCAAGGTTGTGGTTTGGATTTTTAATACCTGAACAATGGATCAAGTTTAGAAAAAAATTTCATACCTTGAATTGGAACCGGAACCTTAGACCGAGTGGTGAGGGTTTCATTACACACCTGTTCCTACGCATACGTAAGCTAGATTTGGTATATCGATGGAGGAATATTGATCATTTACCTCCACTTTGTTAAAATATTATCATGCATGGATTGGGAACAAAATTTGAGTCCAAGTTTTAGATCTCAAAACCAATAAGTATTCTTTTTATAAGAAACAATCCATTTTTGCGCTACCAGAATCACCCAACTAGGGTTTGGAGGAAACTCGGTTTTGAAGCCCCTAAACAACGAATTTTGTCTTGAAATTAAACAGATAACATGGTTATAACCTATTTAAGGGAATTTTGAAGGAAGTTTAGAAAACTACATGATGAAATGTACTTTGTGCATGACAGTTTAGAAGAAGGTTGTTGCATGATCATAAAGGCGGTGGGTGGAAGCTACTTAACAAAGCAAGTAGGTGATTATTGAAAGATCCATTCTTGAAACTTAGGATACAAGAAAAATGCTTAAATGGGTGTTCAAAACTAGTTAGGTTGTGTCTTGAAACCGTTCGCAAAGGAAATTAGGAAGGGAAAGGAATTGTACTTGGGCTACTAGGTGCATTGTGGGCTTAGAAAGGAAAAGAGAGATTAAGAGATGGGTACGGAGAATTGATTCATGAAACTCGAGCACACCTTCACATGGATAAAGGGTGTTTAGATATGTAAAGGTAATCTCATGGGCGTGTTTAGGTTATCCTATCCATGAACTTACCAAGATGTTAAAAGGTAAGGTTTTGAACATTGTGCATGCATTTGGATGAATGATGTAGCATTATAGGAAGGTGAAGGACATAGGTAAATTTTTGAACAAGACCAAGTTAAGGCACAAGCCAAATTTGGCTAGATTTTCTTAAGTCCATTTGTGGACAAGAAATTGACTTCAAGGCAAAAGGAAGAGGTTTAATCAAGTTTCTTGATTTTAGAGATAATGATGATTATGAGGGCTTGGAATGGGATGAGAGAGCAAGGTATAAACATGATTGGAAGATTAGAGAGTGTAGGAGGAGGTTAGATTGCTTAACATAGGCTATAAGAACAATAGACAAGTGCTTGAAAATAGTGTAGTAATGAATGAAATACTTAGATATTGATATTTGTTTTGATTATGCATTAAATATGATTGGTCCCTCAATACCTCATGCAGTGTAAGAAGATTCATCACCTAATGAAACATAATTTTTCAAAGGTGTGTCCCTCGTGGCGGTAAACTAGTCTTTGTGCCCGATCATGTGTCTTATGGCTCCCAAATCAATGTACCAAACAACACTAGATGATGTGGATGGTTCACTAGAATGGGCAGTGTGCAAGAAGTCGTCATCACCTGAATGATCTTCTTACTCAGCCGCATTGCCTTGTTGATGGGGTTTCTTTCACTATTTCCCCTTCTTCTTCCCTTGCTTGTAGTGTGAATGTCCCTATTGTGATTGCTGATTTTGAGGTCCGAAATTGCTTGATGAACCTTTCTTGTATGTGTTATACCAACAATCTTTCAACTCATGTCCTTCGTTTGCAGATAGGAAATTTCTTCTTTTGTTTATCCCCTTGTTGATGTTGTTTTAGGGACTTTTGGGAATATCATGCTTTGCTCTTCTATTTTTGATGAGAAGATAGTACATGCTCTTCTTCTTCGTCTTTGTTGTAAAGTGCCTCTTCTGTTGCAATAGATTCACCGGATTTTCAAAACTAATGGTCCGATCTCGACAAATTTAATGTCATCACAAAAATGTGCTAAGAGGAAGGAAGTGCTCTCATAACAATGGGCACGAGAGATGTATCAGCAACCTCCTCTCCCAAGGCTAGAAGTGAATCCCTCAATGTTGTAACTCTCTGTAAGAAAGCCTCCACTTTCTTGTTCACTTGAATTTTAGTGTATGCAACTAACTCTGCAAGTTCAATATAGTGTTCTTATTTCGGCCTCGCATACATGGTGCTCAACCTGTTCTCACATTTCTTTGGATATTTTGGCATCTCGGATGTGGGGTTGCACATCATTGGACACTACAAACAATATGATCAACTTGGCCTTTTGATTGGCCCTATCAAATTGTCATTGTTGGGTTGCATCATCTGTGATTTGGTTACAAAACCATTTATAACTTGCCAAATATCTTCAAACTCAAGTTGAGTTTGGATTTTGGTCTTCCACGTGATGTAATTATCACCACAGAGCAGTAATGCAAGTCAGGCTTGAAGAATTTCAAAGCATTGTTTTCCATAGTGGGTGGTTAGACTATTCCCAACTAGATGGCTTGTTAGCACAAAACAATGCAAAAATACACTAAAAATATTTATTTACAATCGATTATGGGAAAAATGAATGAAAAACATTTTGTTTTGTTTTACAAGGCCCTTGATGGCCTTTAGAGCTCAAAATGGCTCTCACACTGAAAAACAACAAAAAAAAACTGAAATGACACTTTTAGTTACCCCTCCTTTGGAAAAATTTACTCTAAATGACTTTTTATGGAAAATTTAGAGATTTTTTTAGCAAAAGTAACATTTTTCTTGGTAAATTTAGCAGAGGTTTAGTTGTAACAAACAACTTTAACAGGGGTTTCAGATGCTAAACCTCCCTCTCCCAAGACTCTCGTAGTGTCCAACACAGTGCATTTGTAGCACTTAAAACATGTATAAAAGGAGATTTTAAAAAAATACTAAACTTTGTAAATGGCGTGTCACGTAGTTGGAGGGCCACATGGTCGCACAAGAGAGGGGGCGTTTAGGGTTCTAAAAATCTGGATCTGCCTATGATTCTACCTTTGTAATATGTTTGTTTGATCTGCTGAGCTTTAATGTCATTTCTCGTCCTTTGAGAAACAACTTAAAGCGGTGGATCCGTGATTGCAAAATGTCAACTCGTCCTTTGAGAAAGAGCTCGATCCATGACTTGGTTTAGAAGAACATCTAACTCATCATTTAGCGGTAGAAGATCTCTCTAGTTTTAACCAGGACAACTAACTAGAACGGTGACCAAATACACCTCTAAATTTAGAGGGAAAACCCCTACTCAGGGAAAATGATTTTTAATTTCCTTTTCGATTTCTCCAAATGCAACAAATTTTACCTAGTGCGGGGAGGCACTAGTGCAAAAAAATTGCTTTTAAAACACTTTAAATTGGAAATGGAGGTTGTGGGGAGGCTCTCCATAACTCGGCTTTGATACCAAATGTTGATGACCGGAAATAAGGAGGCAACATATGAGAATTTTGTTAATGTAAAATGACAGTGTAATAAAATACTGCAATATTTATAGATATTGGACAACAAAAATTAACCAAGATGGTTACACCAACTCCCTAAATACATTCAAGAAGCATTAAAAAAATGCAATATAAACAAATGTTTGTTGCACATGAGCAATAATAAACCTACGTGAATAGAATATGATAGATATGGTTATAACAATACAATAATATCAATAACCAATATTTACCCAAGTAACTACTAACTATTTACCAATAGTGAATGTAAAAACTATTACCTGTGATAAATAGTAAATGCATGTGTGTGTGAGAGAGAGAGAGATTGGCAAATGTTTTACTATAAGTAAATATAAAACAAAATCAACACATAAGTAAATTGAAAAAAAGACAATAACAACAAATAAGAAACAATCTTAGTTTAGATGTTCAAATTCTAATTCATGTTTGAATAATATCTTAAGTTAACTATAGTTACTTTAGTTTCTATATGTGAGTCATGTAAAATCATGATAAAAAACTCCTCTTCTACTTAAAACAAGGTCATATAACGATTAGTATCACTGCAATTATTCTACAAGCTTCGATTGCGAAAGATTTAACAAAGAATGAAGCCAAGTTTGAATCGATAATAACATTGACAAGTCACCCATGGTTACAATTAGTTATAAGCTAGTGACAAGGAAGGGTACTTGACCAGGTAATAAATATTGACAATTTGTTATTTAATCTTACATCAATTTATTAATTGAACAAAGCATAATTATACTTATATAGATGAAAGTATTCAATATAAAATAAGCTAAGCACATGAAACTTGATACATATGAATAAATTTTGAATATATCCATACTTGCATAAGCTGTATAATTTATATTCTAAAATAATAAATTTGTTTTTTTCTATATTGTGTGATAAGTGATATACATGTAAAAAAATTATTTATTTATTATAGTTTTGTCATTATAGAATCACTTTTAAATTTATTTACATTGCCCTCGTTGAAAAATGAAGACACATAGGTAATATTAGTTTGAGTTTCTTTAAACCTTAATATTACTAAATTGAGAGGATAAGAATATGATGTGACATGGTAAAATAAGAAAGCATATAACAACCATAAAATATTGGTTGTCCTTAATTGTAAATTACATTTTGTCATTGTCACATTAAAATTATATTTATTTTATTAAATTTTATGTCATATAATAATTTAAGTGCATTGAACCATGTGAAGGTTGCGATAGTAAAAAACCGCAACTTTTAAAGTTTGAACAATAAATATTTACAAAAGTAAAAAATTACAATTATGTTTTTTTTTATTAGAGGTAAAAAAGGGTTGAGGGGACCCTACCCCAAACACAGTCACAACTCCATGAGAGAGATAATTACATTACAAAACCATAAAAAAACCAATAATATAACATTCATAATAAAATGGGCTCCCCATGAGCAATAGTAGTGAAACAACAACAACAACAAAAACATAGAGGAACTAACAACATAGAAACTAATAGCCAAAAAGCTACAGAGACAAGTAAATAAAACAAAACACCCCTCCCCAAATCATTTATAGGATTTTTCAAGCCCCTCCAACACCTTATCCCATTCCTTAGCCAGAACATCTATGTTACCAGCCAAAGACACCAAGTCAAAACCATCGGGAGTCACCTTTCTTTTCTTGCCTTGATTGTCCACAACACTATAGGCATTAGTGAGTGACCCCAGTGCGGAGATCTTTGTAGAGTAAATTTTAGCGTGACTACACTCCACTCCATGTAGTTGTGGAGAATAGCACGAAAATGGTCCAACTCGTTGGTTATGAAACCATAGTTGGCTTTTAAAACCTCAATCTCTCTGCCATGCCCATTGTTGACCGCTTCCTCAACCTGCGCTTTCATCTTATGCCAATCATTGAACAAAAATTGCACCAAGCTCTTGGTGAGCCACATATCTCCCTTAAGTTCCTCAATATCCACCACCATTTTAGCCAAATGGTTCTCCCCTTTCACAGGTCCAACGTGCCCCATAGCCTCAAATTGTTGTTCCAATTACACATTGATAGGAGCCAGAGAATCTTGTTTACTAGAATCCCCTTTGGTGTTCAAAGGGACACTAGGAGCCTACTTGGATTTCATCTCCCTAAGATTTTGGGCTGCCACAATCTCAACCTCATCTTTATCCTCTTCCGAGTCACCTTCCTGAGAATCAAAATCTTCACTCGAGTCTTCTTCCTCCGAGTCCGAGTCAACTCCATCCACATAAGCTTCCAGAGTTTTAGTTAGGGAGCCAGACTTGTCAATATCCAGGGTAGCTCTTTTAACAAGGGTGAGAATAAAGCCTTAATGGAGTGGGACAAAGACCCTTCTAGTTTTGAATTGAGAGATAGAGGCACACAGGGAGCGAAAAATAAAGTAGGGGAAGCTAAAATCTTGGCCACGTCTGAAATGATTAAGCATAGGCAGGTGGTAGGCATAAATACATTTGTGATGGCCCTTAAGAGTGAGAAATTGGATAAGGGTGAGAGCCACATCGTCAAATGGTTTAGGTAAAGACAGATGAAGATAACCAACAAAATGGGAAGTGATATTTTCATTACCTTTGAGAAACAGGTTCAGACTCTTTGGAGGCTTCTTTTTTGGGTTTATAGACCTCCCTCCCAACTGTAGGAATACCCATCACTTTGGCGACCGAATCCACAATAATCTCAATGCTAATCCCCTTCATTTCAACCACCACACCTTTTTAGTAGTCTTCCAGGTGCTTTGGGCAAAATCTTTGCTAAGATTTTTAAAATGACCTTCAATTTTTTTAGGAAGGGTGAAAAACCCTTGCTATCAAATAGAGCCATGGCTTTAGGCATCACCCCTTCAAGATCAGCAGGTTCAGTTCTAACCAGGTCACCACCCATTTGGCCGCAAAAAATCATTCATGAAAAATTCCAAATTCCAGGTAGCCAGAGGATTACACGCAGGCCCAAAATGAAATTTCTCTAGGCACAAGAGGCAACAAAAGATTTCCAGACACACGAGTGGATCCCCTCCCCGATCTTTGCATTATTTAGAAATAAATGCTCATTATTCCTACGAAAATGACCATGATGAATTTGACACACCATGAATTGACATTATTTGGTGACGTGTCCATTTATGTCATTATGTAAGTGTGCTCGCACCTTGGGATCAAGAGCTTCCACTTCATTGATAAGTGTCAACTCATCAAATTTAACCCCCATATTAGCAAAACAATCCGCTACAAAGTTAGCCTCCCTATAAACATGCTTGAAGGTAATAATTTCAAATAAATTTGACATTTCCTTAATACTCTTAATAGAGTTTTGGATGGAAATAAAGATGGATCCTTTCCCTAGTAATGTTGTTAATTATGTTCAAAGAGTCTCCTTCCACCTCTAAATTGGTGAAATTGTATTGAAGAGCTATAGAAACCCCAAAAAAACCTCCTTTGCTTTGGCAACATGGTTTGTTTGAGTGCCAAGATTGTGATGGTACCCAAGAATAAATCTTCCTTCAGAATCCCGGAACACCCCACCGCAACCAGCTCTACCAAGGTTTCCTTTGGACACACCATCAAAGTTCAACTTAAAACACTCCTTGCTAGGTTTCACCCATCCTTTGAGTCTAGGGTTGAGAGAAGGGGTACTAGTAGATGAGGATCCCAAACCCCACTTTAAGGAAAATTTGGCTTCATTCTGAAAGATAGTCTTCTTTTGAGGGTTCAAATTAGATAAATTAGCCTAAATGGTATTAACACAACGGGATCCAACTTTCTTGAAAGAATCTTTCTTGCCTTTGAAAATTCTTCTATTTCTCTCCTTCCAAATCTCCCAAGCTAAATGCATAATAGAAAAGGTCCACAAATATTTTAATCCTTGGCTCTTAAAAGGACTAGACCATTGAGACCACAACAGTTTAATGGAATCAGGGAATACCCAATTGACTTCAAAAATATTAAGAATGGTCTTTCTAACCGAGACCAGATAGGGGCAGCTGAGAAAAAGGTGTGAGGAGTCTTCACACTCACTTTCACATAACACACACCTGTTAACCATATGGAAATTTCTCTTGTTTAGGTTGCTAATGAGTTAGAATCTTATCATGGATAACCAACCACCAAAACATATTAATCTTTGGGATTAACTCTTTGACCTAAACACTTCCCCAATTGAAGTTTTCAGTTTCCCCTACCTCAGAAAAGGAGTTGTAGGCACTTCAAACCGAGAAGATTCCACTGTCCTCCTTTGACCAATAAATACTATCATCTTCTAAGCTCTCCTTATTAACAATAACACCTCTTAATTTGTTGTTAATAGAAGAAATCTCAATGTTGTTAGAACCATCCAGTTTAATGGTTTTCCATTGTCCCAGGGGTTCATCAAAGTTGAAAAAATCTCTGACCTTGGTCCCATATTTGGTAACAAAATCTCTATAGACCGTAGGGTAAATGATCTTAAGAGGAAGGTCCCCTAACCATTTGTCCTCCCAAAAATTGATCGTTCGCCCATTTCCAACCATCCATTTGCTACCCTCAGAGACAACGTGTTTAGCCCAATTTATCGATTTCCAAAAACAAGAAGAACCATTTAAATCTTGGATGCAGAAGCACCATTCATAAGCTGAAAGATTTGGCCAATATTTACCTCGATAATAGAATTCCATACACTCTCTTCCTTGACCAGCCTCCAGCTCATTTTAGACAACATTGCTTTATTCATTTTGGTCCAATCTCTGATACCTAGACCTCCAAGTTTTTGGGGGTGCAAACCTTTTCCCATGTAATTAGAGGAATTCTATCTTTGGGTTCTGAGCCACTCTAGAGAAATATTTTTTGAATACTCTCTCTTACTAGCAATCGAGGAGGGTAACCTATAGATAAACATCGTATAAACAAGTAAATTTTGAATCGAGCATTTGAGGAGGACAACCTTGTCAACTTGGGATAATAGAGAACCTTTCCAGCCTTCAAGTTTCTTCAAAAACCTATCAATTAAGAAATTCCATTCAACATTCTTAGGTTTTTCCACTCCAATAAGCATACCTAGATACCTAGTCGGGAGGGTTTTAGACACACAACCAAGAATTCCAACAATTTTATTGCATCTTCTTTCTGGGGTGTTGATAAAAAAAAACCGAGCTTTTCCCATAATTGATCAATTGGTCCGACGCCTCCTCATGATCACCCATTAACTGTTTGAATTCCATAGACTCTACGAGATAGACGCTTCACCCTCCAACATAGTGTCATCAAAAATGTTGGTGAGTTACCTGTTACATTACGGTAACAAAGAAGAGAAATACCTCTCGATTCTCCCATCCAAGGCAACCTTATTACGGGCTCTATGTGGCCAAAATGTAAACTAATTAATTAGTGCGAGAAGAATAATTGATTGCAATACTAATACATGTGGCATACTAACAAGGTCGTGAATGACATATATTGTTGAAGTAATTATTCTAAGTGGCATTTCTGTTTGGATGACAAATGAAACTAAAATGTTAAGTAGTTTAAAAAAAAAAAAATTGTAGGGTGTAAGTGTTTTAGCTTTGTTAAAAATGACAAATGTTTTTTTATTTTAGGTGGGCATAGGAGGAATTGCTTCTGTATCAGTTACAGTGAAACTAATTAAAAAATGTTATAGAACTCTTTTGAATTCTTACATTATTAAATGCAAATTAGTCTCTGACTTACAAAGAGAGAATTTAACTAATAAATCCATAGAAGTGTGTCTTGTAATGTCCAAGTCTGAAAGAGATTTCCTGTTTTTTTAATTAAGATCAGATCTACTTACTATGAGTTTAAGCAACGGATTTCTTGCCAATCATAGCCATGTAATTCGTGAAGAAAAGAAACAATATCCATACGTAAATAGAAAAGTTTTAAACTTCAAGCATGTTGGATCTAAACGTGGCCCTAACAAGAACTAGAATAGAGAAATACAACAACCTAGAAAAGAAAACAACAATGGCCAAAAATAGAGATGCTTTGTTTTTTGTGCCAAAAAAAGTGAGCTACAAGATGCCATTAGTGTTCGTGAGTCATGTGTAATAGATAGGCATCAATACAGAGTGAAGGGTGGATCATGATGAAGTTTATAAGCTCTTGAATCTATGGAAAGAAAGATTTTAACTAATAAAACCATCAAAGTGTACCATGTAATGTTTAGATTTGAAAGAGATTCATAAGTTTCTTAATTTAAGATTTGTTGTACTTACTCTGGGTTGAAGTAGTTGTTTTTTTGTCAATTCGTAACCATGCAATTCATGAATAAAAGAAGCAATAGCCATAAGTAAATAAACTCGCCACATGTAAATAAACTAGATTGTTTTCTATAATAAAAATAGCAAAAAGTATAAAAGTATTAATTAAATTAAATTTAAGAAAATAATAAAACAACCTTTAAATGTGAATAAACTAAAGAATGATCTATTAAATGCAAAGAAAATGTAGCACTCTATAGAGCAAATGTATTTAACTAGAGCAAATGGATTTTTATATAGATCAATTAACATAGGCCTCTTGTTGCTCTCACCATCGTTGTCTTGGCAAAACTAATTAGCACCATACCCATTAACAATAGATATATAAAAGTTATCATCATTTATATATTGCTAACCCTAGACATATTTTCTAAGGACGGGTGAAAGGATAACCTTCAAACAATTCATTTTAATCTTTTGAAAAGCTGGGGCCTTTGTTTAGGTTCTGAAGCAAATATAAGGATGAGTAAGAGGGGAAAAAGTCAAACATAAAGCGAGATGGAAGAACAATTAATACATAGAATGAACGAATGATGGAGATTACATTCATACTCACCTTCGTCAAATGGGTAATCATATATTATACGACTCTGAATTTTCAGACTTGTTACATAACGAGTGTATGTTTCCACTTGATTCGAATAACAATTATAGCCGTCAAATTATTGCTATTGAGGACAATATTCTCCTTCTTGGACATTCTTGAATATAATATAAACTTTGCCAAAATATATTTTAACCAAATACCATAGTGACTAAGCAATGCATTTTTATATTTCTCGTGTTGTATTTGCTAAAATTGACTCTAAATGAATGTAAAAGCAGTTAAAATGCATTAAGACTAAGGGTTCAAAACATGATCACGGTTTCTAGTTTATACCATGTGTTGAATCTTCATGGATTTAAATGAATAGCTATAGATGGGCATGTTGTTATATATGTTAGTATATTTGTTGATTAGTCAGTTATATGATTTTTAATTTTTTAAAATTTGATTGGTAAATTGTGGGATTTTATTGAGGCCCACACCCTTTGAGAAATCATAAAAGAACAATGAAAGGAATAGGAAGAAAAAAAAAAGGGAGAGAGGTGAGGAAATTAGAGGGAAATACACATCCTATTAACAAGACACATAACATTTTATCCAAACATGGCAATAACATTTCCCTTGAACCGCCAATACAAAAATAACAAGGAACATCAAGCATCAAAACCCATGAACATGTGAGCATAGAGAGCTCCAGGAAAAACCTCAATAGAGCCCCTAAACGGGCAAGAGAAAAAATCTACATAAGCGAGGCTTGCAATTGTTGTCCACCGCTTTGCAAAACACTACAACAAATACAGAGCAACACCAAGAAGAAAGAAATGTATGTGCTTTGGAATAAACACCATCCGGACTGAAGCAAATTACCCATCTTATAACTACGGGGAGCGGGCTCGAAACAACTATCTGCAAAGTCGGACCCCCTTGGAGCCAAATTCCTAAAGATAAACATTTTTATGACTAGAACCACCAAAAATAAAAGACTAGTTGTCAGAACTACTAATAGGTAAAGTAACCCCATAGATGAAAAGGAGATTAGACGAGAAATGGAAGAAACTGGAGTCTTACCCTGAAAGAGAAGAAAAAAACTCAAGAGTGTCCAAGAAGGAGAATAATATAAGTCAATCATTCACCGAGATATGAGATCAAATATTGGAACACCCGCAACAACTCACAACCAGGCCTTGTTCTTTCACCCGAGCCAAATGCAAATAACGATGACTCACAAATAAGCCGAGTAACCTAGACATTGCTTATTTGAAACTTGAATGTTCCGAGCCAAACACTGAAAAAGACCGCAATAATCATTTGAAAAATGAAGATACTCTATTTGGGTGCTAAAAACAACTAGGTTAATGATGTCATTAGTGTGTCTTAAATAGCTATTAATGAGAGAAGCATAGGTTAGTTGCACAGAGAAAATGACGAAGGTTATTATAATGATTTCGACACAAAGCCAACTATGTTATAATGACTTTGACAAAAAAGTTGTTATGTTTGAACTATATAAAGAACAAATATTTTCTAAAAGTGACTTGATTGGTTGAAGAAAAATTCTTATTTAAATTAATCATAAAATTGAAAATATGCCTTAAAAATAATTGTCCAAAGAAAATAAAGGAATAAACTTTTTAGAAAAAGAAATAAATATATTTTTTTTTAAAAACTTACCTTAAAGATAAGAAATAACAAGCTGGGAAATGTTATTGGTTTTGGGTTTAAAAGTATTTGCAAAGTGATGGCTATATATTTTGCCTTGCAATATAATAACATGCCACACCATTAACATATCTCAACATTCATTGGAAATTTTTTTATATATTATTTTTTAATATTGTTAAATTTGAATTAAAGTGAAAACAATTTTTATTTTATTTTATTATACTTCATTTAAAATAAATAAAAGTAGTAGAGAAATAACAACAAACATAACTTTTTTTTTATTATATATATACATATATAAAATAAATTAAATCAACGCATAATTGACAAAGACTTCACTATAAGAAAATTTAAAACAAAGTCAACTCACAATTAAATTTGAAAAAGAGACAATAGTAACAAATAAGGAATATATATATATATATATATATATATATATATATATATATATATATATATATATATATATATATATATATATATAACCTTAAGTTAACTATAAATAATAATTTAGTTTTATGAACTAAATTAAGAATATATATTTTTGCCTAAAACATATAAAAACATGTTAAAAATATGCTTCTTCGACTTAAAATAATATGTTATAATATTTTTGTTTTACTCTTTTTTTGTTTATGATAACTAAGGATAGTCATTAGCCCTAAATTGCAAAAAATAAATAAATCAAAAATAGGCTTCGGAACATTCGCAAAAGGAAAAAAGTGAGGGGCATGAAAATGCCAATAAAAGGAGGAAATAATCAACGCTTCAAGTAAGGCAACGAGGCTTTCTCGACCTAAATAGTCAATTCACTCTTTCCACTATCCTAAAATGTGTGACTAATGAAAAATT
Organism: Taxus wallichiana var. yunnanensis; assembly: GCA_018340775.1. Classification (NCBI taxonomy): domain Eukaryota; kingdom Viridiplantae; phylum Streptophyta; class Pinopsida; order Cupressales; family Taxaceae; genus Taxus; species Taxus wallichiana. The sequence continues at coordinate 828,865,158 of CM031234.1, forward strand.
TGCAGTCTTGCAAACACCATAAGAATGTTTTGAGTCATGTACCTATATTGATTCTTAGTGTGATCATTATGTGACCATTTTATGTGTGCATCATGATGCAATGGAGATCGTCATATTCATACATTCATCAACCCAAATCTTTTCCAAAAAAATTGAATACACACACATACATATATGTATGCATACATATATATATGTGTGCGTGTGTGTATGTATATACACACACACACACATACATGTATACACGCACAAGTATACATACACACACACATATTGAGTATTCCCAAATCACTCTTTATGTATATATATGTATAATGTATGTATGCATGTAAAGAGTGACTTGGGAATATTCAATATGTGTGTGTATATACATATATATGCATCTATATGTGTATGCATATATATGTATATATAAATGTACTTACATATATATGTATGTATGTATCTATATATATACATACATACATGTATATATGTATGTATATGTATATATAATGTGTGTGTACATACACATACACACACATATAGATACATATATGTGTATGTACAAGCACATTATATATACATATACACATTTATGTATGTATATATACATAGGTACATATGTATGTATATATATACGTATACATATGTATATATATGTATACATATACATATATTATATTATGTATACATATATATATACATATAATACATATATACATGTATATGTATATATATATATATATATATATATACACGTATGTATGTATGTATGTATGTATGTATGTATGTATCATATGTACACACACACACACACATATGAATATACATATACATGTGAATGTATATGTACATACATACATACATATATATATGTATGTATACATATGTATATGTATATATATACATACATACATATGTATGTATGTACACACACATATTGAGTATCCTGAGTCACTCTTTACATCTCACAAAATTATAATAGCCTTCGATAATAATATACTATCATTGGGGTAGGAAAATTACGTCAACCTCTCAATGCTCAAAATTTCAACTATATACAATATTTGAGGCTAGATTAGACTACTCTAGTTAGTGTAAAAAATGTTATGCACCATGTCATCCCGGGTATAGTTCGACTGTTTATCAATTGTCTCCTTTGTCAGGGTCTCCAACCCAACTTTTATCCCTCATCGTCGTCCAGAACACCATGGTATGGGTTGAAAGTGTAACTTTCGATGAGCTCTGCTCAATCAATTTGCTATGAAATTCATTGCCTTATTAGTTGTCCTCAAACCGTTAATAATTATGTGATCGTGACCTTCTAATCTTACATCTTGCAACAATGTTCCCATGTCCATATGGTCCTCATTAAGGGACAATGACCGAACATCATTCGATAATATGTTAGCCATGCTCAAAGATTGAGAAACATTGAACACATTCCTTCAATTATTTATATGTTTGGGATCCATTAATAGAGCCTTCATTATTTTGGATCTCTACCATCTGCTTAGTCAATTTTGAAGGTCACATAGATCATCTTTCGTACCCAAGATCTCACAAAGGGGATTTTGACCTGTTTATCAATTTCATTAATAAATTTGTCTTCCATCCCTCCCCAAAAAAGCGCACCACTCTCATCTTTCCATTATTTGGTTGCCTCTTTGAAGATGAACCATGCTTCATTTTCACCGATTATATTTGGCATATGGTCGGTTCAACCTTTATTGGAGAATGAGTGTTGTTTATGCAAGAAAACTTTCACTTCGATGTATTATCCCATACATTGCATAAAAGGAAATAACTCAATGTCGCCCTTAAGTGTTGCCACATGTGACAATAACATTATGATCGAGAGAGGTGAAATTCAACCACTAATACCAAAAAATCCTCTTGTCATCTAAAACAAGAGAAGGGAGTGAGCACTAAATGCCCTTTAAATTCTAATTATTTTACCAATAGAACAATTGCAGTGTTATACTCTTATGCGAAACACACATCACAAACTATTAGATCTTGGAGTAGAGATGAGAGGGTGTTCCCAAATGCGTAATGGCCTATGGTTTGAAATACACAAATCCAACCCATTCTCTTCATCCCAATCTACAACCCGACTATCTTGTCTTTTTATATGGGAAAGGGTTAACAATTCAGAGTTAGCTTTCATTAAATTAATCTTTCCTAAGATGGGTTTGATTATCCATGTGTAGATGTTATCTCCTCTTACCACATTAATGATGGTTTATTGTGGAGAGCCTTTTCCTCTACCATATTGTTAGTATTTGGGCCAATATCAAAAGAATAAACCAGGAGCGGTTGCTTGTATGGTCCCTAAATACCCCTTCACCTCTAGTTGGCCCTATATTACCTTTTAATTCTCCATCAAAGTATAACTTCACCATCCCAAGTTTTGGATGAAACAAAAAATTGGGGAATGGCTAGTTTTATCATCCTACACAACGAGTTGGGATATCAAGCACCTAAAGATCGAGAACACTTCAATTCTAGATGATCTCACTTTCCTTTTCATCATATACCTGATCCCCCACCTCCTGAGCATGCATGATTTCAGTGATAGATTTTTCTATTATTAATAATAGCCAATCTTCTTGAGTGATGAGTTTCTTTAAAAAAGCTTTTATTTCTTTCTAGCCATAGATTTTGACAAATAATTGATGGCCCTAAACTTAAGATGAAAGCCAAACAATGAGATTCGAATAACTCGTGCCAACCTTTGATCACATCTAGGAGCTCTCCTAAGGAAAGCCATCACTTGACCCGTCGTGTCCAAATTTTCCCCACATTGTCCATGCATATGTATGTGACGGTGAAGTAAGATGTGCTCACAAGTTTCTTCAGATGCCCTGCGATAAAAACAAATAAAAGGACCCTAATGTCCTCTTTTCATTAATTGGTTGTATGTTTGAATTTTATTTTGAGCAACAATCCTTACGAAAATGTTGGCCTTTGACAAACCCTTGTAATTTAAATGCAAGCTTTCTGAGAATTTCTCAACAAAGCCCACTCTATTATGAGAATGATCCTTCTGTATTAATACATCTTTAGTATTGAAAGAGGGGATTGTGATATTCTCTAATTCAATTCATAACATTTCCAGCTCTTAAAGATTTGTATAGTCAAGACATTCCAAAACTTTCCTTTATATGGATTAGTTTGAATTGCTTGAACATGACTTAAGTTCAAGTTCAGGATAATATAACAAATGGTGTGATCGCAAGATTTCATCAACCAATACTACAATGTTTTCGTCATCAAAACTTTAACTTTCTTGAAGAACTTGAAGTTGATAATATGCAATCTTATTGAGCAATTATGGGTCTCTACGAAACTTTGTGGCCATTTTTTTGCCACTTTGCTAGATGTGCCACCCTTAGAGCCGATGAAGCTCGTTGGAGCTTCAAGGAGGATGCCTTCATTTGAGAGCCCCTTCGATGATGCACTCTTTGGTTACTCTTCTTTTGTCCTCGTTGTTTGTCACTTCTTTGCTCGCCACCTTCTTTATCTAATTTTCTACTTATACTCACACTACCTGCCATCGCTTCCATCACCTTTCCATGAAGGGCAACTCCTATTCATAGTTGATGATATTTTTGATCATGTATGTATTCCTCTTCTACTTAACTATTAATATATTTGTTATAACATATATTAGAATATTTTATATATTCTATTAAATTTTAATAATATTAAATATCATTTTTAATTTTCTAGAGCACTTAATTTGGAATAGATCAATTGTTTCATGCAATGTGAATCTTTGAACGGTATATGTTATTTGTTTTAGAGGTATAATTATTACTTTTGTAGTAGATGGTGATTAGGGGTGTGATTGATTTCGTAAGTGTAGAAATATAGATGGGCCACTTAATGTGAAGGTTGTTTCTACTTTTCAAACTTGTTAACCCTTTTCAATAGTTAATTTATCTTAAAGTTGATGTTGTATGTATTTTATTCGGGTTTATTGTGTTAGTTGTGCATCGGTTGTTCGGTTGGTGTTTTGTTGGAAAATTATTTATTGTACAGTTGATAATGTGTGTGATTGATAGTTGTAGTGTAGGAATTGAGTTGAAACATTAGATTGAAATTTTGTATGTGTACATTTATTTCTGTTACAGCTTTGTACATTTAAAGTTTCATATCATATTTCACAACATCTAATAAATGTAGATCTGCGTGCACACAATGAGACATGTATACATTTGCATTTTTTATATCATGAATAGTAGCCTTTAGTGGGCTTTTTTAGCTTGAATAAACATGATTACATTTGATACCCCTTGAGCAGCAATGTCGCTTTGGATAGAATAAGTGTTGAGTATAGTAGTAGCGGAGGTGCTATCAAAGCAGAGGGTAGCTTTTACGATAGGCTGAGTGATAGTAGTCTTGCTTCCTCCTTTCTTCTTGCTCGAAGTGTTGTTACGTACACCATTTTTGAGTATCTCTCGAATGAAAAAGTAGGTGAAATACGCAGATTTGCAAGTGAGGGAACTCTGGAGAAAGCTGTGAATGTTAGACCCTGCCTTTCAGTGGTTCCAATGTCGATGGTTGCTCTGTGCAAAGTAAGTCCCTGCGACTTGTGGATAGTTAATCCCCAAGCCATTTTAATTGGCAATTGTCTTCGATTCCCTCTCGAAATAGGGGGTATGGGAATATGTAACGGGTTGGAGGGATCCCAACATGGGCCATTGTATCTATCAAATTTGACAACAACAAATAAAGGTAATGTTGGTGGTTGCATTGATGCATCGTAGACAATGTCGGTGATTGTTCCTGTGGCACCATTCACGAGGCCTGCGTCAACCCATAGATTTGCAATAAGCATGATTTTTTGTTGTTTGCACAGCAGAACTTTGTGTTCCAACTGATCATCATCAGGATTTCCTGGTCGATCCACTGTTACTTTCAACAATGGATTGGGCGATCGGAACGTTCAATGCCTTCAACATTTGTAGGTTGTGGGAGTCGACTTGATCATTTTTTGCAAACAAATGTGGTGCATCCTTAAAAATTTTGAGCTCTTGTTGAGTTAGGTATGTGTCTGTGCGAGACATTAAGATTTCCCAATCCTCAATTAGAGGGGTTGAATCTCGCATGTGGAGCAGTAAATTCCGGAATGAAACTTGTGCATTGGTTGTTCCTTGTTGCCGAAATATTGTTTGCAATGTAATGGAAGTCTCAAATCCCTTCCAAAGGGTTGCTCCGTAGGAATTACTTGCATAAAGAGGACTATCCAAAACCGGCGGTAATTGGCCGAGGTCGCGAGGAGGATGACTGATCTGTTTCCAAATTCAGATGTTCTTGAGTGTGGGAAAGCTTCGCGGAGCCTACTGTCAATTTTGCTTAGTAACTTTGGGCCGATGAAACTCATTTCATCAATAAGAACATATTCTATATGTTTCAGTGACTCTTGAAAAGATGATAATGCACTACCTTCAAGGGGTTTGAGTTCTTTGATTGGAATTGCAAGGGTGCGTGGATTGTGGATGCGGAGATGTTGAATGCTGAAACACTGGTAGGGGTGAGCACAAGTAGAGGTGAGGGATATGTGGTTGGTGATGTGAATAAATTGCAGATTTTATTTATCAGAAATGATTTTCTGTGTGTCTGTTCCTTGAATTATGAATCTTAGTGGAGGTAGAAGGGTTTTGTTTGTTGAATGGTGTAGTATGGTATCAAGAGTTGTTTGTTGTTCTGGAGACAAAGGAAGTGTGGAAGATGGTGGTGTGGCCTGTATGTTGTTGTTAATTATGTCTGCCTTCTCTCTTTCAATGAATGATGAACCAATTATCTGTAATTCATGTGGAACGTCATGTATGTTCCAATTATGTTGTATGTCAAAATCTCGTTTCCCCAACATGTCAAGACTGTCTAGACCCGTGTTGTTTCCTAGGTGAAGTTGTGCGAAGACCTGCCATTCTTGCAATGGTTCGTGTTGAATACTGCATTCGGGCTCAGAGTCAGAACTAACATCCGTAACAGGTCCTGTGTCTGCGGTTGTGCGTAAAACATGCCACGGTTTGTAGTTGTGCTTGAACATGTCCCAAGTGTCGTTGATGTCATGTGGGGTTGCTCCAAATTCTGACGCAATATTTCTGAAAGGCTTGTATAAAAGGAGTTCTGACCAACAGAAAAGGTCATATGACGTTGAATCCTGAGCTGGGACATCCACAAATCTCGGGTGGACCCGAACAATTGCGTGTATCGTTCACTTTTTCCATTTATCACCTTTACGATTCTTGTTGTAGCTCCAATCTCGAGCAACTTGAATAAGTGGTAGGTGTTCCATGATTGTTGGATGAACTTTATATGCATCCAAGAAAGCGGATGTTTGTTCTGCATCAACGTCACTTTCAACGACACGTCTCAGAATTTTTTTTCCAACATTTAATGATACAAATGGACGACTGCACATAACAAGTGGCATTTTTGCAACATGTGGCATGTTTCTTGTGCGCTTATGTCATGTTTGACAACGCTTTAGTGAGCATTTTACGGATCGCGATATGTGCTGGAGAATCTGCATCTATGTCTCTTGAAAATCTGGATAACATTTGGTGATATGTTTTTTAGCGTTGCTCGGCTTTGAAGCATATTTTGCAATATACTTAAGAATGGCATGGCGGGAAAGTACCGGTTGGCAATCGACATTTGCTCTCCATATGTATATCATAGTTTGATTGTGGATGTTCAATCTATCATCATTTTTGGAAGGGAGGTACTTAATTTTCCCATCACTTTCAATGTGCAAGGAAGAAGTAGGTTGCGCGGCCCAGGGGGCGTTGTACCTGCACTGGAGCTGTGATTGCTTTCTACGCAGGCATGTCTGTTTTGAACATTTAGTGTGGCGCTGAACTTGATTAAGCAGTTCTTAAGGTCTGAATTTGGGGAGGAGGATAGAATTTTTGTTGTATCTAGCAAGCAAGGGTCATCTAGGAGTGACCTGCGAACAAAATCCAAGTGGTTGCATGCCGGTCGAGGGTTCCAGGCAGACACGAACTTATCAAAGTATTGTTTTGTGGCCTCAATAATTATTGTATCCTCCCAATCCATTTCATCAACTTTGGGCGCATTCTGAGCCACAATAAACCGTGGACATGTGCGGAGCCTCTATGTTGCCATTCATACCTACGAGACAAGGGAACATAAATATTAGCTATGTAGTTTGGAAAAAACTTTGAAATAAGTAGATTTGATTACTGTACCAAAAGTCTACTGCTCCAAGTTCCTTCTGCAATATTTCTTCACGAAATATTGTGAATATGTGATGTAGGTATGTTGATACTCGATGAGGGTTAGAGACAATGTTAAGTGTTCTCCAACGTTGTGCGGCTCGAGGATCTGTTGGGCATTCACCCGACATAATATTGTGGAGATCTGGCCATTTAGTGTCTATGCAAAGCACTTAGAGTGAAGAATAAGGTTGGTGTCCCCAATTGTTCCACCATATCTAAAAGCTCGCTTCTACTTTTTGCCCAGAATGAACGTGTCCCTCGAAGGCTCGATCCAAAGCGCATTAAGCTATCTGGGAGGTTGTCTTTGGGGCATTCCAGTAGTTGTCTTTTGTAGGTCTCTAATTGTCGGAGGGATTCCAAATTCGAGGTTTTGTTTCATAAAGACTGCTGCTGTGGACTGGCTTTTGTGTCGCATTATGAGGTTTAGAAGGAAGTAACGAAATCTTGGGTGGGAACCAAAGCACCCATCATGGTAACACATCAAATGAAGTGCGTATTCATGCATTGGAACTTATTTTATGCGGGTTGTTGCCACATTGCTTTTCCTGTCGGAAATAAAGTTGGGAAAGCCATTGAGAACAGGCCCTCGTATTGTATTCATTTATTGGCGAGAGGCCAAGCTCTAGCCATGGCATGGTAAATGGAGTGTTACCATCATGGTTGAGCAAGAAACTATTTGATTTCCTCTTCTTTTGTTCTGTATTGTGAGGTGTTGGCATGAAAGACGATGAGTGTTCATACGTTTCATCAAAGTGAGTGGGAGCATCAATACCATGAGCTGTAGAGGCACTTTACATTTGGGGCAGTTCCAATGTGGTTGTGTTAAGAGAGGAGGAAACATTTGATGACTCAGATGGTAGAGAGGAAAGGGCATCATCGTCGATTAAGACATCTTTGTAATAGGGATCGTGTTGGATTTTATATTGCAAGGCTGCCCAAACATGAGATCTACTGACGTAGAAATCATAATTTTTAAATTAGATCCTTCCCTTTGTATGAGAATTATGTCCAAATCTCCAAGGCGGTGGGGTAGGGTCTTTGCTATTGAAGTAATGTTTTGTGGGAAGCTTATGGTGTGTCCTGAGTATTTGTATTGCCCGCCACGTACTTGGGTGACTTGCAGGAATGGATTAACTCATGTGATAAGCATCTCCTCGATTTGGGTTAAAGACGCAAGAACGGTAGGTTGATTTCAAGGTCCATGTTGTTCCATGAAGAGAAGCGGTGGCCTTGTTTTTCAGTTTTGCATCTGTTACAGGATGGAAAGCCTTCAAAGGAAATTGTTTTAATTCTAGGGTAATTTTCCAAACAGATTGAGCAAGTTTGGATGTTCGCCAACAAATCTATTCTTTTGTGAAACCGATGTTGGGCTTCTAAATTCAGCGAAGAGGGTGGGGATATGGGAATTGTCTCTGTGTATTGGAAGGGGTGGGGTGTTCTGTTTCAGTCCTTTGTGGATTGCAAGGTGGAAAGCAGTCTGAAGGAGAGGATAAACTGGTTGTATTTGTGTGATGAACTGAAGAGAGGTCAGTACTTGAGATAGTTTCATGTGGCATCCCAGACATTTGGGGGAAAGTGACAGTTGTTAGCAAAGATGGGTTCGTACGGAAGGAAGTGGTATGCTCTTGAAAGTTTTTTTCCATGGAAGTTACATGCGGAATGTTGGTTGGCAATTCTTTAGTAGTTGTATTTGATGGCAAGATTGGAATGTCAGGGGATCGTAGGTTGTTGGTCGTTGTAAGTTGAAAGATATTTGAGATTTTCATTGTTCTATGCTCTAATTTATACGTCGTTGCTCAACAGTTATGTGTACTTTATTTTTTGCGTAATTCTCTCTTCGTTGGGCTCGTTTTGCAGGAGTCGACATGATTGCGAAGTCACAGGATTATGGAGTACCACCTGTTGGATAAAGATCATTTTGGGTTAGCAAGGAACGATACATAGTTTGATGACAAACAAATGCTGAAATAAGTGAAAATGTAAAACTAAATTCAATTGTAATTCATGTGGAGTTCCAATGGGAAATACGCACAAGAGGTAACAATTTGAGTTTTGAGAAACTACTTTTTTATTAAGGAAAAGAGTATTAGATATATAGAAACATACAATGTGTTCACATACTACAGAAGGATGTAAATACGTACATAACAAAATTGCATTTTGTATATTTATTTTCTTAAAAGTACTAACAATCCACATAATAGAAGGAGACAATAGTATGTCAGTGTATAAGGGAATACAACAGTTTTCTTTTGAAGTAGGGAAAAAAGTGAAACATAGATATGAAATAAGAAACATAGCGGTGATAGTTCAAAGTATAGAATGGGATGAGTGAGGGTGTAATGTTTGAAGGGACGGGTGGGTTGGAAATCCTTGCGTAAAGGTTATGGAGGAGTTGCACTGTTTTCCACTTTCTTTGAACTGAGGATGACACATTTCAATCTATTGTTTCCGCAATATGTCTCTCTTTTTTCAGTGAAAGTGTGAAGCAGTATTCATTGCCGATGACATTACTTATAATTTCACTAGTCGCATCTTCATCTATAGACAATATATGGAGGTCGCTAGCTGCAACACCCATGATTAACTCAGTTGTCTCATCAAAAGTGGTAACTGATTGAAGTTCTCTTGTTGGGTCCTTTAGATCGATTCTGAGTGCATATCTATAATCATAGTTTTGAACTTGTCTGTTGTAACTCGAACATAACCATGAACCATTACCATTCTCTCTCACCTTTTTCTGCATTGTTTGTCACCTTTTTGAAGAGGACATGCCTTGTAAAAAAAAGTTGTCCATGTTGATATTCGTGATTTCTGCAGTAACCATGGCCCATTCATTTCTCTTAGTGTTCCCCATATTTAGTACCTCCGAAATCGTCATTACAGAGGTTAGGATTTTTGGAGGGCCCAGAAATTGGCTTGTGATAGAGGGCGCTGGAAGCAAGTAGTCATCGGAATCAACCCAACCATGAAGTGTATTTGTTTCTGAAATTTGAGGGTTGACGTAACATTTGGTTCTTGAAACAGTGTCCACTGAGCTTCCATTGAAACTGGAGATGCGGGCAGCTTTCAAGGCGAGGACCGGAAGAGGCGGTATAGAAAGCATGTCTTCAAGTTCGTTGCTTATATCATCTAAGTGTTGTCCCCATAATGTGACACTTACACTGAAACCCGACATGTCCTTTAATTGCAGTGTTCTTCTCTTTGTTTCAGACTTGTCATACCGATGAATTGTTGAGCATGGTGACATCGTAACAACAATGCCAATCAAATCAACTGTAGAACCTTCAGCGCTTGTAGGTAATTCCTTGATTTTGGTGAAGTGAAAGTTATGGGAAGGTATTGTATCTTCATTTGCTATGAGTGGAGATATGGTTGAGGAAGGTTGCAGGAAAATCTCCAAAGCATTGTTCAAATGGTTGTAACATAGCTGTAGCTTTGCATCAACAATACTCTGCAATCCTCCCATTGGAAATTGTATATAGCTTTCCATTCTCAATCTGCTCATAGAATGCTTTTGCGGCCTCGTTGAAACAAGTGATGTGGATTTCCCCTCCTTCCTGATCAACAAAATCAAACCCAAACACGGATCCATTTCCCTTGCATTGTGATATTGGTGAAGGGTTGTTTTTGCTAGGGCACGACCCTCTATGGACCACATGCATAGATGTATTCAAAGCACTTATTTTAGTTGGTGTTCTCGCAAAATATTTGTTAACCCGGTTTGCACTTGCATCTGTTTCACGGAACTGAATGTGTTCGAGAGCATTTGTTGGTAGTCGGATTGGAGCACCGATTACCAAATGTGTTTCGACAAGAACATCCATTTCAATGATAAGAACAATCCTGCAATGGAAAAGGAAATCGAGATAGAATTAGAACTGAACAACGGATCGAAAAAACAAACAGAAAGAAATTATAATTAATATAGGAAGTTTATGTACATTGGTAATTGAGCAGGAGATGAAGCTTACAGTTCACTTTTGATCATTCTAACGAGGGATTTGTGTAAGCACACAATGGAGCCTTCTTGTATTGATTTTTCGGTTACACGACTTACAAATTTGGAGGGTAGAAGTGTTGTCTGAAAATGTATCCCATCTGAAAGGTCAACACGATGTTGGGCACCAAGTGTTGAGAATGGACCTTAGGGAGGACAAGTGGAGTATCTGAAATGTGGGGTCAACATTGGAACCGCCCTCAATCAATTGAGTAATGCCTTCGTGTGTCAAAGTTATTTCCATGGCAACTAAAAGATGCTCGCGATAGTGGGAATTCTGCAAATATATGGTGGACAATGTAAACTTGTAGGGCAATCAATCATGAAATGAAGGATGTGTTCAGGAAAGCATGCATTTGTAAAGAATGAGAACCTTTAAAGTTGGCTTCCTTATTATTTTATATGTGCTAAAAAGTGAAAACACGAAGTCTAATCCTTTAACAATTCAATATGCAAAAAAGTTATATAACACACAAAGCTTTGGTTGAAAAGAACTAAAATTTGCATGGTTGAAACGAATTACAGATTATTATGTTAAGCAAATAGAATGGAAGACAATAAGAACAATATGTACACTTGAAGTAAGAAAACTATAGGTATTTATATGGAGATACAATGATAAAGAAATTCGAAAGCCATAGTTGTTGGATTACATAAACTGAACATGTGTTTAAAAAGTTTGATTCTATGTCCGATATATATTGCCACAATGCATACATGGAATTATTTGGTACGAGTTACAGTTTGTTTCAAAAATACTTATAAACTAACCACTACAAGTTATTTCTTTAAATCAAATTTCTTGCTTTTTGCTTGTGTAATTTTCTTAGCACGTTTCTTGTATTTTTGTCCATTTACAGATGCCTCAATTGGTATTCCCATTCTCCTCAATTTGTGGGGTGGTTCATATTTCAGTGCATCTTCGTTAGAATCATAAATCAAACAGAAGCCTCGTGAATGATCTCCAATTGTTCGGATTTTGGAGAGAAAAATTGGGGATGTTGGCATCAGGTGGAGGCGATCTCTGATCATTTCGGCTATCACTGTTTTAGGTGGTTTCGGTCACTGCAATGCAAAACATTAACAACACATTGAATACGCTTAAAATCTTCCTCCCTTTGCAAGCGAGGCGTAGTTAATGTCAATCCCATTGGGAGGGGAATTGTGTTTCTAGTCTGCATCATATTAAACTGGAGAGGGACAATAAGTATGTTAGTCCACCAAGATGTTCTTAGGTATGACAAGCAGCTTTAAAAGCCTTGTCGCTGATCAGTCTAACGTCCAACTTGGGATGCTTGAAATGGCCTCATTGGGGAATGAGCCCCTCGGCACATAACGAATCCTGTCATTGACGAAGGCACATGCCCCCACATGTCACTTTGGGAAAAAGATTGGAGCCAATTACAAATATAAATGGAACAATCCAAACCAAATAACATCAAAACTCTCTACAATAATTTCTTAGTCCATAGCATGCAATAAAGAGATCAATTGAATAAAAACTTCAATCAGTATTGTAACCCACCTGAAGTTCGTCTAGAGACAACACTCTTTTCTTTACTGTCAGAGAAAGAGAAGCACAAATATCCTGCAAATAAACGAAATAGGAAGTTATTAAAACTAAATGTATCTACGTGAATTCAAAAGGAGACACTCATCCATTAAGATTATTCTATATTTTTAATTTCAATCTCAAATATAATACAACAAAACCAAAAAGATTATAAAGAGTTATTAAAAATTGTATATTAGTAGAGGCCATACATAAGAAAATAGTAAACTGTATTTTTTTATTATGGACGTGACTCAGGAAAGATCAAATCTGACCATTAAATTTAATTTAATAAATGGGTTTGAAATTTGGGTAGATGGAGTTATTTGAGTTTTATATGAAAGATTAAGCTCTATGGAAAAGATAGAATTATTCCTTACAATTTATTACAAAGAATTGGATTTGCTTTTTTCAGAGAATTCCACGAGCATTTGCAGCACAATTTGAGGACCAAGTTAGGGAGGACCTTATTTTAGAAGGGCCAAGTGGGAAGATATGGTGCGTAAGCTGAGATGAGAAGATGAATTTGGTCAGGGGCTGGGACACATTTGTATCCGATCACTCTGTTAACGATGGAGAACTTTTGGTTTTTAACTTGGTTGATCGATCCCATTTCATTGTCCATATCTATGGTAAAGAAGGTGGTGAAAGACATGCACATTTCAGAATTGATCTAAAACTAATGGGAATGTAGTAAATATGATGAAAAACAACACTGGAATGTATGAAGCCAGGAATATTTGTAACTAAATAAATTATGGGCCATAAATACTAATTCAAGATAGAACATTAAAAACCTAAGTTTGCAGGATTGGTTCCACAACTAAAACAGATTTAGAAATGTTTTGTGGTTATATTTGAAATCCTCTTATCTTTATTTTGGCTTTTAATATGAGGTGTTCCATAGTATAGATGCGGCCAAAATTGTTTTGTAATCAATATGCAGTGAGATTGTGCTTATGACATGAAACATGTGGGGTATAATCACTGCAGAATATACTTCTGGGTAATCTTTGTTACAGTTCATGTCTTTCTCATTCTGCGACTGAAAATTCAAGAAGTTTTGTCTCATGAAATTGAATTTTAGGCGGAACCTCAAAACTGACATATTTATTTTAGTGGTCATGAATGTTGCCTTCTTCTAGCAGGTTTGCTTTCATTATTTTTAGCCTCTCCTTTGCACCAGGAATCTCCTGCAGATACCCAATCTTCTCCACAATATTTAATTACAAGAAAATACAGGATTTGAAAAAGAAAAATAGAGTTTTCATAAACCCAATATAAGTGTAATTGGATTTGAAGACATAATCAGGGTATTAGAATGGTTAGTCAGGGTGAATATCTATGACATGAAAGGCAAAAAAAAGTGAATGTATAGATACTCACTAAATATATGACACAAATAAGTTCAATGTTCCACCTTATAGTCCACGTTCTCAAATCTGGTCCAACAACCAATGGTAAAGAAGGTGGTGAAAGACATGCACATTTCAGAATTGATCTAAAACTAATGGGAATGTAGTAAATATGATGAAAAACAACACTGGAATGTATGAAGCCGGGAATATTTGTAACTAAATAAATTATGGGCCATAAATACTAATTCAAGATTTGTTCTATACAATTTGGAATGAATCTACACATTCTGCACCACTTTTTGTTAAGCAATTTGATTTCTTTTACCCTTTTGTCAAAGTTATCGTCCTAAAGAATAAGCAGCACTCACACTTGCATCACATATCAATATAACCCTAACTAAAATCCTATCTCTTTCATATTCTACCCTGTGAAGTCTTGCTATGTCTTTTATCTCGATGAATCATCATTGCGCATGACAATGGTTGCCATTGGCTACCATTGGGAAGACAAGAGATCAATATAGAAAACAAACAGACACCCATCTGCCTGTTTGTTATATTGGTTGCGAAGGTGAAGTATGTTTTTTATTGCAATGAGTCAGCTATATTACTAACAATAAAAATGTTAATAGATACAAAGGCCTTAAGCTTATTCGCAGCCCTTCAAATAACAAGAAGTGTGCAATATCTTTATCAGTTCAACACCATATAAACCAAAATGTAGAACTTCTACAAAGCACATGGTAAATTGTTAGGCATTAGGCCAAAATGATCACTGGTTGGATGCAACAATATAGCAGATACAAGCAGCTAATAAATCACAACAAAAGCATACTGAAGGCAATGGACCTATTTGCAGGATTTAAATTACGGAGTGGAACTTTCTCATAGTTTGGTTGTGAGATTTTGTAACAGAGCACACTAACATAAACATATAGTTGTGTCCATGTAGATAGAGACCACCACTGCAACCAAATCAACCACTCAGAATGAACTTGAAAATGGATCTAAAAGTGTAATTTGTTTTCCAATTTGTCTTGTCAGTGACTGATGCTTACTCTAAAATTGCTCGTTGATTTCTAGGGCTAAACACTCATTTGGTGGCTATATTACATATTCAAACCAGACATTTAGTTTAAAAGAGATAAAGCTACTTTGGGCAAGGAACAAGCTGCAGCAGCAAGTACAAAAGGCCTCTTGTTATGAGAATTGATGATTTTGAAATGCCAACACGCACTCGTGTTCTCTGTGATGACTGGAGGGAATGGAAACAACCCATTGTTTTAAGGTCTGTTACATGTTTTGAATTCAAGACAACAGAACCACCATTTGTTTGTTTTGACTCTATGCTGACTGCATATAAATTAAAGCATGGTATATTTAATAATGCGAGGATTACATTGAAGAGGAGCTGATACAATTTAGTTTGTTATCTCTGCATTAGGTTCAAGGGCACCACAGATGTTGTTGCAATTCAGTTTTTCTTGAAGAATATACATCCTGGCATGCGAGCAGCTGCAACAATGCTGCTTGGAGATCCAAGCATACCAAGTTCCAGGCCAAATTTATTTGGAGAATTAATGAAAGTCCTTATTTTTCCTGCATGCGCTGTTGAAGAAGCTGTGAATTGGGTATTAAATGGCGGTCCTGATCTGGATATTACTGTACATATGAGAATGCGTGGTAGTAGGTACTATGGTTTTCTTTTAGCTCTGTTGTCATATTAATTTTTTTCAAAGAAGTATGGTTGCGAAGGTGAAGATATTCAATTTTGCATTATGCATAAGCCTAAAGGTGCAGGAAAAGAAAACAATTTAAGCGGGAAAAGAAAACAATTTAAGTATTTTAGGGATGATTAAAACGCCAATGTGTATTTTAGGGTTGATGAAGGCAACAGGGTATGAACATGATACCATGCTGTGGAGGAATAGAAGGAACACATCCAGTGTGGCGATAGATAAGAAATCGTGAGCGGGTGTACCCAATCGGTAAGAATCTTCGAGTGCACAAAGTTTTGCTTAAGTTATTTAAAAATTGTTGATGTAAGGTTCTTGTGAGGGATGCAAGGCATTTCATCATAAGTTGGGGAAGGCATGCAAAAATATGAGGTATGTTACTGATTCATATTTGTTCTATACTGATTTGGAATGAATCTACACATTCCGCACCACTTTTTGCCCCTGTTAAGCAATTTGATTTCTTTTACCCTTTTGTCGAGTTATCGTCAGAAAGAATAAGTAGATCTTTGCATCACATATCAATATAACCCTAATCTGAATCCTATCTCTGTCATATTCTACCCAATGTTATGTCTTTATATCGATGAAACATGCATTGCACACAATGGTTGCCATTCGGCTACCATTGGGAAGACAAGAGATCAATATAGAAAATAGACATACACCCATTTGCTGTTTGTTATAATTGGTTCTTAGATTCCAAAACACCGACTACGAAACTCCCAAGCTTTCAGCTTTAGCTTATTACATATAGAACTCGTGCGATCCACATGAGAAAGGTGCAGTCAAGATAAGACCAAGCACAATGAGGGAATAAATAATCAATAAGCTCGCTACCAGACTCAAAGATTGCAACTTGTCATTGTTTTGGATGTTGTGACCAAGGCAGATAAGTAGTTTCAAAGCAAATTGATGAGAACAGAGTAATAAATACCTGTGAAATTGCAAACCCGAAATCCTCAGCACCGTAATGAATCCTGTGAAATTGCAAACCCGCACCTCTTCTACTTATACACAAAAATCTGTCACACAAACCCTCATTGAGCATGTAAGAAAAAACACTCTTAAAAATAGCCCCCGCAAAAACAAAAACGACTGTTAAAAATAGCCAAAAACAAAAACGACTATTAAAAATAGTTCGTTGCATTCAACATGCACCCAAAAAAAACACTATTAAAAATAGGCGAAAAAGAATAAAATAACTATTAAAAATAGGCGAAAAAGAACAAACTTCCAGACGGCCGTCAAATCGTCAAAATTAGGATAGTCGTAGAAACGTCCGCAGGGCCTTTCCCATAGGGGAACGCCTTTGGCGTAATTACATTTACTTTTAATGCACGACAATTTTTTAAAATTATTTATTTATAGAAAATATTATTATACTTTATCGATATATTTCCTTGATTTAATATATTCAAAAATAAATTGAAACCATACTATTAATTTGAATTTAAATTTAAATTTATTAAAATGACTCAAATAAAATCCATTGATAAAAGAAATACTATATCCATTAACCAAGTCAGCCATAACACATCACCCTTATCTCATCGAGAGCATATATATCTCTCACTAAAGAAGATATATTGTACAGCTTTGCACCTTTAAAGGAAATTAAAAGATTCTCATTATTGGACACCTTTACCTTTGGTAAGAAGCACAAATCCTTAAAACATAAATGAAACTAAACACAAAGATTCTTTCGTTTAGCTGTGAAAGGGATATATTCAAAGAGGTCTTTCGTCATTTGCCCTTAAACATAGCCAGATAGAACAAACGAACACATATATAATAGAAAAATAGATATCCATTGTATATACACTCTTACAAACCCGCATCGCCTGGTCGCATAAATCTCAAAGAGGAAAAACGGCGATTTGTTAGGCGGGGTAGAAAGGTTGCAGGAGACCACGGATCGATTTCAGCAAAGATATAAACATTTGGTCTCTAATTTTTCTCGACGGACCCTGCTTTTTGTCGGCCGCTAAGATGGTTAGTATAAATTATCCCAAATTTATTTACTCTATTGACACGGCACAAATATTATGTTTTTCACTGGCACTGCATAAATATTATGTTTTTAGTATAAAGATTTCATCTTAGGGTTATAAGAGCTGGTAGTGCTATGGCGAATTTCAGTTTTAGGGATAAAGATGAGTTATTTGGCACTTTATTTACTGGAACTTGCTCAGCTACGGTGATCCGTGGTAGTAGTGGATTTTCTCGAGGTTTTTGTAGTGATATGTTATCTTGCCTCAATGAGAGTGTTTGACCAAATTGGAAGCTGGAATAAGTAGGTTTCTTTTTGCCTTGATGAAAGTGTTTGAGAGGATTGCAGAGGTAGAATGAGTAGATTTACTATGATGTGACTGTGATTCTGAGTTTTTGGGATAACGCTAAGAAAATGAGAGTTTGCCATGGGTACATGTGAATCAAAAGTACCGTGTCCGTACTACTGTTTGTGTCTGGTTTTTGGGAAATTTGGTGATTCAAAAAGAATGTCATGACTCGGAAATAGAGTTTCTGTGATATAATCAAGAACGTTACTGAGAATTCTGCATCGAGTCTATGTAAGGATAATCTAGACTTTGTAATATAAAGCTAACTTGACAATCCAAGCAAGGCTAATATATTAGACTATGGGGTTACAGTTAAAATACAGTTTTTAAAAGCAAGGAACAAAAAATTCGGTGTCAATATGACTGTTTGTGACTATTTTACAATTATGCAAAATGCACTGACAATCCATAGCACTCCGCAATTTATATGTTCAATGATTGATGCATAATAAGCTCCACCCTTTTGCAATGTCTTGTTTTATGCACAATTTCCAGTGTCTTGTTTGATTGTACCATTTCCATTGCCCGCTAGTACATTCAGGTATTTTGTTGTGACTTGTTTTTTTACTTCAATAAAATGATTGAAAGAATTGCTATCTGGAATGAGTAGATTTTGTTTGAATCCAAATAGTTGGTTATGACTCTGAATCTGAGTTTCTGTGATGTAATTAAAAAGCCATCAAGAATCCTGTCTCGATCTTTGTGAGAATGATGAATTGTTTGTAATATGAAGCTAGCTAAACAATCCTAGCACTGTATTTGAAGAATATGGGTTTGCAGTTAAATTGAAATTTATAGATGCAAGGAACCAAAAATTCTGTCTAATTATTGCTGTTTGTGACTCCATTATAACAGTGTTCAAAATGCATTGATTATCCATGACATTCCATATATATTTTATAATATTTAATGGAATTTACCCACTTGTAATGTCTTGTTTGGATATATCGTTTGCTGATCCTGGAGATTATACAGGCTCATTCTATGCACAAGTGGTGTGGCCGCTTGGCCTCTTAAATGATTGAATCTTAGGTTTCATGTCCCTAACATGCCATGTGACATCTGGTTCAATGCTATCATCACATTTTGAGGATATAACTGTTTCACCAAAGTTTGCATAGCAGTCACTTTCAAATGGTTTATACTTAACAGTAATGTCATCCTTCGTATTTTATGCTTTAAGTTTATATCTTTCTCTCAGGATATGCTGAAGGTAATCAAAAATAGCCTTTTAATTCTGTATACTGGCTCCATCCTTGGCATTGTTTTTCATAGTTTACACTTTACTGGTTACTGGGATAGCACCTGGTAATCTCGTGACCGCAATATTTATGCTGGGAGACAATCTATGATTGCAGCAAGGGGTGGGATGTAATGGTTTGAGCGTGTTCACAAAAATCTCTTACAGCCAACATATATTTTTGTTCTTCATAAAACAAAGTTATTTTTGTAATAATCTGTGCATAGTATTATTAAAATCATGAATAAACAATAAACTGTATTGTTTTTTTTTTTTTTTTTTTTTGATAATTTAACGCTTTTTACCGGAGCTTTGAACTGGGGGTTAGGCCCCAACCGAACAAGAGAGAAGAAGAAGAAGAGGAGGGACAGTTGGAAGACGAGAGAAGGAAGAAGGAAGGATAGAAGAAAAGGCGACAGCCTACAACGAAAGCTCAGAACCAAAAACCACAAAACCACGCATCGCAAAAATGGATCCAGCAACGGGGGTGACCAGCGTCTCAACCAAAGCCTGTTCCAGACGGCGGTTGGCCTCCCGCAGAAGAAGGCGGTACGCGTCGCGCCCTATCCCTCAGATCATTCCATTGATCAATAGCAAAGTTGATAGGGAATCCAGCCGCCTCAATGTCCATCGCGGTAGAAGTCGATGATCGAGCGACCAATTGTGAAGAGGGTGTCAACACTTTGAGCGTGGTGAAGGAGAGCTCTGTACTGACCACATACCCACTGAATTCCACGCCCTGAGCCGACCGCCAACTCGTCGACTTCTTCAATCCAAAGGAGAGGATCCGACAGGGAGAAGTTTGCTAATTCCCCTTCCAGGCCAACGCGAAAATCGACACGAATGACAGATTTGCAAAGGAATTCGACAATGATCAGATCTTCCTCCAAAAGCAAGCAGAGGGAGACAAAAGCAGCTGCAATGTCCGCGTTGGAGCACGCACGTCGGGATTGAAACCTGTAAGAATTGCCCAACACAGTTTCAATGGCCTTTGCTTCTTGATCCGAGAAGAAGAGGAAGATCTTCGAAAGGCGAGAACGGTCGATCGCCAAATTCGTGGCAATATTCGGCATGGAGCTCTGTAGAATAACAAAAGGGAAGCCAAGAAACGCCATTATGCCACTTGGAAAGAGAACCCGTGATAATGCCCAAATAGGGAAACACAGGGCAAACAGAGGACCGCGTCCCCCATAAAAGAGGCGAAACACGTGCAAGAAGCCACATCTGACCTGATAGCATTAACTATGTTGCTCGCTTGAAATTATTCTTGGGAGTCCTTGCCATGCCTCAACTGTATCGGAAATGACAATTGGTGGCGGCGGATGATCGATTGCGAAGTTCGCCAGAGATCAGTGGCATAATTAGTTTCCCGGTAGTTGTGCATGATTTGCCAAGTACCAATCTTACCCAGCCAAAAGGAAATATGAGGTAAGAAGGCGTTGATTTTCCACGAGGGGGAAGATCCTCTAGATATGGCGTGTGTAATTAATTGAGAGTCACCTTCTATAAAAAGTTGAGAGCAACCTAAAGAAACAACCATCTTCACCCCTTCTAAAAGCGCTTGTGCTTCTGCAACATTGCACGAACCATCCCGAAGGGGAAATGAACCAGCCTTAATAAGAAATCCTAAATCATCTCTAAGAATACATCCAGCCCCTGATTTTCCCGGATTTCCTCTAGAAGCACCATCGAAATTAAGTTTCCACATACCCTTGGGGGGTCTCCACCTGGCCCTTTTACGCCGAATAAGTTTTTCCACCTGAGAGAGACCTTTTTTAATGATAGAACCCGGGCAAGGCAGCTTGATGAGAGGCCAAGAGTTAGAGATTTCAACGTCTCTGGATGAGAAATTGGAGTTTGATAGACTATTAATACTAACTTTTGAAATGGCCACTTCCAACTTGTTGAGGAAAACATGTTGCTCGGCCTTTTGATCACGGAAGAGCCGAAGATTGCGTTCCCACCAGATATGCCAAAGGAGGAAGAATGGAGCAATGGACCAAATAGAACCAAAGGAGCTTTTGAAATTGAATTTCGGCCATGAGAGGAGGGTTTCGCTGATATTTTTGCATGACACCCAAGCGAGATTTAATTTACACAGAAGCCAATCCCAACATCTGGAAGCGAAAGGATAGAAAAGAAAAAGGTGGTCCAGGTCTTCCTCATCGCAACAAAGCACACATTTTGTGGGACCCTCATATCCCCAAGACCTTCTCCTCTCTTGTGTCAAAATTTTCTTTTCAAGACCAACCACCCGAAGATGGCCACTTTGGGGGAAATACTATTGTGCCAACAACCAAAAGAACTAGGAAGGCCCTGGCCGGACCAAGAAAAGAGAAGATCATAACCTGCTTTCACGGTGAAGGAGCCCGAAGCATCCCCCATCCAAATTAATTGGTCCGCGCTACCAAGGAAGTGAGGATTTCTATCATGAATGGCTTCCTTATAAAGAGCAGTTTCTTGAACAGAGGGCTCAAAATTAGAAAGATCTTTCCAATTCCAAGAAGGCGACCCGTTCTGATGTTGATCGCCATAGGGCAAACCATAGAGCCCCAAGAAAATTTGGTCTCATTCATCACTCTGTTAAGTTCAGGCTTTAGATTAATAGGAGGTAACCCATTCCAGCTGTCCTCCCAAAAGTTGGCACGTTGTCCATTATTAATTTCCAAGAGACCAAGTCTGCGATCAAGGATCTAGAATTACAAAGAAAGTTCCAAATATGTGAACCTTTAGGAAGCTCGGAACTTGATAGCAAGAGTTCGGGACAACCACCCTCAAGATACTTATGAGAAAGAACTTGAAAGGCAAGCCTTTTAGCATCGAAATAAAATTCCAAACAAGTTTAGCCCCGAGAGCTGAGTTCTGAATAGCAAGATCCATAATGCCCAGACCACCCAGGTGTTTGGGCAGCTTGACCGTGTCCCATTTAACCAAGTGGAATTTTCGTTCTACATTGTTCCCTTGCCACAAGAATGTTCTGACGATCTTCTCAATCTTATGAAGCACTATCTTAGGGATTTTCAGAGACAGACAACATATAGATAGGAATGGCTAAAAGAACAAAATTTATCAACAAGGCCCTCCCTGCCAGGGATAGCCATTTACCTCTCCAAGAGAGCAATCTGGAGCAGAGAGAATTAGTGAGCCCATCCCATAGCACTACTTTACCATGCCCAGAGAAAAGAGGTATACCAAGATATTTGGATGGGAGGACACCCATGGTAAAGCCAAGAATAGCTTTGATCCTTCGTTGAATTCTGGGAGCAACATTAAAAAAGAAAATGACAGATTTGTGGAAGTTGATTACCTAGCCCGTTGCTAAAGAATAAGAATTCAGTAGAGAAGAGAGGCATCTTGCTTCAGGAATAGACGCTTGACCAAATAGAAAAGTATCATCAGTGAATTGTTGGTGCGAGAGAGGCGGGAGATTGGAAGTTATACGAATACCTTTGAGGGAGCCATCCAGTAAAGCAAATTGATGCTCCGACTGAGAGCTTCCGCCACCAGAATAAAGAGAAAAGAGGAAAGAGGGTCACCTTGCCTCAGTCCCCTGCTAATTCTTGAAAAAACCTTCTGCCGAACCATTGACCAAGACTGAGAAACGTGGTGAGGCAATGCAGTTAAAAATCCAGTTGCAGAAGTGCCAGCTAAATCCCATCGCATGAAGAGATTTAATAAGGAATCTCCAGTTGATACGGTCATAGGCTTTACTAAAGTCAGTTTCAACATCATGCCAGCTCTGGAGGAGGATTGTAGAGTATGAATCAATTCATGCGAGATAATAATCCCATCAGTAATAGACCTCCCTGGAATGAATCCACTTTGTTCATGTGCCACTAATTTAGAAAGCTAGAGGGCTTATTCTTGTGGCAATGGCTTTAGAGATGATTTTGTAGGTAGTGTTACACAAAGAAATCGGTCTGAAATCATCCAAGGAATCATTTCGGCGACTTTTTAGGAAACATGCAAATGAGAGTGTGATTTAGTGCGCCCAAAAGCTTACTGTATGCCGGGATTCTTCAACAGACTTGCCAGACTGTGTCGCCAATAACTTCCCAAAAGTCCTGAAAGAAAGAGGCGGGGAAGCCATCGGGACAAGTGCTTTGTCCCTTTTCATTGAAAAAACAATTTTGTGGACTTCCTCCTTGGAAAAGGGGGCAAGAAGCTTAGTATTGTCATCATCATCTACCAAAGAAGGAATCTGGTGAAAGAAGGGGAGTTGAGAGTCCGAGGGGAGGCTGAATCACCATTCAACAACTTTTGGAAGAATGACACCGACTCCGATTTGATTCTGCTTTGGGTGGACACCACAGAGTTATCTTCCAAATGAAGGGAAGAAATATAATTGGAATTTCTTCTAGCTTTCACCGACGCATGAAAGAACTTAGTATTTTTATCGCCATCAGCCAGCCAAAGGACTTCCCTCGATTTTTGCCTCCAGTAAGTTTCCTCTTTAAGGAGGAGATCGCCAAGCTCCCTTAACAACAATTTTTCCTTAAGAAAGTCAGCCTGATGCATCCCATGTGAGAAAATAGAGTCATTAAGAATACGAAGCTCTTTTTCCACTCTGATTTTCTCTAGAAAGATGTTTTTGAAATAGGAGGTGTTCCAAGCTCTCAGATTGTCTTTCAACATTGAGAGTTTTTTGGAGAGAATATACATCCTCGTCCCTTCGACCATGAAGGAATCCCACCAAGATTTAATCAGTGGTCTAAGAGAAGAATCCTGCAACCACATATTTTCAAACTTGAAGGGCGATCGTCGAGGGGGAAGATCAAAGGAGATGTTTAAAGAAATAGGAAAATGATCGGATCCAGAAAGTGGAAGAACAGAGCTTTTCAAGAGAATGTTGTAGTGCAGCCAATCTTCAGAAATCAGAAATCTATCAAGTCGCACTGCCATAGAGCTGAACCCAAGCCTCCGATTATTCCACGTAAACCAACCCGAGCACGGCTCCACGTCCACAAGATTGGAAGAAGACACAAAGGAAATGAAATCAGCTTGAGAACGAGGCTGCCATTGAATACCTCCCCGTTTATCATTATCAGAAAGGGTTGCATTAAAATCACCAGCAACTACGATCTTGGAGTTTGCAACCGAAGCCAGGGTTGGCAGAAGAGTATCCCAGAGCATTCTTTTCTTTTGTGGAATAGAGGGACCATAAACATTACACAAAAAGTAGGACTCATCAGAATGCTTAATGCTAACCTTGCACCAAATGAAATTCAGGTCAACCAGGATAGGTTCAATATTACAACAACTGGATTTCCACAGAACACCCAAACCACCCGATGCGCCCGATGAGTCGAGAAGCAACCTTCCCATCCTTTCCATTTTGAAACCAACCATTCTTACAATCAACTAAGGACATCTTAGTTTCTTGAATCAAACACACATCTGCTAAAGAGTCAGTAACATAACGTCTTAAAAGACGTTGTTTGTTAGGGGCATTTAAGCCCCTAACATTCCAGGAGAAGAGGATCATTTGATCTTCAGAGAGGACTCGCCTCTCTTACTTAAGGAAGGAAAAAAGGAGCGTAGCTGAAGCTGCTTACCTGCAGCAATTTCTTTGAGGGAGATGTTGCTCTTGGAGGGACGACCAACAGAACCCTTCGGCCCAAGATCCATGCCCGAATCGCTGGTGTAGGAAGAAGTGAAAGCTTTTGCGAGTTGTCCGGTGTCTCGTCCCCGAGTACTTCATCCTGAGAACCACCATGATCACCATCAATAGATAGGATTAATTCATCCTTCTCGTTCACCCATTTCTCCAAAGAGTCAACATTCCCGAGACTGAGAGCAATGCCTTCATGAAATAAGGATAAAATCCTAGAAGAGTCCTTAACCACTGAGGCAGTTTCCTTAACAAGAGAGATGGTACTCGGGTCCAGGGCCAGGGAATCAAGCGCAGGGAGTGAATCAGCAATGTCCGTATTAGGAGGTGACTTATTAACACCATTAGGAGAAGTAGGATGAGAAGGAGCTTGAATAGGAAGAGATTTCTTTCTCCACACCATTTGACTGTGAACTTAGGGCTTCTTGCACGATTTTTGAAAGTGGCCCGGGTTTTTGCAAATGAAACAACTGTTGGAGATTCCTTCATACTCCACTTTTTGTTCCCATTTCCCGAGGGGAAGTGATGATTATGCGATCTTGCAGCTTTTTGTTAGGGTCAATGGAAATGCAAATCCTTGCGAAGGACGAAAGGGTGCCTTCCAGAGTGACAGAGTCAATGCGAACAACACGCCCAAGGCTGGAACAGATCTTGTGGAGAGTGGATGCCGACCAAAACTCGCTAGGAAGCGAATAAAGCCTTACCCACACTTGGAAGCCTTCCATTTCCGCTTTTTGGATCGAAGTGTGCCTCCCACTTGCGAATATCTAAGCCCGAATCTGCTCGAAGATAGTCTTTTCTCTCCATGGTGTCGTTCCTTTGAGTAGAGCTCGAAAGATAACCAGAAAGAAACCTCTTTCCAAAAAACGGATTCTGAGGCCGCTACCCCACTGAACATCACACCAGTTTCGAATGCCTTCTAAAGAAAGTCGACGACCAACAAAGTTTGCTATGATTGCTCTGCTTTCAAGAAGATTAAGTTGGGCCGCTAGTTCCTTCGAGTCTTCCAGGGAAACCGAGACGAAATCAACGAGGCCCGAGCAATGACCTGGCTGTCCGTGTTCGTTGTTTTCAATGGTAGCACTGACCGGAGAGGGACATCTGGGACCCAGCGTTTCTGTAATGCCTTCGATAGGCCCTAGCCGCGGGAGGCTCCAACTCAGCCTCACGGGAGAGGCACCCAACAAACTGTTGCAGAGGCCGAATTTTGAAAAAAATGACCGTTCTGGTCTAAACCGCCCCCGATGTCCTTTGGCCATTGTTCCCCAACCAATGTGTTATGTTGTTAGTAACCCGTTCCTGTTTATTGTGTTGTTAATAATGTAACTTTAATTTCTTTATTATTTTTGATCAGAAATGTATTTCTATTAATCATATGTAGAATACAATGCTGATTGTACAAAAATGGGTGGCATGGCATCACATCCTAGGAGTCGGTTTGAGTTTAAAAATACTCCAGAATAATCAAAACAGTTACCCAAATATATCAATAGACATGGAAATGATTAATACATGTTATGTACTTAGAGAAGTAAATTTTCAATCAAAAATGTTAAAATAACAAGTACCAAGGGAATCGAACACCAAAAAAACTCCAAACATGGTAGCGGCGGCAAGCAAAGGACTATTGGGCTTATCCTCCGGCGATTTCCACCAGGTGGACCTACCTGTGTTAAGTATTGGCTCCCACCCATCAATAGTTTCTTTCTTTTCCTTCGTTTTGCTTGGTAGGGGAAATGACAAGAGACATGTGAGGAAACTTGTCATGAGGCGACACCGTCCAAGAGCCAAATCCGCCACCTTTGCTAGCACTTTTGCCACTGGGCGAAGGCTGATGTGAGCAGGAGAGAAGCTCCTTTGACTTAGCTCCTCCTACAATGGCAGCAAAGGGTGGGATGTAATGGCGCGAGCGTGTCAACAAAAACCTCCTACAACCAACATACAAATAGAAATTGCTAAACTATGTTATCCTGGTAATAAAACTTTTGTTGCATTATTAAACCCACAAATAAAAAAAACTGTATGTTGTTTTGTAAATAATGTAGCTGTAATTTCTTTATTATTTTTTAATATCTATTAATCATACATAAAATACAATGCTGATTGTATAAAAATGGGTGGCATGGCTTTGCACCCCAGAATTAGTCGAAGTTTTAAAAAACTCGAGAATAATCAAAACACATCACCCAAATTTATCAACAAATATGGCAACGATTAATACATACTAAGTTAGATTAGAGAAGTATCTTTTTGGATGAAAAAGGTTAAGATAACGAGCCTCAAGGGAAACAAAGACCAAAAACCAAGGAATGGCCATTTAAGGACCAATAACAAACATGGCCTATGGAGGTCGAGAATTATCGGGTTTATCCCCTCACCACTTCCACTAGGCGTACTCCGCAATGTTAAGCATTGGTGCCCACCCATCAATAATTTATATTTTCCTTCTTCATTTTTCATAGTAGGGGAAATTGTTAGAGATAGGCGAGGAAACTTGTCAAGAGATGGTGCCACCTAGGAACCAAATCCACCACTTTTGTTAGCACCTCCGCCACTAGGCAAAGGCCAGCGTGAGTGGGGAGAGAAGCTCCTCTGATCGTGTGAGCGCTGCTACCTATGCCCTCCATCTCCACAACCTTGAGAAGGGGACCTGGTGGTGAGGAGAATTAGGTGGCACTGGCTAATTGTGCAAGGGGAGCTGCTCTAGTGGTCGAGAAGCAATTGTAGGTGCTCCACCTCCAACCCGACTTTCTCGCCTCACATTTGAATCTAAAGCATAACGTTTGAAATGACAACCACTTTGTTAGCCACAAAGAAATATTTATCTAGAGGAAGAAGATTAAAAATGGCATGATTTCTTTCCATGCATGAAATAAAATATAATCACGAAAAATATGCCAAATTTGATTGTATTCTGCATGTAGCATGGTTGAGTCCCTCGGAAGCACCATTTTCTAGGTAAATAATTTTAGAATGGAAGGTTGAAAAAGGGTGTGAATCCTTTCCTAGGGAGTTTGGGCATGAGGGCAAAAACCAAAACAAATGCTTGAGTGTCTCAGTTTGGTCATAGTTGGGGCAAATGGGATTTGGAACCCCCATGTGAATCAATCTCATCCCAACATGTTTTGTCAATTTGTAGCTTTATTCCGCAGTTATTGACCATTTTTGTATTGAATTTTTGTTTCATGTGTAAAGACTTTTCTCTTTAGCATCAACTTCTTTCGTTCTTATGATATTAAGAATGTCTTGGGTTGTGTCATCTTCGTCTTCTTAATATCATAGTATCATATTCTGCCAATTTGTGCTGTGGCTGATCTATGAAGCTAGGGCGGTCAAGGGTTTTAGTAAGACTCTCCAACATATTCTGAGCACCACTAATCAAAGCAAACATGAGCGAGAGTTTAGGACTATTTTGGCATCCAGGTTGTGTGATTCCTCGTTGTTTCATTGGACCTTGTTGACAATGTCAAGATTGCTTCTATCAAACCTCGACATTTCTCTATACACCATGTGTACAATTCCTTTTCTCATTTTTTACAAGTTTGATTTTTGAATCATTATGAGTAGCATTATCAAGGAGTTGGGCACCAAACTCAAGGTTAGGCCTTCTAAGTCGACCTTAGAAACCTTGTGTGATCATCTTTACTTAAAAATAAACACCATCATAAACACCTAGAGAACAATAAGGGATTTTTTTTTTCAAAAACATGTAATGAATTCCATATTGTGTCCAACCTTGATTAGACATAATACAAGCAAAACTCCAATTAAAACTGGTGGAACTAGAGGGAAAAGTAAACGAATAAATGGAGAAAAATGAATAGATTGAAAACAAAATGAGTTCACTACAAGAATTAGAAGAATTGAAAAAAAAATCTGCCATGCCAACGTTATAAAAGGCATTGTTGACTTCAAAATCAAAGAACTTGAAGAAACAATCTGTTCTACACCAAACCAAAACTTAAACATCCAATCAATCAAAGATGAAATGAACAAGATGTTAGAAATCGAGCTTAAGTATAACAGATGTGCACTGAACCTTATCGTTGTTTGGATGGATGAGACTAAGGATGAGTATGTCTTATCCATATCATCAAATATTGTTCAAAGCATAGTACAAATTGAAAACCCTGGTATTTGTAAAGTAGAAAGAATAGGTAAAAACACGTAAAGTAACAGAAGTATAACTTGGATAAAGATGGAATTTTTAGAAAAGAATTGATTATTTTAAGCAAAGCTTCAAACTTAAAAGGTTCTACTATATTCATAAACAAAGATCTTGTCCCACAAGATCAAACTGAGTTGAGGGAAGAAGTCCAAAAATTAAGGAGGCTGGGAAATAATAAAAGGCCATCTTGAAAGTAACAAATGGGGATCAAGCACGCTTAGGATCCTTGCATGGAACTATCAAGGTTTCCCTAGAGAAAAGGTCCTAAGCTAAGTTGGATACTGATCTCAATTGAGCTCATATTATTGGTTGAAACATAGGAACATGAAGAATATATATATTTTTCGATATGGAATAAAACCTCAAAAGCATAGGAGGATGGGTGGTATTTGTTGTTATATCAAAAAGGAGCTCAAGTCAAAAATTAAAGTATTTAAGAGTGATCCTTTTAACCAATATATTTGGCAGACATCATCTATGAGAACAATGATAATATTTTCCTTGCTATTTGCTACTTTGCAAGTGATCACCCATTCATTAACTTAGAGAGTGACATTGCTACCCTGAAAGACAAGGGGGACATTCTCTTTCTTGGAGACTTTATTTCAAGATCAAGGAGGGCTCGGATCAATATTCTGACTCATTGCATTGATTTGAAACCTTCATGGATGGAAGAAGATTTTAACATGACTTAGATATAAAAGAAAATCTGAACATAATGAAAACAATCCATATGGCAAAGTTTCTCAAATTGATCCTCTGCGAAGGAATGCTTATTTGTAATGGGATGAAGTCTTGGTCCAACTCACACCTTATGACATGCAGATACATGGGACGGGTAAAAGAATTGTTAATAATGTCATATCCTCTATCCCTTTGTTGATTAAAATGATAACATCGAAATACTTGGGGACAATATGCTTGACTTTCATCACTGTTCTAGTTGGGTAAGTTAAGCATTGATATGACTTATGATGAAATTACCATAAATGCTGTTAATAATCAAGTTCTTTTTTAATGATAGAAAATTTTCCCGGTTTCTAAACGATCTTTACAAGATGTACAACTATAACATGGAAGACAAGACAAGGTGGAGAATCTATATGGTAAATTCACTTCTAGTCTACTGTCTAAATACATAACTATGTGTTCTTGAAAATTGCATATCAGTTGAGATAATAAATATGGTTAATCACGAAAATATCAAAAATCTTTCTTGATTTAGTTGGGAATCTCACGGAGAGTACCAATTATGATAGCCATGCTTGGACCGCTCGTGTCTTCTTTTTGTTAAGCGAGTCCAAGTTGTGGGAGATTAAGTGTTTTCTAGGTTTTCACCCTGTTTTGCAGCCAAGTTTCAGAGAGAAAAATTGGATCAAAGGATGGGAGGCGATCTGTGTCAGGTGGAACCACCTTTCAACAGAGGGTGGAAGGATGATGAGAATATGTGGAGCATTTTGGGGGCGGAAATTTCAATGTCTTCTTGGAAAGGGTTCGAGGGCACGACCCTCATATTTCCATCGAATTTGCAGCTGCCTGGAAAGACTGGATTGTTCAATTTCAAGGGCAGAGGTGGTTAATATCAGAAGGCCTTATCGCTCATATAACTGGAATGAGCACTCAAGGCACTAAATTCTACAAAAACAAATGTGATAGGAATGAGCAGGAAGCAATTTTCTTGGACGATGGAGAGCAACTTCAAAAAATCCCAGGGGGTTTCTTTGCACGTCCCTGCCTAGCCCGTATGATGAGATTGCTTGAATCATCATAAAATATCTATCTCTGGAAGGGAGGCTGCACAGTATAAATGCCTACCACTTGGTGTTCTTGAATCACTTCAGAAGAAATCAGCTGGTAAGCCTTCCCTTCCATCCTCTCATGTCGCTGGAAAGTTCCATTAAAGAAGTTCAGTGGGGTAAAAGAACACACCCCTTGCATCAAGCTGTTATTTTGTTAATTTACATGCATTTCATCAATCAAACCCCTAAGAGGAACCCTACTCCTTCCCTTCCCTCAAACAAGAGGCAGGAGATAACATCAGTTCCACAAGGGTTCTTTGTAGTAATACCAAGGGGAAAAATGTTACTGGTCCTAGTTCTGCACAGGAAAATCCGCAACAGGAAATGGAAGAGGGGAATATTGCTGCTAGTTGCTTACTTAGCCTGGGAAAAACCAAAGAGAAGGACCAAATGGTAAGGACAACCAGAAGTGGAAAGAGCTGGACAGTAAACTGGAAGAAATCAACAAGTGCTCTCTCTTAGCGGATGGATTTGTCTTTCAAGCTGCCATCATCAAATCCATTTTGAAGGAACTCAATAATAAAGACATTAAAGGAAAAGGCAAAGAAGATGAAAGGAAGAAAGAAGCAGAAAAAGAGAGCAATACATGAAAGATCTTCTGGAGCTATCTACCAAAATGCATAATTACAAATGATGTACTAGTTGTTTTTATGTTTTTGGCTGTTTTTGTGCTACACTGGAGCTGTAATTTGTCTGCACTTGGGCTGGTTTTATTCTGGTTTTTACAGCAGTTTTAGTTTTGTCAACTTTTTTTGATCCTTGTGATGCTATTTGGTATATCTGGATGAAAGATCCTTTTTGTAACAGGGTTGGGTCCTCGGCAAAACCCTTTTTTACCCCATTATCAAAATAAAATAAAATTTGCATATCAGTGGAAATCATATTCTATCAAACCCTCAGTATGATTTCCGAATGTAAAACTCCAAGGAAAGATATAACAATCGCCTCTAATGAGTCCAATAAGGTTACTAAGGGTTAAGTGTTATACATCTTCAGAAAAAAAAGTCAAAGTGCAGTACTTCGTAAAAAATGAAGGGAAACTCCTCAATTTATGTTAGTGGGATCCCAAAAGATTATGGGCTAACATCAGTCCTAGAAAATCCAAGGAATCAAGAAACATTAATATGAATCACTGGAACTACCAAAATAACCTCTATATATCTCCTCCTTTGTCTGAAAGCATCCAAATCACTCAACTCTCACTGAAGATTTTTGACCAAGGATATAAAGTTTGGCATTAAGTGCATTGCAAAAAGTAAAGCCAAGGACATTGAAGGGTACGGAGATGAGATATTAAATCTTGGGAACTCAATCCTTATGCCTCATCAAACTTCTTTTCAACCAAGCTATCAAACAATGCTTCCCCAAAAGTGGACTGACACCTATTTTGTTCCGATCTTCAAGTCTGGAAACCATAATGACCTGGCCAATCATGAAAGTTATTTTGTTCCCATTTTCAAGTCTGGAATCCATGATGACCTGGCCAATCTCCGAATCATCATGGTAAGTTCACTTTTCAAAACATTGTATGGTTTGATACTTAAACGAAAAATTAGTGATTGGGTTGATGACAACATTAAAAGGGTGAAGGGACAATTCGGCTTTAGAAATCAACATGCTACTACTAAGGATCTCATTTGTTGTTTTGTTGACTTCAAAAAAAAACCCTTTGACATCGTTTCAAGAGTCAATCTATGGAAAAGATTGAAAAAAATTAGTGTTTCTCTTGAGCTTTGCAGTGTCTTGATTAGGCTTGTTGAAAATATTATTGCCAAAATGATTAGCAGCAATGAATGGTGAGTAGATTTTATCTGCAACATCAGAATGAAGCAAGGATGTCCTCCCTTGTAACAGCGACAGGCATTCTACATTGGCAGCCGGGGTGGGGGTGATGGCGGGCTGTAATGTCCGTGCATAAACAATTAAGGGCCGACCTTAATCTGATGTCCATTTGACCGTCAGAGGACAGTTTTCACGACATCTTATGCATATGGTGGAGTTTGGAGCCCTTTTTTCTGGAATTTTTTTTTCGAGTCTGATGTAGTGATGTAGCTAGATTGAGGCCATCTATCACCAAAAAATGGGAAATTTGTAGATAAAGTGGAGTCATCAACCAATGTGGAACCCTCAAGTAGCCAAATTTATATGACAATTCCAAGATAAACGCCTTGAGAGTGACATGTCAGCTTTTTTCAGATAGATGTATTTATTACATTGAGAGGCATTCAACATTAGGCTATAATGTTGTTGCATAACCAATTAATGGCTGACCTTAAATTTGATGTCAATTGACCGTCATAGGGCAGTTTTTTTGCAATAAAAAATAGCGATACCTTAGGCATACAATGGAGTTTGGAACCTTTTTTCCCGAGATTTGTTTTCTAGCTTGATGTAGTGGTGCAGCTAGATTGAGGCCATCTATCCTGTGACATTGGGAACTTTGTAGATAAAGTAATGTGAGTCATTAATCAATGTGGAACCCTTGAATAGGCAAAATTATATGACAATTCCAAGATAAACACCTTGAGTGTGATATCTCTGGGCGTATTTTAGATAGATATACTTAAGGTATCTGTACCAGTCTATGTTTTTGGCATCCATGTTGACAAAATTGAAGAATGTCTAGAGGAGGAGAGGTGCACTGGTATTAATATGGCTGGGCTTGTTGTCATCCTTCTACTATACAATGACGATATTGTTCTTCTTGCAAAAACCCTCGAGTATATCCACAAATAGCTTAGTCTTATTTGAAAACTTTGTTAAGAATTATGAACTTAACATTAATGTTGACAAAGCTAAGGTAACAGTAATTAATCTGAAACAGAACCTTATCCTCCAATTTATAATGATAACAATACCCTTGAAGAGGTACAATCTTACAAATTCTTAGGCATCGACTTCAACTTCTATTTTGTTTGGAACATGATGTTGGTAAGATAATCATTGGTGGTTGGGAAGCTTTTTATGGTCTTGAAAATGCATGTCAAAATCCTGAATTATAGGATTGAGGTAAGATTTCTTTTCTTTTCAACACTTTAGTCATTCCAGTTATTCTATATGGTTGTGACATTATCAACAATTCTTTTATTCATCCCATGCATATACATGTCATAAGGTGTGAGTTGGGACAGGACTTCATCCCATTACAAATAATCATTTCCTGGCAGGGGTTCAATTTGAGAAGCTCTGCCATATGGATTGTTTTCATTGTCTTCAGATTTTTTTATATTTAAGTCATATTAGAATCTTCTTCCATCCATAAAGGTTTCAAATTAATGCTATGAGTCAGAATATTGAAGTTCGAGCAAATCCAAAGGTATTTTTTAACTTACAACTTCAAAACAAAATGTAATACTTTATACAATATTCTTTTGATTGAAGCAGGTTGTACTTCAGTGGGGTCTAAAGCCTTGATCAAACACCCAGAATACAAACACAAGTAACTCAATTAAAATAACAATAAACTCCTAGTTATCCCTTCTAATATGAGTAGTAGCCATCATAGATTGAAAAAAATAAATTTATTTAGCTTTTATGATTCGTGGTATAACTGTTTTAGGTCTGCAACATTATTATTTTTATGTTTTTAGTGATTCGACTGTAGTTACTTTTTTGTAATCTAGTGTCCCTTTACTATAGCTTTTATGATTCGTGGTATAACTGTTTTAGGTCTGCAACATTATTATTTTTATGTTTTTAGTGATTCGACTGTAGTTACTTTTTTGTAATCTAGTGTCCCTTTACTATAGCACATCTCAATTAGTATTGAACATACTCATCGAGTTCCATTGACCTACTAATGGTCATTTGTGGACATTAATATAGTTTCATTTGTTCTTTCTTTTATCTCAAAAACTCTGGCCTGCAAAGGAAAAAAAATATCAAACTAATTCTATGTTGATCTTTATTAACTAGCGGAATAGTACGACTGATCAGCATTCAAGTCTGTTAACTAACATAAATAGGACTGACCGAACTAAAACCAGCGCTTCATGCTTCTTGGGAACAAGAGGACGGGGTTTTGGAGACAGCAAAAAAATTCCCAGATTTTGGGGATGGCTATTATATTAGTACATAAAAATTGTTATTTAAATTTTCAAAATATAAAAACTAAAGTACATCTTCTTCTTCCTGTTCCATTGCTTCTTGCGCACTACTATTCTAAGCCACAGCCTACCATCTACTGAGTTTACACTTTCTGTCCTCTTGACTTTAGTAGGAGGCCATCCACATCTTATTTCTTCATCAAAATTACAACCCCTTTCTTCAGGATCTATGTGAATATTTCGATTTTGTTCTTGATTTAGAATTTCAGGCATCAGTCTTCAGAAGATTTAAAAATCAGGATCTAGATTTTAGTTTCATACTTTCAATTTCAGCTGTAATATTCTCATGTTATTATATTTTAATTTTATTCATAACAATGAAGGGGTATTGGAGCCCTGATATCGGATTCCTTTTTCCAGAACTTCAGTTTTCTATTCCAAAATCAGATCTCTATTTCAGAAACCCATTTCAATTTTTTCCAGACTTCAGCTGTTGAATTTTCAGTGTGGTGAATTTCAGCTTTGGACACCAAAAGAATGGTTTTAGAAAGAAAGAAAGAAAGAAACATCAGCTAACAATAGAAAGTTCTAGGAGGAGAGAATCCTAGAAACAAAATAGAGGAATAAAAGTACGTAAGATGAACTAAAGTAGTGGGCCACTAACATGTGGTAATGAGCCCAATACAAATAGCAATAAAGTGCTAACAAGAGACCCAAAACCCCGTGTCGATGAAGACTGGAAGGAAATCTCATTGAATATCTGTCTGTACCTGGAGCAGTGGAGTTGTCTGAGCCAAACTGGGAGACCCTAGGGAGAAGTAGAGCACTTTCTCTAGAATCTCCCCTAACTTGCAAAGCCAATGTAGCTTCTTTAATAGAAAAGAGTATCATAATATGCGTCTCCCCCAATGGTTTGGGGGCAGCGGTAATTGTTAGATCCATGTTGCTAGAAAGGGATTGAACCATGCCAACGGGAAGGTGTAGAGCCACGATATTGAAGGAGAGCAAGCTGAGGGATTTGAGTAGTAATGGTGTGCTAAGAGAAGCGCCGCATAATTGATCTATCATCTCTGATATGTAAAGTATATGTGTCCATGCTACTTGTCACCTAGGTGGGCTATAAAAAATAGGTGATCAACATGGGGGCTCTAGACCTATAGACTCCCTCTATAGGGATCTATGTGGAGGTTGACAAACTCACAAAGATAAAAAGCCAATCACCTATGGTTTGTATGTTTGAAGAAAGTAGATAGAGTGTTACTTGAGTCCTTGTAGAGGCAACAATGTCTTCCGTGGATCTCATAATAAATGAGGCTCATGAAAATGAAGTGTTCCTTGGTCTCTACCTCTTGGAGGGGAGCAAAGACGACAGATATGGGCCGATGGAGAACACGATGATTGGTGTCAACATGTTATTGGTGAGAGTATACTCTCATCTAGCCAAGGGGAAATCTGAGCCGTGGGACCGGTGATGTTGGAGATAGTGAGGACGATGAATAATACCATCCACCATTTGTAAGAAATGCTTGACGTAAAAAGCAAGCTTGGGGCTGAGCGACTCGAGGGAGAAGATTCAAGTGGCTTGGATATATTGTCAGTAAATTTCCTTTTGGCAGCTCTAGTGATGACCTCGTTTGTGTGAAGAACATAGGGGCATCCAAGGAGTACATGAAAGGGGGTAGGCTATTAATAGATATGCCAATAGAAAGAAGTAACCTATTCTCAAAGTACCAAATCCGACATCCAATGGGGACTGGTGGAGTAGTGGGAACAAATGTAGCAATCCTCTCTAAAGAGCAAGGTGCTAAGTAGATGGTACTAACATTAGGTAGAGGGCATTACAAAAGATGTTTGGTAGAATCTCTCAATAGAGAAATATATCATATTCAAAGTGTTGAGGAAACAATGATGTCCCGACACCTTGAAAAAAGGGGATGTCCCCTCCTGTCCTTAGGACTTCGGGACATTTCTTAGACCCTCGGGAACACATCCCCATGGAATGATGCCTAAAAGACTGGTTTACAATGACACAAATACCCAACTATTGTGCATTATCTTTTGATATTATTACACAAGTTTTTGAAAATACCTCGAGGATTACTTAAAGAGAGCATTACAATCTCTCTTGAGATTTAAAAAAACAAACACATAAGAAAGAGGATGAGGAGGAGAAATGTGCACTTGCACTACATCTTGAAACTCAGCCTAAAGTTAAGTGATAGATAACCCCAAACCTCATTTCTTTTTAAGGGAGCACTAAAATCCCTTTATTAGGTTATAATTATACAACTTTGGATTGAAATACTAGACAAAAACTTGAGTGATTATTAATCCCAAAAACCTCGATTTCATTTTACATAGCAGTCAACTTGGAACTTCTAAGATGGTACAACACTCGACTAATGCATGCTCTGACTTCTAATTCTTAATGACCTCTTTTCTTTGTTTTCCACATATATATACATATTCATTTTGGTTTTAATATCTAAATAGAACTAGAATTGGAGAGAGGTACTAGGAGAAAACTAACTAGCTAAACTTATTGGCGTTCTTGTGATAAACATTATGTCCTTGATTCATCTACAAAATTAGTTTGATTTCTTGGGACAATTGTGATGTTGACTCTCATCTTTTTATTGAATTTTAATTAACCACTCGAAAAGCAAAGGTGTATGCAATTATGGTTACACATTAGACTTTGTACTTATACACATTTGTAAGGCCTTTGTAGCATAGTTACTAGGAGGTGGGTACACGTACGGTACACCATTTATGAAAAAAATAGGCATGGGGAGACGAAAAGACACCCATTCCCATGCCCATGCACGCACACGCACATGCACGTGCATCCATACACACAAATCTATCATATATATCGGGGTGTGTGATAGTTACAAGTATCTTAGGGCAGAGACTAACCTTAGTTGTCTATTGAAAGAGTTATCAAAGAGAGAGTAGTGGCGGTAGTAGGACCCTTCATGAGGTTCGACACTTTCTGGCTTCATGAAGAATCCCCACCTGGTCAAAAATCCCGACCTTTAAAGCATTAGTCTTCTTGTGCTCACTTTTGGCACAAAGTTGATCGAAATATTTGATGTGGCCAAGCAAAATGCCCTTCAAAGAGTGGTAGTGGAGGGCATGAAGTGGATCTTTGGTAAGTCTTCTACTTCCAACTTGACGGGGTAGGTTGTTATGCCTCTGCGAACTTAACATCTGCCCTGTCTTAGCCTCTTAGCCATCAACATTGGACAGAGGGCTTGGGCCCTAAAGAAATATGGAGGTCTCAAAACATTCATTGCTAATCTAGTTAACAACAACCCACCTTGTAGGGTGTGTGAAATTTGGACTTGGATCCATAGAACTACCAAATGGTTAAAGAAGAATGTCCCCAAGGCTAGAAGGCAAGAGTTCTCTTGTGCGTGTAGAGGCTTGGGATGCTCGGGATAATAAGTTCAGACTGCAAGATTCCTTGAGGTTCTTCAAGCAATCCAAGTTGGAGACGCCTTAAAACTATATCAAGTGGACTTAGAGATACGAGAACATTTGTGTGAAGGTTGTTTATTGGCTTCTCAATGCCCGGGTAGGAGGGTTTGTCCTTAGAACTTGCGTGACTAGGGTTGGGTTGGTTAATCCTTGTCTTGGTAGTCGGTGTTTGTTGTGCGAGGATGTTGGAGGGGACTCTCTCCTTCACCTCATCCTTAAATGCCAACACACCAGTTGTGTGAAATGAGAATGCAGACGGTTTGGTTTTCAAAGCGTTTGCGGGAGCTTTGGTGCATTGCCCTTGAGGATGCCAATGAGAAAGAATTTCTAAGAGGAGATTTAAAGCTATATTAAACGGGCTTAGAGATACGAGAACATTTACGTGGAGGTTGTCTGTTGGCTTCTCAATGCCTGGGTAGGAGGGTTTGTCCTTAGCAGTCGCGCAACTAGGATTGGGTTGGTTGATCCCTCTCTTGGTAGTCATTGCTCGTTGTGTGAGGATGTTGGAGGGGACTCTCTCCTTCACCTCATCCTTAAGTGCCAACACATCAAGTTGTGTGAAGCAAGAACACAAGCTGGTTTTCAAAACGTTTTGTAGGAGCTTTGGTGTGTTGCCCTTGTGGATGTCGGTGAGAAAGGATTTCTCACGTTACTCCTTGGTGGGGACTCGGGAGTGTAGCGAATGACATCTATTGTATTGGGTAGGTGATCATTTGCATCGAAAGGGAATTGCAAACTTCGTACATGTGGCGAACTTCTGGTTGTGGCACTCCTCTCATGTCGAGAAAGACCTCCGGGGTTGGTAGATGGGAGAGGCGCAGAAAGAACCGACCCAAAACAGATAAGGGTCTCAAGGATACTTGACCACCAATGAGTGATAAATAGGACATTTCATGTTTCGAGATGTTCCTTGAATCTCCCTAAACCGATTGCTTATAGAAGTACTCATCAAGAGCTTTGAGTGTCTTTTTGTAATGTCCCCAAATGAACATATTTGACCCAAGTTGGATTTTGGGCAAATCCAAACCCCATAAGCAATATAATAAATTACTTATCAAATCAAACACTGCAGATCTGAATTTTATATGAGAAGTGCGACTAGGGTGGAGTGAAATACCACCACAAATCAGCCCCTAAATCTATATCATTCCACGCAAATCTGATACCACTAATTTATAAAGCCCAAATATGTATAAAAATGCAGATTTCTGATATAAACAATGCTGCAATAAATTATTTAAAAACCATGTCTGCAACATAACTTCAAAAATTCATATCTTTTGCTAGAGAAGTCCAAATGAGCTGAAACTTTGGATCTTGGGCCACAAAAATATGAAGAATAATATTCTAAAATTAGTTTTCGCACAGCAAACACGAAACCCTAATTTTGCCCTAAAAAGTAGGTCGCCCAGCACATTTAGGGCATCAAATCAGCTCCAAAAATTATGAAATTAATTTATTTTGATTCCCAAAATTCAGTACAATAAGCAGCAATAAATTTCAGACCTGGAATGTCTCAAATACACTGCAAATCAGCCAAAAGATGGATCGCTCCAACTGGTACAATAAACATACAACTGCTGCAATTTTATTCTTCAACAACACTGCTGAAAATAGTAGAAATCTGTGAAAGCCCAATAGAATTTCCTGAATGGAAATTCCTCTCAAACTCTTGGGGTTTTCGTCCACAAGAGGGAAATACTAAAGGTTTTCGTCCTTAGATATTTCTATGCAAAAGCTACAAGCTTAAGACACAAATAAGAAATTATCAAGTGAATATCGAATGCCTCTCAAGCAAGTCTACTTCTCCTTTTAAAGGAAGAAGAGACCCAAAGGAACCTCCAAAATATCCAATCAGCTTGCATGATTCTTTCAATGCATTTTCCACCCTCCATTTCTCTTAGGGAGAATACAAAAGGCATTTAATAATTATTTTCTTCTCCCAAGTCTGGTCGCTTTTTCCCTAGAGGGAATACAAAATAGAAATGTTTTATCCTTTCTAAGTTCCCATTATTCCCCCAAGGCAAGTCACCATTTTCCCTAGAAAATACAAATTAAATAAGTGTTTTTCTTTTTATGCACTTTTCTAGGTTCTATTTTAATGTTAAGTTTATTAATTTATTATATGTGCTATTATATTTTAATTTTTTGCACAATATAATAAAATTAATAAAACTTAAGTCACCCTTATATTTTTCCTTTGGCCGTCAGGTTGACAAAATAGGCCAAAGGTCTTCGATTGGGAAGGGGATATTAAACTTTTGAACGAGGCAAGACGGAGTCCGTATGAGGAAGATATTGCCCATGAAGCTCAACTGCAACAAGCAAAAATTAAGCGCATGCTTTGATATTGATGTGGCAGGTTGAGAACGCGCCAAGTGGCAGAGTGTGAATGCGACAAGTGGAAGAGTTTTCTCGAGCAAAAGAATGGTTTTAGCCTCGGTCTTCAATGGTCAAGGTGGGTCCCACATAGAGTGTCTGCTAGGGGCCCAACAACCGGTGGGGTCCACTTTTTGTATGGAGGGGGACCCTGCCGCCATTCTTCACTATACATAGCATGTGAATTTGCTTATCAAGCTTACTAATGTTCACAATATGGTGCATGTGGGACTAAGTCCCAAGTGTTTTGCGAATAATCCAACCAACTCCGCGAGGTGGAAAGTGAGTTGTAGACCGAGTGGGCTCGAGCTCATTACATTGCCAAGTTACGGTGCTTGCCGAGTCAAGCGACGAGTTGGTCGAGCCACCTCACGAGGTTGAGATCACATCATCACAGGGTGAGCCACATCACCTAAGCGAGCTCAAAGGGTAAGATCACCGAGCAAGCTCGAAGGGCGAGATCGCTTGGACGAGCTAGCCATCACAACCAACCCGCGAGCCCATCGCAACCACCTCGCAAAATAATTGTCGAGCCGATGCCAAACTAAGCGGTGAGCTAGGCGAGATGTTGGCGGAGCCAACAAAGAGAACATTGCCGTGGCCATAACCACAACTACAACTCCACCGCCTTGGCTATTTCAAGACTTGAAGACTTGAAGCCACCAAAATGCGACAAATGTGGGATATATCCCAAGTATAATGCAAAACAAATGGGTTAAGCCCGTTAACCTTCTTTTTCACATGAGCCGTTCGGCTTGAACCGACCAGATTCACACGGGTAAATTGAGGAGTCTCACCAATATGCTACAAGCCTATTATAGTATATGCGGCCAAGGAGTTAGAAGATAAGGCGAATATATCGGGATAAACCTAGCCAAAAGTAAACAAAGGAATGGGGATTCGAAGCCCTAACGTGGCATTTACTTAAATAAGCCTTTACCAACAGCCCATGGGGCTTGAAGATGTTATAAAAAGAGCTTGATGGGTGTTGTTAAACAGTGTTGGCAGACTGTGTTAAGTCCTAAGTCATTTTTGGAGATTTTAGTCCTTTCAAAGGAGAATTTTTTGCTCGTTTAAACTTTGTGTGCAGGGATGACATAACAGAGACAAAACATAATGTTATTTGCCCATTTTGGAGAGAAATCATGCCGTTAGAGAGATGATTATGCCTTTTAGAGAGAGCAAATGTAGGTGAAGTAGACCATTTGGTGTGGGAAGACAACACGGTCAAGCTGAGAATTGGTTGTCTAAACTTCCTAGAGTTGGTTTGAGGTGCTTGCAGATCCTATTTTCCCAATTTTGGAGAGTTGATGTAAGATTATGCTGTTTATTTGCATCATTAATAGGATCAGTTCATTGTTTTGTGAACCTGAAGACATAGTCGCTCATGGACGAACTCCATTATCAATTTTGGAGTTTTCTTGTCTCGATTTTCCTTCATTGCTGCTGTTTTTAATCAGTTATGATCTGATTTTAAGCTTATAAGCCAATTTTAACGTAATTGCATGTTTTACGAGAAATTGGAAAATGAACAAATTAATTGCGGAATTGAGTGTATGGTTTAAATTTGGTATTTACACTTCAGTTTCAGAGTTTTTAAGTGCCAATTTGAATGTAGTATGTTAAATTGAGATTATTTAATTATCCTTAAAAATAGTTAATTGAGTCGGGTTCCATTTACACCGCTTTCGAATCAATGAATCAACCCCAATTGAGTAAAGCAAACCCTCTTGTCGGGTACGCAGAGGTGATGACAACTATGGGTGTTACTAGGTGTATGTTTTGGGCGCAGGGGTGGATGCTCCCGCCTTTGTTCGTACATTAGGGCATTCGTTGAATAGCGGGATCGCGAGGAGCCTAAACATGATCATGGCCGTAGTGCACGTTTGGGGTAACCCCTGAATGGTCGAAGATCAAACTTGGAGGTGGATATAAGCTGGCACATATGTTGTCCTTGAGCGTCACCTGCTCAAAATAAAAAAATTCATATATATATATAATTTAATACCATCATTATAAAAATTATACGTTTTCATGGTTATAGATATACGATCATGCTTCTTGTAGGTGGAGGTTATACATGACAATGGCAATCCAACAACAACATTGTAACTCACAACAATTGATGGGAGATTCAATGCGATTCGATGCCCATTGTATAGATTTTGTGGTATCAAAACACCTTTGTCGAGAGATTTATTGATGGCCTTTTCACTTCCCTTTGGAGCACGTAAATCCCTTGCTAAGAGTGAAGTGCATGGGATTCCACGGGGCTTGTATTCCAGAGGTTGATGTCCTAATGAACAACATTGCCTTGATGCGAATGCTATTGCCCTAACAAACCGCTTAGTGCATGCCTGATTTTGAAGGGATACAACATGATTTCTAGAGGGAAATGCAGGAGGATGCATTAGATGTCTCCAACAGACATCTCCGAGGCATGGGAGACGTCTTCGTACTTGTCTCTCGTATTGGAGATGTGTACTGTCAGGAGGTAAATTTTAAGAGCCCCCTAAAAAATAACCATATATATTACTTGGCGAATTTCTATAAATGACTTTGAAATCTTGGCGAATGCCATGAATTGAAAGGAAATGTTGTCATCTGGTAGCATTAGGCTACTGACTGGTAGTGAATTTCTCTTTTTGCACACGCATTAAAGGCATTTTGAATTTAGAAATTTGACTATTATTCTAAATGCTAGGTGAATCAACCCAAAAAATTGACTTGTACCTAGAAAATTTAGGCTAAATAACAAGCGACCTAATCCCTCAAAATTAGCCAAACCCAAATTTACAAAACCCAATTATTCGTGAATTAACGAAGATTAGCCACTGAAATTTACATTGGTACCTATACCAAAAATGCATCCTGTGGGGGATGTGTACCCCTACAATAGTGCTTTGTTAGTATTATTTTTTTAAGAAATTATTTTAAGCGAAATTGTAGGGTATAATATTTAGAAATCATTAGAGAATTAATAACTCACCCATGATTGTAGAAGTTAATGGAGGAAAGATAAGGAGGGAGGAAGAGCCTTCTACCATGGTGGTGGAGAGCCCTTTTCTCTTCCCCTTTCTATGCTCTCCCAAGCCTTCTCTTCTTGGCTAAGTGCCATCCTTGCAAGTAAATTGACTAAGAATTAGGTAAGACCCATTTTGTACTCATCTCTTTAGGTTTTAGGTTTCCGTAGATGCAAGGGTTGGAATTGTTTCAATCTTAGCCCAAATCAAACCCTACATTTGTACTCTACGATTTTAGATCCTAGAGATAACATTGGCTTAATCTCAAGGGAAAAATCGAACCTCTTTAAACCATCCTTTTAATAATGCGAGGATTTATACCTCTTAGCCCACATTTATAAAAATAATTTAAGCTAAAAATGTGAAACAACTTAAAGTGTTAACTAGTCAATAATATGGAGGAGGGTATGTGCCTAGGTGCGGAAATACATTAACAAGCGATGGGTGTGTGTGTGTATAATTGGCTCATATATCTTAAATATATCTAACCACAAAACACTGAGGTGTATCAAGCTCAAGGTGCCTACCTTGGATTTGTCACATAGATTTTCTCTTTAAAGGGTTCCCCACTGATTAACAACTCCACACACACACATAACTAGCTCAAATATCTTAAAT
The DNA here is from genome assembly GCA_018340775.1 of Taxus wallichiana var. yunnanensis. Classification (NCBI taxonomy): domain Eukaryota; kingdom Viridiplantae; phylum Streptophyta; class Pinopsida; order Cupressales; family Taxaceae; genus Taxus; species Taxus wallichiana. Next base: position 828,909,751 of record CM031234.1, read on the forward strand.
ATATCTATCTAAAACATTCCAAGACGTATTAATTTGAAGTGCCTATCTTGGATCTGTCAAACTTTACCTTCTCTCAAACTTCCGTTGACTTGTGTTAAATGGCCTCAATCTAGCTGCCCCACTACTCTGGGATGGGAAAGCTCTTTTTAAGGAAAAAGGGCTCTTAACTCCACTGTATGCCCATGATATCGTGATTTTTTTTTTTTGCCTTTTGAAGCAAGAAGAAAAACTGCTCTATGATGTTCAAATGGACATCAAAATTATGTTCGGCCATATTATGAACACGCGGTCATTACACTCATTCACAACCCTTGGCTGCCATTGTTGGTTTGCCTCTTGGTATAATTAATTGGAGCTTCCAGCCATGGAAATTGGTCATCAAATAGATGGCTTAATACATACATGATTAAAAATCCCATAAAAATCAAAACTATCAAAATAATTAACTTCTTCCTTATCTCTAAATTTCGAATGCTAACATTGCTTAGGCAGGGGTCCCATGGAGGGGGCTGCTGCTCCTATTTTTATTCAGCGGGTGGTCCCATGACAAAATAAATTTAGGAAACAGGAAATTTTAGAATCTTTTCCTAAAAACAAGGAGCACCATTTTTTTAGGAGGAGAGTTTAAGGGGATGGTAAAAAGGGGGCTAAAAGTTTCCCCCACCCACTTCTATTTTGTAGGAACATATTATGCCAAATGTCAATTTATAAATGAGCAGATTTGATTTAGAATTTTATTGCAAATAAAAATAACATTTTAAATCTTCCTAAAAAATTGCAGCATACTCTCAAATTTTTTTATACCATGAGACCACTTTTACTATAAATACTCCTAAAATTACTCTCCACACCAACTAAGAAAATTTAGGAGCCCCCCTCCCATGGAACCACTTCCTTAGAGGCACTTGTGTGTCCCCTTGCCTTGTGATAATTACTAATATATACATGGTTAAAAATCCCATAAAAATCAAAACTATCAAAAATTAACTTCTTCCTTCTCTCTAATGCTAACATTGCTTAGAGGCACTTGTTGGTCCCCTTGCCTCGTGATAATTACTAATATGTACATGAGAGAGGTTATAGAGAAATGGCTACTCATTGAAATTGGTCATCAAAGCGATAAACATAATATATACATGGTTGAAAATTCTATAAAAACAAAATTATCAAATATATATTTAATTAAATATAAGAACAAGGCTCCTGCCAATATTATAGGCGTTACTTGGGTAAAATCCCCATGGCCTGGATTCATTTATGCAGGGTTTGTTCAACCCTTAGGGACATCCTTGATATGTTGACTCTCTCATACTCCTATTATAATGTCAGCAACCCATATAAAAGAAAGGAGCATGCAACTAATGTCACATCCTAGACCTGTTATGTAAACACAAATAGGGAAAATGTAGGTGTACGTTAGTATTTGTGGGGGAGGACTAGTAAAATTATAGGGCCTTACAACTTGGCTTTTGGACAGCATAGGGAGAGTTTTTAGACAACAGGCAGGTTGATTTCAGTAAGTGCCAAACACAGCAATGGAAGCTTTTCCTAGATGTTTTATTTGAGTTCTGAGTGGCATCCTTTCGTAATGTTATTGGCTTTAATCCATTTTCCTGGTGTGCTAATGGGGCCAGGGAGGTAGATATCTTCTGTACAGTAGAACACATCAATACCTTACAGAAGAAGTATCATCTGAAAAATAGATCCGTCACCTTAGGTCATGTCACATACCTCCGCCGTAATTTGAACATCAAACATGACATGTTTTGTCCTTTTGCAGTTTCATTGAATATTTTTTTATTTCCTTGCTTTGGTTTCAGTATAAAGTTTTTTCTTTTTGGCACCAACTTTTCTCACTCGTGTGTTTCCTTGGCAGAATAAGCTAGGCAGAGGACACCGTGACAAAGTCCAGCAATTCATGGCAATAACTGGATCAAGGTATTTTAACAAATCCTCTAATTTTTAATTTATGCATCTAAATGTTACAGGTTTGAGATGTCCTTTATGCACTAAATGTTACAGGTTTAAGATCCTTTCATTTATCAACTAAACAACACCCTTTATACAGGGTTATATACATTGTTGCTTGATGGTTTTCCAGCTTTTTGTAAGCAGTCTGTATAAAACTTTTGTTGATCATATTTTGTATGACTTTCACTGTAATTTTACTGTCTTTAACCTTTTGTAGGACTAAATCACAGGTTTACGACCTGTTTTGACTTGTCTTTAGATGCAGCTATGATGGCTGGTCTGAGTCATTGCTTCTTGTTTTTTTAGCTTTATTTATTTATTCGTGTCCACCATTCATACCTGGTGTTTTTCTACTCCAGTGAATTTATATATTTTCTTTGTTTCCTTATGTGCAGTGAAAAAGTTGCTATTCAGGCATTAAAAGCAAGTGATTGGAGCCTTGAAGGGGCTATTGACCTGTTCTATAGCCAGCCATTAAGATCCATGCCAGATTCACGGCACCTTGAAGAGCTTTATCAGCGTTATAAGGGTAAATTCTTGTTACACATGGATATAATTAGTAATTACTAGTTTCTTTTGAAGGTATTACCCTCCTTAGAGAAATAATTCAAGTCTAGAAGAACTTGAATAATATGTAAAAATCATGAAACAAGGAAAGGGATCATATTTCATACTCTACATTAGACCATTTCTATGTCTAGATATCAAACTCACTAAGTGGATGCTGTCAATGCGTCCATGTAATGAATGTGAAAAACTTTCTCTAGCTCAGATAATTCATAAGTTTGTAGAAAGTGCAAATATTGTTCATATACATGTGCGAATTTCCAAACTACATAAATATTAAAATTGGAATTTGTATTTATGATTCATGCCAAATATTTTTGCCCTGATGAGCTTACATGGCAATTTTTATTTATTTGATAGTTCATTTATACATAATGTTTATAGTCACAAGGAATCTTGTTAGGCATAATTCTAGTAAATGTTTTATGAGCACAAGTTCAGACCTTTGTGAACCCTATTGTGTAGATTAGATATTGGTAGTTTATCATTTAAGTCCATTCATATCATGTTATAAGTATAACTTATATGGTTTGAGACTTCTTTTACTTTGTTGTGAAATTTGTTTGGTAAAATATATTCACTTATGAACTTTTGTGCAGATCAATTTACAGATATGATTATGGCGGATGGTATCACTTTGCTTTGCAATGATCTGCAGGTAAAATTGTTGCTTTCTGCTGTGCTTGTTTTACCGTTTAGTTTATGCTCAATGACGATAACATCTGTTGATTAGTTTAATAGACATTTTTGTTATTATTGAGATGCAATTTCACATGAAACCAGTTGTGTGGTTAAGTTGTAACTAGATGGTATATGTGCTGTTGGTAAAGTAAGGGATCCTCTATGTACATATATAATTGTTTTCTTGTAGATACTGCATTATCATATAATAAAAGATAATTTCCATTTGAAATATTAGAAAATGACCTATAATGGAAATGAAACCGTACAAATATTTTACTGAAATTAATTTATTCACATGCTTTGAAATTAACTGTTTATATAAAGCACTGAGCAGCATATACACACCTTCGTATAGAATACTATATAACTCTGTTTTTTGTGCTTGTAACATTACAGAAGGAATTATAAACATCTTAGCATATGCTTCTATATACACCTATAAACTGTATAGCAACTGAATAAATTTCCTTTCTTGATGTTTCACTTGAGTTGTACTATTTGTCTAATGATTTTTGTAAAGTTAAGTTTCTAAGTGCAGTTTTGATGTTTTGATGTATGTTGGGGTCCTAGTGTAGCTATAAATGTAATGGATGCAACAAGTACACAGATGTAGTAATGCATCAATGGTCTTGACAATATATGGAATATTTGAAATTTATCAAAGAAAGAAAGCACACATTTTACAGAAATGGAAATTCAGTTTTTAGCAATAAGCATATTGCCGAGCAGACAGAATCTATCAGGGGGATCTTTCCTATCTTCAGTAAAATTTGATATTGAGCCTGTCAACTACTTTTGAACATTACACAATTCCTTCTATGGCAAGGAATGGACACGTCTAGGGTATATTACTAGGGTAAGTCAATTGAATATTCTCTGTGAAAAACTGCAAAGCCAAAAATTCCCACTAGGTCTTGCAAAAGCCTAGTAGAATAAGGAGTGAACAACTCAATGGAGACCAAAAACTGTGTTGCTGAAACTCAAGCTCAGCTCTGAAAGTAACCTGCATGCTTCAAGGGGTGAGGCAGGGTTAAGTTTTCTGCTTAAAAAAATGCTCTATCCTAGCCTGGCTGCATAGGGAGGGATTTCCCATTGTTTAGCAGATATTGAAAAATTGTTGGAAGTAACTTTAACAAAAATGAGCCATGATAGCCAATGACCCTTGCTAGGAAACTTGGATATCACCCTGAGCATGCCCCTACTTGTGTGGCCATAAGGAAAAAATATGTCCATAACAAGCTACTACATTGTGGATTCTTGAGACAGCTACTTTTGATTGTGAAGTCATGGAGTTTTCCTGTAATGAAAATGAAGCAAAGTGGATTATGATATATCCCAGCCTATGGGGCTCCACACAGTTTTATTGCTTGACCTTAACAAGTACATAAATAATAATAAGGGCTGCAGGAATGATTAATTATTAATTAATTTATTTTCTTATCTGTTTTGAACACGAACAATTTCTGATGTATTCTAGAAAATACTGTTCAAGGAGAACAAAGAGATTTATTTGAGTTGATGGTTGGTAAGGTATTTGGTTGCAAGTACTAGAAGTAAATAGACTAGACCTTAGACTTAAGAGAAGTCTTTATTACAGTATGTTATTCATTAAAGTATTGCTATGCTTAAATGAATCTTGAAGATTTATATTAGTTAGAGATGAGTATTTCTTGGTTATGGTTCACAAAATGATGATTATACAAAAATTACTTGTTTATCCATTAAGTGTTGGTATTTAAGCTCTCTGTTACATGGATTACTGACCATTTATTTTGAGATGATTTAATTTACTGATAATTTTTCTAAGGGTTATCAACTAACTCTGTGTCTATATGCACGCCCATGTATTGCAAATATCATGCTATGTATGCACTACGCACTTTGCCTAGATTTGTTGGGTGTCGAATACTTCTTGACCAAGCTTACTTCCATCATCTTTATGTTATATTATTCTATGCTGTGTATGCAAGTATTCTTTTGAATGTTTTTCATCAATTTCTTATCAATTCTACTCCAAAAATATAAATTTGAACTTTCTCATTTGATATTTGGCAGGTAGATCCAGGCGATATTGTGATGGTATGCTCAGATTGCCGATGCTATGTTACATTCTATCTCATGTTGTTATTTCTATGTCATTTACACAAAGACATTATGCCTTAAGCACCTGTTATTTTGGGCACTTAGCTATAATTCTACCTGAAATAATTGTAATGCAAAATGGAAAGTACTCAAGAGTCAAAATTATCAACTTGTTTGGCATAGCATGTCTCATGCAAACTTAGGAGTGTGATACAAGATAAATCTACAACTCTAATTTTAACCCCTTAAATATAGGAATATGCCATGTATTCAGCAATTTGAACTCAACTAACACACCTTATTCACATTGAAAAAATGATACTTACATGGTGATAGAGGAGGATCTAGGAGTTTGATCATCTTGTGGTAGAATGGCGGTACCCTGCGCCACATGTTGTCTTCACAACTAGCATCAGCATTATTCCGAGCATATGTCGTCAAACCACAAAGTACTGAAATGTTTTATCTAATTTTTTTAATCCTGATAAAAAAATTGCCACACAGTTTTTCCCAAAAGCTCACTTCTTAGTGTCATCCATGTTCAACACAATTGTTCAACGCTATCTGCAAAAATTGACAAAACAGAGGATATGAACTGGCAGAATGCATGCGGTTGCCTTTCTTGTAATTACGAAGCTGTCTCTTCATCTTTCTCACTTTTATATTCATGTGTAAGAGCTATTCTTTGAATAGGAGGATGAATAGTGGACGTAGGTTGAGGCATCTAATCTCTTGGATCATTGGGCAGAACATGCATAAAACAATCTTGCATTACAGTTCTACGATGGTGTTCTATTCTTCTTGTATTCTATTTGATGGAACACTTTGATTATTGTTGTTGTTGCACTCTTTTCATTCATAAACCGTTTCCGCACGTAACACATAGAATCCATTTAGTGCATTGTCTTCAGGTGAACCTTGGGCTGCAAATCAGTGGTATCAAAGCACAATCCCTACCATCTAGTAGTGGTGTGAAGGCAAACTTCATCTGGACATCTGCACAACAAAAAGCTTTCAAGGAATTGAAATTCAAACTCTGCTCTACGCCAGTGCTCGCATTACTTGATGTTCAGCAACTATTTGAGATGTATACTAATGCATCTGAATATGCATTTGAGAAGTCCTCGCTAATTTTAGTCGCCCAATTGCTTACCACTATGAGAGATTCACTGCTATGGCAATACAATAGCCCACATGCGACTGAGAGCTTTATGCCATCGTCTAGGCATGTAAGCATTGGAGGCACTACATATTGGGAAAGGAGACCATCATCCATACATATCATAAACCATTGCAGTTCTTGCAAACATATAAGAATTTTCAGCAAGAGCGCTACCATAAATGGTTGATATTTCTGATCTGTCTGATCATTGTACATAACTTGTATAATACAATGTTGCAATATAGTTCTAGCACGGTATTCTGTTGTTTCTGTATTCCCTTTTATTCATCACTTTGATAATTGTTGTTGTTGCACTCTTATCACTCATATACCATTTCTGCTCACAAGACATTGAAACTATTTGGTACATTGTCTCCAGGGTCACCCTTAGGCCCTGGATAAGTGATATCAAAGCACAATCCCTACCACCTAGCGGTGGTATCAGAGCAAGTTTTTCATTTGAATCCTTCTCTGCATTTTATATGTCCACTCAGCAATGCCAAAACATTTCAGAAGATGATAAAGAATGCTTTGCAACAGTAGAAGGATGATTTGGAGCAACACGAAGGAAAAAGCCATGATACTGATCATTTCACTCAACTCTTGTGGCGTGTTCAAACACCCGCTGACCTGTCGTCTGCATCAACTCAGAAGTCATTCAAAGGCCATACATCGTTCAAGTTATAAATAAATCTGGATATTCCTATATTTTGAGGCACTTTCTATCGTAATTGGATGTATTCTTGAGTCCCATGGACGTACTTTTGGTCACTCATGGACTTAATATGATATAATTTCCTATCTCTTCATCTTCCTCACTTGTATATTAATGTATCATAGCGTTTCACTGAATAGGAGGTTGAATAGTAGAGTTTGGTTGGTACATTTGATCTCTTGGATCATTGTGTATATCTTGCATAATACAATCTTGCACTTCAGTTCTAGCATAGCATTCTATTGTTCTTGCATACTCTTTAATTCAGTACCCTGTTTTTTTTGTTGTTGCAGGCTATCATTCATAAACCATTTCTGCACAACACACATCGACTCTGTTTAGGACCCTGGATCATAGGGTTTACATTGTGCAAATTGTAAAGCGCGCCCATTTTAAGGCATATTAAAACAAAATTAAAAATTATGTCCTAACACCACACATCCCTTCTCCTCTCTGTGTATCCAGACAAAAATACACTTTCCTTTTTCAATGAAGGAGACTGACTATCTATCAAATCGGTTGGCAGCCCCACACTGGTAATAGCAATTCATTTGTATAAAAATGAATGTATTCCATTTGGTCAGCTAAAAATCAGTGAAACATATTATTATAAGCAGCTTGCATGGCTTCAGAGAAATCTTCCATAATTTGTAGCTAGCTGCTTGTTTGGCATCAAATTGTACTGGACTTGGAATTGCTTTCTTGTTGGTGGTACATAAGCATGTTGATTGTGTTGGCAAGCCCAAGAGGGGTTTGACAATAGTCTATCACTGCTTTCAAGGAATAGTAAACAAAGACATTCTAATGGAAAAAGAAAATAGAAAGGCGGACATTTAATGACATGAAGGTACTATTGCAATAATTCTTCAAAGTCTCTTCTTGAGAGCCATTGTGGCCATAGAACGCTACAAGAGTGGAACCCAAAAACTAATTAATGAGGCATAATTGTGGTATATCACAAGGTCTGAGAAGGTCCCCATAATGAAGAAGCATCAACCCTTTTCAATAATGGCTTGCACCATGTGACAATAGGGTAATACATTGATAATAATGGAATTCCAATATTAAAATATCTAAGGTGGTCCTATGACAAAATGCTGATCCTTGACAGCAATGGATTTCATTTTCTATTTTAGTTTGAAGATTAAATGCATGTAACATGAGGCAAATTTTCGTTGAACTATATGGTCTTTCACCAAAATGTTCCCATCATGATTACTGAAAGAGAACACCAGTGTCTTTATCCAGGCAGTTTTTGGTTATAATACAAAGTGTCATGTAAATGTTTCCATTCAAACTGTTTGAATACCTGGCAATTTCTTCTTTAAACTCAAATAGTTTATTTCCAGGCATTCAAATAACATGCATATCTTAGGTATCCATATCTCAATAATCATTAAAATTCCCTCTGACGTGATTTCAGCATTATTTTTGGACAGCTTTATATTGATAGGTTACTAATATTATTTAAATGTATCTGTTTTCAATTTTTGCAGTTGGTCATATCTTGGCACATGAAAGCAGCAACAATGTGTGAATTTTCAAAGCAGGAGTTTTTGTAGGTCTGCAAACTTTGGGGTCAGTATCATGTCATCATGATCCACTAGCTGAAGTTCTTACTAATAATCATGATCTACATTGTTGCATTTATTTCTGGATTTTTTAAATATCAAGCAATTACAAGTAAATCTGTCATTGTGCAGGATAGATTCAATTGATAAGTTGAGAGAAAGAATTCCATATTTACGCACTGAGCTGAAGGATGAGCGTGCGTGTCCTAACATTTTACTATTTTCTTGTATCCTTAAATTGATGAACGATCTCTATTCTTGACATTTACAATAAATTTCACTAATTATTATTGTAAGTTAAGTGCAAGGTACAATATACTTCTTTGGGGTCCCGTGTTTGATCACTTTAGTACTTACATGATCACAATGTAAGTTTACTGTAGGTGTTGAGCATTGAGAATGATATCTGATTGTTAGGACCTTTTGTAAATTGCTTGTTTCGTTTTGCAGAGAAGTTCCGTGAGATCTACAACTTTGCATTTAACTGGGCAAAAGAAAAGGTATTTAAAATGAATGCTTCGTGTTGGTTCAGTTTTATGGTTTCCATGGGATGGAGAAAAATATTGATACTTGTTCAATGCACTTTGTTTCCATGCTTGGTCATTTATATTTGAGAATAATTGTATGTACAATTTCTTCCCTTGGCTGAGATTTATATGTGCCGTGGTTTCAACATGACAAAAGTGTCATTAATGAGTTAACAATTTTGTAAAATTATTTGATCTAGTTCACTTCTAAATCCAAATCCGACTCCCGTCTGTTCTGATTTCAGATTGCGTTACAAGCAGGGGAAATTTTGATGTGTTAGTTCCTATCTAGTCTGGGAACATGGGCATTCAATAAAATGAATTTTGATCATTGCTTCATACATTTGCACATGCCTCTATTTTCGGAGCGTTTTAAGTAATAAATTTCATTCTCTTAAATTTGCTGTTGACTGGGTTGCTTGAATTTAAATTGTCCCTATTCAGTTGGGATCTATATTTAGCCTCAGCATATTCAATGTCCAGATTTTTGCTTCTGTTCCCATCCAGTCTGGGAATGTGGGCATTTCATGGAAAGAAATCTGATCATCCAGTTTTTACAATGCCCGTATTAGTAACCTTCATTTGGTTTTTACTTCAAATTGTCAATGGTATTCTCCCTACAAATTTCTACTGAGATGGTGCTCGAATTTAAAGCTGAACCTGTTTGATTGGAATGTATATTGCACATCAGCATTATTTGATGCCCGATGCATAGCAGCTATGTTGCCAGGAAACGGAAAGCGGAAACACGGAAACGGCAATTTTCAAAAAAACCTTGGATACTGGAAACGTCGACGGAAACGTTTGTACAATATATTATTAAAAAATAAATAAATAAATAAATATATATATATGCTAAGTAGCCGAAACGTTTTGGATACGGGAGCGGGAGTGGGGTATCTGATACGCGGAAACAACAAATTTTTTTGACCCCAGATACGGCGTAGGATATGGCAGTACAAAAACTATATAAAAATTAAAAAATATATAAATCTCAGCCTTCTAAATAGGAATTTAATTATAAACCACATATTATGTATATGAAAAACAAGATAAAAGACAAGTTATACTATTAACTATAAATTTATAATAATGTACAGTATATACAAAACGAATAAAATTAAATTTATAGTGTATGTTATAGATTGTATAAAATTAAATAATGTATTTTATATAAATGTATACAATGTACAATATACTGTATAAGTTGTATATACCATAGTTGGAATACTCGCATAGTTGTATTTTTAATTACTAATCTGTCTACAGGCGATCAAAGCTCATGATTCTTTCAGAAGCTTGCAAGAAGTTGCTTGGTCCAAAAAGGTGCAAAAATGGATTTTATGAAAATAAGAAAAATATTGCCATCAATGTGCAGAGCTTGAGAAAATATACACTTTTGGAGAAAACGGCACCTAAAACGGAGCCACAGAATTAAAGTTATGGCTCATGCAAGTTTTCGCTGTTACATCTTCCCGGACCCTTTCCAAAAATAGTACTAGGACTAGCTAGTTAATCATAGTTACTCACATTTAGATTGAGCCCAACAGTTTTCCCATGCCAGTTTGGTGTGCCAATTGGCATAGTGGTTGAACCCTGAGATAGACCAGTCAAACCATGAGAGATTTTTTTTTTTTTGTAATATTATATTTTAAATTTTTCCCCTAGTTTTTCCGAGTTCTTTCTATTTTAAACTCGAGTAATTGTACGACTCTTACATTTCATGTTCAAGATACATTGCCAACTCCAGCAGCACTTCCTATTCTTCAGACCTACCTTTAGATGTTCAAGATACATTGGTTGTATTAGTATACTTGTTGATAGTAAGCTGTCTGAACTGCAAACATGCATGGGGAAAGACTGTTAAAAGATGAAGCTATACCATGATTTCTGAGGTGCACGGATATGGTTATGATTACAGGTACTGGTTTGCCATATTCAGAATCTGGGCATGCTGGGTATGGATGTATGTGTCCGTTTGTAATTTTTTTAATTGAAATGGAACTTATAGCGAAGCTATGCCCACATTAGGGTCACTTAATGGTCAAACTGTCGAGAAACTGAAAAGGTACTTAAATCCTGTTCAAGGGTCCTACTCTAATGACAGTCCAAAAGTAGATGTACAACACCTCGTATGGAAAGTTACATCACAACGTAGATAACAATCTACTCATCTTTGGAGATATAAACAACCATGTGCTCTTCTGGAGGACCTTGAACTGGTACAACATCATCCTCTTTTTCAATTTTCACACCCGTGGTAACAAAATTATTAGTGGTACCAGTATGATAGAGAATAGTACCGGATACCAGTAGATCACATCAAAGGAGATATAACTTGCCTTGATTTGACAGTGATGGATCATCTTAGAATCTGGTTTATGCACTGTAACATCAATCACAGAGTATTAAACATTATTCACTCCTAACAACCAGTGTTTTAAAAACCAGCCGAATCGGAACTGGAACCAGCCGGTTTGACCGGTTCAACATTTTTAGGCATGAACCGGTTAAAAAACCGGACCGTTCGACCGGTTTGGTACTGAACCGGTCGAACGGTCTGGTTCTGACCTGAACCGGCCGAGTCGTGTAAAGATGCATGCATACGGCGCTGAGTATAAAAAAATCAATTTTTTATTCAAAATTTCTGCTTTTAACACCTTTCTTACTTGGAGTTTGTGCCATTTTGCTATAAACACCTTTCTTACATGTTATATTAATATAGTATATACATGAGCAAACTTTGCATTTTTGTGTGTAATTGTTGGAATCATGGTTTCTAATCTTTCAAATATATTGTTTTCATTAAAAATGTAAATTTTTATGTGTTTTTAGTAAACCGGTTCATAGAGTTTGAACCGGTCCGGTTCTGGGTCCGGTCTGGTCCAACCCTCGACCGGTTCCGATTTTTAAAACACTGCTAACAACAAGCTTTGTTCTCTGTAATCAACTGATACAATAACTTGGAATTATTACCAGGAGAAAGTTAATTGTCATTAACACCATGAGATGGAGCTTTATTATGACAACCACTACCTGGGCCTGCATCAAGACTTGGAAGAGGATTAATTTGCATACAAGGAGACATATTGATAAAGATATTAGTACTTTATTGTGGTTGGCTTCCTGAATGGTTTCCTTTGCAACCATTACTGGATCCTTTTCATAACCCTTCTCAAATAAGGATTCTGGACCTTACAAGCATGAGTGTGTAGCTGTTCAATAGCCCTTGATTGAAGTGTATCACAGTCAGCCATCATAACACTTATTTTGTGACGTAGCAATCAATATGCAACCTTTGCAAGGCTTGTAGAATTCCACACATCACTCACTTCCCCAAAGACAACAACAATGTCTTGATTTAGCCTTTGCTCAATTGGCAATGCACATCCTGTGAAATATCAATAGATAGTTTGAGCGTCAGTGTGTGAAAAAGGGCTTCTTCCATGGTTGGTTGATATTGATTCATTAAGCTTTTCAGCAATCTCCCGTGCCATATTATTGGTCATAAGTTGATCCTTAGAGCTTTCAGAGCTGGCTCTGAGTCTGATCTTTCAAGAATTGAATTACCCGAAACAGTTGGAGCAGACTTAGCTCTCCGTTTTGCATCCTCTTCCTCCTTTATGTCCCAATCGCTGTGTTCATACCCATCTTTGTCTAAAACCAGTCTTTGGTCATGCCCAAACCCATGGGCACAGGTTTCTAGAACACTATATAACACCATGCAATCCTTCTGATATCACAGGTGACAATGTCTATGAGTTGAATACTTGAGAGGGTAGTTGGATTTTGACACAAATGTATTCAAATCTTTGGTCCACTCAATCTTAATTGATAAGATGCTTCCAATTTCTGTGTATTTGGTCATTTAGTGTGTTTTGTTCTTCACATCAGTAGAATGAGTCCATTGATTATTGTCAGTATAATGATGGGTATGGTCATTGTATTTCCATCTTTCAGTGCCTTTTATGCCTAGAAATTGACATTCGCTCCTCGTAGCATTATCATATTGTCTACATAGTAACTGCCATTGTCGTCATCAACAGTTTGGCTTATTATGAAGGAATGTTGACTGTTTTTTCTGCTTGCAGTTGGTTCTTTCTGAATGATGTGCTATTGAGATGGTGTGCAAAACATTCTTAAAATTGAAAATTCTGTCAATCTTAACACAATTGTACCTTGACAATTAGATACTTGAATTTTATGATCCATTTTCTCTGACATTCGTAGACTGTCCGTAATAATCTGATACTGGTGAATAAAAGTTGTTACTTGGGTTAGGCTGTTGACTTCTATTTCTACATCCTGTTTTGTCAATGAGCTTGCATATCACCATGCTTTGACAAGCCTGTTTTATCAACAGGCTTGCATATCATCGGCCTTGCTTTATCAGTGGGGTGGTGGTTAATTTTCATTGAAATGGATCTCAGTCAAGTTTTTTTTCCTTGGAAGTTATTTATGCTATTTTACCTGTGAGTGCAGGGTCAAAAGTCTTTGGCATTAGACACAGCGATAGGCATGTGGCAACTATTGTTTGCTGAAAAGCAATGGCCGTTGGTTGATCAGTGGTGCCAGTTCTTGCAGGTATGCAAGCAGATTGCTTCTAACAACTTTTCATCCAATGCATAGATATTTTGCACAACTTGTAGTACTTTGCAACTGAATGCTACTTGTGATTTTTTGTTGATGGTTTTAGCTGTATTGACTGTTCTGTATTGATAAATCTGGGTGCATTGTTAAATAAGCCAGCACTACAATTTGAAGTTGGCTTTATGACTTGCAGATCTGCATATAAAGAGGATTGCTCGCAAGTTCTTTTTAATGAATTCTCAATCTGATATATACTTGTGCCTTTGTACACTGGATTTTTAATTCGTTCTTATAGGTCACTTTTAGTATGGAATAATGTGCATGTGTTTGTATTGCTGTATGTATATTCACCTTGTTTTCAAATTTACTTAGGTGATATATAAGTTCTCAAGCTATGCATGCTAAATTTAATTAGTTGTGCATATAGTAATTGTAAATCAAGATAATCCTTTAATTATCTTGATGCTTTAGTTTGGATAGATTAGATATTCCACCTCGGGCATGCTTTACCTTTAGTTAGCCCTTTCTTTCTACATATCTCTTGCATGCTCTTGTATATGGTTTTTTCTCTTGCATTCATCTTTGTGATCTCCTATTTTGATGGAGGTCCTCTTCATTTATGAATGTTAGAAGAATAATTTAATCTGAATTTGCTTTTTCATTTCTGTGCTTATTCTTGTAGCATAATACTGCCTTTTTTGTCAGTTTCCATACGATATTAGAGTATTTGGGTTTAATGCTCTTGGTATACATCCCCAAGGACAAGCACCAAGCCTTGCATTTTTGTTTGTTATGTAGAAGGTGTCAAGAGACTAAGTCCGGCAGTCAATAAAAATTGAGATTAAATTTACTTTATATTATAATTCATTTTCCAAAAAAGGAATTTACAAAAATGCCAAAATAAATAAATGTTACTACATAACTCGGAAAACTATAGATTTTTTCTCAAACATATAGATTAAATGGATCAAAATTAAGAAGTTAAAATTGTGTTAAATCACAAATTTAATGTTAAATAAAAATAAATTAATAGAAACGAAATCTATGAATGCATTAATTTTTTTCTTTAGAAAATAAAAGATATTAATTATTATTTTTATAAATATTATATATGTAATATTTTTTTATATGATATAAACTTAAATCAATTTTTATAAATACAAGGCTTAAGCTATATGATAGACTTTCAAATTATATATATTATATAATTTTAAACTTTATATCATTTAAAATTTTAAACCTATATAATGTAAGCCTTTGTCAATGTAATTTTAATTGTTTTTATAAATGTATACCGGGTATAAGCTTATAACATATGAAGCCATATGGTAAGCTTAAGCAATAATAATTCCAAACTTTTGTAAGGGAGAGGAGCCACTAACTATGCATGGACCAGTAGTTGGGAAGGTACACGTAAAGCAAAGCACTATTAGTTGTTTGAATAGAAGTGGGTAGATGTCACTTTCACAACTAAAATTTAAAGAAATTGTAGCCATTACCGCAGTCACATCAAACAATCAGACGGTCAAATGATGACACACATGTGGACACCAAATAAATGCCTTAATCCTCAAGTAATTGTCCACCTTAATTTTCTATAATCATGTGTCACTTATGTGGATATACAGACCCCTTAACTTAGGGTGCACAATGACTGGCTCCTCTTCCTTATGCTGAGCAAAACAAAATAAAATTACGATTCACAATTACCCATCCATTCCACCTAAACAGGTTCAGCTTCACGATTCATGATTTTCTGTCCATTGCATCTTTAACAGGCTCAGCATTACCCTTGGAGTGAAATGGCATTTAACAAATCAAAGCACACCATATTATGTCATAGAGCATTTGATTTACACTTCCATTCACCCTTCAATTCGTCACTGGCAGGGCATAGAAAACCCCTTTAATTCTAAATTCGTTCCTTGTCATTGTTCTTCCTTTTTTTCTTGTTCTGGTTTAGGTTCTCATTTTATGTTTTTGGTTTCATGTTCTGAAAAAGTTTAAGTTCGTTTAATTCATTTTCTCCTCATGCTATTCACCTATATCCTATTCCACTTCTCTATATTCAAAACATCCAATGGCAGTTTTCACAAAATCAAAATTCTTGATGAGTCTCTTCATATCATATTTGCTTACCATCCTTAATTCCTATATGTTTGTAATATCCCCTTCCCAGTCAAAGACCCTTAGCCCATTTTGTCCATCCGACGGCTAAGGAATAAAATAAAGGGGGACTTAAGTTATAATAATTTATTATAAAGTGCAAATAAAATGAAAGAAAATATTATAAAGCACTTTTAATAAAATATTATGGACTTAATAAAAAAATAGAAAAGTGAATCAAAGGAAAAAAACACTTAGTAAAATTGTTTATTTCTAGAAAAGTGCGACTTGCACTAAGGAGGCAAAAGAGCATAGAAAAAGGCAAAAGGTTAATGGGCCAAAAGTTATTCCTAAGAAAATGCGACTTGCATTAGGAAGGCAATTTGGAGGGAAAAAGGCATTTAATATGAGAAAAATATTAAATGAAAGCAAGGGAAAATATTAAATAAAGTAAGTGGAAAACATTAAATGAAGCAAGTGGGTGAAAACATTTAATGGAGGAGAAAGGTGATTGGTTTCATGTGTGGCCACTTTGGGTCACTTCCTTCCTTAAAAGGACAAGTCGACTTGTATTGGAGACATTCTATGATCATTTGATAATTTCTGAATTGTGTCTAAAGCTTGGAGCTTTTGCATAAATATTCTAAGGACGAAAACCCTTGGAATTTACCTCTAGAGGACGAAAACCCTCTTAGAGCATGTGAGGAATTTCTACACAGGAATTCCATTGAGCTTGCAAAGATTTTTAGTTATTTTCCAGCAGTTGTTGAAGGGATTTTGCAGATTTCTATATCAAGGGTTTGAAGAAATATTGCAGCAGTGTTATTCTATTTATCTCTAGTGGAGCGACCCACTTTTAGTCAGATCTGGTATGTTCAAGGTTGTTTTTGGATCTGATTTTGGAAGCTATTAATAAAGCTGGATTTTAGTGGTTGAATCAGCCCGTTCTTTGAATTTTTGGATGCTTAAAAGTGTCATTTTCAGCTATAATATATTGCATATTTCTGAGCAGTGTTTCAGCATATTTGATCTCTTAAAATCTGAGTTTCTCTTTTTGCATTGGCTGTTAAAAATTAGAAAATCAGATTTCAGTGAATAGATATATTTTTTATTGCTGATTGGTGTGGGTTTTTCACCTAACCTAGTCGCACTTCCCCTATTTAATTCAGATCTGCATGATAATTTATTGGAATTTTGTCTACAAGTTGCATTTAGTGTTTGGGATTGCCTAAAATCCGTTTAGGGGTAAAAATATGTCCATTGGGGACATTACAATGTTTGACATTTTTTTATTACATATATTCCTCGGGTAAGACTTGACAAAATTTTGGCTAATTCCTTTCCTTGATGCTTCTGTTTCTTGTTCTTTTTATAATGATAATTCTCAATTACACTTGTTTTTCTACCTTGGAGGTTCTATTGGCCCGGTGAAACCCTAGTTCATCGTACAAAAAGGAAATTCATATAGGTTATCTATTTATTCCAATAGTAGATCCCAAAAATTCTCTGCTACTTACCATTGCTTCCCAACGTCTTCTTGGCATTCCCATATTCAAACACATACTCGTGAAATTTGAACTTTCTATAGAGAGTTACTGCTTTAAAAATCCTTTTACAAGTTCTATCTTAATTAAGCGTCCCAGTACTGCCAACAATTTACAGCTCCTAATCTCACTAGTTTTGGGATTCAAACAATTGCACTGGTACCAAACGTTGTCAACTGCTAGCTAGGGTAGATAATATCACATGAAATGCTCATCATAGAGACACCTGAATGGATATACATGTGTGTTTGTGAAAGATACTTTGCATGTAAGCAACGTTTCTTTAGCTAGGTGGGACTAAACTTGCATCCAGGGGGTTTAAGTTTTAATTCATTCGGGATGTGTCCCCCATTTCCCAGCTGTTTCGGATGTTCGATACGGGGGACGAAACACCCCCTTCTCCCATGGATGCACCCGACAAGGCAAAAACATTAGGGATGTCCCCAACAATTCCGGTAAGTTTTCTAGGATGTCCCTTAAAAGCACCATTTTTTGGGGGATGCCTTGACATGCTCTATTTTTTTAAGGTTTAAATATTAGTACAGAATCAGATATCTTAAATATATCTATTTGAAAAACAGCAATGTGTATCAATCTCAAGGTGCTTATATTGGATTTGTCACATAGTTCCATGCATCGAAGTGTTTTGCATTGATTAACGACTCCACTGTGCGGTGATCGATGGACTCAATCTAGGTGCACCACTATGTTGGGCTCAAAAAAATCTTTTTGGGTTTATAAAAAGAGCTCCAAGTTCCACTGTATTCCTAAGATTTCGTGAATTTTTGATCATCTTCTCCAAGCAAGAAGGAAAAGTTATGACTGTCCGACGCGTTGAAATGGACATCAACTTCAAGGTCAACCCTCAAGGTCAACCCTTTTTATTGTCATTGCTTACTTTGTTACACTCAGGATTCATCGTAGGCTATGTTGCCAGGATACGGATATGAGTATCGGTTTGGATACGGATACGATACGCGGATATGTCAATTTAAAAAAACCCTTGGATACGATACGTCTTGGATACGTCTGTACGTATATATATATATATATTTTTTTTTATGTACATCTACTCATTTTACTCATTTTTAGTCCATAAAAAACTGAAATAATAATACAAAACTTGAATCAATGTTCAAAACATTCAATATACTTAAGACTTTGCATTTTTATTGATCATGTGGCTGCCATACATATGATATACGAATATCATGTTAACATGAAATGATGAATACGAACAAAACTTGAAATTTGAAAAATATACTAGGATCCATGTTCAAATTTTCAAAACATACAATATACTTAAGATTTTACATTTCATTGTTCATGTGGCTGCCATACATATGATATAGGAATACAAACAAATCTAGAATATATCACTTGCAAAAAGACAATGAAATTGTTTGTGTGATTTCAAATGAGAGGGGTGGGTGCTTTTTATAACTTTTTGTGGGGGAGAGGGTGTATTATTTTATTCATTTAGTGTTTAGGG
Organism: Taxus wallichiana var. yunnanensis; assembly: GCA_018340775.1. Taxonomy (NCBI): domain Eukaryota; kingdom Viridiplantae; phylum Streptophyta; class Pinopsida; order Cupressales; family Taxaceae; genus Taxus; species Taxus wallichiana. Next base: position 828,928,762 of record CM031234.1, read on the forward strand.
TTCGGTTTTAGGGAGTAGAAAAGTAAAAAAATGAAATAGAACTTTAAAAAACGTATATACTGCTGGATACGTTCCTGATACGTACGGGGTACGTCAGGATACGTCACGAGATATGTATACGAGGATACGCCACGGATACGTTTATACGTATCCGTGACATATCTGAAGTACCTGTACGTATCAAGAACATATCCGTATCGTATCCATAACGTATCCGTATCCGATACGTTTCCAAGGGGATTCGGGGGGGTTTTGGTGTATCCATGCAACGTAGATTGTAGGTTAGTCTTATCACAGTAATTATTATTTATTTTTTTATGTATTATTCTTAATTTTTTATTTTATATACTATTGCATATTTTAATAGCCGTCCTCCAGCAGTCCTACCGCTGTTCTGAAAATCCTGGTTTTTTTGCCATCCCGAAACCCCATCCTCACGACCCCCATCCCGGAGTGTTAGGTAAGTATAGTTTGACTTGAATTTCGCATTCAAAATAATTCCTGCATTTTGAGGACGGTAGTTGGACTGCTGGAGGATGGCTATTAAAATATGCGATAATATATAAAATAAAAAATTAATAATAATACATAAAAATATAAATAATAATTAATGATGGCACAGTGTGATATCCAAAGGAAGATTTATAGAGTAGAACGGTTTATGGCAGTTTGGATGTGGTAGTGTGGACAAACATCTGCTTATGTCTTATTAAATAATAATTACACAACCTCTTTATCCTACAATTCTGAATATAAAGTTGCTGTGAGCATCTTTTTTTGAGAACTCGACACTGTTAGCAACAACCTCTTTATCCTACAGTCCTGAATATAAAGTTGCTGTGCGCATCCTTTTTGAGAACTAGACACTGTTAGCAGTTCAAAAGACTAGGTTGATGTAGTGTTTTGATTTTGTTGGTTTCCATGTTATTTTCTTGGCTGATAATATGCTTTGTCAAAGAGTCCAAAGTTGCATGATAGATATCAATGAGGTTGATATGGGGACCTCAACAAGAACTGGAAGAAATCAGGCACAAATCATTCCAACAAAGTTTCTTCATACTCTTTATTTGAAAGAAATCAGGCAGTAATAATTCCAACAAGGTTTCTTCATACTTTCTATGTCTGTTTTCATCATTGGAGCTATGTAGAATAGCTCTGTCAATATGTGGCTTATGAAGTAATATATTTTGTGTTGGTACACTATCATTGGTTTGGTTATGTGTATATTGGAGTAGAGTTGTCTCTAGTTTTTGTATGCATGTGTATAGGTTACAAGATGTAAGTAGGTAACAGAATAGTGTAATAGTCAGGAGTGATTAATTTAATTTTTCATCAAAGGTAGCAGATTGAAATAATTTACTTCTTATGGATCATAAAAATGGTTGCTATGAGACACAATTTACAACAAAGACTATATTTGTCATTAAATTGTTACGATACTTCATACTTGGGAAACTACCTAAATTACCACAAACAAAAATCATGAGTACAGAGTGGTTAGAAGGCACTGAAGATTGGTGTTAGAGGCGACAAACAGGCCGAGACATTGCATTGTACTTCATTCTGCTTTCCAAGCTTTCATTTCATTGTCTTTTAGAACGCCCATGGTACTGTTCTGCTTGTTTATCTCCGTTTTCTAAATTGCTGTCTGGTTTCAATGTTGTGAACTTTTATTGTTCTGACCCTACTTATCAAAGAAATCAAACCCCTAAATACAAGTATACAGGTGCTTGTAAAGTGCCTAGTTATTGGGATTAAAATTATTATAGATAGCATTTTTTGGCATATTAGCTTCTCCATTGAGGGGTGTGCGGCTAATAATATGGGCTAAACATTTTACAAGAACTGTTTTATTTGGACTTGCAGGCTAGGCATAACAAAGCAATTTCCAAGGACACCTGGTCACAACTGTTGGAATTTGCAAAGGTAAGGAGGGGCTTGAATTGTTTTTAGTAGCTTGAAAGATATAAAAATAGCCAATGCATTCTATTTGATTCTTTGGTTTACACTACTGGGATGGCAACACCCTCAATAAATTTTCTTTAGTATCTAAGAGAGTGGTGAAGGCTTTCTTTCTGGAAGAATGATCAGAACTTCAAAAATTTATTTAATACTCGTGCTTGAAAGTTATTAAATACTTCCTTTTTGCTGAAATGTCCCTGCAGATGGTAGACCCTTCATTGTCCAATTATGATGCAGAGGGTGCATGGCCATATTTAATTGATGAGTTTGTTGAATACTTGACTGAGAATGGCCTTATTCATAGAAGCAGTTAACAAATATACTGTTTCAGTTAATGGTACTTTTACATAAAATCTGACGTGAAGGTACCTTGTATACTAGTGCACTAGATAGTTACACGTGCACTCCAAATTTCTCTTTTGGAAATCTCATCTGTATACGAATTTATCAGTGCTCGACTTTCAGAATGTCTGAAAGCAATGATTCATTGAACCATTTATTGTTTCATGTCATTTAATTGGTATGTATTTCTATTTGGTTTTGATGGTTATATGTTGTTCGTCATGAGCATCTTAATTTCACCCATATTGTTACAAAATGGTTCAACTTGCATCAAACTGGATTGCTGGCTAGGTCAATGTTCATACCGGCGAGCATTTCATCCTATGGATTGCTAAAGATGAGGTTATTAATGTTTTCAGGAGAGCGCTTATTGGGGGACTTATATAGTCATGATGTCTTTATATGGTGGTTGTAAGCTAAATTTTTGCAACATGAAATCATCTTGCACCATAATATTTTTGTCCCATCATTTATTTCAGAGTATGTTGAATAGTAGGACTGAAATTTTATGGATTGTCTTCCTTATGTTATTTATTTTTCTTGGAGTCAAGTATATGTTTGATTTTTCTTTCTTAACACACATATATTCAAATGGATTGAAATCACAAATTGCAAAAACTTAGGCAGATTTTTGGAACCCTGTGACAAGCAAATCCCAACCAATCACACAACCACCTGCCAAGGGAATTGTCAAGCGTTTTTTTCTTCTCCTTTTGTACCAACAGCCAATGCACATGGGGGATCCAACCACACTGATAGTCTGGTTTACCGTGCACTTCTTCAATACCCACTCTTTCATATCTATCCAACACAACTATGTTCTCAATTCGACAACATTTTATTCTACTATTCTATGATTACTTATTGTGCACTTTCATATTTATCCAGCGCAACTATGTCCTCAATTCAACAACAATTTATTCTACTATTCCATGATTATTTGTCACATAGATTGTAATTATTACAGGAAGACAAGCATGCCAACGAATTGCAGTATTATCCAAATAGTTATATGGCATATTTTAAGCCTCTTCGTTAGGTCTCTGAATGTTGCTTTAGTGTATTCAAAATCCGGTATATGGAAAAGCCAAAATGCTATTGTTACGCTGTCTCAGATCTTTACCAATGCCATGAAGTCTTTGCCTCTAATATTCTTCTCAACTGCTCTTTTTACAGATTGCTGTCCTCAAACAAGGCCTACAATGTCTCTGAAAGAGTTTTTATCATTTTTATTTATCATATCTGACGCTGAAATTTGCCTAGGTCTATTTCAGCGGGATGGTGCCCCTTTGACCTTGTTTTCAATACAGGATATGATGTTAGTGAGTGTTCACCATGTATTAGGTCAGGATGGAAAACCATTTTAGAGACTTTATTTCTTATATTTTCAAGGATTGAGGAGGATAGTAATGTTTGCAGTGTTCAACAATAACAGAATATAAGATAACATCACTAGCACCCACATCATTAAATTAATACCCAAGAGACGTGCAAGTCTGTATTCAATGGAACAGATATTCATAAACACAATGTGATGGACTGCTTTTGCTGTGGTTTCATTTCATCACGTCCGATGGCTATGCACTGGTGCAATTGAGGTTTCACTTCTGTTTGCAGTTTTGCTGTAACATTTTTCAGTCTTATGTGGTTCAACTAGTGGCTAACAATTACAATATTACGAGTTTCAATTTCAATTTTAACATGAAAGTTGAATATGGTGCATAGGATCAAGTACAATTTTATGTCTTATATTTTTTTATACAATGCTGCAATTTGTTTGCTTTTTGTGATACTGGGTTTCAATGAATGATTTAGTGTGGTTATGAGGAAAATGTTTTTGTAGCACAGTTAAGGTCCATTATTGTACTCGTACTCAACAGAGAATGGGCATTGTGTCTTAGTTGCCTCCCTTGATTTGATCTTATTATAGATGCTATTATTCTTTATGTTCTTGGAGACTTTGCATGAAGACAGATCACTTACCATGTTCCTCCTATATCCCATTGCATATGTTAGATCTCAATCATGGAACTGGAGGTTGTGATGTGATTTCTTTCCGAAGTTGGAATCACTCGTACCTGTCCTTTTCACTAAGAAGCTCTAATGGTTTAACCCATTTGCCATGTTTTTAATGAATTTTTCTACAGAGGTGGATCCCTTTTAAAAGTTAGTTATGATATCTTATGAGAGGGCTGACTTAACCTTTTCAGATTTGCTAGTTGAGTGTTATGAGTATAATTGTTCTTGAAGTCGCATCCCATTTGTGGGGTCCCCGAATTTGATGTCTACAAGGCCCTCATTAGTTTGTAAAACTGTCACATGCAACTTTAGTTTATTTTACACACCAATTAAAGACTGGTGTAAACTTGGTATTGTCGATGAATTAACAGTTGGGAGTCTTTGCTCGCATCGACATCATTTAAAAGTGATTCCATTGCTTATAACATGCTATAGTTGCATTGAGTTTTAATTGAGTATTACCTTGGGGCCTTGACCTCATGAAGGTTGGATAAGTTGTTGACACTTGATGAATGATGAACCTTGTTTGTTTGATGATCAAACCAATATTTGTATTATTTAACTATCAAGACTATTACCATGAGAGGAAAACCAATGGGCATTCAGAAAACCCTAACACTTGCTTATACAAATGATTATTTACTTTAGTGAGCATACTACAAAAGAATTTGGAAATGATTGTAATTATTACTCTTAAGTAGAGCTCCTCGTGGGGGCCATACGTTACTATCACGGAAAAATAAAGAAGGCACTATGAATTATTTGAGCTTGCTTTAGATATTGACGAGGCATTGGCATTTTGTGGCACACAATTATTATTGACTTGGTTTGTTTAGATCCCTTTTGGTTATGTTGGTCTCGGACCGGAGGAGAATTAGAAAGGAGTCAGAAAGGTTTTTACACATAAAAACAAGAGTTGACTTTTTAAGTAATCATTTGGGCAGTGTTAAGAGAATTTTGGGAAACCTTAAAAAGGATTACAGCTGTAGACTTTTGAAAGGCCGAGTGAGCTTTGAATCCCTTACTCCCAGGTATGCGGCACACTCTAGTTCTGTTATTACTTTATTGAGGCAACTTAGTAGAGAAGAGTTACATCGTGGCGGAACACTTGCATGCAATCCTTGCATGGAATTGCAACTTAAGTTTCATGGAGTTCTTGGCATTGTAAAGTGAACTATACTTCACTTGCATGATTGTTCTCCTTCAGAGCATGGTGGCACTGTGGGTTCAACAATACTTGTTTGACGGTACTGCAATGCTTATAAGTTATTGAGCTCTGATCGAGCAAGGTGCAAATTTGTGGGCTAGAAGGAAGTAGGCAAGCGGGCAACAACTTGGGGGAAATTGCTGGATCATTGAGCTCGCCTTAGGGCTTGACTGCCTTCTTATAATAGGGATGGTTTCTTTTGCTCTGATAAGCCTCTGACTATTGAGCATCTGCTGCTCTCTTAAATGATTTTTATGGAATGGTTTTATCTAATGTATGGATGTATATGTATATACATCAGTGTATCCATGCGTGAGCATGAATACAGCGGTATATATAAATACTCCCATTTACATATATTGGTTTTGTTGTATTGTTGCTATCTATGGCAAACCTTCTATGGCATTGTATACTTGCTCTATGTCTCTAAACTTTCTCACTTGATTTAATTAGCCTTGATGGCTGGGATATGTTGAGTGGATTGTATGAGAATAGATATTCCCTCTCTTACCTGATTGCTCACGGGAAAATGATGGCTTAAAAATGTGTTGCGATGGTTGTGATATTTTGGGTGTTTAGTATGGCAATTTCTCTTTTCACCTCACCGTTTTGATAGAAAAGAATTGGAATTGGCCTTAGTGGATGGATATGTTGAGTGCTCTGTTGTGGATGGAAAGAAAACTCTTTCCTTTATCTCACTGTTTTGATAGAAAATGATGTCTGAAAATGGAATTACTTTATCTCAGCATTCTTCACCGATTCTGGTTTTAGTGAGGGCATGCGATGCTTTATATTCTGCTACTTATTATAATAAATGGGATACCATGCCAGCCATGGTTTTCACTGACCCATAGTATCATGTAGGCTTGCAAGTACCGAGGTGGTAGAGAAGGAATAAATGTATTGTTTTCTGGATTGGTTATAATTTTGCATACCCTGTTATTTCTTTCAAAAGTTTGTGAAGGGAAAGAAGATGAATTCGTTGGACTGTTTGTGGGTGCATAGGCTGGTTACTTCAGGAAAAGAAAGAAAAATGGAATATTGTATTCTTTGTTGAAGCACCACTATTACTTTCTTATTGTATTGTGTTATTTGGAAAGAAGAGTTTGGAATGAATAAATCTACTGTTAATGTGATCATCAGACCATTTATTTGGATGCATACTTGATTATATGCATGCTTAGCCTTGAAAAATTAGCATTCATGGACTCGAGTAATATAACATTATGTTTTTCTACTTGTGTTAGGGGATAGATGTAAGTTTCCTGAGATTAGAAAAAGGTATGATAACATCGTGATTGTCACCGTGTCCTAATTTCAACCGTGAATGCAAAATTACACACACACAAACACACATACACATACATATATACTAATGAAGGGACCCCTGTTTGCATTCCAACTAATGCCCAAAGTCTACAACATTCTTTGAGGACATGTTCTTGATATATGGAATCTGACCACAACACAATAGTATTCTAATGAAGGTTTTAAAAGCAAAACATTGGAAGTGTTACTGTTATGAATTCATGCACTCTTGATGAAGTAAGTTAGAAGCTTATAATTATTGGCACGGGTCCCATTGATGCAGGGTCTCCTTTAAGCATTATTTGGTGATCCCCAATGTAAACTTGTTTGGCCATAGTATTGAGCTAAGGTTTAGCAGTAGACACTTACGTTTGGGATGGACCTTTTTGCTTCGACTATAGTAAATTTGTAAGACTTTTATTGACAATTCTATACGATATTTTAGTTTGACCATATTACGTATTTGAAATGAGTATAATTTGTGGTTGTGATGTTATGACTTATGGTATTGTCTTCACTAAGCTCCCAAGTTCTTTAACCATCTTTTTCCCACCTTATTCTAATAGTCTTATGAAATTATAGTTTCTAAGAAATGCCAAATAATTGCTAAGACATGTTGTCGCATACTCCACCTCCTTGATGAGACATCCACATGGCCGTTGCCTAAAGTTTAAACCCGATAGGAATGTTAAGAAATATAGAGCAGTTCCCAAATCATATGTATACATCTTACCATTTTGATTAGTTTTATCGAAGTCAACATTGGAATCTTTATTGTGATATGAGTCTAAATACCATACATTTCATTCTCTGGTTTGTAGTATGTTTTCCAATCAGAACACTTACCTTATTGTGTTTTAGAGTATGATTGGTATTATGATGACTCACCATCTAGAAGATTGTCATTTGGAAAAATATTGCAGACTTATGTTTGGCCTCGTAGGAAATTCTTATGTTGACTGACCACCTAGACCAAAGTAGGTAGCTTAATAGGAGTACATAAATCCTTGATTGTAATATCTGTATATTCAAAGTGTTTAATGAGGAATCGGGAAGGTATAAACTTCCCCTCTTTTGGCTATACTTTGTTAATTGTAATGAAATTCTTTTAGTGGCTTATAAGCCCAAGTTATCATCTGCATATCTTTCCATCATTTATGTGTAAAGTGTATGACGGGATAAAATGGATCCCCACCTATAATCTCAAATGTCGGGAATCAAGTCTAGGTCTGCATGCAAGATGTTGATGCCAAAAGTGCTTGAGTAGTGTAAGTTTAAGTAATTGTAAAGGATAGTAGCCCTAAATATGAGATAACTATATGTTTCTAAGGCCTATACCTAAGATAAAGAGAGGTGTCCCACTAGGATTCATAATAAAGGTAGGTCAAGAGATGGATAAATCCAATGGACATAACATAATAAGACAACAATATATTAAAGCAAACATACATCTAGCCTAATCTATAACAATGAATGATCAACCATCCACAAAACAATAAACATGAAATAAAAGACAAGGGTTAGAGATATTTACTTGAAGTGTGACCATTGATGTAGTGATCCTCCCTAGAGACAACAAAAGCAAGAGGGGATTACTATGGATGGAGAAGGGGAAAATCTAGAAGAAGACCTCCACTCGTAGCTCACTATGGTTACCCGAATGCAAAGGGATAAGCTCCAAAACCTCCAATCTAATAACTAGATGCAAATATGTGCGTGAATGTCCAATGTGCAAGTAAAGTGAAGTGCTTAGAGTAATGATTGATTGATACTAAAATGACAAAAAGGGAGGGGTTATATACATGACGAGATCACTTGTTGGTGAACCCGTTGGCCATGGTAAAAACCAAACGTAACACAATCAACCATGGGTGATTTCGTCGGCTTACTTTGGGGAAGTCTAAGGTCAAGGGTGATTGACAACGAGGGAATGGAAGCCAAAGAGTAAATGGAGGCATGATGATTGAAAGTGGTGAGAAGATCATAAATAAGGGAGAACGAGTGGACATAATGAAGGAAACATGTCAACAAGAGATGAAACATGAGGATAGGGTAACTATGTTATAAATGACAACATAGGGATATCTCTCAAATGTTGTGCTCTAGCCCACGTGATCAAGTCGGTAGATCACACCCCAATCTTGATAGGCCCCTCGGGGCACCCACTCAAGATGATAATGCATTAGCAACCCTCGTATAAGAAAAAGGTTAGGAAGTGTAAAAATGAGGTATACATATACCCCAACCGAAGATCATTGTGTGTCACTATAGTGGAACACGAAATAGTCTTGAGAAAAGATTGATTCACCACACGAAATCAAAAGTAGATGCTAGAAATGAAATAATAATCATAAATGCAGGAAATGATGAATGAACTCTACCAAATGAAATATACCTACCTCATACTTACCTTATGGTGTCACTCGACTTGTTTGTGGCGGGCACAATGGTCTGCGTATATCTCGGAGAGACATGCCTTAAAAGAAACACTAAAATATAATTAGTAAAATAAGATAAATCATCCATCTAGGAGACTATTTGGAGGATGTAATGGAGCGTTATAATGACATAGGTGTGATAGATAGAGATTTTTGCAAAATTCTCAGTAGAGTTGCATTTAATATGTCAAAATAATTGGTTGTCAACGATCATAACACAAGTTACAAAAGATTTTAGGTTTTTTCATAGAGAGGATATGAAAGTTGAAGACTGAGGGAAAACATGTTGAAATCAAGAGTAGAAAGTGCTATCAATAGTAGAGAAAGCAAGTCATTTGTCACTTTGCTAATTGAGATTAAGAGATTTTGAGCTCTAAGATTGTTTGATTACAATGATTTTAGTAATGATTACGAGAGTACGAGGTGGTGGTCAAGGTAGATGAGACGGGGCACTTGCGGTGCCAATCTCGTGGTATATTTTGTATTTAATTTGGAAAAGGGTAACTATGAGAAAAGGATAATGGTGTGTGCTAAGGCAAATTTAGCTTGTGAAATTTTCCCTAAACATAGTCAAAACATAGATAGGGTTGATGTCTAGTTGGGTTTGGGAGCATATTGATTTTTGTAGTCATTATTGAGTTAATGAATTACATGTTAGGAAGGGTAGTGCACCTTTGAAGCGAGATGAGATCGGTCGTGGTAGAGTGGCGATGGCGTTGACAATTCATAGCATGGACGATGGCGTTTATACATGTGTGGCCAATGTCATTTATAGGATGTTGATTTTCTATAGGGTCGATGGCATTTGCTTGCATGGACGATCCCATAGGAAATGAAAGAATTTTACATAGTGGCCGATCATGTATGTTTAGATGGCCGATAGTGTAGGAAGAATTTTAATTTTTAGAATTTTAATGAAGTTTATATTTTTATTACTATTTTTGATTGGGACTTGATGGGTAGTTGTTTGATAATTTGCGGGTTCCACAGAGGATCCAATTACGAGGATCTATAGATGTTTCTTGGTTGTTAGAGTTATTGAGGGGTTGTTAGCACATGATGGTGCACAACTACAAGACATAATATTTGGAGGTATCATGTAGATGGTTCGGATCTAGATTTGGATATGCTTAAGAGGTTTTGGGACATTGGGAGTTTATGTCTAACACCTTCAAATGAAGGGCCACATGACAAACTATAGAGGCCGGGCCATTACCTTACAAGATGTGCATGTGATATTGGGGTTACCCATTCAGCAAAGTGAGTATGTTTTATGATGTGTCATACGGGGCAATAGAGAAGAGAGCCTTGGCACAACGGGCTATAGGTAGCGATGGATACCATATGGTCACATTGATGATACAATTGAGTATCATTTTCATTGCGTAGATTTCATATATTTGGAAGGTGATTATAACGACATATGTGGCACAAATTTTATGCCACATAGTAAATGGAGCTCTACCATTATTCTTGATATTGGCATGCAAAGATGTGTTGGAGGTATGTATACGATTTAGTTGGGGGATTTCCATATGGGTGCAATTAATGCACAATTTCTATAGGATCGAGTTAGGCAATAGAGGGCCATTAAGCTGGTTATTTTGTTGGCAATTTGTATATACGAGAGATTCCCCATGTAAAGGCCTACAAGGACACCACTACAAGTAATAAGGGATGCCCTGAGGGTACTTCAGTAGAAGAGAGAGGCCCAACAGTGAAGGGAATGGTGGGATATAGATCATTCATTTATATACTGCAAGATAAGATGGTGTGGGAGCCATATAGTAGGACAATGGACCAAAGGCCTAGTTGGTCGATGACAATGATAATTCATAATAGAGGGGACACTAGAGATCATATGAGATTATATGTGGTGGGTGTTGATAGAATTCCGTTTCAGTTTTGGCAACCAACTCATATAGTTTTGCCTCCCCTCACAGAGTATAGATGAGGACATGCCTGAGATAGAGGAGGGAGAGTAGGGCCAACAACATCTGTTTTACCATTGAGGCCACATCGAGTGAGGCTTGCCCCCACAACCAGGAGTAAGACAAGGAGAATAAGGGCCATAGATTATAGAGGTGGGGATAACCCAGACAGATAGGTTTCTGAGTACGAGGATGTCTTAGAGGTTGGACGAGAGAAGATACTGAGAGGATGACATCGTGAGTGGCCGTTGTGGAGAGCAAGGGGAGGGTATTTGACATCGATAGGTGTTTAGATTACGACTCACATAAAGCAACTTTTAGGTCAGAGGGCAGAGGCTCAAAGGAGGACAAATAATTTTGGTGCTTGAGATAGGCGGGCGTGATTGGTAGAAGCTCGGCCATCAATGTACGATGATGATGGGGAAGTTTTGGAAAACCGAAAGAGATGACATTGTTATGGTAGAGCGACCCAGAGCCTCAAAGTGGTTTATGTGATGTGCAAATATGTATGGTAAAGTAGCTTAAAATGTTTTTATATATATAGATTGGTAATGAGTTATCTGGTTTTCTGATTGCAGAGTGGATGAAAGCTTAGTGACACTATTTGATTAACGGCGCACATCGGGAGATATTGCATGACATGCTGGATATGATGAATACTTCCGTGATGGTAGATCCAGTATCAATGATGACTGGGGACTCAGTGAGTTTCTTTAGGCTTGTGGGAGAGGAAACCCATGATCTTCAGAGATCTCGGAGTGTGTAGGTAGTTGCAGAGGCAAGAAACATGGCTTCATTGGTACAAGGTTGCCGCCAAGCATAAGAAGTGTTGGCTCAAGAGCAAAAAACAATATTATCAGATGCACATGTGATAGCTGCACGCGAGGTGTCAGATGCAACATGTATTTCAGAGCTAGAGGTTTACGCGGCGAGAGCAGAGGGAGAGGCTACGAAGGATCGATCTAAAGCCATCCTGTTAGTGTTGTCCTTACATGCTACTTGTCAACTCAAAACATCGAACGACCTCCAGTCGAGGGAGGAGACACTTGAGCGATGGATATGTATTATGATGTATTTTTGAGAGAAGGGCCAGTAGTGGTACACCCTAAGTTAAGGGGTCCACAAAATCAATTATTTATGATATGGGATTGTGATTTTTTCACTAATATGTAGTTTAGATTTGTGTTAACTTATATTTTTTGTTTGGAATGTTCAATTGGAGGGAAAACCATATTTTGAATTGATTTAAAATAATATATGTGAAAATGCTACAACCATGGTGGAAACCAATACTTGAATATAAGTGAAATTGCTTGAACATTGACTTTTTTGTACTTGTACATGGGTGAAAACTCTTACATGTCATGATGTGATTGGCTACTTGTACAAATTTTTGAACTTCAATAATCAAAATTTTGGTTTTTATTCCATCAAGTATTGGATATTTTAAATGCAAAATACTGTTCAAGTATTGGGACGTGTTCACATACTGGCCCTTCTCCCCTATTACGTCGGCGTTTACAATTTGGGCTCAACCTCGCTTCTCGACAACCGACAAGACGCGAGACGGACCGTGATTGAGATCCTTACATGGTCGGCGTATTAATATTTTAATATGATCCAACGATGGAAATAAAACGACAACATGCGGTAGTTTCGTCGATTGAGATCCTTACATGGCCGACATATTAATATTTTAATATGATTCGACGGTGGAAACAAAACAACGGCAACAAACAATCGTTTCTGTCGAGAGACAATTGAACCCGCTTCTTGAGATACAATACTGAGATCCAGATAAATCAATCATACATAGTAAAATGACAAGATATTAGGTTTCTGATTTATCTCCAGTGCAGTCCGATTTAGCCCTAATGGTCTGATTTTAGGAAGGCTATTAACGAGAGCTCCGTTTACCACAGTTCCCCCTAACGTTTTGTTTATTTATTTCTTTAATTTATTTTTGGCTGCAACTATCCAATTACTACTAAATTTACAACGTTAACTTGGGTTTCAGCATGGTTAAAACCTCTGGATCTCAAATAAAGTGCTTGTATTGTTATGCAAGGAAAATGACAGTTTGCCCGCCGTTTAAGATGTGTCACCCTCCATGTTCTGCTTTGGGTTTTGAAGAGTGGTTAACCCGGTTGGTGGGTTTGTTTGACATGGGTCTATTTTTCTCACTCAACTTTTATTTTGTTATTAAATACATGGAGAGATAAACAACATATATCATACTTTTGAATTTATATGATTCATATCATATCTTCTCAACCGCAATCTTATCAATCTAAGGAATATCTATATCGAATGCCCTTAAAAACAAATTTAAAATGTGTCCTAACTCTGCAAACCCTAAATTTTGACGATGTAGATTAACATCCGAACATCGATGACATAATAATAATTTAATTTGATCTGACCGAAGGGCTTTGCCTATAGGTGCTTTGCATCACTGTTCATCTCCTCCGTACAACTACATGGCTATAAGCGGCGACAACCATTCGATCGTTATCATAAGTCATTGAAATAAATCCTCACTGTCCACGTGAGTAGTCAAGCAATAGGGCGTTCACAATTGGGTTGAGGCTTCCCCTCCGACAGCGGGAAAGGACGTGGACGACATAGATTAACATCCAAACATCGATGACATAATAATAATTTAATTTGATATGACTGAAAGACTTTTCCTATAGGTGCTTTGCATCACTATTCATCTCCTCCGTGCTAAGTACAGGATTTGGGCGATGTCGACCATTTGATTGTGATAAACGTCTCATGTTCTCACTGACGGAAATGTTGGTTTCTCGATTGAGCTAGGGTTGTCTACTTGACTTATCCGGTGGTGGCCTTTTTCCTTTTGTGCAGTCATGTGGAGGTCAATCTACCAACGGATGGGATAGATTCCAGGGAATCGTAAGGGCTTAGTAGGTTGAATTCATAGTTACGAATGGCCCATGTTCCGTATCCCCTTTCTCCATAGAACATTTGACAAAATATGCACATGTTACATATGTTCCTCCTCTTAAGAAAGTTAGCTTCCTCAAAACGGTTCCACCCGATAATATCATCTCCCAATTGCTTCTCCTCCCTCTAACCCCCTCTTCTACACCCCTCTTCCTCCTTTTATGTTTTGGTCCCTCAAATTCAACCTCGTCTTACGCCACCTCTTTGGTGTTCACATCACACATTTCACTTGCGATTGATAGTATTATGACGATGTATCAAACGATTAAGTCAAGATAAATATGAGATATCATTCTTGTGATGATAACATTTATATGTATTTGTGTTATGTTGACGCATGGTTAATTTTATGCTTCCATTTTCTTATATGTTCACAAATGTATGAACACTTATGGCTATGGAAAATGAAATAATAAAAGACTTAAAATGATGGTAATATAGTAGGTAATGTGTTGAAAGATGAATGGGATGGGAGCCGATTAGAGGGCCAACACAAGTGATAAGAGGTGAATCTAAGCAATATGTATTAGAAAAATGATCGAGTATCCATATTAGGGGAGAATGATTATAGAAATTGAAGAGGGAGAATGACTATAGAAATTGAAGTTGGAAGGATAAATCGAAGGGGAGATGAATCCAAGTGGGAAAATAAACCCAAGTGAGAGAGATAAAACCCAAGCGAGGAGGATAAACCAAAACATGAGAGATAAATAGAAAGACAAGTTGAAGAAAAGGAATCAATGGTAGCATGCAAAAGCTCGGTAAATGTCATTTAAGCGATGGAAATTTTGATGTAGAGTATGAATTATGAAGTCTTCTAGATTATCTTGAATATTGTTAGTACCATAATGAACTTACGATTGTGCAAAAACTAGAGAATTGTAGTTCTGTAAGAGATTTACACAAGAAATGTCACGATGGATATCATTAAGGGAGGGATGAGGGAGGGAAGAATGTGTAGGCTGAGAAATTGATGATGACATAGAAATATGTTGTCATGATGGAGAAGAACGAGCCGTTCACTCGAAGCATGATGAGAGGGTTATCAAACTCGACGCTTGTTGTGGATAAGCTGAAAATTATCATCAAGTATGAGAGAAATAGCCATGATGAGAACAATAGAGTGGTGTAGAAGAGGAAGGTTGTATGTATTTTTATTTTTGATATCTCAACCTTTGCTTCTATCTTCTTCACATGTTGTCGATTGGATTTTAAATCCACAACATCGTGCCCTCGAGCTTCATGCCATGTGTAGTATGGTTTTGCCTCGGGAGGGTTGACAACCAAAATGGAAAGAAGAGGTGGAAGTGATATTGTGGAAGGTAAGTTAGTAGAAAAATGTATAGAAGAATGAAGAAGGAAAGAAGGAGGAGATGTCATAAGATGTGTTGCATGAGTAGAGGAGCTAACTGAGGGAGAAAATTACGATCAAGGGAGTGTAATGCAACAATTCATCCTTAGAATCAAATTGAGAGAAATCATCCTCATCATGCATCAATTCATCTTGGTTAGGGTAAAAGTCAACATGCTTGTCTTATGAGGATATAGTGATAGTGTTGATGATATGATTAAGGTGATATTACAATGATTCTTAGTCTTGAGGAATCTTTGCATTCTTAGTCCTGGATGTAACCTTGAAGAATGGGTCATATAGGGTATACCCATCCTCATAATTAAGAGTAGTAACATCAATAAAACATAATTTGATGATAGTATTAATTTGAATGAGATTCTTTATGGGAGGATGCTTAGTGCGAGTAATAGTGATTAGCACTTGATCGACATCCTTCTTGTGAGAGTGAGGTTGTAAAGGAGGTAAGCGTGAGATAATAACATAAGGGAGATCAAACTATAATGCGAATGTTGATTGCATAAGGTTCAACATCGTCTAAGTCGAGAAGGTTGGGAGGATTATGACTCACGACCTTGAGATGACCACTATATCCATGAAGGAGTCAACATGATAGTTAAAGCGTTGATATTAACAAAATGGAATGATAAGAATCTCCTCCAAGGTGGGAATGTTAAATCCTCACATTAGTGAAAGAGGTCAAAATTCCAAGGCTAAATGTCACCTTGTACTTTATAGATAGCTCCTAGATGCGCGAACTTAACAAATTGGTAGGAAGAGGATGCAATTACATGCATGTGGTGGGTCCATAGTCAACCTAGGAGGATATTATATACAAGGGAATTGATTATCATGAATTTGAAATGGACAATACAAGGATGCACAACGGAAGGGAACTAAATACATCCCATAGGGGATTTTTTTAATGTTCATAACCTTGACACATGCTCCTAGTGGACTTAATATTATCGATAAAATAACTAAGTGTCTTGATAAAATTGAGGAAGCAACACAAGTACCGAGCCTTCATCTATAAGGCTCTTAACCATAACATGGGCAATATAAACAGAAATGAAGATAGGAGGATCATTCGTGTGAAAGAGAAGCTCATAGGGAATAATGAAATTAATAGGGAAGAAAATGCACGAAGAATTATTGGTAGAAAGATCAGTTTGAATGGATAACTCTTCACATTAGCGTAGGATACTCTCCTCACGACCATGTGGGGCAAGATCCTACCCCAAAGTGGGTGGAAGGGGAATATTCATAGCAAAAGGGATGTCGTGAGGAACTAATGATGCTTACATGAGGTAAGAATAAGTTCTAGAAATGATATTTGAATTGGGAGGTTATAGATATATACAAGAGGGTCCCAATCTTTAGGGATGAAGCGTGTAATAGTATGAACCTCGGGAGGTCATGTTGAAGGGGTTTTGAAGGTTTAGGGCTCATAGGTTGCTCCATATTTTATTTTTTTATGATATATTTACGGGATTGGCACATATGAAAGATCTTCATATGTGCCGATGGTGTAGGGAACAAAGGGATGAGATCGTCCGTGCATGTGTACAAGGGATGATGACATTTTAGGATGCTACGAAATATACAAACATGATCGACATGCATATGAACTCACGCAGGGGCCGATGACATTTATTTGTATAGTAAAATTAGGCTTTGAGGTTTGTTTAGTGGAAGTTTGGCCTGAAGAACATGGAAAAATGATTCTATAAGTTATAGGATGAGAAGAAGGACATGTAGGTTCAATGCAAGTAATGATACATTTAACACCTTGCATGTTGACTATGTTTTCTATAGACGTATTAGTAGAGGGATATGAAGTATCAATAACGTTAGTAAAAATATTATTATTATAAGTAGGATCTGAAGTAGGTTGGTTAGATTTAGAGTGATCAAGGAGTGGGTCATTATAGACTTTAAGACATTCATTGTCTTGATGAACCACCTCATGTCGATCAAATTGGTTCATTTCTTGATGAATCACCTCATGTAGATCAAATTGTCAGGGCTTTATCACATACCTTGATATCTTCATCTAATATCTCTTTAGTGATGGATTCATGATCAAATTTATCATCGAGGAAGAAGGTATATGTGAAGGATTAAAGGTTGCAATGATTTTCATAAGAGTGACCCCGATTGGAATGCCACCAATTTTTTTTGTTTCATTATACTATTGAGGAATATGTAGAGAAGGGTCTACGACCATGGTGAATGGTTGGGGTAGACATCGTTTCAAATCCTCCTTTGATAGAGGCTGGTGAAATTCATTATAGGGGGAAGAATTACAATGAAAACTTCCTTTTGGTTTAGGAATAAAATGATCTATGTTATGTATAGTCTTGTTAGAAGAGTTGCATTGAGGCGGTGTCGTGAATTGGTCATCAATGCCATTCTTGTTTCTAGGATGCATGTGAACATGAAAATTCTTTGGTGGTTGTTTCTTGGGGTAAGGATTTTCAAATTCCTTCATGAGATAATCTTGGTGGCATGCTTGTTTGAATGTAGTAGGAGAGAAGGATATCACCTTGTATTGAAGTTGACATTCAAGGGCTATAGGGAATAGTTGAAATAGACTCTCATTAGGCATGTTATGTTCAACCTTATTGGATAAGGTTTTCAACCTCTTGATAAAATCTTGTTTAGATTTGTTTTCATATTTTTGTAGTTGATGAAAGCATTGATGTTGTTTTTAGGAAGATCATGGTATTAGAACTCATTCACTAGGGTGATAACTAAGATTTCAAGCTCGATAATGGAGTTAGATGATGAGTGTGATAACAATCCAAATCATCTCTCATAAGTGTTTTGACTAATATATTGGTGGATAAATAAGAATCATATTTGATCCAATCCTTATAAAGGTTTCCAAAGGATTTGATGTGAAGGGTAGGGTCAATAGAGACATCATAAGAAATGGAAGGTGTGATCCCTCAATGTCCATGAAAGAAATGTATGGAGTGAGAGGCTCTCTTTAAATGGATTGAAGAACATTCTCATGAATGGAAGGTTGGGAAATGGGTGCTATATTGATACCAACGAAGAGGGAGGGGGATGAAATTGGTTGGCCATGCCCAAGAGAATAGTTTGGGTAATCAGTGAGTTGGGCCAAGTTGTTTTGCATTTACAAGAATTGATTGGCCGTTGTAGTTTTTGTTGACTTAAGTGATCAATAAGTTGAATGATGAGTTGATTAGGATCATTCTTTGGAAGGAGGAGTAGTGTTAGTAGTAGTATAATCATTTCTCCACTTGCAAGAGGCTTTGTGCGGTTTTTATACACCACATTTTTAATGATTTCTAACCATTTATTTTGTATAGGGGTTGTTGAAGAATTTTACTCCTAAGTGAGTGTCTTAAGGGGCTTACCAAGATTGGGGTGTGATTAGACTCGGTCATGTGGGATAGACCACATCATTTGAGAGATGCCACTATTTAGTGAGTTAGGCCAAGTTGTTTTTCATTTACAAGAATTGATTGGATGTTGAAATTTTTAATGACTTAAGCGACCAATAAGTTGAATGGTGAGTGAGTAGGATAATTGGTTGAAGGAGGGGTAGTGTTAGTGGTAGTATCATCACTTTATCCACTTGTAGGAGGCTTAGAGTGATTTTTATACACCATATTTTGACGCTTTCTAGTCATTGTTTTTGTATAGGGGTTGCTTAATGCATTTTACTCCTAAGCAGTACCTCAAGGGGCTAATCGGGATTGGGGTGTGATCAAAATTTTTCATATGAGATATACCACATAATTCAAGAGATGATACTATTTAGCCTTAGTGATGGAAAAATAATGTGATGGTGGATGAAGTCAATGATTTTATTATCTTTACTAGAGACGAGGTGAATAAATTCTATCCACTTTGTGAATTATTTAGTAGCGGTGATGATGGAGTGATGTCGTTGTGAGGAACAAGGGTTGATGAGGCCAATGAGGTAAATTTCCCATATTGAAAATGACCATAAATCTTGAGCGGTTTGTAGGGCTTGACTTGGAATGTGAGTAAGGTTGGAGTGTTGTTGACACTTGACGCATTTCTTAACGTATACACAACAATCTTGATTAAGGGTAGGCCAATAATAGCCCATCCTTAAGATGCGTTTGGCAACATCTAAACCGTTGAAGTGTCCACCACATTTACCGCCGTGGGCCTATTGGATAGCTTTAGTCAATTCATGATATTTGAGGCATCGAAGTAGAGGCCATCAAACCATCATTTGTAAAGGACATCACGTACGATGACATATTAGTTAGCACATTTTAGAAGGGATATTTTAATGTTTTTAGATAGATAAGAGGGAATTTTGGATTGAGAAATATAATCATAGAATTGAGTGTACCAAATATCTGATTGATTACTTTCGATAAGATTAATAGAAGGGAGTTTGTTCGTATGAGATGGTTGATCTAATCAGTGCACAAAAATGAAAAATTTGGAATCTTTAGTTGATAAGGGAATGAGTGATGTGAGAGAAACCATGGTATCTATGAATTTTTGGATGAGTGAGTAACTATTTGGATCATATAATGATCGAAGGATTCTAAGAGGAATTCAACAATATTTTTATATTTTTGTAAAATTTCATTTTCATTGATAAGTTCATTTGATTTGATTGATGATAAGCTAGGAGTCCCCATAGATGTCAAGGATTTGAACACCAAACATGATAATGGTTTGGAGACCCATAATGAGGGCTTCATACTTAGCCATGTTGTTGGTGCATTCAAAATTTAGTTTGAAAGAGATAGGGATAGGAGTCCCCCAAGGAGGTATGATGATGATACCAACACCTCCCCCGATGAAATTTAGAACCATCAAAGAAGAGTGTCATTTTGAGGGGAGTGTATTCTTGATCAATAGTGTTGATAGATTCATCAGGAAATTGTTCATGATGTAGTTGATTATTAGGAAGGGGATCTTCATGCGAGTTGGTTGGCGATGGCTTGCCCTTGATAGATTTTTGTGACATGAATTCTAGGTCAAATTCAATCATAAGAATGAGCCATTGAGTGATACAATCACTATGATATGGTTTAGAATGCATAACTTTGAGAGGATTGAAGCTGGTGATGACATAAGTCTTATGATTAAAGAGGTAGTGGTGAATCTTGGAATTCATGAGTATGGTGCACAACATAAATTTTATGCTTTGATGTAACTTGTTTCATAGTCATGAAGAGTGCAACTTACATAATAGACGACCCGATCTCTACCCTATTTGTCTCGATGTCCTATCATAACACCCATGGCATGGTAGATGACAGATATATAGATAAAATGGCTCCTCCTCACATGGACATGTGATCATGAGCGGTGATAGAAGATATTGTTTGAGCTCTTCAAAGGCCTTTTGAAAATTTTCATCCCACTTGAAATGGAAATCCTTTCAGAGGATATGATGAAAAGGATGACACCGATTTGAAAGTTGAGAAATGAAGTGGTAGAATGATTGGAGTCTACCTTGGATACTATGAAGTTATTTGATATTGAAAGGAGGGGCATCTCGATGATGGATTTTATTTTGGCAGGGTCTACTTCAATACCCCGATAGAAATGATAAACCCTAAAATATTCCCGGTGAGAACACCAAATACACACTTAGGTTAAAATGGGGGAATACTAGATAAGACAGAAATGATGACTTTGAGGATGATGAGATGATCCTTCTAGTGCTTAGATTTAATTAAGAGATCATCAACGCAGTCTTCTATGGTTTTATGGATGATATCATGGAAAATATAAGTCATAGATCATTGATAAGTGGCCCATGCATTCTTGAGTCCGAAGGGAATGACACAATAGTAAAAGGTGATCATTAGTCGTGATAAGGATTTGATTGTATCCAAAAACCATTCATGAGAGATAACATTTCATGGCCTCGCCGTAAGGTCGACAAACCGATCAATGTTTAGGAAGAGGAAGACATATTTAGGACAAGTGAGATTGAGATCTCGGAAGTCTGTGTAGATACGTAACTTTCTAGAGGATTTGGTTACGGGTAAAAATTAGAAACCCACTATGGATAGTCAATGGGTAGTATGAAATTATCAGAGAGAAGACATTGTAACTCTTCTTTTATGAGTAGGGCTACGTGAGGGTGTATCCTACGTAGCTTTTGTTTAAAATGTTTGGCATTAGGAATTGTAATGATGTCGTGGACAAAAATGTTAGGTCAAATACGACATGTCACCTTTGTATAACCATGTGAAGTCCATGATGTGATTTTAAAGGAAGGTGGTGAAATCATTTAATTATTTTGAATCTAAAGATTGACCAAATTTGACTATGTGAGGGTCTTGTGAAGTCCCTATGTTGATGTTGATAGTGGATTCATTAAGGAGTGTCAATGTGTTAGGTCGATAAAGTATTTTGAAGATAATGGTATTCCGCCCCATTTAGGATGGGATGGATTCGCCATCGTGGCATTGAAGGATGATTTTGGTAGGGGAGTCTTCCTCTACCATTTTAGGTAATAATAGTAGAAGAGTCTTAGTGTCTTCATTAGTATGATAAGCCCAAGGTGATCGTGTTGATTAAAACAAGTTAGGAGGGATGGAAATGGTGTCTTCTATGTCCATGGAGTTTTCATGTGAGTATGATGGATCTATTTCTGCTATGGATCCATATGTGGTGATCACGGAAGTGTCTAGGGAAGGTTTGTCGAAACCTAGTTTTAATTTATCACAAGGTTTTTGAGATTGGTCAAAGACCAAGTCATGTACACCTGTTCATAATGTCCTAAGGCAAAACCTTTCCAGAAGCAATGATGAAGGTACATTTCTGTAAAGGATTGGTTATATAAGAATGAGAAATCGGATATAAAGGGTTTATCATGATGTTGATTATTGTGGTGTGAGGAAGGATGATCAATCCCTTCATAGAAGAGGTTAGTTTTAAGATGGGGAGGAATAAAGGAGATAATGTCTCCAACATTTTCTTTATGCATAGGTTATTTTTGGGTCTCCCATAAAATTTAGGTGTAAGGAGTGAGTTAAGTTCTAAAAGGTGGTGCTCCCAGTGAGAGACGTTGCATAACATCTTTAAAGGAGTTATCGTCTGGTAGCTTAGATGCAAATATGGAAGAGAGATTATAAGCCTCATCAAAAGATCTTGAGTTTATCTATAGGATGAGCACATCATTAGGTTGATAGGTCATGTGACATGCTTTGTAATGATTTGGATCAAGAGGGAGCATAAAGGTTTTAACTTCATGTTCATACTTTAGACATCAATTTAATGTTGATGGGATACAACACATAACGTGTATTCAGGGTCATCCTAATAGCATGTTGTACTAAAACTCTCCTTCTACGAGATAGAAGAGATCATGAAGGATTTTAACACCTACCTTGATGGGTAAAATGATTGTGCCTAATATAGGGGCAACAATATCGTTAAAGGCATGCAACACGATAGGTGATTGGGAAATTATGGTGTTAGGTAACTGGAGTTATTTGAAGGTGTGATAAGCTATGATGTTGACGTTGTCACCATTTTCAATCCTAACTCTCTTGAAAAGAGTATCATCAATTTGGTCGGTGAAAGAGTGGAAGGTCATGGTCTTCGGGTTGTAAGGATGGGATCTTAGAGTCATCAAAGGCAATAGTGGAAGACATTTTAAGAGTGTTGACAAGGTTTGCGAATGGTTGAGGGTCATCTAATGGTACTGAGATGGACTAGAGAGCCTCAATCATTACTTTTCGGTGTTATGGAGAAGTTTGAACAAGCTCGTAGAGAGACATCTTCACAAGAGCTTGATGGAGTTTGATGATGGTTTTTGTATAGAGGTGGTATCTTGGACGTGTGGAGTGGTGAGGATGGATACCTTGGCTTTAGAAGATGATGGATTAGGTGATTCATGAGTAAGAGAGATGGAGACTTTGGGCTTGTTTCGAATGGAGGCCTTGGGGTCTTGCACGCGTGCTCTTGTAGTTATGAGAACAATGTATATTTGATAGAGAAAATTTCACTTTGGAAGAGGCGTCACTCTTGTTGGATATGGATGTGGTGTTGGATAATGGCTTAGAAGGGGAAAATTTAAGGATATGATGATTGATTTGATTTGATTTGGATGTTTTGGATCTCATTATGGGAAGAATCCCTTTACTAACAAGGCTTTGAATTGTAGCATGGAGGGATTTACAATCCTAGTGGAGTTTTCGGTGTCTAATGGTATGCACAAAACTCTTTATAATCACAACAAGATGGTTTCCACCCTTGGGAGTTAGATAACTTAACAAGAGGTAATGTTATGGTAGATGATTGGATGAAATTTTTAGGGTTCTAGTATAATACCTTGTCATAGCTATCTAAGATGATGATGAGGATGAAGGGTCTCTGTAATTATTTGATGATTTAGAGGTTGAGTGATGAGGTTGTATCTTGTGTGACATGTTTAGGTTCCAATTGAGGAACGACCATGGATCTGTAATGGTAATAACTGTGAATTTATACAAGGTATGAGGCCTTATGATGGAACAAAAATACTATATATTTCATGATAAAGTCATCTAATGAATCGATGGTATAGTTTCCATTTTTTTTGAATGAATGGCTTGTGGATTGTGTAGTGGAATTATTGAGATTCTGGATGTGGTGTTAATGACGTGGTCTTCGAAAGATATTTTAGTGATTTCTATGAAGGGTTTCTTTTCGGGACTTTCAAAGAAGCAAAGGTGGGTCTAAAGAGGATGTGATAGATGCAGGAGTTTTCATTAACAATAATGAAAGGAGTTAGGACGATTCATCTAGTGTTCCTGAGATGGAAACAATAGGTGTTGAAGGTGTAAGTGAGAGATCCTTGATAATGTTGATAGTATGATGAGAATTAATGGCGTTGGATTGTGGTTGACTAGTGAATGGGGAATGATTCGGAAAATGTTGTTTAAAGACATCCAAATTTTTATTTGGAGGTACATTTGGATTGTCAAGTTACAGGTCACATCGCTTGATAAGATCCTAAAAAAATTTCCTGAATGAAAAACACTTTTCAATGTTGTGGCCTCATACATGATCGTATTTACAATAGTTGTTGTCTCGATACCATGAGGGTTTAGAAACGTATGCGTCAATAGGGTGGATGGGAGGATATTAATCATGCACCCGGATAGGAGTTTTTCAAAGACCATGATATAAGATTCTCTGATGGGTGTGTAGTTACATTGAGGTTGGGTCCACTTAGAGTACGAGTGACCTTTAGATGTAAGTTTTATAACAACAATGTTCGCTGATCCTTTGGATTTATCATTGTTGGAAGAGGGTTTAAATGTGGACTCAGGTTTTGGTTTCTTAGATATGATTTTAACTTTACCATCTTGAATAGCATGAAGCTCTAGTTTTTGGGCCATGGTAAAGGCTTAATCAAATGTTTAAAAGGATTGAATTTGAAGCGTTAATGATATATGCTTAGCATAGGATCGAGAGAATAAATTGATCAACTCAATTTGTGGGAGTGATAAGGATAGTTGATTAATAATCCCCACCATCTAGTAATGAAATATGTAACAAAATCATCTTCAAATTGTTTAATAGCGTAGAGATCAGTGATGGAGATCTTACGGGTGATATTGATGGAGAAATGATCTAAGAACAACTGTGTGAGTTGTGTGAAAGAGAAAAGAGAATATTGTGGAATGATATTATACCAATCAAGGGTGGGTCTTGCTAAGGACATGGGAAATGTCCTCAACATGAGATCTTGATCATGGGAAATGAGATAACATGCATGGAAAAAATATCTAATGTGTTGTTGAGGGTCCTCCTTACTATAGAATTTAATAAATTTTGGGAGTTCCCAATGTGGGGGATAAGATTTAAAAGGTACTTGATGGGTGGATAGGTTCATTGAAAATTTGTTCGTATGAAAGGGTGATTTTAGGACCCATAGTGGCAGCTTCAAGACTTACAATCATATTCATGAGTGTTCTTGTAAAGGGTCATTTTGAGGTTGTTATTGAAGGTTTGAAGATGACAAGCTAGGTTGATTATAGATATGTGGGTTTGATTGTTGATATAATGATATGGTAACAAGACATTATGATGAAGAGGGGTACTTGTGGGAATGTTATGGGGATGTTGAGATACTAAGGGTTATGAGGGTTGAATGTATTGATAAGGGATAGGAATGGAAGTGTTGATAAGAGGTCGGGATGGTTGTGGTATGTGCGAGAAGGAATGGAAATGTTGATAATAGGTTAGGATGGTTTTCGTATGTATTGAGAAGCAATGGTGTTGTATCATGAGACAAGGGCAATAGGATGAATTATGTGAAAAAGGGTGAGTGCTAGCGATGGAACTCATATTGATGAGGGTATATATGTGGGGATAAACATGACTAAATTTTGGATTGAGGATGTAGATTGATGTGATGGGATGGGTTGAGATGCTATAGGAGGGTTATAGTAAGGGGGAATAACAACCAAGCTTAAAGGAGGTAGAGGAGAATAATTGGAGGATGTGGGAATAGATAGGGTAGGAGATGTTGTAGTGTTCGTTTGTGACCCTTTCGAGCTCGATAAAGGATTCAATTATGGAGATGGTTTTGGTTGGACGTGTCTTGTGATGAGATGGGATTAAGGTTGAAACTAATGACAAAGGGGTGATGAAGCAAGGATTGATTCTCCCAATTCACCAATAATGAAGTAGGGATGAATTTATTGGATAATATGTTTGTGATTGGGGTCGGTGAGTCGGGGAATAATATATGGTGACAATAGTAATGAGAGGTTGTTGTTATGGCTTTGGTTATTGGAGGAAGACACCTCGGGAAGCAAGGTAAGCATTAAGGGCCACTAGGTTAGAATCCATAATTTTGTAAAGACTAGATCACCACTATTGAAGAACCGTGGGCTAGGTGGATCTGGGAATCTCTAATGTGGTTGAATAGGTACTAGGATAATGTGGGGGTTCTTGGTAGTCTCTAAAGGTAGTGGAATTTATCAATTATGTTGGGAATGTCTTGAAGGTGAGGACTCGAGAGATTCAGGGATTGTTAAAAGTGGTTTGTCATATTTTTAGTGTTTTGTAGACAAGATTGTTGTCTAGTTAAAACCATGAACTAATCACACAATCAATGAAGAAAAATAAAAATGGTTGTTTAAAACAATTGTAAACAAGTCACATAACAAATTTTGATTATCTTGATTAATTTAAGAAAAGTGTGAAATGAGAAAAATGGTTGAAAGGGTACTAAGAAAAGGTTAGCTAAGGTTGGTTTCAGGTGAGTTTAAGGTCGGAGTCCTCGATATACCCAAAGGTACGAGAGGCCCAAATTTGTGTTGGTTTCGGTATGAGGTGTGATAATGGGTTCTACCCCCTCACTTCATGGCCTCACACTGATAAGTGTGTTGGATTCTTAGCCGATATACCACCCACCATATTGTTTATACTTGGCCAAAACACCGAGTCGATTATCCTCTTGGTGATGAAATCCAAGTAGGTCCACCTAGGAAGAATTGCTTTAAATACAAATTTGATGTGATATGTGGTTTGGTTGTGTGTGAAGGGAGTTTTGTGAATGCAATTATTTCAACTCCTAATTAGAATAGATGAGCAAATAAGAATGAAGGTTTATTATCGAGACCCAAAAATAAATGTTTACTTCGATGAAAATAAATCATACAATATGCAAAGTTGAAAGGAAAAATGAAAGAAAAGGGATGTACCTATGATCGTTACTCCTTTTTTATTTTAAATTTTAATTTTCACGCGTTTTTGAAATAGTGACAACAAGGCACTTCAAGTTTAAAGGTTAGATGATATGACGATAAAAAAACAAAAAGATAGGAAATATAACTCAAAAAGGGACTAAGTATCCCACAAGGTGTGCTAGGATGTTTATGGTGAATTTTGGTTATATGCTATTATGTTGAAATACCAAAAAATATAAATAGATAGGGTTTACCAATACTTGCGCCGATTAACACAATGTCGGGATGATTGGATACACGAACAATGTAAGAGGCTCCTCATTTTTCCAAGTGAGAAGACATGTATACAAAGACAGTTGGATTAGAGAAATATTAGATAAGGACGTAACAAGTTGCTCGACATAGTTTGATACTAGGAATTGAAAGGGCTTCTCTTGAAGGGGTTGTTCGTGATATATAATGAATTGATATGATAATAAGATAAGATAATGATAAAAAATTATAATTCAAGAGGGATGGAGAGATCCTTCTCTGCGTTGTAGGTGGCCCAGGCTAGGGATGTAGTGAGCTCAAAGTCTTGGAAATAGTAAAACTAAGCTTGTTCTATTACGTATTTTATTTCACGTATCACTTCAAGTTGATCTTTGATGTATTTGATTTCGGCATGAGTGCGATGGCACACAGGTTGAGCTCGTGTGAGATAGAAATTTTTTCACACACAAAAGGTTGTTGGATGATCAAAACATCATATATGTTAGTGATGGGGTACACCTATCGTGGAACAGTCGTCTATAGAGAATATATCTTGCAAGACAACAAATTATGCCAAAACAAATTGATGAAGATATGGTAATTTATAAAAATGAGTAAATTGATGAGAGGTCGAAGACAATCAGAATCAATGGTGATCGGGGAAAAAAGGATCATCTTGAAAAGGATGATAAAATAGATTATGATTAATGCAATTTTTTTTTGAAAATGTTGAGACAAAATAGGGATCCTAAAAGCAAGGAAGATATAGGAAACACATATTTTTAAAATTATAAAGGGCTTATAAGAGGAAAAGGTGGTTAGGACACTCGATCAAAGATGATCGAGAATCAACGACGATCGATCAGTTAAAATTACAAATATTCTAAAACTTGACCAAATGATTAAATAAAGGACTGAATTTAAAGTGGCTATGGAGGATGGTATAGATGACTTTTTATAGACTATGATTAATGCAAAATATGATTGAAGATGAGAAATAAAAGTGTACCAAATTTTTCAAATACTTCAGAGTATGAGAGGACTCCAAATGACTGAAATATTGTTTAACAAGAATTCTCCAAAGAGTGGCAGAAATGTGTTGATGTTTGACAATGTCTTGATGTCGTGCAGAGAGTTAGAAATCCAATACCAATCTAGTATGTATGATTTCTTGTGTGTAACTCATATAACTATGAAAATGGGCAGGAAGGTGGTTTAAATAGGATTATCGACGTTCACAATGATCGCCCATGATCATAGATTATCGTCACTTTTTCCAGAGATGTTAAAAACTAAGTAAGGAAAAGATCAAAAATGGTTAAAACCACTTCCCTTCCGTTGATTAAGGTTGTTTGATGAGCGGTGGGGGTTAGGAATCCAGGTAGGAAGAGTTAGGGGGTTAGGATGGGTAGGATAAATTAAGGTAGGTTAGTTTCGGGTGGTTAGGTGTGGGTAAATTAGTGTTTATGACGGTAAATTATAATGTACTTAGGATAGGAACAATAATGTGAATAGTGATAGCATAATTAATATGTGTCAAGTCACCTAGGGGTGTAAAAATACGTGTCTACAACTGTATACTAGCCTCTAACACATCCCTGCATGCCAAGAACACAAAAAATGGCACTTATCCACTTGCCTTGTGGCACAAGACTTGTGCCACAACCATCCCAATACTATCCTTCAAGATATCTAGTTTTTTAAAAAGAAAATGTGACACTAAATTGGACCATCACTTAGCCCAAATGATAATCCTCACTACCCATATCCCATTATTCTAGTGCCCTCCTCTTTACAATATCTATTGGTGCATCAAAAACATGTAGACTCCCTAAAATGGCAGTCCCAGAATAACATGCACATCCCGTAATGTCAACAACCTCAATAGTTTATACAATATCCCTCCACATGAAGGTGTTGGAATTGAATTCCCAATGGCCCAAAAACATATATATATATATATATATATATATATATATATATATAAAAACCACATATAATGAGATCCACACCATATGCATAATCCCGCCAAACCATATGCACTACAACTGTGTACTTATTTTCCCTACAACTATGTACTATCCCCATGGAGATAATCCACACAATATATCTAGTAACCATTCAACATCTATAGATATCGATTGTTGGGTCATCTATTGTTCCTATAAAATATTAGACAAAAAGTACCTATAAATTCTCGATTCAAGTTCATCAAGAAAATCAACCATCTCGAAATATATTTTTCACAATTTTCTACTACATCAACCCTACTTTTTTAATGCCAATGGGCCCTTGAGAATAATTCTCCTCCCCTACACCATCAACACTATTGGAAAAATTCCATCAACTATGCTAGAAAATCTCCCCCTCGTCAAATGCCATCGACCATGCTTTAAATGGTCATCCTACCATGGTTGATGACATTTAGTTCAAAGCCCCACAATATCTTTAGAACTTAATTAAAAAACCTAACCTAATGACCTCAAAATAAAAATTCTCCTAAATCTAACCTAATGACCTCAAAAATCAAAATGCTCTCAAACCAATCTAGACCTTGATCCGATCTACAGTTTGACTATCTTTGGAGAAAAATTCACTAGTTAAATTTTCCCCAGCATACATTTTCAAATTTTCTCCTAGCTACCCATTCCTAATTTAAAAACAACACCTACCATGGGATTCAAACTTCCATGTGCCCCATCTTTAAGCACCTTTCCCGCCGCTTCGTAGTCTCGCTATCGTCACTAAAATTGATCAAATTGGATTATCTCAGAGCTCAATTTCTCTTAATCTCAATTAATAAAGTGATAGATAAATTCCTCCCTTTACTATATATGGAAATCCTTATAGAATAGTTTTGACATGATCTCCTCCCGATCTTCAAAGCTTCATATATTTAAAATTAAAAACCCTAAAAACATTCTATAAATTGTTCGATGATTTTGGAGGAGAGATGCTCATTTTGACATATTACACATACCTCTACCAAACTTAGCCAAAATTCCACATTTTTGTCATTTCGACGCTTAACTACATCCCTTCCATGAGCTTCTATTGAGGTTATTTATGTCTTATTTTACTTATTATCTTCTAACATTACTTTTTAAAATTTATTATTTAGGGTTCCAATCATCTATTATGCCTACCACAAGCAAGCCATGTGACACCAATAAGTATGAGGTAGGTATATTTCATTTGCCGAGTTCATTATTTCTTTGAAACACTTTCATTTTAGCTTTAATTTTAACATTTCCTTTCAATTTCATGTTACATAGGTCTTTTTAAAGACCATCTCATGTTTCACTAGTGGGGCATATGTATACACCATAATTTTGATGCTTGCTAAAAAATTATTTTGTGTAGGGGTTGCGAGATGCATTATCCTTTTGAGTGTGTACCTTAAGGGACATGTTGAGATTGGGGTGTGATCAGACTTTGTCATGTGGGATAGACCATAAAATTAGAGAGATGTCGATATTTAACCGTAATCACCTTGTCATTTCCCATTTCTCCACTTTGCTCTCAATTTTTTTGTTTTTATTTCATTATGTCTACTAGATTCTTCTTATTATGCACTATTATCCTTGTTTTAGATATCTATGGACCTTTTTCATTTACCTTAATTCACCTTCTAGCCTCCATTCCCCATTTTTTTCACCGTTTGACCTTATGATTTCCACCAAATGATGCCATTTTCCGTGGGAAATGGCGTTGGGTATAAATACTTGACCAAAATACCATCAATTACACCAATTTACAGCCATTTTTCTACACCTATACTTTATTTTTCTCAAACTATTTCATACTAATTCACACTTGTTTGTTGACTCGAAGTCTTCAAGATTACCTCTTTTGCATTTGGTTCACTATAGTGAGTTAGGACTGGAGATAATTTTGTTGATATTTCCCCTTCTCCACCCATAATGATTCTCTCTTGATTTTCTTATCTCTAGGGAGGATTATGCATCAAATGTTACACGTTATAGGTTAGTATCTATAACCCTATTTAGTCTTTTATTTTGTATGTGAATGTTGTTTATTGGTCATGCATTGCTATAAAATTGAGTAGATGTATGTTTTCTTTGATATATTGTATTATGTTATTATATTACACCCCTTGGCTTATCCACCCCTTGGTTACTCTTATTTATAAATCCTAGTAGAATATCTATCTTTATCTTAATTATAGGCCTTGGAACATATAGCTATCCTAGGATTAGGGCCATCATCCTCTATAAGTATGACATTAGCACTCCTTGAGAACCTTTGCATTTGCACAAAGTGTGGCCGGTCTTAGATATGATCCCTATATTTGAAAACTCAATTGGGAACTTGTCTTTTACCTGTCATACATGGTTAACATCTGATTCTAATTTTTAGAAAGATAATCTTCAATGTGATATTGTACCATGTTAGATGTTCTAGACATTCAAATTTAACAATTTACTCTTTGACATTGCTTTTTTGATAATTCACTCTTATTAATATGAACACACTCTTTATATCTCTTCTCAAGTACATCCCAAAGTCTCTTGTCTAACTTGTTTATTCATACACACTAATATGTCAACAAATTATGAGAGTTCAATACATAAAATCCATAAAAAAACTCAACTTGACAGGATGCAACTTTCAAGTTTTATGATTCTTGTCCCTGTGTAAAACCATCCACTTTGGATGGCTTGTGGAATCAGGTCTTGAGAGACTTGTATGGTTTTGAAATGACATATACTCCATATGATATTTTAATTTCCTATTCTTTATTGGGTCATTTACTCCCTCTCAGGTTGGCCTTTCTATAACAATTTACTTTTAGAACCCTCTATAAGAAAGTTAAACTCACCTCATTTAAGAATCAACAAAACCTAACATTCTCATGAACTTTTATTGAAAAATCTATCACAAAGGGCACCCAAGTCTCCCTAAATATTTCCAAATCTAGTGCAAAATCATTAGGACAACAATCACTACAAGTTTAAAGCATCCTACTAGATCAAAGAATCATCTATCTTGATTTACAAACACTCAAACATATCCAATTCAAGTATTAGAAAGATCCAAAATCAATTCAAGAATTTTCAAGGAGTTTTAAATTTCCAAGTCTAGTTACATCCATTCAAATATCACATGTTAGGTGGAGAACTCCATGTAGTTTGAGACCTCTTTAGATTAGTGTCAACATCAGAGTGCAAGGATTACAACTCAACCCAACTAATGTTTGTTTTATAGGGTCTCCCACCCATGGCTATGGTTTGATACCTCAGTCATAATATTCAAAGATTTTGTAGCATGAGCGACATTTAGGGTTTAACAATGACAAACATTTTCAAGTAGGTGATAATATCGGAAGTTATAGAGTAAGATTCAAAGTTGGTCGAAAATTGTACAGACGGTCCTAACAGATATGTATGTTATTCGAGCTACATTTTAAGGAATGAAGCACTCTTAGGTTCATATCTCCTAGTTCTAGCACTTTACACACCCAAAACTTCCTGCATCCATCAGTAATCAACTAAGTTCCCTCATCCTCTTGTATTTTCCAGTTGATGTCATATCATATACATTAGTTACAAAAATTAATGTGTTATTATTATTGTGTTGGAAGTTAATTAATAAAACCTGCTATAGATCCACTTTACATCCTCATAGCATGTTTAACTCAAGTAATATATTATAATTATAATAAGGGTCTAAAAACATTTTGTGAACTTGATTTGTGACTTGATCTTTCCATCAACCCCAGTTTCCCTAGGGATTATTTATGCTCCTATTTTTCTTGGTGTTGTATTTTTCTTTGCACTTTACCTCATAATGCCATTTCCTCCAATGGTCCATGACATTATAATCAATCCCACAAGCCAATATGCTCAAACTTGGTGTTACAAAGGCAATCCCTTTTCTCATCCTTCTTCCAATCATACAAACATGGTTCCTAATGCTCGACCCAATTTTACCATTGATATCTTCTAATGTTGTTTTTACAGATTATCTCCAATAATTTTCAAGGCGAAG
This sequence comes from Taxus wallichiana var. yunnanensis, assembly GCA_018340775.1. Taxonomy (NCBI): domain Eukaryota; kingdom Viridiplantae; phylum Streptophyta; class Pinopsida; order Cupressales; family Taxaceae; genus Taxus; species Taxus wallichiana. The sequence goes on from CM031234.1 coordinate 828,962,223, forward strand.
ACTCCAATAATAATTATGAAAACCACTCTCACAATCTTATTGAATATGAGGCATAACATATTACACATTTCTTATAAGATAATCCCACTAATAGTGATATTCTTCTATATGCTGCAAGAGATAAAATTAAGAGTGCTTCATTATCTCATATAAAGACATATATTGTTCCTACATTCACGATGCCTACATCCTTGGGAGCACATAATATTTCCATGTATGTTGTCTCTATGCCTATTCCTATAACCACTATTTTTACTACCCATCCTCTATGCACTCATAACAGTTCTCATGTATCTTCTTCTCGTACGTAGGACCTTAAAACCCTTGTTCATACACTACAATATCAAATATTACAATTAGAACAAGGTACATATTCTTATCCTCATGCTATAGATTCTGCTTAATTTCTTCATAACCCACTTGTGTGTGAAGTGACTTCTTACTTGTTGCCTATTGGGTTTTTTTCTCTTAAACTCCCTATCTATGATGGAAGAGGGGACCCCACATAACATATTTGAATATTTCATGTGGCTTGCTTTGACTATGCCTCTCATGAAATTTAACTCACCAATATTTTCCCGAAAGTATTAAGTACTTTGTATTAAAATGGTCTATGACCTCCCGACACACTCTATATGCTCTTTCACTACTTTGGCAAATAAAATTTTAACACGATTCTCTATCAACATTGGGAAATAGTTTCTTATGCAAAAAAATCTAAAACATGACAATGATATAATGAACATATCGATGATTATGTCTTATGATAAAAGACCATGCTTACTAAGATGGACAATATATTTCTTGATAGTGAATAAAAATATCTCTTCACGCAAATATTTCTTTCTCCCTAACAAGAATCAATCATATTTAAAAAATTCGATCATTTGACCATCTATGTCACACACTCAAAAATCACGAAGCTTATTTTTTACATATGAATAAGATTATGTATGTTTTAGCACTCCTAATACCTCTAATGCCAAGTGTCTAAGAAAATACACATTCAACAACAAGACTACTAATGTTAAGAATAATTCTAAGGACACCATCAATTCTATTTCCCAACCTACTAAGTTACAATTACAACCCGCATGATGAAAATTTACACATTTACCATGTGCTCCATGCCTTATATTGAAGTAATTTCTTGAGTGTAAGATTGTGTATCTCCCTCCACCATTTGAGGTTGATGCAAACAAACCCCAAAATAAGAGTTTTGATGCTAATTCTTATTGATAGTATCATAGATGTATTAGTCACCTCACTGATCATTGTATCAAACTTTATCACATCATTCAATATCTTATTGACTCAAATTAAATTGAATGAGATGATTCCACTAAGTCTTCTAAGCCAACCAATGACAATACCAAATTGAAAATCTTTAATGATCCAATTCCTAAGGAAAATAATGACAAATATACATCAAAATTACACAATACTTATCATGCGGTGCCAACTCCATGATCTTATGATCACCCTTTGAATGAAATTATTGGCATTGTCACTCAAATGTAATATCCTAAACCGATTATAACTTTCAATAACTATGATATATATCACACACTTATATATGACATCGTATACATCCCTATCATTATTAATCACATACTTATACACAATGTTTTGTTTTATCTACATAACAATGATAATGTATACTCTCTGGTGATACTTTAATCTCTTTTTATTTATACAAATAAGCTCATTGGATTCTAATCCTTTATATTGATGCATTACTCTACCTATTACAAATGATTATGTTACTACACCAGTTTCATTATTGGTTTTTGCTACTCTTAGCTCTAGTGTATTGTGTTTAGGTCTCTTTTGGCTATGTTCTATGAGGGATATTTCATTGGCCATTCATCAATGTGTTAAGTTTGTTCATAATCAACAAGTTGTAACAATTCAAGGTATTCCCTTAAGCTCTTTCTCTTAGATTTATTGGTAATTATTCTACAATTTCTATCCCTACTCCTAACACATTTATGGATAAGTATTTGGTTTTACACACTATCTATAGATGCTCTAGTCCTCTTATGTATCTTGATAGGCCTTTGGTTGCACATACTATCTCTAGTGGCTCTATCCCTCCTAGGTATCCTCATAGGCCTTTGGTTGCACACACTATCTCTAGCATCTCTATCCCCCCTACGTTTTTAGATATACCTTCCTCTTCACACACCATCTCTCGGGAAATCTCATAGGATCCTATGTTGGTACTCTAGTGTGCATGCTATCTCTATAATTTCTCACAAGTCTTCTAGTGCACATGGTATTTCTAGGAGCACTCACTCTTCTAGTCCTCCACGCAGTATTCTACTTCACACACTACTCATGGATCTACTTCACCTAGTGCTTATTTCAAGACTTCTTTGAAATACATCACCAATATTGTACCACTTACATTTGAGTCACATCCTTTAACATAAGTGAGGCCCAAACCTCCCTATTATTCTATAGCTACTCCTCCTCTTTAGGAGGTTCTCATCCAGTAGCTCTTGTGCTACCCCTTTCCTTGTACATAACTTTACATTCAAAAATACACAAACATTGACATAATTATACAATACAAAAATATTCATATATTTGCAAGAGGATAGAACTAGGACATGTACACATAGATTCAGTTTTCTTATATAGGTTTTTTTGTGACTTTGGTTTGATAAATAACATATCTATTTACTCTTTTCACACATGCATTCATGTATTATATTGAGCTTGATGTAAGACATACAAAATGATACACAATGACAGGTGCTAGAAGGCCATTTAGCTAGAATTCCTATTCATCCGGGAGAATCTATTATAGAATACACGTAGGTGCTATTATTTCATTAATAGTTACTTTCTACTTCCTCATTTTTCTTGATTATATATATTGTGTATACGTTATCTACTGAGATAACATGATTAAAACATGTATTATGCAACATTGACACTTGTCACTTCACATGTTTTTATTTATATAAATTTTAATATGGTTTCATCACATTTTGACATGCTTGTTTCTATACATGTTTTCTAGTTGTGTGTGTTATTCCGTACTTGCTTAACCGATTGGGAATAAACACCTTTCTTGTCTTGTGATGCAATGAGTGTCCCACATTTGTGGCTCTATGAATATATTTATTTTCATGTTTATAGGCCCTGGGGCCTTGATTATCTTGTGACATCATGGGTGTCTCATGTTTGTGGCTTTATGCCTTTGTGTGACATTATTTTCATACCATTGACTATGAATTCACTATTTCTATCTCTTTGCACTTATTTTTCTTATACATGTGTTATTATGATAGTTGCTAATGTTTGCATTGTTTCTCTTGTTGTACCCTCTTGTACCCCCTTGTTGTACCCCTTGGTTTATACCATGTGCATCCCCTTGTAGGTTTGGGATCCCATCATCGGTGGCCACCACTATAACCTTGCATGTATTTATACATAGACTATGAGATTCATCAGACATGGTTACACATATATTATTTTGAGTCATACTCTCAAATGATTTATCACACTTGCCTAAAAAGAGAAGGAATACATCCAACTATATTCTAGTTCTACAATAGACATAAATAAAGTTTTAGGCTCAAACATAGGTATATAAAGATTACATGTAATTAGAAACAACATCAAATAAAAATCCAAAAATTCATACACATATTAAAAATGTACAACTTGGTCGGGATCACATGGATGGTTTTGACATTTTTACATAGTTTTCCCTGTGGGTAGTTATATCAACTTTATTAGTGTAGACATGTAAAATGTCAACAAGCTCAATTAATAAATAAAACACTTATTATGCATCATTAATCCCCCACCACTAACCCTATCATAATTAATCACAAGATTAATTATGATTAATACCTATTATCATATACATCATTATCTCGATATTCCCATTTACTCACCCAATAATCCCATCTCACCCTTAATCATATTAATTCATCATAATATCTTATTATCCTAGCGCTAATCCATATTATCAATTTCTAAGAATTTAAAATTACCACCCACCTACCACATACTCTACACCTATCCTACACCTAGCTTCTCCATCAGATCACTTCCCTAATCATAATTGATCTCACCAAATCCTAGCCTAATCAAGTGCTCCACCTCTAAATCTAGAGGCTTATACTTCTAGAAGCCTCTCCAAATTTCCCTCCTTCATATTTAAAAATTAAATATATTTCTCCCTCCATTGAATTTTTAATTCAATGGAGGCTTCTTCTAATTTATAGAATTCTCCAATTCTATATCCTTCTACTCTCTCATGCAACAACAACCATTGATCTTCCATCTACATGGAAAGATCTCAACCCTCCATTCTTCCTTCCTCCACCTATAAATAGGAGTGCCACCCTCCATGGAAACCAACTTATGAAATTGCAACTAAGTGCTTCCAAAATATTCCTAGAGATATTTCAATCAAGCATTCCATTGAGTAAAATCACCATTCAATAAGGGGAGGTGCTATCCAAATCACTCAAAAAATATGAAATAACAACTATCTTGAGCACATCCAAAGAAACAAGGGAAGAACATTGGAGCTTGTAGGTAAGTGCAAGTATAACACTCTTTCTCCCTTTTTATCTTGCTCAATCTGAGGTAGATAATAGGTGTGTTAGATTAGGAACTAGTTTGGTTTAGTTCTTAGTTTGCATTTACAACTAACACTCATTTTTGTCTACATTTTGGCAACCACCATATTTTCCTATCACCGAGACTGTGCCCACCATATTGTCTTCTGGGAACCATATTTTCCTATCATTGAGACTATGCCATCATAATCTCCATCCCTGTCATCATCCGCTAATTCATATGTTTCGCCTGACAATCTTCCATCCATCTCACATAACTCATCATCATCATCCACTCCTCTCTTACCCACTCCATCCATATCCACTCCTCTTCTATCCACTCTGATGCTCAAGCTAAAATACATAGGGTGTGGGGAATATCAAACTTTCAACATTGAACAACTACCACCGGCACTTAAACAACGTGGGCAGCTCGGCATGTGTCAAGTCAAAAAGTAAAAATATTCATTGGGATCTTCCACTTTTATCCATTTTGGGTACCTTACTGACGAGTACCTCAATCCATCGACACCACATGGCTCATCGATGACTCTATATGTCCCACCTGAAACAATGAATATATGATCACCAAATGCATACCGACTCCGCACGGGCTACTTTGGGCGAGGACTATGTCACCGCAAAAAAGGCATCCTTGAACCTCATGTATTTATCCCTAACCTTGATGGCCGTGGACTAGGTATCAACCACTGGTGAGAGTATTTATGATGACCATAGTGACACAACTGAAACAACTAAGGAGGCCATAGACACCATCAAAACAAGTTTTGTCTATATAGCCAATACGAAGACCTCACCACCACCCTTATCTTCAACGACACCACTATCCTCACCATTAATGTCACCCTCACCTACCCCCAACTCATCCAGTGGGACCAACAATATGAACATATCACTCTTGATACATTTCAGAATGACGAGGCAATTCTTGAGTTCATGGGAACTCGGGATAATGTGCCAGCTAGTGACCATAAGAAAGGTTTCCAAATATGTCTAAATATTGACGCCTACTTTGGTGAACAAGATCCTACCCTCCCCATTCAATCCAAATCCAATATCCCTCATCCTAACTCCTCTTTATACCTAAATGAGGAGGATCCCCTTACATAATTCTTCAAAATCCCTCAAATCTTGAACATGATCCAATTATGGATTAACTTCTTCCACTCTTGAAACACTATAGGACGGGTCAACATCATTAATTGAGGAAACCATCGACATCAACATCAACACTGAAGAAGACCCTTGGATCCTCAAACTGGGGCATCTTTATTAGCAGAAGAACAAGCCACCTTTACGACACTCCTAAAATAATTCTTAGACATATTCACATGGTCCTATGCAGATATGCCTGGTCTTGATCCATCTCTAGTGGTTCATAATCTCGTAGTGCGTAAAGATACGAAGCTTGTCGAGAATAAACTTTGTAAAATGCATCCAAAGGTATCCTTTCTCGACAAAGAAGAACTTCAGAAAATGCTCAATGTCGACTTCATTTGGATGATTGATTATTCTGAATGGATCTTTAACATATTTCCAATAGGAAAAAATATTTGGGGCATACACATATGTACATTTTTCCTCAACATAAAAAAATCTTGCCCAAAAGATGATTTTCCACTACCAAACATCGACATGATTATGGATTCTATGGTTGGACATGAAATGTTGTCCCTCATGGACGGTTTCTTCGATATAATCAAATCAAAATAGTAGAAGAAGATCAACACAAAAATAATTTTACTACACTTTGGGGTATGTTATGTTATCAGGTTAGGCCCTTTGGTCTCAAAAATTTCGAAGCTATATGTCAATTTTCCATGACACTCATCTTCCATGACATGATACGTGAAATTTTTGAGGATTATGTCGATGATATCCGGGAAAATCCAAGACTAGAGAAGAACATCCCATGGTTCTTTACCACATATTTGAAAGACTCGAGAATACAAAGTTCGGCTCAATCCTAAGAAATGTGTTTTCGGTGTTACATCGGGAAGCTACTTGGTTTTAGTATCTCACGACACATAATAGAAATTAACAGAAATAAAGTCAAAGTTTTGGTTGAAATGCATCCCACTATAGGGTAAAATCGAAGCTATAAGAAGAATCATCGCACAAATTTCCAATAAGTGCCATCCATTTCATCATTTTCTCAAAAAGGGAACAATATTCCATTGGAACGAAGAATGTCAAGCCTCTTTTGAAAAACTCAAGGAATATCTACTGCATCCTCTAGTGTTAGTTCCTCCCACTCCAGAATCCCTCTCCTTCTTTACATTTCAGCTACTTAACATGCCTTGGGAGCTCTCCTAGCACAACATGATGACCATGGAAAAGAACATGCCATTTATTATCTAAGCCAAACATTAATCTACTATGAGCTTAATTACACTCCTATGGAAAAGGCATGTCTTGCTATTGTCTTTGCTTCTCAAAATTTGCGGCACTATATGCTCAACAATACAGTCAAGCTCATAGCCAAGGTAGATCCACTCAAATATCTACTCTCTAAATCAGCTTTAACAAGATGCATGGATAAATGGATCATACTCTTGAGTGAGTTTGACATTGAATATGTTAATCAAAAAGCTATCAAAGGACAATTTCTAGCTGATTAGCTTGTAGAAGCTCCAATTTTTGATTCCTTTCTACTTAACATATGGTTTCAAGGATATCTAATCCCTAAGGATTTTCGGATTGCACTTCCCTACACCAACAATATAGCTAAATATGAGGCACTCATAGCTGGATTAAGAATGGCCATCCAATGGAACATCAAAATCTCAACGTCTTTAGTGACTCACAACTCATCATCAAATAAGTTAATGATGAATATTTGACCAAAGATGACAAATTGGTTCCTTACAAGTGAATGGTGGATAGTTTCAAGCTCTACTTCTAGCACATTCAGTTCAAACAAGTCCCCGAGTAAGAAATAAATCAACAGATGCAATGGTGACCATTGGATCTCTATTGGACATGCCTTCAGATGCCCCAAATTCCCAAGTCTTGGTTGAACAACTTATGGTTCCGGCTTATGATGTCCCCAAGTTTGAAATAGTATGTGAGATTTTTAGTCCCGACTCCCCATGGTACCATGACATCTACACCTATCTCCATGATCATACCCTTCCACCTAATCTCCCTCAAATCACGGAAGTCCTTCTTCCAATAGGCCTCCCAATTCACCATCCTTAGTGGAATTCATTATCGTAGAATCTTTGACAGAACTTGTTATGATGCCTTAATTACCAAGAGGCCGAATCAACAATATAAGAAGTTCACACTTTGGTATATGCAAAGTGCTCACACCAATGGTGTGGTACTTGCTAAGAAAATTTTGTGCACCAGGCTACTACTGGCCTACCATGGAGAAAGATGCATGTTCATACGTCCACAAATGCGTCCCCCGCCAAAAGCATTCGACCTCATATATGCGCCATTCCAAGCTTTGCAGCCCATTACCACTTGATGGCCCTTTTCTACTTAGGGTATCAATCTCATGGGAAAGTTAAATCCTACTTCATCCGACGGTCACAAATTCATCATTACTACCACATAATACTTCACTAAATGGGTTGAAGCCATCCCACTTACTTATGTTACCAACAAACAAATATCCAAGTTCATCCTTAATCACATCATTTTCCACTCTAGTATTCTGTCTGCTCTCATAAAAATAATGGAAAATCATTTAAAAACTTAGAATTCCATGAACTTTGTGACCATTTCCACATCAAGCTCAAATTTTCCACCCCATATTACCCACAAGGTAATGGCCAATTTGAAGCATCCAATAAAATGCTAAAACACATCCTTGGCAAAATTGTGAGTCAAGCAGGACAAGATTGGCATACAAAAATATATCCTACCTTGTGGGCCTATCACACATCCATCCACACCCCCACTGGCTCCACTCCATACTCTCTCTTCTTTGGAATTGAAACAATCTTGATCGTTGAGATCAAGCTCCCTTCCCTCTGCATTTCCCTTCAACACCTCATTGACGATGAGGACTATCAAGTGCATCACCTACAAGAACTTGAGTTACTAGATGAGAAACACCTTCACACCTTGGAAAACCTCAAAGATTATCAAAATCACCTCCGTAAGCACTAAAACAAGTGTATAAAAACCCACGAGTTTAAAGTTGGTGACCTAGTCCTCAAAGAAAACCAATGTAACACTAATGTTGATTGTGAAAATAAAGGCAAGTTTGAACCAAATTGTGTCAGACCTTATGTCGTCATCGCCAAGTTCGAGATCGGTGCTTATAAGCTTGCTACTTAGGATGGGTATGAGTTAGATGAGCCTATGAACATTATGCATCTCAAGTGCTTCTACAACTAAGTGTCCACAACTCAAAGTAAAGAAAAAACAAAAATAATAACAAAAATAACATAATAATAATAATAATAAAAATAATCATCCAATGGTGAAAACCACTTTGGTGGTGCCTTGGGAAAGTACCATGGTGAAAAGCGGTCTCCGGCACTATGGTAAACTAGATCCTATGTCCACTAGTACCCTACAAATGCAATCACCACACTTGGGGAAAAACCCTTTCATCAGTGCTCATATTTTCATCCCTATTCACATTCATATCCTACGCTCCTAAATCCATAATTATTTGGATCTTAACTACGAATAAACGGATCTATCATGAGAGCGCTATCTCGATCGTAGCTAAGGTCGCATCGTCTACAACCACATTTTGGAACTGCAACATTCAGAATCATTTCAAAAAAGGCTGAGAACTACAACCCTTGCAAGATGACGAGGATTTCATTTCTCTTTAAACCCCCATCCACCTCTTCACAATTTATTTCCTATCTCTTTGCTATTACGTTGTGTTTCATGTGATGATTACACTATAAATATTTATCAGATTCAAATTACATGTTAACTTTTTACCATTGTAAATATCCATCACATTTTTTATATGTAAATAAATCATCACATTATCCACAAAAACAAATAAAATACCACAAACTATTCAAGTACATATCATAATAAATCATGACCCCCATTCATCTAAACTAGAAACTTCACCACATAACCATAATAATAAATAAACATCGTCACATGTACTTATCTAACATCTAACATCTAACATCATCACCCTCATCATCCATAAACAATACACAATACCCTAAAAACACATCATCATCATTATACATATCCCATAATCATCACATTATCACCTAATGCAATAAAACTTCATTATTAATTCATCATCTAAAGCCATCATCATTGCATAATCTACTCATTTAAGATCATATAACTATAATTTCATATACACATCATCTAATCATCTAACATTATCACATCAAAATTAAAAGCTCACAACCCAACTCATCCATAATTAATTATCCACCATAATATAAAAACCATAATCATTTAATCATCAATCCATCATCAGAAACAATAATTGATATAAATCATTCCATCACGCCATCCATATCGACTCCATCTAATATACCAAACATCGCACATGATTGACAACACAATCAAATACCATCATCATCATAATGCATGTCTCATCATACAACCATCAAAATAATCAAATAACATCATCATCATAATACAAACTATACCGCCACATCATCTAAATAGCCATATCAAATGTCTAACCCATCCAAAATAATACATCATCACATCATCATAAAAATCACATCTAAACTCATAAGCAATAAAATCATCAACTCATGCCATCATCAATATCATCAAATAACCAAACACTATACATCATCATAACTCATCATGATCATCGAATATCTCATCAAAAATACTAATAATACATCATGTATCATCAATACATATACATAAAAAATGTGACCATCCTGGTCCTCATGAAATACAAAAGGCTGCCTATATGGGCCATGTATATATACATCTCATCACCTTTGCACGGAGCTATTGTGTCATCTCCTGCTCCTTCTATTCTCGAATGTAACACACCGGGTTTGTACTTCCCGAGGCTATGGGATGTGATATCCTTTTAGCTAAGTAATCTACATAACGACACTCCTCTCGATAGCTCATGGGCAACAATGCCCTTATAAGAATGCATCTCCTCTATCGGGGCATGGTACTGATGCAATGACATTGTGCTGGGGGAGTCATCTATCCTAATCCTTAAGAAATAATAGGGGGAACTGTCGATCCTGCTCCATGCGAAGCACCATGTGTCTAACTCACCTCGATGTTGTACCAATGGGCCATATCTATCCTTGTAAGCATCACGATGACAATGATACCTATCTCAATGATGTAAGACATGATCTTGCTTTTGATGCGTCGCGCTTTAACTCGCCTAAAGGGGGCTGTCTCGCAGGTTTGTCCCCTATCTCCGCCCCCCTTCCGTCTGTTTCAAACCATCAACTATGTGTTGTATCCTATTTCACTTCCCCTCTAAGTGAGCTATATCTACTTCCATCCTCTCCCCCTATGTCATCATCCCACTCACCAAAACCTACAACACGTGTAAAAAACACGTGTCTCCTATAAACTTAAGGATTTGTTGAAATTTTTGGATGACTATAGGGTAATCAAAACCAGGAATATCTTCATGTCCACATTGTTATTTTAAGTCAAAGGTAGGTGTGGACACACCCCTAAAATCACCAAATTATATTTAATCTAAAGGTGGTCAAATCAAATTAATTGTACCCTTCATCTATTAATTAATGACCATCTGTTAATTAATTAATTTCCTCTTTTGGATGCTAATTAATGACCTTACGTTAATTAAAATCCTCTTCATTTGTTAATAAATGATCCATTATTAATTAACTAGAATTCCCCCTTCTTTTACTAATTAATGACCCTCCATTAGTCAAAATCTTTCTTCAATTCATCACCAATTCTCTATAATCTCCCTAATTCACACTAATTTCCTTTAAAAACATAATAGAATCTATTTTTTTCTCCCAAGTATTCCTCAAATAGATTTTACAAGTTATTTTGTGCACATCAGTCAACTTTTAGATGTTTAATTAAGTGGTATTTCCTCCTATTTTACCATAAATACCCCTAATTTCATGTAAACACTCCTAAATCCTACCTAATTAGGATTAGGTCTACTTTCCCACTATCCCAAATTCATTAAGAATAACACTCTTCCCAATAAAGAAGGATATATAAAATACCCTCTAGTCCCATCCCAAGACACACTAGGTATTTTGAAGAGACTTATCTACAAAACTTTGACAAACTTGTCATGCCTTCCCGCCCATGTCTCTCAATGCTAACATCCCGCTCATAAGAAGCTTACGGAAAAAATTAAAAGATAACACCACACTTTGTTAGAGAAAAAATAAGAGATTTGGATATAATGTGAGCTGATTTGAATGGACCTCTTGCTTCATCAAGACACCCCTCCTAAGTGATCAACGTTGTAGGTTGTCTTACACTGCATTCAATAGGATATCCACAAATCAAAGAGACATTTGTGTTTCATGTCATGTTTATGAAATTTGTGTTTTATTTCCTTCCTTTTTAGCTCTATCTTGATGTATTTTTCTTATATGTAGACTAGGATTTATTTGTTAAGTTATTGTTTGATTTCTACTTATTTTACATGCATACATTTGGCACACTCGGTGGGAATCAAACCCACAATCACCAGTGAGAATTTTGCACCATGCTATCAATCCCCGAGTATGGCATCCCTAATAAGATGATGTAGGTGATGGATTATCATGACTATGGCTGTGGAAATAATGAATTAGGTTTGAAGGAACCTATCTTGACACATGAAACGATGGATAGATGTGGTATTGTAATTGAACCTTATGATGCTCGCTATATAACGGTTGATGCCTCCTCTTTGTAGTAGGAGGAATCTTCCGATTATGACACTGATGTATGGTCTCCTTATAGTTTCTATAATTTCCTTGCCTCTAAAAACCTATTTTCAGACACCACCATCTTAAATTTAACCCCATCAAATCTCAAAATTTAACTCATGTAACTTTTCCTCATTGAATGAGACCAATAAAAACACACAATAATGGACCTATTTCAAAATGAAGAGGCTATTTTAGAGTTCATGGGGCTACGGGATAATGTTCCATTGGGAGATCAATTTTTTTTTCCATTGACCTATATGTATGTGCATACTTGGATAGGAGGTTGAGTTCTATGGTCAACAAAAATCTCAAAATGCAAAAAAACAATCACAAAAGAGAAACAACAAGAAATCTGTAAACAAGGAAAATCACGGATACGTAAAGTAAACAAATAAAACACAAATATACCTTCACTGTAGATCTCTTGCAAACCTCAAGATAAAACCATAAAATCTTTAAGCTTGTTGGTTTTGTTAAAGATTTGGATTGTGGATGCTCTTTATAATGTTCTCCAAATGTGTTTGCAGATGCTACGAGTAGATTTCACAAGGATGCAGATGTCAAATTGGCGAAGTTGGATGCAATTTTCTCAAAGCTCCAGGATGAATTTGTAAAGGAAATGAATTACTTTTATAGCTGAGGGTAGAGCCATGAAAGGTGGATTTGACATTGACTAAGCTCCAAGTTAATGGTTGAATCACCTGGGTTAGCAAGTAGACTTGACAATTGGTAGTTGCAGATTTACAGGGGAAATAGACATTTGCAATAGTAAAAGTTACATCTAGAATTTGAATTGTGTGTACAATCTAATTGCCCCCACACTTCTAGGAATCTAGAAGTGGAGTCCAAGTGGGATATGGAAGTGTAGTTCAAGTGTAGTTGACTGGAATAGGTGGAATTAAATAACTAAATTTAATTAGTATTTAATTGTGAGGAGATAATTAACCATTTAAATAAATAAATGTTTAATTATATTAGCTAGAAGGTGTTAGGAATTAATTTAATTAATTCCAAGAGCATGGTAGAATTAAATAACTAAATTTAATTAGTATTTAATTGTGAGGAGATAATTAACCATTTAAATAAATAAATGTTTAATTATATTAGCTAGAGGGTGTAGGAATTAATTTAATTAATTCCAAAGGCATATTAGAATTAAATTAATTAATTCTAAAGGGTAGGAATATAGCTTAGGTAATAGAATTAATTTAATTAATTCTAAAAGAGTGTATTTAAATGGCGGAATTAATTTAATTAATTCCAAAGGGGTGTATCATGCGGCAAGATAGAATTAATTTAATTAATTCTAATTGGATAGAAGTGGGATAGAAATATGTATGTATTTTTAGGTGTCTACATTTGCCCCTCTTTAAAGTGCTATTACGAAGTAATAGTGCTTTAAAGATAGTATATATACACATGCAGATCAACAAACGAAAAATAGTGAAACATTCAGATGCCCTAGTGAGTAGAATGGTAGAGGAATGCCCCCTTAAGTGGGTGGACAATGTAGCAGAAGGCGGTGGATGATCACTTGATAGGAAAGAGACAAGGAAGTTGAACAAGGATGGAAGGAAATGTGCTTGTAACATGAGCGTCATTTGGAGAGTTGTAAATACAAGAGAAACCTTTATTTTCTATTGCACAATAGAGTTGTCACCAAGATTATGAAATAATCAAGATGGTTAACTTAGATGCTCATAAAAACACACACACAACAAATAAAATAAAAGAAAAAATAGAAAAACAAGCCCAATATGAATATAGTAGGTGCAGCATCAGGGTTATAAAGGAACCAAGATGTTATCACACTACTTACAATTGGTCCAAGAAGTAAACATCAACAATGCAACACAACTTTGAAAAAGAAGACAATCAACTATGCCCCTAATGCATGCCATAATGATGATTATGTAGATGCAAATGCTCCCAAGGTAGGAATATGATCAAACTAAAGAGCGGAGTAAAGGTACTCCTCGTGACACTCTTGTTGAGACCCATTGTACAAATGATCTAAAATAAATTTCCCCAAGTGAAGTTATATTGTGAAGGAAAAACAATTTTATTTGTAATAGCCGCAAGATTGGAATGATCACTAGGATAATAGATAAAGGTAGGACTTTATTGATATTGTGTTGAAATGTTGAAAGATTCACTTGAAGGTTTTCCAATTGTAGGATTTACGTGATAAGTGAATGTTTGTTCGAGATTTGTTAAGCTATTCTGATTTTTTTGAATTTTTGAAGTATTTGATTATTTTGGATTTTGTGAGTGTCGACAATTTCTAAATACAAATGAAAAATAAATTAAATAAACTTGAACACACAACAACAAGAAAGATACACACCATGGAATATTAAATAAACCAGGAGGAAAACACAAAAAAATGCAAAAGAAAGCATGTTAGACAAACAAACCCAATATGAACAGACATGAATAAACTCACACCAAAGTTATATATGAACTAAGATGCTAGTAATTCAGCTGCAATTGGTATATTCTTGCAACAACAATCCAGATACACAGAACATTTATGAATCTAATTAATTAATGCAAGACAACATGTTATATGTACAAGCAAAAACAAAAAGTACAGATGTTAAAGCTAACTAGTAAGCAACAATACAACACAATTCGCAAGGACAACTCCTAATGTGTTCCATAGTGGTAAAAGACAAATGTCGATTGCCCCTGGCGATATTTTAGAATGCGAGAGGATTGGATCGGGCCAAAGAGAAAAGTGATACCTCGATACTCCAAAACATACTCTTTTTAGATCCCATTGAAGCATGATCTGGATGAGGACGAAGGCGAGTGCGCCCTAAGAAAATTTACATTGCGAAAGGTGACATGATTTATTTGAAAAACACAAATGATTTGGAATAGTCAAATGGCGAAATGCGACAAAATAAGTTGTATAGTTAGTGTTTTTGGAACATTTTCGAGAATGTTTTGTATTTTTTTGGTATTGCTATGAGACAATTCTATGTTGTTTTTAGAATTTGAGAGTCATTTTTGAATGTTTTTGGTATTTTGTGGGCTGTTATCGACTAATTTTGACTTCGCACAATTAATTATTAAAAAAAAAAAAATAGAAATTTTGAAAATTTTCAAAAGTGTTACTTTGCGTGATTTATCGCTCTCATTGCGATCGTCTCATTTTTGTGATCGTTCCGGTCTTCATTTCGTCCATTTGGGCGAGAACTCCTCCCACCAGGTCTTAAAATGTATTAATAATTAATTAATTATCCTTTATTTGATAAAATCATTTTTATTAAATTTGGGGTTTTTAATTAAATAACTATTAATATAATAATTATTAAAAGTCATTCGACAAATTTTTTATTTTATTGCCGGGGAAGTAAGCTTGTGCTTCCAATTGCCGGGAATGCCAACTTGGCTTCCCAAACCCGGATTTCCCTTCCTGGCAAATTCATTTTATTTTCCCACTTGTGGGTTTTTTTCCACCAATTGCCAAATCAATGAATTGGCAAACGGGCAAAAAATATCCCGATTTCCCACATGGGGAAATAAAATGGGGATTGCCAGCCTGCTTTGCCATTTCCGTTGGCAATTGGCCGTTGATTTCCCCACTTCCCCTTGACAATTAATTCCACTACCGGAAAGGAGGGAAGTTGAATTAATCCTCATAAATTCCTCCGTCAAACTCGTTGGAAAGAGTCGTGCGAAGCTTTCAATTGCTTCTTATTTCTTCTGAAGGAACAAAGTAATATTTTTATCACATCCCTCAAAAAATACCAGTTTACTGTGAACGCCATTGTGAAGGAGGAATACACATTGCAAAAGAAGACAAGGAAAATCAGTCAATATATAGCCTTCAGGAGAATTCACGTGCCAAGAAAAAGATTGCATGCCCACGCGTGAGGAAAGGGAGGAGTGGCCGCGTGGGAGAGGTAAAATAAAAATGCAAGCTATAAATAAAACTGCCCACGCATTGAAAGAAAAAACAAAGAAATAAAAAGGAATTCCACGCATGGGAGGTAATAAAGCAGCCAAAGAAGACAAGAAGATTTTCCACGCTGCCACAAGGGGGGAAGTAATAAGTTCATTTAAAAAAGAAAAAGAAAATCTTCACGCATTTGCCTTAGAGAACAGTCCAAAAAACAACAAAAAGGCATTTGTTTTGTCTTAGAAAACAGCCCACGCACCCATAGAAAACAGTCCACTCCTCCCACGCCAAGGAAGGCCATTCACTGTCCATTAAATTTTCTGCCGGGAAATATGATTTGGATTTTTAGCAGCATCTGTTCTTTGGCATTTTTCTGTGCTTTCTTAGACGTGGTGTGCAGTTCCAGTCTTGGTACAACATTGGAATAGATTACCAAAAAAACAATTGTCCAAGATAATATAGGCCACGTATTAGCCAAGAAGCATTGTGTACACAGATGTTCACGCATTTCTTTTTGCCAATTTCTCACATTTAGCAAAGAAATCCCAAAGTGGAAGCAAACAGTTCATAGCCTGCACATTTGTCAAAGCATAAAGTCCATGCATTAATAAAACAAGAGATCACAAGCCCATGTTTCAGCTGTTAGCAGCAAAAAGAAGATCTCCACGCCTGAGCAAAAGGGGAAACAACAGTGAAGCAAGGTTTGAATCTCCACGCATTCACCCAAAGAGATCATACATTCACCAAAGCCAGAACAGTCAACGTAGATTTGTGTTGTTTTAATTATTTTCCTTTACACATATCAGGGATTCTCACCACGTGGGAGGAAAGAAGGAACCGTTTGAAGATCCCACACATGCATAAGAGGAAATAAGTAAAAAGAACAGTCCAAAATGAAGTAAGACAAAACAACAATAATTTCCACGCATGCATGAGAGAAAACAGTCCAAATCCAGGCCAAAGGAACAACAATTTTCCAACGCAACAGGGAGAGGGAGTAGGAAGTTTCAACGCAGCCAAGAGGAATTTCCATGCAGGTTTTTGCATTCACCACGCAGCAAAGGAGATTTTAAGTAGAAAGAAACAAACTCCCACGCATTTTCCAAGAAAAGTTTCCACGCACTTGCAATGGGGAGCAACAGTTTAAATACCCAACCATTCAAGAAAGAGAGTTCCCACGTTTGCCAAAGGAAAACCAGTTCACGTCTCAGCAAAGGAGATCTATTTCCAACGCATTGGCTAAAAACATCAATTTCAATGCATTGGCTAAAAACATCAATTTCCAAGCAGCTGTTAATAAAAAGATTTCAACGCATAGCGTGAAATCACGTTCCAGGCACTCAGACAAAAATATCACGCATTCAAACGCATTACCGATGTATATCAGCACAAAGAAAAATGAATTTAATGAAGAAAACAATAGATGCGGAAAGAACGTGCCGCGGGTAGTAGCTGTCGAAGTAATCAACTTTGGAGCTCGATATCTCGAAGACAGATGATCGTCAGGAAGAAAGGTTTGGTTCCTTGAATTATTCCCATCTTCGTATACTCATTTTCCAAATTTCAAATGTGCAGCACCTCATTTGATATTTTTCACGAACCCAAGAAAAACCCAGTTTACTCGATTTTGCGCGCGTGCAGTTTCAGCTTGGCGGAAGGCCTACTTTGAGAATCCATATCTCGAGCCTAGATGATCGTCAAGAGAAATGGTTTAGTTCATTGAATTATTCCCACATTCATGTACTTATTTGCAAAAATTCAAATGTACAACAGTTCGTTTGATATTTTTCACGGAGTCAAATAAAATGCAGTTTGCATGATTTCGCTGCTTGCACAGTTTTCAGCCTGTCAAGGTGACTCACTTTGAGAGTTGATATTTTAGACTCAGATGATCTTCAAGAGAAATGAATTGTTTCGTTCAATTATCCTCACCTTCATATGCTCCCTTGCCAATTTTTAGATGCTCAAGGTGACGTTTGGTATTTTTACCAGGCTAATTTTACAGGCGATTTGTGTAGTTTTGTAAGATGGAAGTAATCACCTGAAATCATGTTTCTGTCACAATCATGTCATCTCCAAACAAAATGATGTTACGGTATAAGTTCCAGGGCATTCTAATCACCTCGATGCTCCATTCAGAGTATGAGAACATCGTCGATGCCAACTTGGGACACGTCGATGTAAGTCGGTTCTGCGATCGCATATGAAGAAGGAGAGTCACAATTTTCCTAACGCTTGTTCTGAATTGCATAGATGCACCATGACACCTGCATAGTGTGGTGATTCAACTCCAACAGCTCCAAGCGAAGCAACCTCTGACTTCCTCATTATGCGGTATAAGTCGTAGCTATTGGCATATGTCTCTTCGGAGTCAAAACCATTGTTATCGGCAGAAATCGATAATGGGAGAATCTTGTCTACACAATTGTTTTCACTTGATCATTGTACGAATCTATTCATCTACAAACCAAGACCAATGATAAGTATAATTGTGTGGATCATCAAGCAAGGCCACGTCATTCAAGTGTGTCCTGTTAGCTCTCAGTTAGCAGCAATGGCGCAATACTTCATCGACTAGTCTTAAAGTTGGAGCGTTTTCGAATTGGACGATCGTGAGCGAGATCAGAATGCCAACACTTTGGGATGGTGACAAAGAAAAAGGACATAACTCTAGGCAGTGAATTACAATTTTGGCTCTTGGAAGATCTTCTCAATGACAAAAGATTAAGAGCTGGATTCTAACAAGCCAAGGTGGCGTAACGACTTCGATCTCGTGAAAAATGAAGAATTCACCATGGAAAGGTATTCAGAGCATGTGGAGAATTGTATGTAATTTTGAATGCGAATACAAATGAAGACAAAATTGCTCACACCAGGATGTTGCTCAAACGAAGAGGTGGATGAATTGATCAAGTTTCAAGCTCAGCTCTCTTGTCATCTGGAGGATTGCGGAGCACGGTCAATGAGTTCATTCCCGTACGACCGGGATAGGTGGACTCTTGGCCCAATGGATAAGGCACTAACCATAGGTGTTTTGATCTAGGTGGCACATTGTTGACTAGGATGTCTATGTGTGCGTCCAAGTCATTTAAGTGGGGTCCACGTGTGCCCATTTCTTTTATGACTTTTTAACTTAAGTGGTTTCTATTTTTAGTTATTTTTAATAAATTGGTTAGAAAAAGTCAAAGGTCACTTAAGTGCCTTATTTAATGTTCATGTAAAACCCTAACTACTTTGTAACCAACTTTTGGGTTATAAAAGGATGATAGGGACTCATTTGTAAGGTTGACTATGAGAGAGGAGAAGAAAATAATTTTGTATGCAAGCTTTACTTCAAAGAAAGAAACTTTGTGTTCTTTTGAGAAGACATTTTGGAGTTAATGAAATATGAACTTTGTGTCTCATTCATTATCTCTTATAGCATTTGATGTTCTTATGTTCATTAGATGTTAGTGTTTGAATCTTGCATGCGAATATTGTCTTTGATATTATTGTCAACGTTATTAATCTGTTGTTCTAGTTCACAATGATCAAGCTCTGATTATCTACTTGCTTACATGTGTTCCCTTTTACATATTCTTGTTTAGCTAACTCAAACTCCATTTTATTTGTGTTAGTTATTCATCTTTCCTCTTCATGCAATATTAGGCTCTATTTTTACCTAACTCTTGCATGTTCTTTCAATTCATTCCTTTCCACTCCTTTCCTTCATTCCATTCCATCTCCCTCATTCAATTTTTCTTTCCATTGATGTTCCAAAACACCCCCACATATAATTTTGAATGTACAAATGTAAATACAGTTTTGGTTTTCAATAAAGGCAACCTCACCTTCATTGAGGAGGGACTTCATTCCCACACTGTTGCATGTCATTTGCATGCGTGCAAATCCATATGCTAACAGTTTTGGTGACTCGATGGGGATTCAGGAATCGTAAACCAGTGCTTGGTTAAATCTTTATGACTATTCCCTCTGCACAAGCTCCAAGTGCTTCAACCGAACTTTGTGCCCGACGAAGATTTTCAAGGAGACATTGCTGCCAACCTTCGAACAATAGCTTGGGAAAACCATGAAAGTTTGTAGCAATTTGTGGCTGTTGATAGAGCCATTGACAAAGAAATCTACATTGAATACCTTAGAATAAGAGCACCCACACTTGTGGCTAGAAGACCTCCCAGAACACATGTTGATCGTTGTTCACCGACGCGGTCCTCTTCCACCAAGGTAATAAGTTGTATGACTATTACATGTAACCCACCTATCTTGCAACCAAATATTGTTTTTGTAGATAATCAAAAAGATATATCATCATATTTGAGGCAAGTTATTTGGGAAAAGCGCATGAATAACTATAAATTTCACCTTGCGCATTAGTACTAAATAACGAAGAAGAGGAAGCCGTGAGAGTTGCTAGAGCTATTCAGCGCAAATCGCTCAAGAAAGAGAGCGAAGATAAAAGGCTTGAGCTGATCGAACATGCTAGTGATCCCTTCATAATAAACATTTCAAAATGGAAGGAAAAAGGTTTATGCGAGGAGAAAAAGCTAAAGGTCGATCTGATCCCATTTTTGACTTTCAAGGAAATTTTGGTTTCAAGTTATCTCCTCTAAAGAAGAACACACCTCGTAGATCTGTAAGTCTTGCATCAAGTCAAGCAAGCAAGGAATCACTACCGATCAAGCACTTGTCTTTGCTCACATTGTTTTACCTTCACATAACACCTTTCCCAAAATGGCGGTCAACGTGCAAGGGGAAATGCCATAGCCCATTAGCCCTACCATCTCGACATGACCTCCTAAGAGGATCGAGGAAGATTCTTCCCAAGTTCGACGGAGATGGGAAGACATCACCGACGACCACATTTTACGCTTTCTTTTACATACATGTATTGTTTTTTCGGTAAAATATGAAGATGTTGTTATTCGCCTCTTTATCGAAACATTGCATGATGTTGCTGCAGATTGGTTTCATCATCTGCCCAATGGATGTATCACAAAATGGAATGATATGAAAACTAAGTTTGAAAATCGATTCAAGACGGTAGAAGATGAACATGTTCTTCTTGCCCAACTATCTCAGGCGAAGAAAGAACTCATAAAACCTATGAGGAATTTCGTGGGTAAATTCAACAAAATGGTGAACAAAGTTCCTGTCGGGATTCGTCCAAACCTTGATGGACAAAAATGTTTCTTTATTAATGCACAACAACTGAAGCATGCTATCACCGAGAAGCGATAGAGTGGCTACTTTGGAACTTGCTCAATCCTTGGCCATAAAAATTGAAGATGACTTAATCATGGCAGGAAAATTCAAAAAAACTTCCCTCAAAGGAAAGAGTCAAGAAACTCCCAATGCTTGAAGCTAAACTTACTAAGTTGGCTAATGATGTCTTTGGCTTTAAAAAGTAAGTTGCTCAAACTAGTAAACCTTCTCCTTACAAAGACATCCCAAGAAAAGGATACATTCCCAACAAAGCCCAGGATTGCAGGTGCTTGGATGAGGCTTGCTATTGAAGAAGCTCCCACAACTAACTCAAAATGTGATGCAATTGAAGAAAGCGCCGATGAAGTTGAAGTCGTCGAGGTTGATAAGGAAGAGCTAGATTCTGAAACATCTGAACTGAAGTTGAAGATCCTGAGGGAGAAAGTAATAATCATTTCTTCGAGTACCATTTAGAAGAAGAAGACAAATACGAAGAAATTATAGAAGATATGAATAGCCAGTCTTTTCATTGTCTTCACACGCTCTCAGAAAAAGGAGCAAAATACCACTAAGGTGGGAGATAAAGAGGTTTCCAAGGAAGTTCCTAAAGAATCCAAAATTAAAGAAGCTTCCAAAGAATCAAAGATAGCTGAGACTCCTAAGGTCAAAACTATCTTAAAGAAAGGAGAACCTTTGCCGAGTCAATCCATAGATAAATCAGCTACGAAGAAAGTTTCTTCTTCTACATCAGTGTCAACCAAGCCCAAAGCGAAGGTCAAAAGTGTGCCATCATCAAGTTCGAAAGAACTAGTATCTGAGACATCAAGCACGATTACTTCGCCCAAATTTGATATCATTGATCATATCAATAAAACAAAAATTTCTATGTCACAAGCAGAGTACTTGAAGTCCAATAAGGATCAACTCAAGAAATTGGTCCAGTTTATCAAAGGTGACTCTACTGTTCATTCCTCCAAAGGGATTATGAAAACTCCCAAAGATGGGAAAACTCAAAATATTGTGGCGGCCACTACACCTTCAAATGAAAATATTGAACCTTTCTTTGTGTCTTTTCGATCAACGGATGCAAATTAAGTAATTGCATTATAGACTCTGGAGCCTTGGATAATGTGATGCGGAAAAAGTAGCACATGCTCTTGGTTTGACTTATACAAGAACATTCAGATCGTGTTACTCCATGGAAACCAAGCAAGTTCCTCTGATCGGGCACATTAAAGACGCCTAAATGGTTTTAGCCCAATTCCCTCAAAAACAAGTTAAGGTAACTATTTTAATTGTTGATATTCCCGCCTCATATGGAATGTTGTTGAGCAGGAAATTTTGCAGAGATTTGGGTGGTGAGATTCAAATGGACTGGTCTCATGCCATGATCCCTATCAATGGAGAAATGAATAAGCTTATGCCAAAACTCAGGCAAAGTTCACGGTAACGAAAACCGATGATCCCTGTGCACAGGTCTTGTTCCAAGGCTCAGGTATGGGTAATTATATGATGACTGTAGAAGTTCATGCCCCTGAGGTCACTTGTCAAGATCCCAATGAGATATGGACTCTTGAGTTCGATGGAAGTTGTTGTTCAACGGGTTCCGGTGCAGGAGTGGTGCTCATATCTCCAAATGGTAAAATATTTCCTTTTTCCTACAAACTTGAATTTTCAAATACTAACAACACTGCAGAGTACGAGGCATTAATCCTTGGCCTTCAACCTGCTAGAGGAGAAAGGGATAAAAAATTTGGAAGTCTTTGGAGATGTGGAATTGATCATGAAACAGGTAAGAAATCGGGCCCAAGTAAAAATGATCATTTGAGACACTACAGAAATAAAGTGTGGGATGCGATAGAAGCTTTTGATGCTTTTTCTATAAAATTTATCCCTCGCGAAAAGAATGACAAAGCAGATTCTCTAGCAATCCTTGCTTCATTAATGATTCCTCATTCGAGTTTGATCAAGAAAATAACACCATTGAAATGGTTTTAGGCCATGTGTTCCGAAAATGCGAAAGTTGGCAAGTATTTAATGATGATCAATGATTATTGCCTTCTTGGAAAAGAGGGATAATTTTGAACAATTGTACTTTGAAGGAAGTGATTTTGCATTTCGCGAATCAACTACCTCACCCATTCAAGAAGGATTTGAGAACGAAGATCCTGGTGATGATATCATCCAACTCAAAGGAAATAAAATTCCCAAAGGATTGGTTTCACTTGAAGAACTTTTCGACATACATGACAAGTTTATCAAAGAGAAAGAGCAGGCAGGACCTGCGAATTCTGCTGACTATGAGCGAGTTAACATTGGTACCAAGGATAAACCTCATCTGGTCAATATCGGTAAGTGTTGCTCACTTGAGGAGTGCAGGAAATTCATAAGCCTCCTTACCAAATATTTTGACGTTTTGGCTTACTCATATGAAGACTTGAAGTCTTTCCAACCCAGGGAAATGGAGCATGCCATACCCTTGAAGCCTGGTGCAGTTCCATTTAGGAAAAAGCAAAGACAATATAATCCCAAGATTGCAGGGACAATATTTCATGAAGTTCAAAATATGCTAGATGCATGAATAGTGTTTCCTATTCGACATTTGACCTAGATAGCTAATATTTTACCGGTTTGCAAGAAAAATGGAGAAATTAGGATTTGCGTGGATTTCCACAATCTTAATCAAGCTTCCTTAAAGGATAACTACCCACTACCGGTCATGGACCATATTCTGCAGCAAGAACTGGATCGGAAATGCTATCTATGCTAGATGGCTTCTCTGGCTATAATCAGATTGAAGTGGCTAGAGAAGATCAACATAAAATCACGTTCACCACCCCCTGGGGTACGTTCACGTATAGAAGAATGCCTTTTGGTTTGATTAATGCCGACGCTACTTTTCAAAGGGCTATGGATATGGTATTTGCAGATTATAAAGACAAGATCATCGTGATATAACTAGATGACTTGACAATGTTCTCAAAGAAGCAAGAAGATCACCTAAGAGATTAAGAGAAAATATTGCAAAGATGCAGACTTCATAAGATTTCTCTAAATCCAAAAAGTATGTAGTATCCAATGTGCAAGATATTCTTTGTAAGGACCATACCACTAGTGTGTGCACCACAAATACCCAAGTGTACTTCAACTAGCGTTTGATTAGCTTCTTCCTGATTGAGACACCTTAAGAGAGTCCCATCATAGCCTCTTTGGTATAAAGTATCTACGAGGATAGTGTAGCGCGAGGCACGTTGTGCCAAGGCTTATTTTTTGGTGGAGGTCATGTTTAGAGGATAATATTTAGTTTTAATGAAGGTGTATACATCATGATACCAGGGGTGATTAGGACCAACAATATCACAAACCATGGTGGACTTCGAAAATTCGTATGCGGGCACCAAAATATGTTCAATGAGAAACTCATTGTGATTTTGATGTGTGTCTAATTTAAGAAGGGATTTTATAGTTTCCATGGCATCCACTACTTTTTGCACACGAGGAATTTGTTCGAAAGTGATAATATAGAAATACCCTTTGAGACTATCAACCATGCATTTATAGGGTAAATGATTCTCATCCTTGACTTGAAATGCACCATTGAATTGGTTAATAATGAGAAGAGAATCTCCAAATACTGTCAATTCTTGTAACCAAAATGAGATAGAAAATCCTAAGCTTGCTATGAGTGTTTCATACTTGGCTATGTTATTGGTACAAGGGAAGACAATTCTATAAGACTTAGGAATTAGATCGCCATCAGATGTATGCAATAAAATTCCAATTCCTGAAGCATGGATGTTGTAAGATCCATCAAAGAATAAATTCCATGAGGGGACTGCTTCTATGTATAATAGGTATTCATATGGAAATTCAAAATTTAATGGCTATGAACTTGGAAATGGCACTATGAGCCCAATTGATCTGCGCCGGTGCTTGATATTTTATAGCCTTTTGATTGAAAAATTCAATGTCAAATTCACTGAGGAGTGTAATCTAGCTGGACATCCATCCTGTTATTACTGGTCTTGAAAGTAAGTACTTAAGAGGGTCAACCTTGGAAATTAACTTGGTTGTATGATTTAACAAGTAATGCCGCAACTTACCAAAAGTATATGTGATTGCAAGCAAGATTTTTCAATGGGTGAGTACTTAATCTCATGCTCAAGGAGAGTTCTACTGAGATAATACACGACTTGTTCTTGCCCCTTGTTGTTGTGTTGCACTAATAATGCCCTAATGGCATGTTCAGTGGTTGAAGTATACAAAAACATAGGATTTTCCTGGATGGGTGGCATGAGAACCGGTGTATTAGACGATGATACTCTTTCAACTTGGTGAAATAATCTTGACATTCTTATGTCCACTTGAATTGGACATCTTTCTTAAGTAGTTGGTTGAAATAATGGAAATTATCGCAAGTTGAGAGATGAAACGCCGAATAGAATGCATTTTACCCTGTAATCTATGCATTGTTTAAGGTTCGTGGAGGTGGCATATCCATTATATCTTTGACTTTGGTAGGGTCCACTTTGATTCCCCTTCATGAGATGATGAATCCCAAAATTTTTCCCAAAGTGACACCAAAGAAACATTTTTAGGATTAAGGTGAACCTTTCATTCTCTTAATCTTTCAAAGATGCGCCAAAGAACAATTGGATGTTCTACTCTGGTATGTGATTTGGCAAGGATGTCATCAACATAGTCTTCCATGATGTTGTGAAGGAGGTCGTGGAAAATGATAGTCATGGCACATTGGTAGGTAGCATCGACGTTCTTAAGGCCAAAAGGCATGACCTTGTAACAGATTATACCCCATGGAGTTGTGAAAGTTGCCTTGTGTTGGTATTATTAAGCAATTTGGATTTGATTATATCCTAAAAATCCATCCATGAGAGATAACATCTCATGGCCCGCAATAGAATCAACAATCATGTTGATGTTGGGAAAGGGAATTTATCCTTAGGATATGCCTTATTGATGTCATGGAAGTCTATGAAGATATGAATTCCTGGGGTCTTCTTTGAAATTGGTACCATGTTAGATATCCACTCTAAGTAGTTAATGGACCATATAAATCCCGTGTCTAGCAATTTCAGCAGTTTGGATTGAAAAGCAATGTAACTTTGGGATGCATCTTACGCAACTTTTGTTTGACAGATTATTATCGTGGTGCACCACAAGGTGATGAACTAGAAGAGAAGGGTCAAGGCCTCGATATATCTTTATAGGAACACGAAAATACATTTTGAAATTCGATCAAAGACTTGTGAAGATCTTGATTTCAATGTTTGAGAGACTAGCACCAAGTTGTAACAATTTAGGTTGGTCTTCGGTCCCGATGTTGATCGTCATTGTTTCTTCCACCAACATCCTAGAAGTGTCATTTTATTGAAATGATGCTGATGGTTTATGTAAGTCACTGGATATGACTAGATTTGAATCTCCTCTCTCTAGCGTCTCTAAAGGTTTTCACTAGGAGATGCATCCTTTTCTTTCTTTTTCTTTTTCAATTTTTGTTTCTCGCATAGCACCTCAGAAAGGTTTTCACTATGTGAGATATGATTTTGTTTTTCTTATTTTTATTTTGGAATGGATATTTCAAATTCCTCACCAAAATAAGTAGTAGTGTCAAGGTTAATATTGAAATGTTTCTTTTGATTTACAAGGGAAAAGGGTCTCGAGCCCCGAGGAACTCTTGGATGGCCTCATCATTTTGAAAGAGGTCCATGGAAACATGAAATTGTTGGTCTTGATCAATGAGTGAAGGGTCGATAATGTCACTAGTGTGGATAGATACATGTTCAATATATATGGTATTTTCTACAATGTTCTCAAAGAGGCTATGTGTAGAACCAGTATTAACTTTGGAGTCCGACTCCTCATCGCTAGTTAATATGTTGAATACTATGGGCCTCTTCCAAAAGGTTTCATATCCTAGACCATACATTTCAAGATTAGATTTAACTATAATAGGTTCAAGAATGCCTTTCTCTTGTGGACCAAGTCCTCTGCCTTTCCAGTTCATATTTTTCATCATTCTATGGGCCTTGATGTAGTCAGTGGATTCATAGCATTCAGCCATCTGATCCTTGTATAGCCAAGAGACGTCGAGCATTGAATATGTTCATCTTTCAAATATCCATATTGTCTATAAAGAGAAATTCCCATTGTAAACTAGAGATTGTTGTATGTGGGGAGCGTTAGGGCGTCCATAAGCGTACGATGATAATTGAAGCTTGCGGATATGAAATGCATTGTCAAGTATGTATTTTCCAAGACCTTTATGAGATAATTTTTTCTCGGTGATTATTTAGACGTAGATGCCTTTGAAGAATATGTGGATGCATGTGAGGGAACAAAATTCAGGATCAACGCGATTGGTAGTGGCTAGGATTGTTGATAAGAGAATACTTGTTAGAGATCACACAAGAACGCGTGGTAGAGAAGGCCAGGATCAAGGGCACAAAGGGACATGAAGAACCTGTGTGCGGAGGGCAAGTTCAACATTCAGGACTTAGCCGATTTTGAGCATGAAGACCTATTTTTAGAAGATGGCGTGCGGAACACACCAACAATGCAGAGACATGCGTGCCACACATTATCTATCTTTAGAGGATCAGATTGAAGTGTTTTGCATGGAGACAAGCTAAGAATAGGATTGTCACTTCAGTTAACTATAAGAATTCTATAGATAGCACACTTGCATGTGTGGCTATGCCTATAAATGGCGCGTGGCTATTAATAGCATGCGGCCTATTTTTGGAATAGATAAGTGGTGAAGGGAAAGTCCCCACCCTATATATATGATATGAATCACATAGTAGGATATAAAGAGAGAGATGGATGTATGGAGATATAGAGATATACGCATATGACTGAATTACTATATCAGATCCATGCACACATTGGTATAGATTGACATTACTGTAAGGAGATTTTGTGTTTATTAATAGATGGAAGATATTGGTTGAACTAAGTGTCATTCCTGTGTGTATTTGAGTAGTGCATGTTATTGATTCAATCATGATTACTGTTTAAGCTTGTTCTTTCATAGATCTGAATGTAGCATGCATTGTAAAATGATGGATTAGTTATGGATCTATATGTTTCTTCCTTCATCATGCTAACATCCTACTACAACAAACCTAAAGAGGGACTTGGTACCTTTGTGCGCTTTGGGTGAGCGCTCAGTCTAGGCTGAGTGATGTGTCAGCGTGACTAGGGTGTTATCTGGTAAATTCTAGGCTGCATCATTAGTTCCATTTCCGGGACCTCTTTTTCAGTTGTTTTCATCATGGTTCGTGATGAAGACGTACTGGTTAACTCTAGCAAATATTGATGAGTGGATACACAACTGGAGGAAGAATATGCACGGTGGTTCAAGAGTGGATTTGAGTTTAACGCAACCACCTGGATAGAACATAATATGTATGACAACCTATACGAGAGTTTTTCCGCTATCTTTCCAAAGAGAACTATACGAGTGGCTTACCTTGCTTATGCATCTTAACGGAATTGGAGATATCACACACTTATTTGGACACGGGAATAATTTTAGGCCCTTTATGATGTTGAGTGATATGGACTCACACTATGGATATGTGATTTCATGGTGTTCTAAAGAGTTATATTCTAGATTATTCAATTTCGACGTACTATTGCCCGGAGGTAGCTGAATTCTAATTTTTGCGGTATCAAGAGGAGCATATTTGCAAGGTATTCCATTGGCGATCAAGATCTTGATGGTAACTTTGAACTTGGAGAGTAAACTGATGGCTAACTAAACTTCACCATGCATGAGGGAAGGAACAAGTTTGGTGAAAGATGGCAGACCTAGCGGCAGAGAGGAAGAGAGAGGAAAGGTGGCTTAAGTATAATGAGGCACGTGAGAGGGAGATAGAGAAGCAACGTTCCATTGCAGAAAGTATGGCGTTGAGGAGAGAGATGGCTCATGAAGGATTTACAACTCACGTAGAAGACATGGAGCCAGAGCATTAAGAACTCCCCCATCTTGGAAAGCATGATAGAGATCCCCCTTGGCTTCACACAGAAGTGCGCCAGCAAAGACTACCTAGGCCACATGTGCACATCTTAATCCATCTGATGACCTAGCCCTTGTGCTTGGTTTTCCAGTATCTAGTACGATAAGTAACCAACAAGCTAACTTGGGAAGTAGGACAACAAGAGTAAGTCAGGGAGCAAGTGCATCAATGGTAGGACAAACAACGTCAATGTTATTTGGAAGAACATTTTCAGGTGCATCTTCTGCACAAAATGTAAGCACGTAGAATGTTGGATTCACCTCTGGAAGTGGAACTACTTCACAAACTATAGGGGTTCAATATAGTACTACTATTGGAGCATAGGGGAGTACATCTATAGGTCCTATTCCAACTACAAGTGGAGGATTAGGAGGTATAAGTGGTTCTAGTTCCGGTGGATCTGGTGGTTCTGGAGGTAGAGGGAACACAAGAGGTTCTAGATCAGGTGGTCAAGGTCCATAGCAACCACAAAATATCTATATGGAGATGTCTCTTCGTCTCCTAGAGTATAGAGGTATAGAGGATCTTTGTTGAGCATGTGCACATGTGTGATATCTTGTGGCGTGCTAAAGGGATCACAACTTCTGAGAGAAAGGCAAGTAAATTTGCTACTACATTACAAGGATGTGCACACAACTGGTACATGAAGTTTGACCCTGATCAAACTTGCATGGATTATGTAGTACTGAAGGATGCTTTCTTGAAAGAGTTCCATATCCCTAAGTTTGAGCAGAAGAGTATAAGTGCGCTCAAGGATATCAAGCAAGGCACTACTGAGAGTGTATGTGAGTATGATTCCCATTTTAAGACACTTCTATCTAAGCTATCTTATGATATTCACACCAGCTAGCATGCACAATGGTTTGTTGGAGGATTGATTACACCATTTAGAAGGGCACTATCACATAAAACATACACTGATCCATGTGAAGCACCTGGAGCAGCTTGGCTTATCGAGTCAGTTGGGAGCATCAAGCGGCATTAGTCCATTCCTAAAGGTACATATCGTAGCTATGGAAAAGTAGTTAGAGAAGCTATTAGCAAATTCAGCCCATGAAACGCACTCAGGAATTTGGTGTACAAATTGTGAAGTGGAAGGTCATACCAAGGATAGTTGCCCTTGTAGATCTGTACGCTCATTACTATTGGATTGTGATATCTGTCATTTAAATCATGATGTTAGTCACTTTCCTTTGTTACAACGCACGATAAAGAAGAATGTATCTTGCCTTTACAAGATTTGTAGGTCCACGACCCATGATACTAAGGATTGTCGGTTGATTGGTCGATCCAGGATGCTATAGACATTGGGGTACGACAAACAAGTGTAACAGATAATTCTAAGGGTAAGAATGAGCACCAGGATCGTGGATCATAATCAAACGTGCTATGACAGGAATGAGGGGTGTTTTAAAGGAGGTCATGGAAGAGGACGTGGATATCGTGGTGGATATGGAGGACGAGGCCATGGTGGAGGAAGAGGTGAGTTCCCTCGTGGAACATGTTATACGTGTGGATCTCTTGACCACTATAGGCGCGAATGTCCTCAGAATATTACATGTTCTTTCTGCGGAAAGAACCATAGCTATGAAGAATGCCCAGACTTATATGAGCATCTGAGTAAGCAACATAAGCAAGAAAATAAAGCCGCAGGATGGTTAGAATCCAACACATGGTAAAGATCAGTGGATGCCCAAGATAGCGTAAGTACCCGAGGCATTAATGGTGGAGATTACTACACAAGTTGAAGCACCGCACACAAGAGAGGCATTGCACCAGAAGCCTACGATCACCAAGGAGGAGGTTTTGCATGCAAGGTACCCAGATCCTGCTCATCAGAAGGAAGTTTACCAGATACCATGGAAGAGCTTGGGAAGCTAATTGCACATAAGATGGATCTTCTAGAAGGAAGAATGACATCAATTTCCAACGTTGTTTTGGTTCTGCAAAATGAAAAATGGGAGATTACGAGGGATGAATTATAGTCCATTTTTGTGGACATTCGAAAAAAAGTAGAACAAGCACTCGCTGAATGATAGACCTTGGAGGCCGAAATAAAGGAAGAGTATCCAGAGTTAATACTTCAAACCGATACGAGAGGAGGCTATCTCCTAACCTCACAAAACTTCTTTTCTCTACATTCTTTCATTCTTATTTTATCCATTCTTCTATTATTTACTTCAATTTTTGGAGATACCCATTGTCGAGACGACAATGCGATTAGTGTGGGGTAATGTTGATTAGAGAATACTTGTTAGAGATCACACAAGAAGTCCGTAAAGTAGAGAAGGCCAATATTAAGAGTGCGGAGGGACAGAAGAATGCACATGCAGAGGGCAAGTTCAACATTTAGGACTTAGCCGATTTTGAGCATGATGACCTATTTTTAGAAGATGGCATGCGGAACACACCAACAATGCAGAGACATGCGCGCCACACATTATCTATCTTTAAAGGATCATATCAAAGTGTTTTGCATGGAGACAAGCTAAGAATAGGATTGTCACTTTAGTTAACTATAAGAAGTCTATAGATAGCACACTTGCATGTGTGGCTATGCCTATAAATAGTGCGTGGCTGAATACGGCCTATTTTTTAGAATAGATAAGTGGTGAAGGGCAAGTCCCCACCCTATATATATATGATATGAAGCACATAGTAGGATATACAAAGAGATATGGATGTATGGAGATATAGAGATATACACATATAACTCGAATTATCTTGTATCGATCCATGCACACATTGGTATAGATTGACATTACTGTAAGGAGCTTCGTGTTTATTAATAGATGGAAGATATTGGCTGAAATAAGTGTCACTCCCTGTGTGTATTTGAGTAGTGCATGTTATTGATTTAATTAAGATTAATGTTTAAGCTTGTTCTTTCATAGATCTCGAATGTCACATGCATTGTAAAATGATGGATTAGTTATGGATATATATGTTTCTTCCTTCATCATACTAACATCCCGCTATAACAACCCTAAAGAGGGACTGGTACCTTTCAGGCGCTCTGTGAGCACTCGGCCTAGGGTGAGTGATGTGCCAACACGACTAGGGTGTTATCCGGTAAATTCTAGGTCAGATCGCCTGAGTGAGCACTCGGCCTAGGTGAGTGATGTGCCAACGTGAATAGGGTGTTATCTAGTAAATTCTAGGCTACATCGTGAGGTGCGAGGTTCAACATACCCAATAACGAGATGGAGAGTAATTTACATTCTTGTACTTTGCTTTGAAAAAATTAAAATACTCAAAGGGGTTTACGTCGCCAAGAAAGGTGACCACTTTGGAATTATGAGGGAATTTTATACATTTATGGAAAGTGGAAGGTACAAAATGTATTGCTTGCATCCATAGTCTACCCAAAATAAGGTTATACGCTGTTTCAACATTCACAACATGAAAAATAGTGTGTAGAAGTTTAGGCCCCACTTGTATTGGAAGTGTGATAGTACTAGAGGATTATTTCTCAAGTATTGTCATAACTCGTGAATGGTAACAATATTGGCATCTAAATCACTCTTGTCATGACCAAGACATCATAGCATTTTCATAGAGTAGATGTGTAAGGATGATTCTTTTCTATAAGAAATCTTTTGACCTTATGGTTGGTTATATAGGCTTCAATATGCAAAGAGTTGTTGTTATGAAGATTCAGGTTCAACATATCCCCGTGGATCGAAAGACAAGATAGGAATTTCAAGTGACAGATCGGCAATCATAGCTGCAAACCGTTAAACATCAAGATTTGAAGGAACAAGGGCCTTGTGGAGAGCACTAGTAAGGATTTCTTGTAAGTTGGGTGAGGCTTTTAATAGTTCCATGAGAGATATATGCATAGGGGTTGTTTCCAACTGTTTCAAAAGATTATATTGATAAAAGATAGAATTTTTAACGTTGGAGGACTTATGGTTTAAAAGAGACGTGTGTTTAGACACTAGAGGCTTTGGAGAGGATGTAGAGTGTTGGTTTGCCGCAAGAACCCATATTTTCTTTTGATGTGTGGTTATGAAATTATTCGGAGGTGTAAGTTTGATGGTGGCAATTGTAGGTGGCACTTCCTCTATAAATGAAATAATTGATTCAAAATCAATGTTATTAGAGGATTGTCCTTTTTCAGCTTTCTTATTGTCACCACCATGTGTGGGGAATGGGTTCGAAAACACTTTTAGATTGTCATTGGGTTTTTTTTTTTATGAATACTTGTCAAGAGTAATATCGCTGCTGTCAATGAAATCTTATATGAAGTGATGGAGTCATATGCAACGATCCGTTGTGTGATCATCAATGCGATGAAAGTCACAATAAGTGTCGATTTGTACCAAGCGGGTTTAGGTTCACCTTCAACCCAAGGCTTCGTAATGGGATACATCACCATGTTGGCATTAACAAGTTGTTGTAGGACACTTGAGAGAGGTTCTCCTAAAGGAGTGAATCAACGTCATTTAGTATCGCGGGAAGAAGAAACCTCTTTGCTTGAAATAATGAGAGGTTGTTTAGCTTTATTGGATTTGGACTGATTATTCTGAATGTTATGTACATTTCAGTTTTCCGTGACACTGTCATTGACCATATTATGATTTTGATTGAAACTCTTAGATTTTTCATGGTGAGAGCTACTGTTGTTATTGTTGTGGTGCCCACTATCTTTGGAGTGAGGTTTGATCAAACCTTTCGCTATAAGGGATTTTTCAATCTGTGATCCTTTCTTGATAACTTCCTCAAAGGTGTTGAGGTAGTACATTTGCATGTGAAAGGATAGTTCACCAGTGATATTTGGGACAAAAATACTCACTAGTTGTTTTTCAGAATCGAGCATGGGAATCGACTTGTGATCCCACACCATCTTTGTAAGAGTCGTAAAGTTTTCATTGGAACTTTTTTTGCATTGCACAAGTCCATCATAGTGATTTCAGAGTCTAGATTGAATGAGAAATGTTTAACAAACTTCTCTAAGAGGTCTGCGAAGGTATGAATAGAGCCCTTAGGAAGGTGTAGAAACCACCAAGGCTTGTCCCCCTAGACTACGTGGAAAGAGACACATTAGGAAGATATCACTATATGACACTTCTTGGAAAGCCATGTAAAATTCTTTGACATGTTCTCTAGGATCATTCTTGCCCTTATATTTATCAAACTTGGGTGTCTCAAATGATTTAGGAAAGGGTATGCATAAAATGTCCTTATCAAAGGGGTAAGGACACAATTCATCAAAACTAAATTGTTTACGTTGGTGTTGCATACCTAAGATGGTGTCTTTCATGTACTTCCATTCACGAGAAAAAAGTGAACATTTTGTAAGACAGATGATGAACCATCACTCTTAGAGTTGTTATTCTCTTTGTTGGGCACAATATGGCTCTTTGATGAGTTGTCACTAGTTTTCTTAGATTCTATGTCTTTTTGTCACTAGTGACTTTAGAAGATAGAAGGGAAAGTTGTTTAGCCATCTCATTGATTTGATCCATGAGGGATTTAGTGGGGTTGATGGCCAAATCAATAGATTTTCCTTTGTTCCCCTAGATTTTGAGTTACTTGGGCCCAATCCATCATCATTATCATTGTTTGAGGTAGATTTGTCTTTATCCTCATTGTTTGTGTGGCTAGGGCCCGATTCATCATCATTGTTATTTGACATGAATGGATTACCCTTTTTGGTCTTGGGTTTCTTTGAGTAATGTTTATAGAACATCCTCATCAAAATTGAAAGGTAATTTTTCTCCCATCTCAAGGAGACGAAGCAAAAATTGGTCTTTGTTTAGGCGTAAAATGTTTTCAACATGGGCATGTTCCTCAAGAGAAATATCATTTTGAGGCTCCTCTTCATTTTTTTCGTCTTCACTATTGGAATGGTCGAAAGGATTTCAGACTTTTTCATTGCTTCTAAAAGGACTGTAGTCTCGATTTCTTGTTTCCACCATTTTTAACAGAGGAGGAAGCAAAGAGAGACATACAGATCACTCAACCCTTAACAACGTGAATTCTAAGATGGAAGAGGGTCAGTGCAAGTAGTCTCCTAGATAACATGTCCCTTAACAAAGTGAATGCTAAGATGAGAAAGGTTTTTGAAGATTTGGATTACGCATCCCTTAACAAAGTGAATGTCAAGATGGAAGCATGTGAAAATGATGATAATATCAACCCTTGGAAAAGTGAATGCCAAGATGGAAGAGAGGTCTGATGTGATTGAAAGATCGTGTCCTCTAGAAAAGTGAATGCTAGATAGGAGGATGATTATATTGATGAAAGTTCAAACATACTCAACCTATAACAATGTGAATGCTAGAATGGAGGAGCGAGGATAATTTAATGTCGAATGTAATCTACCGCTAACAAAGTTAATGCTAGATGGGAAGAGGATTTAGTGATGATAAGATCGATTGTGCTCAACCTCTAACAATGAGAATGATAGAATGGATGAGGGGATGAAATTTCGTAAGTACTCAATCTCTAACAAAGTGAATGTTAGAAGAAAGAGATTTTGACAATGATAAGATTAAGCCCTAATTGTAAATCAAAATGAATGATGAGAAATGGGATGATGAAGATGTCTAGAATTTAACAAAGGGTTTGCTAAAACAAAGATGTAAAATGAACTAACGTGGATAGTTCAACAAGGGTGGTGTCAAACTAGAGGTCGTAAGGAGATGATGACAAGATTGAATCTTGGTGAAAGAGAGATGACAATGACCTTAATCAAGAAAAATTAGATGTAACAATGTCGAGATGTAAGTCACAAGATGAGGATGCTTGATCAAGGATGTGGGTATCCCTAACTCAAGAATCATAAGAAATGGGAGAATGAAATCTTAAACTTTGGAAATAAGTGTGATCCAAAGGTTTAAGACAAGAATGAAATGGGGATGAACTCAAGATTAGAAGAATTCTGAAAATGGGAAGATGTGATGATGTCTAAAAGGAATACTCAAAATGGGAAAATGAGAATTCAAAAGAATGAAATGAGATCAAATGAAAGGTAATGTGATTTGGAATGAAATGGAAGGTGATGGGAAATCCAAATAATGGGATATAAGGATTCATGAAAAGAAGTGATGAAATAGAGAACCCAAACAAAGATTATTTGGATACTAAATGTAAGGTAATGGAAGATTATTTGACTTCTAATCAGTTATTGTGGGTTTGGGTCCCACTGGGTGTGCTATAATGTAAACAAGTAAAATCACAGACACAAAAAGTAAACAAAGAAAACAAAAATATACCTTCACTGTAGATCTCTTGCAAACCTCAAGATAAAACCATAGAAGCTTGTTGGTTTTGTTAAAGATTTGGATTGTGGATGCTCTTTATAATGTTCTCCAGATGTATTTGCAGATGCTACGAGAAGATTTCACAAGGATGCAGATGTCAAATTGGCAGAAGTTGGATGCAATTTGCTCAAAGCTCTAGGGATGGATTTGTAAAGGAAATGGCTTTATTTTATAGTTGAGGGTAGAGCCATGAAAGGTGGATTTGACATTAACTAAGATCCAGGTTAATGGTTGAATCACCCAGGTTAGAAAGTAGACTTGGCAATTGGTAGTTGTAGATTTACATGGGCAATAGACATTTGGAATAACAAAAGTTACATTTAGAATTTGAATTGTGTGTACAATCCAATTGCCCCCACACTTCTAGGAATCTAGAAGTGGAGTCCAAGTGGGATAGGAAGTGTAGTTCAAATATAGTTGATTGGAATAGATGGAATTAAATATCTATATTTACTTAGTATTTAATTGTGAGGAGATAATTAACCATTTAAATAAATAAATGTTTAATTATATTAACTAGAAGGTGTTAGGAATTAATTTAATTAATTCCAAGAGCATGGTGGAATTAAATAACTAAATTTAATTAGTATTTAATTGTGAGGAGATAATTAACCATTTAAATAAATAAATGTTTAATTATATTAGCTAGGAGGGTGTAGGAATTAATTTAATTAATTCCAAAGGCATATTAGAATTAAATTAATTAATTCTAAAGGGTAGGAATATAACTTAGGTAATAAAATTAATTTAATTAATTCTAAAAGGGTG
Source organism: Taxus wallichiana var. yunnanensis (assembly GCA_018340775.1). Lineage (NCBI taxonomy): Eukaryota > Viridiplantae > Streptophyta > Pinopsida > Cupressales > Taxaceae > Taxus > Taxus wallichiana. Next base: position 828,999,879 of record CM031234.1, read on the forward strand.
TATTTAAATGGTATGGAATTAATTTAATTAATTCCAAAGGGGTGTACTGCGATAAGATAGAATTAATTTAATTAATCCTCGAAGGGGTATATTACGGTAAGATAGAATTAATTTAATTACTTCTAATTGGATAGAATCGAGATAGAAATATGTATGTATTTTTAGGGTGTCTACAAAATCTAAGTCCCACAATTTAAATATTTTTTAGGCACTAGCAGACAAGAAAATGTAAAAACTGAAGTTATAAGTACAAGTGATCATTTTATAGGTGATAATCTTCTTGACACACTAATCGAGAAGGAACTCAATCTCCCTCGACCCTACAAAGATAGAGGATGGTTCTAAATTTCTTGTTGAGGAAACAACAGCATCAACATTGGTATAGATAAACAACCCAAAATCGTTAAAATTGGATCTTCACTTAATCTTAGAGAGCATAAGAACTTTTGTTCTTTTCTATGAGAATTTTTAGACATCTTCGCATGGTCCTATGGAGACATGCTAAGGCTATAGCCTTCTCTCGTGGTATACAAATTGATTGCACACAAATAACCTATCATAGAGTTATGAAAATTATCTTTCATGACATGCTATATGACACATGGAAGATTATTTGGATGACATGATGTGAAATTCTAAAATAAGAGAAGAACATCAAACCATCCTTCAATGCATCTTTGAAAGAATCCATGAATACAAAGTCCAATTGAACCCCAAGAAATGTGTGTTTGGTGTCATATCATGCAAATTATAGTGGCTTGTTGTATCTAGAAGAGGTATTGAGGTAGATCCTACCAACGTTATAAAAATAACATAAATGTTTCCTCTCAAGAACCTCAAATAACTCCGTAGCTTACAAGATAAAATACAAGTTATTTAGAGATTCATTTCTCAACTTGTAGATAAATTCCATCCTTTTACCCATTTACTCAATAAATATGTTACCTTTTAATGGGGTTCAGAGTGCCAACATTCCTATGACCATTTAAAACAATACCTCTTCAACCCATCTATCCTAGTTTCCCCACTCTTGCAGTAACCCCTACTTTTATACATTTTAGCCACCCAATTTGCCTTAGGCACTCTCTTAGGTTGACATGATAAACTAGAAAAAGAGGTCTTCTACCTCATATGTACCATAATATATTATGATATTAACTATCCTCATATAGAAAAACCTTGTTTATTCATTTTATTTTCTTTCCAAAATCCTAGACACTATCTTTTGAACAATAAAACCAAGCTCATTTCCAAGGTTGACCCACTTAAAAACCTCTTATCCAAACCTTCTCTTATAGGGAGGATGGAAAACTAGATCATTATGTAGAGTGAATTTTACATCTATTATGGCAATCAAAAAGATATTAAAGGCTAGTTACTTCATGATCAATTAGTCGAGCCCCCTCTACAAGATACATAACTATTAAACATGGATTTACCTAATGTTATGATCATGTTTGTTGAATAATCTGTTTCTTAGAGAATATAGTTTGATGATTCCTTCATTTATAATGGCTATGGGGAAAGCTTTGTGATTATTACCCTCCAATTGATATGAGCATTCAACATTTTCTTTCCCTACAATAACATTACGTAATATGAGGTTCTCATTACATGTCTCAAAATTTCCATCAAATGGAATATCAAATAGGTTGTGGTTATTGGTGACTCAAAACTTATCATCAAATAGGTAAATGATTAATGCAACTTCAAAGATGAGGATCTTATCCCATATTGAAAACACTGAAACCGATTTACACAATAAAACAATAGATTTCTTTCGTTGTATATTTCACACAATACAATAGCCTAATATATAGGCTGGAGTTTCCCTAGAATATAGGAAACTAACTCAACTACAAAATCTCAACCAAGCCTAATTATGTGGGGTGAGAATAACTCACGTAACCCACACATAACAATAAATATAATAATATATTGTTGAAACAATATATTATAACATCTCTAACAATAATCTCTCAACAATAATAATTACACACATAATTATTATTCACACACATAAATATGTGAAGCACTATAATATTCCTAACATTCCCCCCCTTAGTGCGAACATGGGGAAAACCTGCCTTATACTTGCACCTGCTCATGATCTGGTGATTTTCACAGGATGATCACAAACCTCAAGGATGGTTTTGCAAACAGTTGACCAAAACCGAGAATGGTGGTTTTGCAATTGGTTTACCACAAACCACAAAGTGATGGTTTTGCAAATGGATTACCAATAACCAAGAATGGTGGTTTTGCTATTGGTTTACCACAAACCACAAATGAAGGTTTTCAAGTGGTTTACCTACAACCACATCATGATATGCCAAGTACTATTCTCAGCCCTCATCACATCTCACTGCAGGGAATAACATAGGAAATTTCTGCTGACATCTGTTGCTCATACATACATAGAAAAAATGACATACTGGAAATGGAACATTGGAATGATGTTCCCCCCCTCAATGTGAAATTTCCACTTATTGAAAACTGCAAACTGTACCACACTCGAAGCACTAAAATCAAACTGCACACACACACACACATGTCACCAAAGCTGGTATGCGGCCCCGTCGTTGGTAACTGACGAGAGGTCGTTGAATGACCTCCAACCTCCGTTTGCCTCCATCCTCTAGTTTCATGCTGCTAGCTCAGCTAGATTTGGATATGAAGCTCAACTGTTCCACATTGTTTATTCTTTTCTTCCCTCCCGCAATGTGAAACACTTTATTTTTTTCCGGACGTCGGGTAACATCGAAAATGCGTCCATGAGGCAATTTTTTTTTATTTTTACAATTTCCGACTCTTGACACCACAATAACAAAAACCTAAAATCACCTATTTTATTTTTACAATGACACAAGTTTTCTATTACTCTAAACAATACTAACCAAAGACATTGACCACTTAATTAAAAAATGGATGACAAAGAGACTTAAATATGTAAATATGCTATCACTTAAAATGTAATATTTAATTACATTTTATAACACAATGACATATAGGATTGACCGACTTTTACTTGTACACACTTTAGAGAGACTAGACTAAATAAAACGTGTATTATATAAACGACTACCATCAACTTTAGTGGACCAAAATAACTAAAGACTGCTACAAAACACAATATTAAAAGAGAATAGACCCATGCAACTTTTACTTGATCCGAGAGATACTAGCTGAGTATGCACGAACAACTAGATGGCAATTTGAACTGAGCATAGATGTTTGAAAAACACATACATACCATGAAAATCTGCCACAACACACAATCATCAATTTGCGCAGACCAGTTTGCGAATGAACCGTGGTTGTATTTAGATCAAATGAAGATGGATCAGCTGTATGAATCCGCTTCTCAAGGTTCTTTGGTTGTTGAATGCAACGTGGGTTATTCAAACTTTTAATCTCGCTAATAGAGGTGCGCAACGTTGAAACCATGACTCAGGTGTGTGGACATTGAGGAGACCGACTAAATTCCAAATAGATAATACACATTATCAAATCATTTTTATTAATACCTTTTATCAGTCCATTGCAGCGCCTCAACAATGTTCACGTTTTTATCAATGCATAGTGAATGACCGTCTCTATTCAAACCGAGCGCTCTCCTTGTTGGATATTTGGAATGTTGGCTAGAATGTGTGGAAGAGAGAACGCGGTGATGGGGCAGAGAGAATCTAATGTTTTGGAGCTCAGTCAAGAACATCTCTTGTAACATGAACAACTCACCCACCATGAACAACTGTACTAGTGGGAAATGCAGCTCTGACACAAAGCTCAATTTAAATCTACTACAATACAGATCTGAGCACTGTACAAGAGTTTGCTATCATTCCTCACTTCATTGAGACGTCCATCCCTTTATCAGCATAAGAAAATATCTTCTAATACTATGTCCACCGATATTTAATAAACCCAACAGTATCCTACGTGGTCCCTACAATTTACAGTGGTGTTCTATATAACACACTCATCCACCACCGATTTTCACACAGAAATATAACTATCTAAACTCTGCAAAATAATCTTCTCTCGAGTCTCATCTACAAGGGAAACAGATCAAACTGACCGCCCTACCAATCCTCAAGATTCCATATCCTGCTCCGATACCAAATGAAAACACTGAAACTGATTTACACAATAAAACAATAGATTTCTTCTTCGTATTTTTACACAATAAAACAATAGATTTCTTCTTCTATATTTTTCACACAATACAATAGCCTAATATATAGGCTAGAGTTTCCCTAGAATATAGGAAACTAACTCAACTACAAAATCTCAACCAAGCCTAATTATGTGGGGTGAGAATAACTCACGTAACCCACACATAACAATAAATATAATAATATATTGTTGAAACAATATATTATAACATCTCTAACAATAATCTCTCAACAATAATAATTACACACGTAATTATTATTCACACACATAAATATGTGAAGCACTATAATATTCCTAACACATATAAGTGGATGGTGGATAGTCTTAAAGAATATTTTTGTAAATTAATTTTTAAGAAATCCCACACACGTAACAAATATGTAGATGTTATGAAAATAATTGGTTCTTTACTCTTCCTTTCGTAAGATAGAAATGAACATCAATTTATAATTGAACATCTATTGATGCCATCTTATAACATGTCAGTTCTTGTTTCATATGCAAGGTTTTGGTCCCTTCTCCACTTGGTATGAAGAAATATATATATAGCTACTTACAAGAAAATGCTTTCTTGGTTTCCATCACCCATTCTTAAAATAAAACCCTCATCCAATGCATATCTTGTTATACCTTCGTTGGGGTATTATCTATTGTCAAGGATACAATAGTACCATGTTACGGTGACTAAATTCATAAGCATCTATCCTAATAATAAAAGAGGTGCATGAAGGCATATGTGGAGTTCATACTAGCAAGTATGGTTCTTGCCAATAAACTATTGTGTGTTGGGTACTATTGACCCACTATAAAAACATTAATACTTGATATATTCGTAAATGTGTACCTTTTTAGAAGCATGGAAAATTGATCCACGTACCATCTCAATACTTGTAACCTATTATTTCTCCTTGGCCATTCTAAAAGTTGAGGCTTGATCTCATAGGAAGATCACACCAACCTCTTTAGATGGATATGCATTTATTATTACTACAATCGAATACTTCACCAAATTGGTGGAGGTTCTACCCTCACAAACATGAGTGGTTCCCAAATATCCAACTTCATTATGAACCACACCATCTACTATTATGACATACCATCCACCATTGTCTCCAACAATGGTAAATATTTTAAAAACAAGCAAGTGAAGACCCTTTGTCAATTCTTAAAAATCCTCCTAAAGTGTTCTACACCTTATTACCCCCAACGTAATGGGAAAGCCGAGGCCACAAAAAAACACTTGTTAGAATTGCTGAGAAGAATGTTAGTAAAACATCTCAAAAATTACATCTAAAAATCCATCCCACCTTGTGGGTATATCACACCTCCATATGTAGTCTACGGGTGTTATACCATACTCCCTTTTCCTCAAGCAGAGACAATCATTCCCCTAGATATCGATATAACCTCATTGCATACACTACTCAAGTAATATCTTAACAAAAAGGAAGATTATAGAGTGTACCAACTTACCAAGTTAGAATTACTTGATGAGAATATACTCTATACTTTGGACCACCTTAAAGTGTATAAGAATAAAATCCAAAAAAAACTATAACAAAATCATCATCCCTCAAAATTTTGAGATCACCGATCTTGTTACCAAAGAGAATTAGAAAAGAACCACCAAGGATAGAGAAAAAGGTAAATTTTAGCCTAATTAGTTAGGTCTATATATTATGGTAGCTAGTTTTTTTAGGAGACTAGAATCTCACTTTTCTTGATGGTATATATGATTTAATAAAATCTTAAATCTTATCTTAAAGGACTAAGATTAAATGAATCTAACAATAATAAAAATATATAGATACAAGAAATAAGTAAGTTTGCAATATAGGAGATAAGAGTGACTTAGCTTGTATCAAGAGATCTAGGTTGATTCGGGCTGGAAATTGATGGAACAAGATGGATCTCGGAATGTGTAAGCTCTTTTAGAAAACTCGAGATTTGGGACTTCTTCGGACAGAGCGCCCACGGGAGGACAGACCACCTTGAGCGCTAGTGTCTAATCTAGGTGCTAGTGTCCTAGCAGTAGCTCTTATTTTTGTCTTTTCAAGGTCTAAAATTGGTTCCTTTCTTTAACTATTTGTCACTTTAGATTTGTCAAAGGGTTAATGTATTGTACCTATTCCTACAAAAAAAACCCTAGCTACATGTACAAAGTTCAAGCAAACATTAGATAAAAAAATAATACATATGCTTGAGTCAGACTGACCTCAACACTCACCCCAATGATTGTCACTAAGTGTTGTCAGACCGCATTTCATACTCAATGTATTTTTTTATGAGTGTGTGATTTGAATTATTTCTCTTGAAGCTAGGTTTTATTTTTTCCAGTTGTACTAAGATAGTAAGCTACAACTATTTTGTCCTAAGATGAATGTGTTGGATAAAATTAAGAATAAACCCTCCTATGTTGTGAATAATGTAGCCCAAATGCAGTCCTTGAATATTGGTCCTTGCCGAAATGTATTGGGAGAGAAATAAAATAAATCACATCCAATAGTAAGGGGCATCAAGCCAAAATTATTTCAATGCATAGCCAAATGGGCTCACATAAGTAATCCATCAAAAATACCGGGCACACCATAGGTACCGAAACTCCACATGCCACCTAGGAAACACCATTTACCTCTTAATAAAAAGTGGTCTCATAGAACCAGAAACATCTCAGTCACTCTATGGACTTGCACACATAGATCCCTATCACCTCAATTAAATACAAGCACCCAATAGCCTCAAAGGTAATCACTAGTGTACTCCTCAAGTCTAACTTGACATGAAGCAAGATAATAGTATCCTCATAATCAAAAATCACAGTTTGTAAGAACTCACAAGGCTCACATGGTCGGTAACTACAAAAAGGTCATATCTACGATGACCATCCAAGGAATGAGAGAGAATATTATAGGTCACCATTTATCAAGGTTGAGGTGCACATGTTATACAATATGCAAGGCATCCGTACAATAATGCCATACATACCAAACAAATGAAAAAATGGATTTTCAATCTACGAGATAATCCATTTCCTAAATTGTACTCGACTCAAGAAAAATGGCCAACAATTCACCATATTCACTCCCACTTACAACTTGATATTACCTATATGGGTCGATAATGTAGGGTACACAATATCACACATAACTACAATACTAACATAATGATGATTTACACACAACAACCATAGCACCTTACCCATGGTATCTTTACATGGTATAACATAACATTATTTCCACAACTTACAACACATCACGTTTCCACATAACACACCAAAAGTGCAAGTAAAATACAATAGGGATCATAAGATCACCATATGCCCCGAATCCATGACATGAATCAATCACATAACGTATGAATATATATGTACATCAAATATAACAACTAACATCACAACATATACACAATCACAATACAATATGGAGACATAACATCATGATACCTCACGACATGGTGACAACAACACGATATGACACAATTCACTATGAAACACTTATTGTCATGTAATGCATTAGTACACCTATACAATATCACAAGATAATTGTTGGAGAAATTTTTTTCAAGGACAAATTGTTGGATTTGACCATTGCTCTAGCACTAGGTATTTCTACTTGATTAGGGCAGCTCCATTTATTGAAAACAAGGAAATTATATACACTATTATATCAATTAGGTGGGTTTTCAACCGGGATCACACATGGGTACTTCCCTACACATGTGGCAAAGTGTTTGTAGAAACTACAAGGGAGGAAAAAGATTGAAGGAAAGGTGTGAAGAGAATAACAAAGAGGGGTTTTACACAATAAATAGTACAACAAATATTATTGTTTCAAAACCGAACATTACCCATGAATTCAATGAGAAGACACCATGAGAATAAACAAGGAACAAAACACACAAAGCACAAAGTCTTAATGCATAACATTCAACAAGTACATTGCTCATGGAGTATAGTTGAGATGGAGAGGAAACATAAGCAAAGGAAATAGAGGAAATTTGATCACTTGTTTCTAGAGAGAGTATGGGAGCTAGTAAATAAGATTAACCATCCTTTGAAATGAGGAGGCTCTCCCAATTTATAGCTTTACAATTCATCTCTTTATCTACCCCCACATGTCTCTTCATGTCCTTATTCAACTTGTGACTCTTTGTCTTCCTAGGATGTGAGAAAATAAGTCCCATTTTTATAAATCAAAAGGGAATTTTACATTTCACCATTAGAGTCACTTAAGTGAATAAGACATATTACAATGATTTCTTACAATGAAGAATTAGAAAGGGGGAGAGAAGAGGAGAAAGAATGAGAGATGAGAGGAAAGAAGAAATTCTCCAAAGCATGGATGAAGATACCTCTACCTTTGATGATGATACTCTCCAAAGAAGTTGAAGATGAAAACCTGCCCCTAATTACCCTCCAAAAATGAGCACCGACGAAGAGCTTTGATGAAGACCATTTTGAACACTTTTCCTCTTTTGAAAATTCTTGAAATGACGAATCTCTGCAACACTTCTTGAACACACCGAGAAGAGGAGTGATTAGCACTTGAAAAGTATACCACTGAGAACATTGGATGATGAAATAACTCATTGAGAAAATACTTTTGATCCTTGATACACTTCCACATTTTTGTGATCAATTATTCACATGGGAGAAATTGGTACATTTTTCTTATACAAGCATGATCCTGATTCACACCGCATGAGCACTAATGATGAATGCGACATGAGACCAAATCCTTCTGATTATGAACTAAGAAAATGAGAATGAAACCAAAATAAATTTCATCCACCAATTGATCATGCATTCCATGGGAGATGAATTGAAGTGGCCTTCAGAACAAACTTAGCATTTTCTCATTTTGACACTTTATGCTCACCGCATTGGGGCATGCAGAAATTTGCTTGAAATTTGAGTGAGAGACCTCTGTGAGTACCATGACCATTAGATAATGTATGAAGAAATAAATTGTGACCAATTTTAGCTCATTTCACCCATTTAATATTTTTATAATATCCATCATTATTGCCCCATTTTAGACAATTTTTCTAGTTTTGTTAATCTTGCCAATTATTGAGTGTCTTGACCATGGGGGAATGAAATAAGGAGTATGAATATACCTTTTTCTCAGAATTAATATTTTTATTAGATGTTCCCATGAAGGATTACTAAAATTATAAAGTGGTAATATCAGTGTTGGATTTGAATGAAACCACTTGTAGAAGTGTATGTTTTTATTTCAAGTCCATGCTCCAATTTTCAAGGGATTTCAATCATTGGAGTTGCGTAAATTTGAGAAATGAGTATTTTTAGCTGTAAAATTAGTTGGGATGTATAAAATAGCATAGAATATCAATGGAGGCATGAAAAAAATCTTCTAAGGCATTTTTCTTGGAACCTTCAATTCAAATCTCATGGAAAATGGAGCAAGGGTTTTGCGAGATATGAGCAAAAGTGTGTTTCTAGGCATGGGGCTTCCTCTTGAAATTTGAGCATGAACAAGTTAAAAAGAAATGGAGGGAGGATATATTTTAAAAATGGATCCAAAATAAATTCTTATGGTCTAAATATTCAAATGTTAACCATGGTTAAGAAAACCCACTCGTTGACCCACCTGAGTACTTCATTCCTAACCAAGGTTAAAGATGAGTCAAGGCTTGCTAAATGGGTCCGAGAAATTTTTGCACCTTCTAAAATTTTACACCAGGTGAAAAGGTGTAAAAGGCATTCCTAAGTGTGCCATGGGTGTGCTTGATCACGGGGAGGGGGCCAAATTACCCATGAGTGCATAACACTCACCTAACCACTAAAGTTACACCTTAAGTAATGAAAGTATTCTTACCTCCTCCTCTTACCATGGGGTCACAAAATTTTTCACCTTATGCATCTTTTCACCAAGTGAAAAGGTGAAAAAGTGCATCCAAGTTGTGTAAATGCGATATGGATGATTTTATAAAGTCGACTTCACCAACAACTACCAAAAATAGTCATAGGAGAGTGATTATTTTCCCCTTGAGCTTCCATGAGAGTTTCATGGGAAAATTTTATATGATTTTGACTAAAAAATGCTCAAGGAAATCAATTCCACCATTTTTAGGATGTAGTTTTTCATGAAATTCAAAATTTACCCCCTCTTTTATTCTATTCAAGAGCTATTCCCGGAAGGTCTAACTATTTCTAGAGAGAAACTTGCATTTTTGTCTAACTTATCACATGGGGCATGTAGAGGGTTGAATTATATTTAATTTTTGTTTGAATCAAGTCCCAACTCTCTTTGTAACTATGAGAATGCTCAATTGGATCTCCATTGGGATTAAGGATCTTCACTTGATTGTTGGTCCAATATCTCAAAATTTATACAAAGTAGAATCTCCCAAAACCTTTTGCAATGTGAAGTAGACCTTATTATATTTCCTATGATTATTTGTTCACTTTAAAAATATCGCGAGGCTCCTGCAACATCTAGAACAAACCGACTAGCTTTTTTACTACTTTTATTTTCCCGCAAAGTGGTATAAATAGCCCAAAGTGTTGCATAGCTTGTTGCTAAACTTGATTTTAATTATATAACTTCCCTAAACTAACTATGTTTATCTCATAGATCTTTCACACACTACTTGGATGCATTATTTATTATTGGTTCATCCCCAGAGGGTGCTTACCAGGTGTGAAGACCCTAAAAATAGGCCTTTTTGGGCCTTCAGAGTAGTTCCTTCAAAGTGGATCAAAATGAATCCATGAATTACTTCCCAAAAAATTACCTACACATGAAATGACTTAAAAAAATCTAGTTAGCACATCCCTATTGGCCATGATGGGGTTTACATAGTTAGCAATTGGCCACATGGCAGGTTTATATTACCCTGTTCAAGGATTTTTGAGTGTGGGCTTAGTTGTTTTGGTTAAAAAATTCAATTTTTCATGCTAGAAATTTAGCATGGCAACAGATGGCTCTAGCTTAGGGAATTGTTTCGGTTTGAAAAAGTGAGAACAAATTAATTAGGAACCTCATAATCTCAAGAAACTAAGAGGACCAAAGGCGTTATCCTTTGGGCTATAGAATCATTGCATAATAAGGATGGATACATAAAAACCTCTTTATTGAAAACAACACACAAAAAAAACACACGACAGAAAGGGAAACACAAGAACCTAAATTCACCTATGGGACATGTGGGGGAAGACCCGCTTTCACTGAAGCACTTTTCTCTTCGAAAGTTACCCCTAAATGGGTAACATTGAGTGATGATGTTCTGCGAAACCATCAATGGTTCGAGGAAGTAGATTTCTTTCCTCAACTGCTTATGAAAGCCATGTGCTTTCATGAGTGCTTATATGTTTGGGAGGAGTGAGCCTACATGACCCTTTTATTCTTGGAGCTTTTCTCCCAAATTCCATCAATTTTAGATTAAAAATTATCTTCTACGTTTACCCACATGGTTGATTTCTTACTTTGAATTTCACCATTTGATATGAAAAATTAGGTCAAATTTTTCTCGACCTTGGACCCCTATAGGAAGTTAGTAATTGAACCAAATTCAATCCAAAATAAATCAAATCAAAAAATAAAATGTAATGCAAATAAAACACCACACCGAGTTGATAACAAAGTTTTTCCAATAGTTCCTACATATTCGGGTTCAATAGATGAACCGACCCATTATAAAAGTTTCGAATGTAAGTACAAATTACACTTAAAATGCTTATAATGGACCTAAAGCTAGTTGATTCGTCTCGAATCCGAACTAGTATTTAGAAGTACAATAACCTCCTCCATGACCACTAAGTAGCAATAACTCGGCTTATAATGTATGGTGTAGAAGATCATAACTCCTGTAGTCTCTTCCAACATGATCAATGCCCTATGGATCCCAACTAGAAATCTAGGTGTTTTTGCTATGAAGAGCAATGACTCTATTGGCCTTTACAAAAGTGGGTGAAATAATAAATTAAGTCCCCAAAATTATTACAAATATTGATAATATAAAATTAGGTCTTAACTCTCTCAAAATTTTCCTTAAAAAAGGCCTCACAATTCTCTAAATCCTCTTCCTTGCCTTGCCTTATCTTGAGAGCTTGTTGTGTATTTTATGGTGTGTGGGGGCCTTTATATAGGCTAGTTTGGCCTATTTTTAGGATATTTTATTTATCATTTATATTTTTTCCCATATCCCAAATAAGGGATAAATAAATTACATTTGTTCAAGGGTATTATTATCCCAAAATAATTCTAACCGTGGACCATATTATAATGCGGGCTAACAAATAACCTCTTATCCTCAAAATCCTTAATAAGGTTTCTTTGCATTTTAATCGCCCACTTAACATATAAAATATGCCACTTAGCTTATGAATAGGCTCATCCATTTGCATAGCCCCTCCACGTGGGTGTTGGCCATCCACCTTATTTAAACCACTCGCCACCACATTCCATGTGGGCCTTTTCACCTCCACACTAAGTGCTTAGGATAGGTGGGTAGGAATAGTCCCACAAACATGGACATATAATTCACTTTAGCCTTTAAAAAGGCTAAGTCACTTCATATGAACTTGTGCAGTAATGATTTTAACTTTGCACTACCACGTGGTCCACTTAACTCTTCCCTACTCCATGTTTGGCTCGATGACCGCATGCATAGTTGGTTTCTCACTTGGTGGGTTGTTTGTGTATCTCGGTCCTAAGCTCCCGAGTTGTGTAGCTTCACCTAATGACTCACCCAAGTATATAGCTTGTTGGTTGAGCCTAGTTTGTTGTTTCATCTAACTCGATGCATTATAGTAATGTGGTGGCAGGTCATGTGGTGTCCCGAGGACTCAACACGTGGAAAATTTGTCAATCGGGATGATATTTTGAATTCAAATGGCAAAGACACCGCTTTGTCAAAAAAGTGTATCAACCTTGGATGATGGCCCCACTAGAAAATAGTAGGGCCAACTTATCGAACACGAGTGTCAAAGATCGCGCGTCATAAAAATAAATTTTTACACCTTTCGTTTGATTCTACTTTTGCCATGTGTCACTACTATATTAAAAAGTTGACCCTACTTCATCCTAATTTTTACCAAACTTTGACCAACAAAAGTATCTTGAGCATACAATCTCCATTTCCAGCGTTCCTTATCTTGTCGGAAATATCTCGAATTTTCTACTATATTTTCATGGTTTAGGAGATTTAGAGAACTTCTAAAGTCCCAAAATATCCTCTAGATCACACCTCCCTAGTGAGGAGGATTTTTTCCACAAAAATATTTTTCTCTCCACTTTTGGATTTCGAACTTGGTGTTTCCAAGAAGATATCTTTACAATTGAATTGAGGGTCTTCACATTGCTACTCCACAATCAAAAAATTTCTAGCTTGATCCTCGGGGACATGTGGCACCTCATGTTGACTCCACTGCTACACGGTTAATCACCTCTACACAAAGCTAATTTGGAGTGTGTCCATTGTCGATGAATTCCATATTTGTGTTTACCTCCATTTTGTTCCATGGCTTACACCTCTACACATAACTAAGTCAGATTTTAGTGGTTTTTATGATCATGTTTCACTATGTTGCACGAACTCAATCAACCTCTATGCAGAGTTAAGATTGGTTTCATTTGATTCTCTCGAATCTGAATGGTCTTGGAGATATCGTTGTCTAGCATGATTTCCAATTTGAAACTTTCATGTTGACCTCCACTCCACCGCATTGTCTCTACTTCTACATGGTGCTAAGGTCAAACAATTTCTGATGTTTTAATTTCACCTCATTGCACGGTCTCTGCATCTACATAGTGTTAATTCTCTAGTTGATAACGATGGTAAAGTACCACTCTGTTGTATAAACTCAATCAACCTCTACGCAAAGCAAAGATCAAACCCAATGTTAGGCGTCGATGAAGATCAATTACCACTATGTTGTACAACCTCAATCATCATATACGTAGATATAATATCTGACCCAATGTCAGGTGTCAACGACGATCAAATACCACTATGTTGCATGGTCTCAATCAGCCTCTACACAGAGAAAAGATCCAGGTTGATGTCTCAAATGATATCAAAAATGATTATGACCCTACTCCATAGCTAACGATATTGGTGATATGTCTAGTGTACTAAGGATAAGAGATTTTGTATGGGTATATCCCATGCAGACTTAATAATGGAGCTTGGCTTACCAATTTCTTGGTGGCTCCAATCCGTGTCGCCTACTCTACACGATCATCTTTGTTGCAAAGCTTGACACGTTGTGCTCCGTACTATTTCTTACAAGAAGTTTTTTGATACTTTACAATATTATCGGGTTAGTACATAATATTTTCCCTTTGTAAGTATCAAAAGTACAGATAACGCCCAAAAATGGGTCTTTATTTTATTATAAAAATAAGAGCATGGGTATGTTTAATTTTATTAAACCCAATAAATTCTCAAGGATACAATCACAATAGATGACTATTTTTATTACCACCTAGATTATACCTCATTAAATAAACCTGGTGGAGGATGGGGATGCTTCGGTTGTTGGCTCTGGTGATCCTACCCATCATCTGGGACTAGATGGTCCCCTAGAGAGTAAGAGTATGATGACTCACCGATGTATACATTATCAAGTCTTGTAACCCGACGAGTGTTGAACTCCACGGTAAAATCATGAATCAATTGGAGTTCTAGGCCCTCTCCCACATTCATGATGAATTCCTAGTGTGCTGCAAGGTATAAGCTTCCTAGGACTATCTCATCCATCTCCACTGGGATGATGTCGAGATTCAAGGTGTTTGAAAACTTTCCTTCGATGGTGTACCTTATAATGTAATATCATCTCAAGTCCCCTAAATACCACCATCTTGAGCACCATAAGTTTTGGCATGTGGAAGAGACCTAGTTGGTATGCCCAATCAAAGCATACCAGTCACCAGGTGTGGTGTATCTCAATCTAATATCCCAATCAAAGATGAGCCGCACATTATGCCCTTAAAAATAGTAGGCACATTCTATCTCAAGGTCCTCGCTGATAGTAGGATCATGTACATAGTCCCCGATGATGTCCTTTATTTTTCACAAGGGTTTCAACTACGACCATACCGACTTGTACTAGGAACTTTAAGATATTTCCCTTGTCGAAAACCCTCTTATTAAACCATTGAGGTACTTGATCGGGTGGTTTATTTTCTAGCAATGTTTTGCTTCATGACAACCTTTTCCGTAGTGGCTATATACTAGCCGACCCGATGATGGTGATGGTGTGCTCCCCATGTGCCTTTTCCTTTGTCAACTTGCATAAGCCATCCGATCAAGTAGGGATCCAATGTTCCTCGGAGATCAATAATTTAGCGATTTTGGAGACGCCGACACTCACACACATTTTCCAGTGCACATGTAGTTCCACGATCTACTAAGTCTACTCCTAGTGTCTAGTTACCACCATGTGAATCATTTTTCCAAACAAAGTGTGAACACTACAAGGCATTGGAAGAATAGGTATAGGTTTATGACTCTGTGACAATGAGCTAGTACTAAACAATCACCTACTCGATACCAAACTTGATCCAAAAAATTAGGTCATTTTTTCTCGACCTCGGAACCCTATAAGTAGTTAGTACTCAAAACAAATTCACTCCTAGATAAATCAACTCAAAAATAAAATATAATGCAAATAAATCACCACACCGAGTTGATAATGGAGTTCAACCAATAGTGCCTACATCTTTGGGTTTAATAGATGAATTGATCCATTATTAAATTTATGAATGTCACTATAAATTACACTTACAATGCTTATAATGGACACGATGCCGTTGATTAAATGCGAATCCGAATTGGTCTTTAGAATTATAATAACATCCTCCACCACCATTGAGTAGAAATAACCTAGCTTACAATGTCGGTGTAGAAGATCGAACTCTCATAGTCTCTTCCAACATGATCACTACCTTATGGCTCCCAAATGGAAATCCAAGTGCTTCCACCGCGAAGAGTTGTGACTCTATCGGCCTTTATAAAAGTGGGTGAGATAATAAATTAACTCGCCAAAATTATTACAAATATTGCTTGATATAAAATTAGGTCTTAACTCTCTCAAATTTTGGCTTTAAAAGGCCTCACAATTCTCTCAATCATCCTCCTTTCCTTGGCCTAGTTTGAGAGCTTGTTGTGTATAATATGGTGTGTGGGGGCCTTTATATAGGCTAGCATGACCCTATTTTTAAGGATATTTTATTTATCCTTTATATTTTCCCCACATCCCATATAAGGGGTAAAAAAATTACATTTGTTTAGGGATATTATTATCCCGAAATAATTCTAACCTGTGGACCATATTATAATGCGGGGTGACAAATAGCCTCTTATCCTCAAAATCCTTAATAAGGATTCTTTTCCTTTTAATCGATTGCTTAACATATGAAATATGCCACTTATCATATGAATAGGCTCATCTATTCGCATAACCCATCCACATGGGTGTTGATTGGTCCACCTTCTTTAAACCACAACCCCCACATTCCACGTGGGACTTTTCACCTCCACACCAAGCGCGTAGGATAGGTGGGTAGAAATAGTCCCACATACATGGGCATATAATTCGTTTTAGCCTTTAAAAAGGTTAGGCCACTCCATATGAACTGGTATGTGAAATGATTTTGACTTTACCCTACCACATGGGCCACTTAACTTTTCCCTACTCCATGTTTGGCTTGATGACCACATGCATAGTTGGTTTCTCAATCGTGGGTTGTTTGTGTATCTCGATCCCGAGCTCCCTAAGTTGTGTAGCTCGCCCAATGACTCACCCAAGTATATAGCTCACTGTTCGAGCTTAGTTTTCGACTCATCTAACTCGGTGCATTGTAGCAATGTGGTGGAAGGCCAAGTGGTGGTATGAGGACCCACCATGTGGAAAAGTAGTCAATTGGGATCTGATATTTCCTATTCGGCGGTAAAGACATCCCTTTGTCAAAAAAGTGTGTCGACCCTAGTTAAGGATCTTCTTCTTCTTCCACTTGACTCTGAGCATTTATTTCACAAATTCTTCTTTCAAACATTTCAAAGGTTCATCACAAGTTGGCCTTTATTATTCATGGATGACATGATCGATATAATATTCATCTTCGAATGGGAATGAGAACACCTCCTCATTGTGGGTAAACACATTGGCTGATTTTTCAGCTTGGAACTCATCAAGAATCACTTTGTCTTCTTCGTAGCTCGTATCATCTAGAAATTTAGGGTTATCCTCTTGCAACTCAATATTTCTCCACTCTCTTTCATACTTAATACTCCATCATAAAGGATTACTTGGTCCTATCAAGATAGGAATTTCATCCTCCTCTTCGAATGTTATGGAGTAATTCCTATTCCCACTATCTTGGAATAAGATGTTAGCTCCTGGATTTCTTGAATTATGTGTTGTATATTTCATCTTTTCATCGGAAGTAAATTTTCCATATCTCCCTTAACCGAATGGTTGTAGAAGATCAATTCATTTGGATTTTTCCTCCCAATTCATGGTAAAATATTTTGCTTAGTAACATTCCAAATGATGTCGTAATGTTTGCTACTAAGATCATCAATTACATCTTCTTGCTAAAAAATTAGGTGATATCCACTTGTACATCCTTGATCTTTCCCACAAGTCGGACTTCCTTTGAATCCATGGAGCAACAAGATCTTGGCCTATGTTAAGGTACGTCTAAGATCGTTGACAAATTTTATGGGCATTACATTGTCGAAGCACTGAAAGGTTGAATCTAGTATATAATTATTCGATTGGTATCCTCCAATGAGAAGGGAGAGATAGAAAGGATCAATCTTATCAGTATTTGATGCACTCATAGAAATCATGTTCGTGATGGGGTAGCGAGATGGAGTTGGTAGTAGTTAATTGTAATTAGGAGCTACGGTGTTAGGCTTTGAGCTATTACCTTTGATATGATAGACAAAATTTTCAAATTATTTCTAGTGAGTCCACACATATTCAAGTTTGGAAATTTTGACTTTGGAATTTCTCATATGTTTTATGATATCAAAATGGGTATATGAAGGTGAAGTAAAATGAGAAGATTCATGAGGAGAAAAGGCTGATTTGGATACTTACTTGGAATGGCAGATGGCCTCTTTCTTGACACTATATTTGGTTTCTTTAATGCAAACTCCATGGAGTGTGGAAGTGGAGATCCTCGATTGATTATTTGGTTTTGTAGAGTTTCCACTTGAGGATATTCAATCTTCTTTGTTTAGAAATAGAGGAAGAAAATCCTTTTTGAGATTGAGAATGGGTGAATACTACACATGAGAAACTAGGTGCATCTTTATCATCATCTTCTTCTCCTCTTGAATATTCACAGAATATGATTTGTACATCATTCTTTGCTTCTTCAATTTATAGGACATCATTTTCCTCGCTTTCTTATTCAAGTACTTATTCATTTTATTGAGTTCTAAAAAGTGCATTAATGAAGGAGCCTCAAGGAAAGCCTTCAAGGTGATCCGAAATCTGATTTTTGTTATGATTTTGATGGGATGTTCGTTGTTATCAATTCATTTACCAATTTTTGCAACAATGAATCAATTCTCTCATCTTTGGGATTCTGGACCTTATCTTTCCTTAAAGGATTCTTGATCTTTCTTGACAAGATGAGGTCATCTTCCACTTTAATGGAAATTTCTTGAGCATGGTCCAAATTTCTTGGTTGAACTCTTCAGAGGATGAATCCTACCTCAGGAAATTGAGCGTTGATGAAGAATATTTTCATGTTGTCATCAAAGGGAAAATCTTTAAAGGGTATCCTCTTAAGAAATATGTTATAGTGAGCTACGAAGTCCCTCATAGTCTCATTGGGCTCCTTTTTCATCTAAACCAGCTGAACTAGGAGGTCTTGACAATCTTCAGTAGATTTAAACCTTGCTTCAAATCTAACTCTAATGTCTTCACAATTAGTAATGGGAACTAGAGATTGTACACAACTACAATAATAAGATTCTCCTATATCTTAATATGATAAACATTAGCTATTATATAGGCAATATAATAGCTTAAACTACTTCCTATTAAATAGGAAGTACAATTAACAAATAACCCATTTAATCAATTTACGGGTGTAACAAATTAAAAAAATTAATAACAAATATATGACTAACCATTAATGAATAATTACTGACGTAATTATTCATTTTACAATAATTACATTAATAATGTGAACACTACATTATTTTCCTAACATTCACCCCCTTAGTGTGAACATTATTAATAGCTAATATTCACCCCTTAATGTGAACATGGCGAAGAACCATATTTCGAAGAAGTTGAACCACCTCCTGAAAGCACTGCTTAGACCAGGTACAAACTCCATAGATTATCTCTTTACCCTTGTAAAGGCGTAGTGTTAAGCCAAATTATGTAGGAATGCTCCCTTCCTCTTTGGGTTCTTGTGGGACTTTCCCTTCCTCTTTGGGTGCCCGAATTCTGAATCTCCAAGATCCACAAGCTTGGCACTAATTGGATAACCATCCCTTGAGTCTACCTCAAAATCTTCTCCTGCTCCCTAAAATTGAGTTTTTTGAAAGTATGAATCTTCCCCAAAATTTAGGAAAGGGATTTATTTACCATCTTGACACTTTGAAAAAATAGAACTCGAAAAAACACACTACTAAAAAAATGTCACCAAATCATCTATGTGGCCCCATCATTGGTGGTGACAAAAGGTCGTTGATCAACCTCCAACCTCTATTGTCCTCCATCCTTTGATCTCATGTTTCTAACTCAGTGGAATGTGAACATGAAGCTCAAGTTTACACATTGGACGCTGCGTTCTAGAAATAATGCGTCCGTGAGGCAATTTTTTTATTTTGACAATATTTTGACTCTGACTCATGATGAAAACTTACAAAATAACTATTAAAAATAAAACCTAAAATCACCTATATGACTCAAAACTTAGACTCGATGAGAGTAACTCAAAATGACGACTTAAATTTTTGACTTGAATTTGAGAGGACAACATTTGACTTTGAAACTTTAGACTATAGAACAACAATTTGAATAACAAAACACTTGAATTTGACCATATAACTATAAAGGAAAACACAAAAATTGATTTTTAGAAACAACAATAGCTCTTAATATGAGACTTATCGACACAAATACAATCGTGGACATAACCAAGGACACTATTATTAACAAAGAATTTTGTTTTTGACTAATGGCATGACACGACTTCAACCTACATATGAAAACTAAATACAACTCAAAAATCAAACACCAATCTCTGAGAGGTTTCTCCTATCTATCATACAGTTCGCGTGGTCCCAACGAAAATAGAACCTACGACCCTCGCCCCCTAATTTGGTGGGCCACCACCGGGCCATAACACTTTTAGCAATACATTTGGGAAAAATTTAATTTATCGTTGAATCCCAACATATGTGAGACTTAGGCTGAACTATCTGCAGATATATATGAATTAAAGATTGGCCCATATAACAATTAAAAGGAAAAACCACAAAACAAGACTTGAAGGATTAAACCGCATGGAAATAACACTCCTTAGATACATGTGTCACCGAGACCACTTTGCATAGATACATGTAAATTCAGAACACCAAGTTAGCATCCGCCAAACCCGAGCTCGCCAACAACTCCTTTCAAAACAACTCAATCAATACGTGATTCGTTGAAACTCCTTAATTGAACATTGAGCAGAATAAATTTAGTTTTATGGCGTCTTCCAATTACAACAATTGATCTGGTATACAAACCACTGTGATATACAAATTTGATAGGAAAAACTTTTGATATATAGCTGACAGGGGGCAGTGGTTCGATGCTGAACCAATATTGTTATCACCAAGCCAAACTAAAGATTGATCGTGAGATTTAAAAGGCATACGCTAAAAAAAATATGCATATGCTATGCACAATGGAGATCTTCCAAATCTTAAAGCCAATGACAAGGTAAAGATTGATCTTGGGAAATGAATGCAAAACTAATCAAAACAATGAAAATTTGCAGTCCACACTGATCAGTACACTAACTATGGGTATATAATAAAATACAGGTGTGACAGTGGCGAATGCACAAATATTCATCACACGTTGATTTGATCTTGATTAATTATAGGAAGACATCTATATAATCTGGAACGATGTATTCTGATTGAGCAGCACTTTGATGAAATTTTCAATTCTGTAGCATGCTTACTTCAGATCTGCAATATACGAGCTCTGTCATAAGGAAGAAGCTTAGATAGGTAATATCTATTGTAGGATGGATAAATGAATTGGTGAAATACATGAGGCACTTCACAAAGCTAGAGAATATAACCAACAAAGAAATAGAAATAATGAAAAAATAGAGTACTCTATTTTGAAACCTGTTCTCAACACCAAATTACTAACAATAATAATCAACATCGATTTCAACCTCTGCAAATCTCAAGAAAGCAATCACCCACAATAATAAAATAGGACTCTCATTGTTTCTATTGTATTGCTCTAATACCAGATAATGGGAACTAAAGATTGTATGCAACAAGAATAATAAACTTCTCCTATATCTCAATATGATATACATTAGTTAGTATATAGGAAATATAATAGCTTAAACTACTTCCTATTAAATAGGAAGCACAATTAACAAATAACCCGTTTAATTAATTTACGGGCATAACAAATTAATAACAAACTTAATAACAAATATACGACCAACTATTAATGAATAACTACTGAGCGTAATTATTCATTTTACAATAATTACATTAATAATATGAACACTAACATTATTTGCCTAATGCTTAGTAATGGATCTAGATGGTAGGAGATAGAACCATTCCAATGCATTTTCTTGTGGAGATTATATAAACAATCTTACCAACATGTGTTTGTATTCTACTCCTAACACTCCACATGATGTGATGAATGCTTCTACATGTTCCTCTAGGAGGTGTGTGTGCGTCACCTTTGAACTCAAGGATACTATTACGAGATCCCCTTGGCATTTCATGGATAGATGGAGGGAGGGAGAGTGGACATGTGTTTCTACCCCATGACATAATTTATGGAGGCCTTTCTCTTTCTTCTTCCATTCTTACTTCTGGTCATGCTTCTACTTCTTCTTTTGCAAATTATTCTCCAAATTCTTCCTCTGGTTCTTATGTTCTTCTTCACTAGGGAATTCAATATTTAATGGTGGTTGAAATATGGGAGAATCAAGAGGATTTTTAGGAGTATCAATAGGAGTTTGAATAGGATTTCCACATGTACCACTTGAAGAATCGAGATGGAGATGAGGCTTGAGAGAATAAATATGGATTATCTCTGATTTGTTTTTGCTAATTTTACAAAGCCTCAAAAGTGGGGTCAATAATTCCTCTCAATCTATTCATCCTGGTATATCTTCTTTCAACTAGTTTTGGATTCAACTTAAGGAAAATTTTTACTCACTCTTTTTGTGGGATTTTGGACTTTAAAATTTCTGATTTTTTTGGTTTTTTAGAATATTTTATTTTTAGGATTTTGTGGTTCGTATATTGGGTGTAGAATATGAAAAATATTCCCCACGATGGGCACCAAAAATTGTTGGCGAAATAATTTTTGCAAGGAAAAATTATGGGATTTCACCAATTATGGGATTTCACCAATTATGGGATTTATTGAAAATAGGAAATAATATACACTATTCTATCAACTAGGGGTGGTATTTCAATCGGGGATCACAAAGGGGTAATTCCCTACACCTATAATAAAGTTCTTGTAGAAAATACAAGGGAGGAAAAATCTTAAAGGAAAGGTGTGAAGAGAATAGAAAAAGGGGGTTTTGCATAATAAATAGTACAACAAATTTTATTGTTTCAAAACCATAACATTACCTATGAATTCAATGAGAAGACACCATGAGAATCAACAAGGAACAAAACACACAAAGCACAAAGTATTAATGCATAACATTCAACAAGTATTCTCATGGAGTATAGTTGAGATGGAGAGGAAACATAAGCAAATGAAATAGAGGAAATTTGATCACTTGTTTCTAGAGAGAGTATGGGAGCTAGTAAAAAATATTAACCATCCTTTGAAATGAGGAGGCTCTCCCAATTTATAGCTTTACAATTCATCTTTTCATCTAACCCCCACATGTCTCTTCATGTATTTATTCAAGTTGCAAATATTTCTCTTCCTAGGATGCGAGAAAATAAGTCCTCTTTTATAAATAAAAAGGGAACTTTACATTTCACCATTTGAGTCATTAAGTGAATAATAGATTATAATTATTTCTTACTATGAATAATTATAAAGAGGGAGAGAATGAGAGAAAAGAGGAAAGAAGAAATTCTCCAAAGCATGGATAAAGATGCTTCGACTTTAATGAGGATCCGATACGAAGAATTTAAAGATGAAAAATGACCCATGATGACCCTCCACAATGATGCACTGATGAAGATATCTAATGAAGACCATTTTGAACACTTTGCCTCTTTTGAAAATTCTTGAAATGGTGAATCTCTGTAGCACTGGTTGAACACACCAAGAAGAGGATTGATGAGCACTTGAGAGTTATACCACTGAGAACATTGGAGGATGACTTCCCTCATTGATAAAATCATTTTTATCCTTGAGACACTGCCACATTTGTGTGATCAATCATTCACATGGGAGAAATTGGTGCATTTTTCTCATACGAGCATGATCCTGATTTCACTGTAAGAGCACTGATGATGAATGAGACATGAGACCAAATCCTTGATTAAAAAGTGAGGAAATGAGAATGAAATAAAAATCCATTTTATCCACCAATTGATCATGCATTCCATGTGATATGAATTGAAGTGGATGTCGAGAAAAAATTGACATTTTCTCATTTTGACACTTTATGCTCACCGCATCGGGGCATGCGAGAATTTGCTTGAAATTTGAGCGGGAGACCTCTATGAGTACCAGGACCATTAGAGAATGTGTGAAGGACTGAAATTTGACCACTTTTATCTCATTTCACCCATTTAATATTTTTATAATATCCATCATTATTGGCCCATTTTAGCCAATTTTGCGATTTATCAATCTTGCCAATTTTTAGTGTCTCAATCATGGGGGAATGAAATGAGAAATATGAATTTACCTTTTTCTCAAACTTAATATTTTTAGTAGGTTTTCCCATGAAGGATTAATAAAAATATAAATTGGTCTTCCTGGTGTTAGATTAAAAAAACGACTTGTAGAAGTTTATGTTTTTCATTTCAAGCCTTTGCTCCAATTTTTAGGGGATTTGAATTGTTAGAGTTACATAAATATGAGAAATAAGTATTTTTAGCTATAAAATTCAATAGAATGTAGAAAATAGAAGAGATCATAAATGGAGGCATGAAAACACTCTTCTTAAAGGATTTTTGCAAGAAGCCCTCGGTTCAAATCTCATGGAAAACGAGGCAAGGGTTTGTGAGATATGAACAAAAGCGTGTTTCCAGGCATGGGATTTCCTCTTGAAATATAAGCATGAACATGTTACAGAAGTAGTGGAGGCATGATATATTTTAAAAATGGCTCCAAAAATGCATAATGATGGTTTAAATATTCAAATTTTAACCATGGTTAAGCAAACCCACTCCTTGACCCACTTGAGAACTTCATTCCTAACCCGGGTTGAAGGTGATTCAAGACTTACTAAATGGGTCGGGAGGCTCTCTTGCACTTTACCACATTTGGTATGAGGTGAAAAGGTGCATCAGGATGAAGAAAATGCGCCATGGGGGTAGCCATCATGAGGAAGGGGACAAGGTGTGCAAATGAGGTGAGTTGAAAACAACACCTAGGGAACAAGTTGTGAAGGCAAGTAACGAAGGAGGGGGAGCTTCCAAGGGGTCACAAATTTTTGCACTGATGAATTTTTCACTATGTGAAAATTTACATTAGGGGATCCCAAGTTTTTCATGGGTGTGGTTGATCATGGAGAGGGGTCAACTTGGAGGTGTGAGTTGTTAACTTTTACCTAGCATATGAGGATGTCACTTAAGTGACGAAAAATATCATTTCCTTCGGGTCACACATTTTTCACCTCATTAAAATTTTCACCAGGTTAATAGGTGCAACAAGGCTTCCCAATTGTGCCATGGGTGTGATTTATCATGGGGGGGGGCGAAATTACATGTGAGTGTATAACACTCACCTAACCACCAAAGTTACACCTTAAGTGATGAAATACGTCTTACCTCCTCATATTACCTTTGGGACACACTTTTTTCACCTAATAAACCTTTGAAACAAGTGAAAAGGTGAAAAAAATTCATAAAAGGTGTGAAAATATGACATGTATTCTTTTAGAAACCGCCTTCACCAACATTTACCAAAAATAGACATAGGAGAGTGATTATTTACCTCGGGACCTTCCCTGAGAGTTTCATGGGAAAACATTATATGATTTTAAATATAAAAATACTCAAGGAAATAAATTCTACAATTTTAGGAGCCAATTCTACCTAAAATTTTAAATTTACCCCCTTTTTTAATTCTACTCAAGAGCAAGCGGTTCCCGGAAGGTCTAAGCTGTCATTGGAGAGAAACTTACATTTTTTCTAACTTATCACATGAGACATGTATAGGGTTGAATTATATTTAATTTTTCCTTTGATTCAGGTCCCAAATATACTTTTAACTCCCAAAATTATCATTTGTATCTCCATTGGGATCGGGGATCTTCACTTGTAATGTCGGGCCAATATCTCAAAATCCGGACAATATAATCTCCTGAAACATTTTACAATGTGAATTAGGTATTTCTAGATTTATGATTAGTAATTTTTCACTTCAAAAAATATCCTGAGGCTCCCACAACATCCAAAACAAGTTGAATAGCTTTTTACTACTTTCATTTCCTTGCACCATGTTATAAGTAGCCCGATGTTTCATAGCTTGTTCATAAACCTAATTTTTATTGCATCACTTCCCTAAAATACCTATGTTGATCGCATATATCTATCACACACTTCTTGGATGCATTATATCTTCTTGGTTCATCTCTAGAGGGTGCTTACCAGGTGTAAAAACCCGAAAATAAGCCTTTTTGGGCCTTCGGGAGCAGTTCCTTCAAAGTGGATCAAAATGAATCCATGAATTTCTTCCCAAAAATTACCTACACATGAAAAACACTTCAAAAATATAGTTATCACATCCCTCTCATCCATGATGGGGTTTACATAGTCAGAAATTGGTTGAAGAGTAGGTTTACATTACCCGATTTAAGGATTTTTGAGTGTGGGCTTAGTTATCATGGATTTTTTTCAATTTTTCATGCTAGACATTTAGCATGAAAACAATAAAGAAACACTAAAACACTTTTGTAGTTCACAATAAAATTGTATTCCCATAATAACGTGGTATGAACATAATATTCACGTTGATTTCATAGAGAGAGAGAGAGAGAGAGAGAGAGAGAGAGAGAGAGAGAGAGAGAGAGAGAGAGAGAGAGAGAGAATAATCTCATCATGAAACATATAAACATCATAACAAATCCACACTAAGTGGTATGCACAACATGTGCATTCATATTATCACAAGTACACATTTATCACATCATAACATAATATAACATAACTCTTCCAACTCCTCCACCATCATGAATAACCATCACAACACCCAACTATCCCAGAGGTTCGAGAGCATGAACCTCGCTTTGATACCAAATGTAACACCAAAATTAGTAACACGACCAAAACACAAATAATTTTTTTTTAACTTATATACTTATCAACAACACTTACTTTATCACTTGGGCCCACATAACAATAACACAATGCCTGAACCAAAACACAACATGCATCACTTCACATGTATCTCCAAAAAAGGAGATGATGATGCCAAACTAAACATTAGAAAGGAAAAAGGTATAATACCACCAAGCCATAAAATAGTTTGTCAAGGGGAAATGGTGCCAATACTTCCACTTATCCCTCCACTAAGGAAGGGATACTAGCCTTTGGTTCCTCCAAAGTAGTCATACAATTGCACATGAAAACACACTTATCCCTCCACACTTATCCCTCCACTAATACTAGTCTCACCAACCTTTGTTTCCTCCCAAAATAAATAAGAGATCCCATACACCATAATAACACTTATCCCTCCACCTTTGGAAATGCAAGTCCCCAACATACACACATACATAACATACTCATGCATACAAGAAACAAAACTCATCAATCAAATGCACACGCATTCCAATGAGAAACCAATTAAGTCAAAAAAGATTAGAATTAAGTGAGAGAGTGAAAATTACATTTTATCATATATGTATCAAAATATCAAGCCATCATACAAGGCTTAAAAGAGGGAACTAGGAACATTCAGATAACATTTGTATGCACTATTAAGCCTTT
The DNA here is from genome assembly GCA_018340775.1 of Taxus wallichiana var. yunnanensis. Classification (NCBI taxonomy): domain Eukaryota; kingdom Viridiplantae; phylum Streptophyta; class Pinopsida; order Cupressales; family Taxaceae; genus Taxus; species Taxus wallichiana. The sequence continues at coordinate 829,027,398 of CM031234.1, forward strand.
AAAGGGATTGTAAGGGCAACTATGAACATTCGAACCACTTATCGCTCCACTAAGGTATGGGGCATAAGTTCTTGGTTCTTCCAATAAAATAAAATGCATGTTACTTATCCCTCTTATTAGTTTATTCAAAACCTACTTATCTCTCCACTAGAATAAAGCCCACATACATTTGGTTCCTCCTTAAGTTCACACAAGGTTTACTTCAGTTTTACCATTACTTATTCCTCCATAATGACCTTGCCTTCTCCCATACACACCAAATGCTTCTTAATCCCACAGTGACACCCATTTTCTCAAATGAGCGAGACACCATACGAAAAGAGACCATAAGAGGGAATTAAAAAGAGAGGGATTTTCCCACAAGGTACATGGATAAATTAATTCACATTTCCCTTTAGATAAATTTAATCATTTAACATCATTGTTTAAACCACAATTATGAGTATGAAACAGGTGCTCATTCCTTAATATTGCAAGTTTCCCATTTATTAACATGTTTGATCACCAATGGTGCATTCCATTATTATCATCTATTTTAAGATTATGTTAGGAATTTTAGCCATTTGGCATCATTCAATATGTATACAATTTTATAACATCATTCTCAACATTCAACTCATTTACTCTTGTTCTTATTACCCTTATGTTATTACTTGATCTCATGTTGGCATCATTTTAGAGTAATTGTGATTCCTATAACATTGGTTTTTCACTTAAGGATTCAAGACTCCAAGGAGTATGATCTCACACAAAACAATTAATTTTATTGCACTTAGACAACTCAAGTGTTTAAAATATATTTTATAAGTGAGACATTCAATACAATTTCATGTGTTCTATTGCCTTCTAAGGCACTATTTCTCTCGTTGGGAAAACATACATTAAAGTGTCTTTCACTAATAATCCTCATAATAGATCCACGATTTATTAATTTCATTAACACTCAAAGGGGTCTACACCCTACTATGAGGCAAAACTTAGAGTAATCAAATATCCTTATCTCACAAAACCTTTGTGCAACCTAAAGCATTTTGATACTACTTGTTAAGGTAATACTTTTATCTGTGATGAGAAAATCAATTCAACCACAAGAGATTAATGCGTAGGTAAATTGACACAGAATCCACCCACATCGTTAGATCTCTCAACGAGATCAATCATAGGTTAAAACACCCCAAACTATCCTCACTAGGACTGGGTTACATGTTAAGGTGTTAAAGGAAATTACACACCTAAGGATTGCAACTTACCCATGAAGTGATTAGACCTATGACACCTAGAAATGTTGGTCATACTTACACCAAAATGTAACAGGGTACACATAGTGTAACCATTACACTCACACAAAGGTACATTAGTTAAGGAAATGGTCTTGCAAGATTTGTCCTAGGTACAAAACAAGAAAACAACTTGTAATAGGTTTAAGTCTTTTCTTAACATGATATGGGTTTTTAGACTTGACATGACTCGACTAAGAGTGAAGGTATAACAAAGGGGTTAAATACTCATTTCATTTAGATAGCTAAGGAAAGATAAGTTTCAACCAAACATTATGAGTGTTAAGAAGGAAATACAACAATTAACATGGTAAATGATTGTTTTAATACTCTAAATCACAAGTACAACATTCAAATACAACTACATATCCATTTCAATGCATACATGATGTAACCAATTCTTATTTTTGCATTTTCTCCTTTCAAAATATTAATTAAACACAATTATTGTTGATAAGAGAATACTTGTTAGTGATCACACAAGAAGTCTGCGTGGGAGAGAAGGTTAGGATCAAGGGCACGAATGGATAGGAAGAAAACACGCGCAAAACAGAAGTTAGCGCATTCAAGACTTAGCCAATTTTGAGCATGAAGACCTATTTTTAGAAGATGGCGTGTGGAGCACACCAACGATGTAGAGACGTGCGCTCACGCATTATCTATCTTTGGAGGATTGGATTGAAGTGTTTTGCATGGAGACGAGCTAAGAATAGGATTGTCACTTCAGTTAACTGCAAGAGGTCTATAGATAACACACTTACATGTGTGGCTATGCCTGTAAATGACGCGTGGCTATTAATAACATGCGGCCTATTTTTGGAATAGCTAAGCGGTGAAGGAAAGTCCCACCATATATATATATATATATATATATATATATATATATATATATATATGATGTGAAGCACATAGTAAAATATATACATAGAGAGATGGATGTATGGATATATAGAGATATGTGCATATGACTGGATTACTGTATCAGATCCATGTGTGCATCAGTATAGATTTCCATTATTGTAAGGAGCTTTTGTGTTTATTAATAGATGGAAGATATTGGCTGAATCTAAGTGTCATTCCTGTGTGTAATTGAGTAGTGCATGTTCTTGATTCAATCATGATTATTGTTTAAACTTGTTCTTTCATAAATATGAATATGGCATGCATTGTAGAATGATGGATTAATTATGGATCTATATGTTTCTTCCTTCATCACGCTAACATCTTGCTACAAAAACCCTAAAGAGGGACCTGGTACCTTTGCGTGCTTCGGGTGAGTGCTCAGTCTAGGCTGAGTGATGTGTCAGCACATCTAGGGTGTTATCTGGTAAATTCTAGGCTGCATCATTGGTTCCATTGCGGGACCTCTTTTTCAGTTGTTTTCAAGAATGGTTCATGATGAAGACGTACCAATTAACTCTAGCAAGTATTGAGGAGTGGATACATGATCTGGAGGAAGAATATGCATGACGGTTCAATAGTGGATCTGAGTTTAACACACACACTTGGGTAGAACAGAATCTGTATGACAACTTATATGAGAGATTTTTTGCCATCAATCCAGTAGAATTATATGAGTGACAAATTACTTATGCATCTAAGTGGAATTGGAGGCATCACACACTTATCTGGACATAGGAAGAATTTTGGGCCCTTTATGATGCTGATCTGATCTGGACTCGCGTTGTGGATACATAGTTTCATGGTGTTTTAAACAGTTATATTTTGGAATATTAAATTTCGATGTATTCTTTCCCAGAGGTAGCTGAATTCTAGTTTTTGCAGTATCAAGAGGAGTATATCTGCAAGGTATTCCACTGGTGATCAAAATATTGATGGTAACTTTGAACCTGGAGAGTAAACCGATGGCTAACTAAAATTCACCATGCATGAGGGTAGGAAAAATTTTGGTGAAAGATGGCAGACCTAGCGATAGAAAGGCTAGAGAGAGGAAATGTGACTTAAGTATAATGAGGCACGCGAGAGGGAGATAGAGAAGCAATGTTCCATTATAGAAAGTATGGCATTGAGGAGAGAGATGGCTCATGAATGATTTGAAGCTCACGTAGAATACGTGGAGCCAAAGCATCAAGAACTCCCCCATCTTGGAAAGAATGAAAGAGATCCCCCCTTGGCTTCACACAAAAGTGCACCAACAAAGACTACTTGGGCCATGGGTGTGCATCTTAATCCACCTAGTGAGCTAGCCCTTACGCTTGGTTTTCCAGTATCAAGTATGAAAAGTAACCAACAAGCTAACTTGGGAAGTAGGAAAGTAGGAGTAATTCAGGGAGCAAGTACATCAGTGGCAGGATAGATGATGTCAATGTTATTTGGAGGAACATTTTTAGGTGCATCATCCACACATAATGTAAGCACACCGAATGTTGGATTCACCTATAGAAGTGGAACTAATACACAGAATTTAGGGGTTCAGTATAGTACTACCATTAGAGCACAAGGGATTACATCTATAGGTCTTGTTCTAGCTACAGGTGGAGGATCAGGGGGTATAGGTGGTTCTAGTTCTAGTGGATCTGGTGGTTCTTGGAGGCAAGGGAAACACAAGAGGTTTGGATCGGGTGGTCAAGGATCACAAGTAACCACAAAATATTTATATGGAGATGTCTCTTCATCTTCTATATTATAGAGGCATAGAGGATGCTACTAAGCATGTGCACATGTGTGAAATATTATGGCATGCGAAAGGGATCACAACTTCTAAGCACAAGGCAAGTCAATTCGCTACTACCTTGCAGGGATGTGCACACAGCTGGTATAGGAAGTTTGACCTTGATCAAACTTGCGTGGATTATGCAGCATTGAAGGATGCTTTCTTGAAAGAGTTCCATATCCCTGAGTTTGAAGAAGAGTATAAGTGTGCTAAAGGATATCAAGCAAGGCACTACTGAGAGTGTACGTGAGTATGATGCCCATTTTAAGACACTTCTATCTAAGATATCTTATGATATTCATGCCATCCAGAATGCACAATGGTTCGTTGGAAGATTGATTACACCATTTAGAAGAGAACTGTCACATAAGACATACACTAATCTGCATAAAGCACTGGAAGTAGCTTTACGTGTTGAGGCAGTTGGGAGCATTGAAATTGGTGTTAGTCCAATCTTAGAAACACAAATTACAGCTATGGAAAAACAATTAGAGAACCTACGAGAAAATTCAGCCTATGAAATGAGCTCAGGAATTTGGTGTACATATTATGAAGTGGAAGGTCACACCAAAGATAGTTTTCATCATAGATCTTTACACTCATTACTATTGGATTGTGAGATTTGTCATTTGAATCATGATGCTAGTCACTGTCCTTTGTTATAGTGCATGATAAGGAAGAATGTATCCTGCTTTTGCAATATTTTCCGGTCCACGACCCATGATACTAAATGTATCCAAGATGCTATAGACATTGGGGTATGACAGACAAGTGTAACAGATAATTCCAAGGGAAAGAATGAGCACCAAGATCGAGATCATAATCAAACGTGCTATGACAGGAATGAGGGGTACTTTTAAGGAGGTCATGGAAGGGGATGTGGATATCATGGTGGATATGGAGGACAAGGCCATGGTGGAGGAAGATGTGAGTTCCCTCTTGGAACATGTTATACACATGGATCTCTTGACCACTATAGGTGCGAATGTCCTCAGAATATTGCATGTTCTTTTATGCGGAAAGAACCATAGCTATGAAGAGTGCCTGGACTTATATGAGCATCTGAGTAAGTAACATAAGCAAGAAAACAAAAGCTTCGGGATGGTTAGAATTCAGCACGCAATAGAAGATCAGTAGATGCCCAAGATAGTAGAAGGACCTGAGGCATTGACAGTGAAGATTGCTACATGAGCTGAAGCAGCGCGCACAAGAGAGACATTGCACTAGAAGCCTATGATCACCAAGGAGGAGGTTTTACATGCAAGGTACCCAGATCCTACTCATCAGAAGGAAGTTTACCAGGATACCATGGAAGTGCTAAAGAATCTTCAGGGTGAGATACAGTTCTTAAAAGAGTAGAATAAAGCATTAGAGACAGTCCAAACTAATATCAATGATCTAAGAGAAGTGTGCAAAATGTTGCGCTAGGAGAACATCATTCCACTATTAGGAAGTTGGTTAAAAGGGAACACTCCACATGCAAGTATTGAGACCGAACGAGCAGATCTTGCATGTAAATCTTCCCCTTGATAGCATTGACTATGACAAAGAAATTACTCTGAATGTTGTTGTAGATGGATGGTTGTTGAGCAATATTTTGATTGATACATGTGCGGAAGTAAATGTGCTTACATTAGATGCATGGGTACAAATGGGGAGGCCTCCATTATAGCCATCATCTAATGTGTTGTTTATGGAAAATAGGACTAAGGCCACTCCCATAGGATTTTTGAAGGATGCATCTATAACCATACAAGGGGCCAAGTTCATTGGGGATTTTGAGGTATTAGCACTTACAAAAGTAGACAGTTTTCCATCCTTTCTTGGACACCCTTGGTGTTATGCGAATAATGCCAACTTGAGGTTTAATAAGGGGTATATCAACTTTGAGAACAAGGAGGAAAGGGTTGTGATACCTTTGACAGATGGGAAGTGTACACCATATGTTGAGCCTCTAAGTGAGGAGGACTTAAAAATAATCTATGTACATGTTATTCAGGACCGAGAGGTTAATGAGCCATCAAAGGAAGGCATCCTACAGTGGGAAGATTCTCATTCTATTAGTGATACTAAGAGTATTTCTTGTGACAATTGGGCTCATGGTACATATGAACTAGTAGGGCGTAAGGTAAAAAGTGTGGTTACGCACAAGAATGGACTTCATTCTATTCGACGGATAGGTAGCGCAAGTACCTTGGTATACATGGGCGAAGGTCTTCTGTAATTTTGAAATCCATGGAAACATAGTGGACAAATCAAATTAAGAGAAGATATATGTTAGTATATACCTACTTGCGGGATGGAAGCACACCTGGGTGGGTAGTCCATAGAGATAATCTTATAGAATGGGAAGAGATTGGAGTCACCTTATCTACTAGGTTTGTAAGGAACAATGAACCTATGTAGATATACACTTATCATGGTGATCAACCTGTTTAGCATCACATTCAATAGTGTGAGAGACTCTGAACAATGAGATAGGAATCATTACCACCTTCACTCTGGGTGCATCAATTTTACTCTACTCTACAAGGATGCACACACGCCCTGGTATGTCTATGCGAGAACTACATCGAGAGACCTGGGAATTGGAAGAACTTGATCGCAGGAATGCTTCAAACCTTTGACTACTTCTTGACTAAACCTCCATTAGAAGAAGCATTAAAATTTGTCAAGTTCTTAACTATGGGAGATAGTGTAAAAGAAGAAGAGAATATTCAGGAATTATTTGGTGAGGCAGAGTCCGGAGTGTGTTTTGAAAAGGAAGAAGAAATGGACTCCATACTACTTGAATGTGCTTTCCTTGAGAAAGAGAAAGGAAAGATGGTTTACATCATGGATGATGAGGAAGTTGAGAACCTGGATATTAAACATTCACAAGGGGTGCACAAGGTCTTGAACATTGCGAGATAAGGATACATGCACCTATCACGAACCCATGAAGACAAAAAAGTTGAATATAGGTTTAGAGGCTAAGCCTAAGGAGGCCATAATTGGAGACTACCGGTCGACTCGGAGGTGGAAAAGATCATTAAGTTACTCTAGGATTATTAGGACTTATTCCCTCGAGGGTATGATAAAATTAAAGGCATGCATGAATCACTTAGGGAAATGAGGATAAAACTAAAGGATGGTACACACCCGGTTTGGAAGAGGCCTTATAGAATGAACCCCAATTTGTGTGAAAATTTCAAGGAAGAGATTGACAACATGTTAAAATCTGGAATTATCAAGCCCCTTGATGAGTCGGTTTGGAAGAGGCCTTATAGAATGAACCCCAATTTGTGCGAAAAGGTCAAGGAAGAGATTGATAACATGTTAAAATCTGGAATTATCAAGCCCCTTGATGAGTCAGAATGGGTTAGTCCAATGGTGATCAGTATCAAGAAGGATGGACGAATTAGAATATGTGTGGACTACAGGGAGCTGAATGTTGCATGTGTAACAGATCCATTCCCTATGCCATTTACTAAGGAAATACTAGAAGGAGTTGTAGGGCGCGAGATATATTCCTTCACAGATGGGTTTTTAGGGTATCATCAAGTTAGGATTGCTTAGGAGGATCAAGAAAAGAAAACTTTTACTATTGAATGGGGCAGTTTTGCCTATACTGTGATGCCTTTTGGACTAAAAATACACTGTTGTATTCTCATGGATAGTTGTTTAGGCATTCAAGGATTTTATTCATAACTTCTTATAGGTTTATCTAGATGATTGGACAATATATGGGCTTGTGAAAGATCATTATGACAATCTGTGCTTAATTTTGAATGGTGCAGACAATTGAGTATCTCTTTGAACATAAAGAAGTGCATATTTGCTACACCATTTACAATCTTTGTTAGAACATATAATCTACAAGGTTTGCTAGTTGATCCAACTAAGGTCGTAGTCATTCTTGGCTTGGAAGCACCTACCAATCAAAGTGAGGTGTGTGGATTTTTGGGTCACACAGGATATTATCGGAAGTTCATCAAAGGGTATGCCAAAGTTGCTGCACCCTTGGAAGAGTTACTAAAGGGAAAGGTACATTTTATTAGGGAGAACCGCAACAGCACGTGTTTGAAATATTAAAGGAGAAACTTACTACCGTGCCCATTCTGCATTTTCCCTCATGGGATAAACCATTTCATGTGCATGTGGATGCCTCTAGCATGGCCATTGGCACTGTGTTAGCTCAACCTAGAGAAGTTATTGTAGATCATCCAATTTGTTTTGCTAGTAGGAAGCTAACTCCTACTAAACGGAATTATACAACTACAAAGCATGAAGCTTTATCAATGATCTATGCATTGCATAAGTTTCGACAATACTTGTTAGCAACCCCATTTATGTTTTATACAGATCACATGGCATTGAAGTACTTGGTAAACAAGCTCATCTTGCAGGGGCACATAAGCAGATGGGTACTCCTATTTCAAGAGTTTGACTTCATAGTTGTGGTGAAGCCAAGGAAAAGTAACTCTAGACCATGCACTCGGGAGAAGAAGAAAAAACAATTGAAGAAACCATGCCAGATGCACAATTATATAGGTTACAGCACACACCATTAGAATTAGAAGACATTGTTGTCTTTCTACAGACTGGTGTAGCACCTGAAGGAATGAAGGCATTAGTAAAGAAACAACTTGCTATAGGCGCGGCACCGTTTATGTTGATCAGTGGTGACCTCTACAAGCTAGGCAGAGATAAAGTATTATGTTGTTGTGTATTAGAGCATGATCACAAGGATATTATGGAAGAAGCCCTTGGTGGTATTGCGGGAGGCCATTATACGGGTGATGCGACTTCCGAAAGATCCTACTTGCTGGATTATGGTGGGAGACATTGTAAAATTACTGTAAAGAATATTGTAAGGCGTGCGATCATTGTCAGTGCCTAGGAAAACTAGGACAAAGAGATGAAATTCCACTAAGACCCATTCTCGGTGCCAAACCGTTTGAGAAATGGGCCATTGATTTTGTAGGACCTATTTTGCCGACCACGCGGAGGAATGGATCATGTTATATCATTACTTGTACAAATTATCTCACATGGTGGGTAGAAGCAGCACCTATGAAGGACTATACAACATGATATAATAGGTAGGTTTCTATGGGAGAATGTTCTTATAAGATATGGATGTCCTTTAAGTTTGAAAAGTGATAGGGGTACACACTTTTTGAATGAGACAATCATGATCCTATTAGATGAGTTTATGGTTGCCCACCATAAGACTACACCCTACCATCCTGAGGAAAATGGAATTCTTTGAGACTTTCAACTAGATTTTGAGCTAGACATTGACAAAAATTTTGATGTTGGGAGAAAGGATTGGGATGATAAATTTTCAGATGTTCTTTAGGTATATAGAACAACTTACAAGAGATTGAACAAAGCCACACCGTTTCAGTTGGTGTTTGGCACAAAAGTCGTTCTCCCTATAGAATTTATGTTACCTTCTTTGCGCATTGCACGTGCTAGAGGTCTAGCTGATGAACAAGATTTAGAAGAGCGTATTGAGAAAATGATTCAATTGGATGAGCGAAGAGCCATAACACGTTGGATTCAGAAGAAGGAAAAGGCCAGGTAGAAAGCATGGCATGACAGAACCATAAGAGATAAGAAGTTTGAGATTGGAAAAATGGTACTTCTTTATGACTCAAATTTCTTGTGCCATCTAGTCAAGCTCAAAGGATATTGGTTGGGGCTGCATGTCATCACTTACATTCTTGAATCGGGTGCTTTCTAGTTAGAAGAACTTGATGGAACATGACTACCCAGTTACTTTAACGGGAGTAGGCTAAAGCCCTACTATAAATAAGTCTTCTTGGTGTTTGTAATAAGGTAGTATTGCCATTTAGATTAGGTTTTCAATTATGTATTTCCTTAATGTATTTCCTTCATTGTCACTATGCTTTGTCAATTTAGTTGTTGTTCTTGTGTAATAAGCACGCTTACGCGCATGAAGCTAATTACTATGTGAAGAATGTTTATGCGTAGAGGACTGCACATACTTTTAGTGTGGGGTGGTTAGTTATCCAAGTAAAAGACTGTGGGAATTGAAAGGTGAAAGGAATAAGATGCTATGAGTGTGCTTTAAGTCAAAAGAAGATTGCTTCTCAAAAGTGACCAAGGATGGAGATGAATGAAAGGACAGTATAATGCGAGGTAACCGAGAGGTTATGATAATTACCGGGGAGAAGGTACATTGACGAGGTACTCGGAGTGCAATGGTGTGCGCTGAAGAGAAGTATGTGACAGAGGGTAGGAACGCATGTTGGAAGGTTATAGTGGGCGTGAAGATGTACCGCATGGAGCGAACAAATTTGGGAAATGAATGAGAGGATATTTGGTAAGTAAAGGAGCAATAAATGCATGAAAATTTGAAAAATTATTTAAGGATGGGATGTAAATTCAATTTTACCATTGCAACTAAGAGTATTTAAGGAAAAGCTAAGTACAAAGATTTGAGTGATTGGGTTAAGGTGTGAAGGGGGAAACCAAGTGTGACAAAAGAATCGTATGAAAAGAAGCTTGCGTCCTTGGTGGTGAAGGGTTTGAGTGAAGTAAAGTGAAAAGAGGAGTTAGGGCACAAAATTTCCACCTAGGGCACAATTGAATCGAGCTAGGGTTTGATTCGCAAGTTGCAGAGTTAAAGAGGAGATGATTGCAAGGTAAAAATAGCACCCAAGAAGGCAGCTACAATAGGAGAAAAATGAAAGAGATGGCACACTGAAAGCAATTTTTGGAAATTTAATATCAAAAGGAGTCATCATTGGCCAGGAATGGGCTTCACCCATCAGAAAGAGAAAAGTAAGTGAATACAATCACAAGACCTCAGAGAACAAGAAAGAGCTCAATTCCTTGCTCACTACTAGGACGAACAAATGTATGGTAGATGACATGCCTGTTTATGATGATGCAAGTGAGAAGCATATGAAGAGAATTGGGGTCTACCAATTATACGAGCTTTCATATTTTGGGAAGTATGAGCCCTTGTATCAGTGGCTCATGAGTAGAGTGCATGAGGACTTATTCTACTTTGCGAGGACACAGAGTTAGAATCACATCCACGCTTATCTCATCGGTGATATGTTTGAAGGCCACAAGAGAGGATATAAATAATGATCTCACAGATAAAGCCATGATCTTAAAGACCAGACAGGAGTTGGGGTACCTGAAGGGTCTTGCGGTATGGATATAGACAAGTTGAAGAACTGTCTAGTTGTGTAAGCAACAACACACCTTGTTACAAAGTTGAATGATTAGGAGCGGTGGTCACAGGTAAATACTATGTGGTTACACGTTGCGTGTAAGATGTCAGAAGGAGTAGTCTATAATATTGCAGGCTACATTGCAGAACAAATAGTCGAGGAAGTGCACACAGGAGGGAAGATCAGCTTTGGGGTTGTTCTACTATCACTAGTATTCATGGAAATTGGAGTACAGATGGGCTGAAGGAAAAGGTATGGGAATACCCCATGGAGAATAAGTCACCAGCTGAAAGGTTCAGCAAGTACCTATGTAAAGGGGTCATGACAGATGATGTAAAGCAAAGGGTGGAGAAATGGTACGATAGGCTCCACGCAGAATTTGGAGAAGAGTGGCGCATCCCAAAGGACCTACCATCAGTAGTAGGGAAACAAGTCCATTTTTTTGTATATCAACATTTCTACATCATGTGCTTCCCAATGAGAGATGGAGTCTGGATCCCTTGGTGTAAATTACCTTACGCATTCATTGTAAGGTATTTCCAAGCATCTGTTCATAGATTCATAGACACTCATTGGTGGTATTCAATGCAGATAAAGTAGAATGTGACTACGACATGTTGAGGAAGAAGTATGTGTATCCTAGAAGAAGTGCCTATCCTGAGAGGATAATTTTAGAGGTGTTCAACATTAAGCCAATAAGTTTAGATGTAGCAGATGTAGGGGCAGCATTGGTGTATCTTAAGTGAAGCCCAAGATGGAGAACAATAAGTATGTAGAGAATGAATTTGCGCTCCCAGGGCCACCAAAGGGTAAGCACACAATGGAAAACATACTAGCACAAAGGCCCATAGAAACTGTTGAAGTAGAGGATGAAGAAGAGGAGCGTGAAGATAGTGGAGGCTTGGAGCGCAGAAGAAAGAAACCTTATGATAGAGAAGAGTCACAACGCATGACCACTCCACCTTAGGGATAGGATGAAGAGGAAGATATAGAGGTTGAGTAGGGGGAGCACATATTTAAGAAATTATTTAGACACACAAGGACTCAAAGTGGAACCCCACAAATGGTAAGGAAATCACCTCGTCTCTCTCCACACAAGGATACCATTGAACCAAAGAAGAGAAGAAAGTTGAAGTTGGATAAAGAAGTGGAGGAATCAGGGGAGAGCGAGTGTGCATATCAAACCCCAATTGAGTAAGAAGATGAGCCACAGAATGAGGATGAGAAAAAAGATGAAGAAATGAAGGACAGAGAAGAAAAATAAAATTAAACCTCTGGATCCATGCATGCGACTGCTTAAGATGTAATGGGACATGCTCCTAACCTTGAAGCTACAATTCCCAAGGGTCCTAGATTGAAGAGGATGAGTGGAGAGAACATTCCACCAGCTATGGGGTATACATAGGATCCAACTAAAATTATCTACGCACTTTCTTCGAGCATGATAACATAGGAGGATTTATTGGTGGGAGCTAATGGATGAGGATATGGAAACTGTGCACACTCGAAAGTAACTATCATGGTCAATACACACCCACATGGATGAGCTTGACTTTGATGTATGTGAAGAGTCATGCATTTCAAGATGGTTAAAGAAGGCACCCCAAGCTAAACATATGACAGTAAAGCCTCTTTGTCATGTCGGATGAGCAGGTCAGCAACTCCTTGGTGAAGGTTTCTACAAAGGTTGCTAGAAGAAACATGGAAAAATATGCAACAATAAGAGCATTGCATGAGGAGCTAAAGACAAAGGAGGTAGAGATAGTGCGCATAACAAAAGAGAGGGACTTGGAACAAAATAATAATGAAGTATTTATCACTTCACAAAGGAGATTGGGGACAATGTCATAAGAGCTAGGCCACACTTGGAGACCAAGGTACCACAGATGTTTCCCTTAGCGATACATTATGTAGGAAAGTTGGTGGACCTAGTACTTGAAGATGAACCTCTACACATGCCAACGCCAAGGAATCCAGAGCAAGAGGAAGAACAAGAGAAAGCTTCAGGTGATGCAAAAATTACTTCCTATGAAGGGTCTGCTTTGTAAGTGCTATAAGAAGTATTGAAGAAAGCAGACCAGGATTTGAACATATAAACAGCTCCAGAGGTGCTTATCAGCATAAAGACCCTGGAAGAAAACAATTAGATCCAGAAAGCAATGAAGGATGACACATTGGGCCGTGTAGAAAGATTGTCAATGGTTAAGCAGAAGCGCAAGGCCCTGGCAGTAGCACAAGAGTCACACAAGACTCGGTTGGAAGAGCTTGGGAAGCTCATTGCGTAGAAGATGGATCTTCTAGAAGGAATAATGACCTCAATGTCCAACGTTGTGTTGGTTCTACAAAATGAAAAAGGGGAGATTGCAAGGGATGAATTGGAGTCCATTGTTGTGGAAATTCTAGAAAAAGCGAGAACAAACACTTGTTGAATGGCAGACCTTGGAGGCCGAAATAAAGGAGGAGTATCCAGAGTTGATACTTCAAACTGATACAGAGGAGGCTGCCTCATAAAATTTCTTTATTCATCTACATTATTTCTTATTCTTTCCATTCTTCTATTCTTTACTTCAATTTTTGGAGATACCCATTTTCGGGATGACAATGATATTAGTGTGGGGTAATGTTGATCAAAGAATACTTGTTAGTGATCACACAAGAAGTCCGCGTAGGAGAGAAGGCCAAGATAAAGGGCATGAATGGATAGGAAGAACGCATGGATGGAACATAATTTGGTGCATTCAGGACTTAGCTGATTTTGAGCATGAAGACCTATTTTTAGAAGATGGCATGCAGAGCACACCAACGATGTAGAGATGTGCGCTCCACACATTTTCTATCTTTAGAGGATCGGATCGAAGAGCTTTTCAAGGAGCGAGCTAAGAATAGTATTATCACTTTAGTTAGCTGCAAGAGGTCTATAGATAACACACTTGCATGTTTGGCTATGCCTGTAAACGGCACGCTTGAGATATTAATAGCATGTAACCTATTTTTGGAATAGATAAGCGGCGAAGGGAAATTCCCCACCCTATATATATGATGTGAAGCACATAGTAAAATAGATACAGAGAGAGATGGATATATGGGTATATAGAGATATGCGCATATGACTGGATTACTATATTAGATCCATGTAACATCGGTATAGATTGCCATTATTGTAAGGAGCTTATGTTTTTATTAGTAGATGGAAGATATTGGATGAATCTAAGTGTCATTCATGTGTGTAATTGAGGAGTGACTGTTCTTGATTCAATAATGATTATTGTTTAAGCTTGTTCTTTCATAAATCTGAATATGCCATGCATTGTAGAATGATGGATTAATTATGGATCTATATGTTTCTTCCTTCATCATGCTAACATCTTGCTACAACAACCCTAAAGAGGGACCTAGTACCTTTGCACACTTGAGTGGCGCTCGGTCTAGGCGAGTGATGTGCCGATGCGTTTAAGGTGTTATCTAGTAAATTCTAGGCTGCATCAATCATTCAAAAATATGATACATCTCATCATTTTGGAAATAATACCCATAGTAAAAAATAAGTAAAATTTTAGAGTCAAAATCCCTTCATTATTTCTATTTGTTGCGCTCCCTGCAACCTATCAAAATTTTGTAAATATGGTCACCAAAAAAACAATGGCATGGATATATCATATGATATAACACATTCATGATTACTAATTTACCATTTATAATGAAATAAAACAATGCACATACAAGAGAGGTAAGAAATGCCTTTTTAATTTCATTTCATTTTCAAAACTAGAGAGAGGTAGAGAGGTAGAGAGAAAAGAGAGAAATAACATCATTTTTCCCACAATCAATTTTCTCAAAACAAGCAACCAAATGGAGATCCATACAATCATATGTTAGTGTCTACAAGTTTTCCTGCCAGTTATTTGACTTGATAAGGGTCCACGACAATGTTTTCTCATTTTGCTACAAGTTTGTGAAAACATCCAAATTAGCTCGAGGGCTATGGAACTATGTTCAAAAATTGTGTATGATGATCAAACACACCATGAGACAAATCCTATACACTCTTATATATACATATGGCCTAAAATAGGGCTCATATGGTGACTACCCTTCCGGAGCTACCAATCATAATTGTGCTAGATTGACCTTATCACCCAATGACCAGAAGGCCTAAAAAAGCCCTTGTAAAACTAGCTTGTAAAGTAATTTTCTCAAAACTAAGGATTGAAATTGATTGTCCATGATGAATACTAGAGGTATGCGGAGGCCAGATTCCATTTCTCCACCTAGGGCCTAAACTGCAAGCCAAAACCAAATTGAACTTTTAACTTTTAGTAGTGGTCTAAAGTTGTAAAAAGGTCAACAGGGCTCCTAGAGGGGTGACAAAAATGCACGTACAAACATTAAAGGTCATTTTAAGGTTTAATATACCACTCCACATGACAAGAAAAATAGTCAAAAATTGAATTTTCCATTTTTGGTTTAGAGAGGTGTTTTTCACATCACAAAAAATCACATTTTATTAAATTTTGCAAGGTGAAAAAATTGTAGTTTTAAACTAGAAATCAAGTTCGACTCGTCATTTTGGTGATTTTTCGTTATCCAGTCTTATTATCCAAACATCTAAAGAGGTAAATAGGAATTGATTTCACACTCAAAAATATTCCTTCTCCTTGTGTAGAAAAGGAAATTTTTCCTGTCGGTGTTACATCTCATTAAAATTCACTGAAGCATATTCATCATTGGTTTTATTTTCAATAACCTTGAGAAAGGAAACTAGAAACATTGAATCATGAAAGAGGGACGGAAATTACCATGTTTGAAAGAAAATAAAGTTGTTAACATGGCTCTAAGCAGCCTGCATGCTCTCCAATCATATTTTCTTGAAAAACTCAAAATCCTTTTGGCATACCCAACTATCACAGATGACGGAGAACTCACATTTTTCCGAGGTATTTCAAAAATAGTTTTCATGCATCCACAAGTTGTTTGTTTTGCAACTATATCTCATCACGAATCTCCCATTCTCACACATGTAATAAAATTCTACGAAAGGATGCAAGATTTGGATTTGGGACTATCAATGGAATTTGATTTGATGTCCATATGGTCTTTCAACAACCCCATTTGTGCATAACTTGTAGGCATGACATTCCATGAGAAGAAACATTTTGGTTTGTTTATATTTAACTAGGGATTAGTCAACCACTCAGTAAAACACACAATGATACCGAGAGGGGGTGAATCAATACTATACAAACTTTTACTCATTTAAAACATTAACATCCATAACAACAACAATAACATAAGATATAACAATTGCACAACACAGGATTTATATGGAAACCCTTTCGAGAGAAAACCCATAGAGAAAATACTACTTGGATATACTATCTAAATCCAGCCCCAAAATATCTCAATATGAATTTGTAGGCACCAACCTCTTAGATACATCAATCCCCAATGCTGATTACAAACTCATCTAATTTGTGAGAACCAACTCACCGGAGACACCAATTCCCAATTGTATGAGGCACCGACCTCAACAATGCAAAGTTACACCTAATGTAGTTGCTTCTTCAACGATGATGATGACAGTTAGATAATTATTCACTCTTCTTCTTGTCTTTACACACTCACGCTTCACACTTTACTTATACACTTCTTGGAATTCATTATTCTTTAACCTCTTAGCATTCTAGTCTTCTTGAGTTTTCTCTTCCTTCCTCTTCATACATTCTCTTGATATGTATTCATTAATCACCCCTCTCTTCTTGTCGTTTTCACTCTTTCTCTCTTTAAATATTTGGCATCATAATTCCTTGAGCACACTTTGAATTTACAATTGAATTTGTTTATATCATGAAAGGATGTGACTTTTCCCATGAGTCGGCGAGATAAGTATACTTTTGAATATTTAGCTTTGGTCAGCCTTTGTAGAAAAAAGTTTGAATATCGACGTTCTTCTAGGCTCCCGTGGACTTCCCTATTTTTATTGTTCGGTGCATTTCATAATCATCATTGACTATTATTGACTTTCACAGAAATCCTTGACTTCTACGGCATTCCCCTACATATTTCTTCATAATACGACATTCCCTGACTTCTACGGATTTTTTCTCATTACATGGCAATCCTCCTTTGTATCGTGACACTTGCCTAATTTTGCATCTTTCTCTTTGTTACATGGAATATATCCTTTGTTGAGTGGTATTATTTGAACCACAAAATACTTTAGTTTGGTTCTATATATAGGGCACTCTCCACTTTAATACATGAGTCACTTCTATAACCCATGATACACCAAAAACACTGGCGAGCACTTTGAAACCCACAAAGCACCACAAACACCCGTAGAACATTACAGAACCCACGGAACACTACAAAAACCTATGAAAACATACAAAAACTCACAGAACACTATGAAATAGTTTTCTTTGGCATGTTGTATGTAGAATTCAAACTAAATCATCTTTTTCATAAGGGAACACATTAATGACAATATTTCTAACATAAGAGATACTTAGTGGTATTCCTTTGACATCAATGACAATATTTCCAATAATTTCCCCTTTTTCATTAATGGAAACCAACCATCTTGTAGATTTATCTTATCTTAGAAGATAATCCTACATGTAAAGATAAGAGTTTAGGCATGGAATATGATTAGCCGGAAGAGATTTCCTATCCTATCTTAGAGATAGGGTGATTAAGCCTGAAATTTATATAAATAGAGAGGCCACCCCCCTCATTTAACATAAAATAAAGTTGTAATAATTATTATATGAATAAAGGAGTCATTGTGAAGGTGTGTTAAGGAAGCCATCAAAATGTATAAGCGTGAATTTTCTCCTACGATTCATGTTGGAAGGCAAGTGGAATTGGTAACACTTGGAGTAATTCATGGGTGAGATTGTATTAGTATCATGTTAATAATATAAATTACATTTATATTTCAGATATGTCACCATTCCTTTATATTATAGATTGTGGTATTCTTGTGTTATGCTCATTCTTATGTTTCAGATTACTACCACCAAACCAAAAGTTGTGCATTATTGAAATAATCATAGAAAAGTGTAAAATTTAGTGAGATCTAGAAAAATAAATTAATAATCAATCTTATGTATTTTATGTATTTGATTCAACCAAGCAATATACAAATATATAGGAAATGAATTCCTATATTTGAGAGATAATATCTCACCATATAACTTACCCAAATAATATTCCTAACCACTAACTATTTGTAATATATATTGTTATAACAATATATATACGACAACTAACAAATTATTAGTCACTAACCACATAGTAACCATGTGGTAATTACAAACATGTGGAGCACTAACTTAGTTTCCTAACATTCCCCCCATAGTGTGAACATGGGGAAAACCTACCTTTGTACTTGCAACTACTCATGATCTGGTGATTTTCACGGGATAATCACAAACCTCAAGGATGGTTTGGCAAATGGTTGACCAAAAATGAGAATGGTGGTTTTGCAATTGATTTACCAAAAACCCCAAGGTGATGGTTTTGTGAATGGATTACCAATAACCAAGAATGGTGGTTTTGCAATTGGTTTACCACAAACCACAAATGAAGGTTTTCAAGTGGTTTACCTACAACCACATCATGATGTGCCAAGTACTATTATCAGTCCTCATCAATATCTCACTACAGGGAATAACATAGGAAAGTATGCTCAAAATCTGCTCACACATTACAAACTGAAAAATTGGAAATGGAACATTGGATCATGTCCCCCCACAATGTGAAATTTCCACTTATTAAATCATGAACATTCAAGCGGCACTTTGAGAAATACAATGGAAAGTACACTACAACAACTCGAAATTAAACCGCAAACACACATGCCACCAAACTTTTGTGCGGCCTCATCGTTTGTGAGTGATGAGAGGTTGTTGATTGACCTTCAACCTCTATTTGCTTCCATCCTTCGGTATCATGATGCTAGCTCAATTGGATTTGATCGTGAAGATCAATTTTTCATACCTCATTCGGACGTCAAATACCACTTTGAAAATGCATTTGTAAGGCAATTTTTTACAAAAAATTGACTTCAAATCTTGACAAAACGACTTGATGACTTTTACTATGACTCAATTTTGAATCTTGATGAAACATACAGTTTGAAAATTTTAATATGACAACACAACTATAAAATTTGACTCTTTTGACTAAAGATGCTAAAAGATTATCAATAAAATGACTCATACACTCAAAGACTTGACATTTTTATAATCACTTTATTTACAATAAAATGTTTCCTTATACAACTAACTCTACAACAGAATTTGGATGATCAATGACTCCTATTATCATCTGCACTTTATAATATAGGCTTATAATGATTTTTGAAAAAGTCAAGAGTACCTACACATAAGACACACCATTCACGGCTTTTTAACACAAAAAGAAGACTATCACTAATACCCTAAATTATTGGATAAATGTAGACCTTGATATCGAATCAAAATGACTTGAATTCTGATTTACCTTCAAATTTGTGGTCGAATGCATATGTGATCAATGGTTTAATGTCACTTGAAAGGGTTGTGACTATTCCATCTATAAGATATCATGCAAGCATAACGTGGAGAGAGAAGACAAGAATTTTGAGATATGGAGTTATCATATGTGCCAATCGATCACTGCCAATGATTTTGAAGCAATCAAATAATGCATGAGATATGTGAAAAGGAATAACCATGCAATGTCAAATCTTTCACACGTTTTACACATGATTGCTCACAAATTGCATACTATTTTCCTGGAAATCTTTCTATTCTCCTATAAATTAAAAATCCATGACATGAGATTTGCAGAATCGAGCACCTTGACAAATTTGAGTCAAGGATTCCAATGTAATTATATATACTAATTTTGAGGTCAAATTTTGGAGCCGCCACACAAGTATTGTTTAATCCAAAATTGACGTCAATAATATACAAATATATAGGAATTGAATTCCTATATTTAAGGAGATAATATCTCACCATAAAACTTGCCAAAAAATATTCCTAACCACTAACTATCTCGTAATATATATTGTTCTAACCATATATATATACGACAACTAAAAAATTATTAGTCACTAACCACGTAGTAACCATGCAAAGTACTTACAAACATGTGAAGTACTAACTTAGTTTCCTAATAACGAGGAGTTACCAAAGAAATATTATCATAGTGTCGAATTGGTGTTGGCATTTTGGTTCCGTTTCAGGACCATTCCTCGTTGGTGGATTTCGGAGAGATATTCCCACTTAGTTAGAAATCATTTATAGGGTAACCTTATTTTTACCACAATAAATGTACTTTTAACCATGCATAGTATTTACCATGGTAAAGTCACTTTTTTTGTGCATAGTGTTTACCACAAGAAAGTCATTTTTACCATGCATAGTGTTTACCACAATAAAGTCAATTTTACAATAGTAAATGTAAGTTTACCGCATGATCATTCCTATTTTACCGTAAAAGGTGTAAAGTCATTTTCTATTGTAGTGATTCCAATTATTTGTGCACATAAGTCTCACTGATTATACTTGTGGGTTGGTATTTCATTGTGGTTACTTTTGAAAATGGGAAAGATTCCTATTTTCTTAGCCCAATCTAATCAATTTTCCCCCTCTTTCATTCAATAGTTTAAATGATCTTGCATTTGTAATGGCCTCATAAGAAGGGAACAATGGATTGAATTTTTCCTACCTTTTTGGATGGTTCAACCCTTAGGTGGTTTGAAACACTAGGTGATAATATTAAAAACTCATGGGATTTATTAACTAAAAGTTTTCTTGAAGAATTTGGTGCACACAAAAGTATGCAAATCTCATGATCGAGATCACAAAGCTAGCCTAAGGAGAGTAGGAGAAGATCGAAGACTATCATGCTCATGCTCTGGAATAAAGGAGGAAGCTTGATGCCTAGATCCAAAAGGAAGGATTAGAGATGGGTTAATGAATGGAATGAATAATATCCTCTATAAGGACTTCATTCTTAGGATGAATCCAGAGATCAGACAATGAGTGAAGTATGACCACCCAACGACCCTCGAACAAGTAATGGATATTGCAAGAAGGCACGAAGAAATCATGGAAGAGGAGCCCAAAGAAAAAGCGAGTTATTGAGATGGAGTCTAAACCAACACTGTGTGGTCCAAATGCCACAACTACTCTCGGTGAGCACAAATATTCCTTCTAGTACATCTATTTAGTATGTGGATCTCCTTAGGAAAATGGGTCAGTTAACTATTAATCTTCTTCAAGGAAAGGAATTCAGTTCCCAAAGTTCCCAGGGAGGAGATAGAGGTCCAAAAAGAAAAATATTTGAAGTTGTATGTTATGGTTGTCATAAAAAGGGTCATTATAAGTATAATTGTCCAGATAGGGCCTCTACTTCTAGTACAAGAGATAATGATAAAGGCAAAACACTTATGATTTTTTTTTATGTAGTAGATAGGAGAATAAATAATGAGTTAGATGTGTTTGTGACAAAAAGAAAGAAAGAGAAATATAACCAAGATGGAAATGATCCTAAAAAGATGAAAGGAAATACTAGTAAGAAACATATGAGAATAAAGTTGGGTGTGCAAGATTTTCGATTTCACAGGGCAAGGACCATACTCCATCTTAAAAGATTTGTCCAAGTGTCCTGCAAATATTACATATGGACAACTTCTTGTTATGTCTTCGAGAAGAGGAGAGAGTTATTCTGAGTGGACTCAATGCTTGACTAAGGAAGGAGGTTGAGGTCCCTATTTTGGAAGCAAGAGGTGAATCCATATCCTCCACAAGCTAAGGTATTATGTAATGGAATTTCAATTCATGATGTATTAGTAGATGTAGGTGCTGATTAATGTAATGAACGATTACGTAATGAATATGTTGGGTTTAAAAATTGATCACCCCTCGACACTTATGTTAAGGTCATTAAATAAGGGAAAAACTAAACCAGAAGGTGTTGTTTTAGATGTGGAAATATCTGTCATGGGTGTTGTATGTGTGGTAGACTTTCAGGTAATGAAGAATGGTACTATTGTGTACCTAATGTTGTTAGGAAGGCCATGGCTAAGGAGAGTTAATGCAAGACACTTATGGAATGAAGGCTTCATGACACTTGGATGTGGTAAGGAGAGAGTGAAGATAAATGCCCTTGACATCATAAGGTAGAATCTATGGATTCAAGTGATGAAACTAATGATTGGACATCCTCTTATTAATCTAGTACTAGTGAATTGGACACAGAAGATAAAGAAAGTGAGGTTGATGTATTGGTCATGGATATCCTTCTAGTTACACCGAATCATGAACCCATAAAATTATCCGAAGAAGAAATTGATGATCGTCTCCAACAAATAAAAATTGTGATGGAAACTGAGAAGGAGTCTTATCTCCAACTCTTTAGAAGGTACATGCACTTATTAACTTTTTATTACAAGGAACTCCACCAAGTAAGTTGGGTAGAACATTCTATTGATCGGTAAATGGTTCTAAGCCAATAAAAAAAATGCCATATAGAATGAATCCTAATTTTTTCAAAATTGTAATAGAAGAAATAGATAAGTTACTTGATGTAGGATTCATATTTGTTGTAGATAATTAAGAATGGGTTTCTCCTATTATGATCTCAATAAAAAATAATGGGAATCTATGCATTTTGTTGATGTCGGGAATCTCAACAAGGAAACAAATAAGGATCATTACTCTCTTCCATTCTCAAACTAGATCTTGCATGAAGTAGCTGGCCAAGACTGCTATAATTTTGTAGATGGCTATAGCGGGTATAACCAAGTTCGTATAACAGAGAAATATCATCTCAAGACTATTTTCACCACTACTTGGGGAATGTTTTCTTATAGAGTTATGTCATTTGGGTTGTGTAATTCTCCAACAACATTCCAATGCCTAATGAATAGAGTACTTGAACCCTACATTGGAAGCTTCATCAGAGTATTCCTGGATGATTTTTATATCTACGGGAGAAAAATGGACCACCTGCACCAAATGGAGGCAAAATTTCAAAGGTTAGATGAAGCACAAGCCTCACTAAACCCTAAAAAGTGTGTCTTTGGATGTTCTAAAAGTGTCTTGTTAGGGCATGTTGTATCTAGAGATGGTATTGGTAACAATCTTGATAAAGTTTCAAAAATTAAACAGTTACCATTTCCTATGAATAGAAGTAAGTTTAGATCATTTTTAGGTCATGTGGGTTACTATTGAAGTTTCATCAAGAATTTATCGAAGATTGCAGAACCATTAACCTAGTTCTTGAAGAAGAATGTTGCTTATGAGCCGAGGGAGAAGTTGCATGAAGCTTTTGAGCAACTAAAGGAAGCTTTGGTGTCTTCGTTTGTTTTAAAGAATCCATACTAGAGAAATCCATTCATTGTGTATATTGATGCTTCAAATGTAGCACTAGGGAGTACTTTGAGCCAAAAGGATGAAAATGGGAATGATCATCCGGTTTACTTTGGGAGAAGACAAATGAGAAGTGTTGAGGTAAATTATATTGTAACTGAAAAAGAGGCTCTAACTATAATTTTTGCTGTAAAAAAGTTTAGAAATTACTTTCTAGGGAAGAAATTTATAGTTGTAATAGATCATAGACTCTAAAATATATTGTAAATAATCCTAACCCATTAGGAAGAATAACAAGGTGGATAATTTTACTGTAAGAATTTGAATTTGATATTAGAGATAGGCCGGAAAGAAGCATGTCAATGCAGATGCACTCTCTCGATCCTATGATGGTTTGGGTTCATCTTGTGATGATGATGATTTTCCATATGTAACATTATTATCCCTTGACACAATCCCTAGTGAATACACAAATATTTGGAATTATCTGAATGATTTCAAGTTTCTTGATGGTGCTAATGCAAAGACTAAGAGGAAGATTACTCAAATAAGTCATCCATATTCTATTTTGCATGGAGTATAATTTCGGATAGGTCATGATGGATGGACAGTATAAGTGGGCGGTTGCACGTGATCAAAGAAAGGATATAATTGAAGAATTCCATAATGGTACATGTGGAGGACATTTTTCTAGATAGCTTATAGAAAGAAGGATCTTGGATCCAAGTTATCATTGGCACAACTCTTTTTAGATATTGTTATCATTATTGTAAGACATGTGATATTTTTCAATCACATGGGAATTGTAAGACTTCATTAGCTCCATTATGTCCTATTATTCCACTTGGTCCCTTTGAAAAGTGGGGAATAGATATTGTAGGTCCAATTCCAACTACCTCACACAAAAATAAGTATATTGTAGCAGCCACTCGATTATTTAACCAAGTGGGTTGAAGCTAGACCCTTGAAAACAACTTCCATGGATGAAGTGGCAAGGTTCATGTATGAACGCATTGTCCCAAGATTTGGTTGTCTAGTAGATATTTTAACATATCAAGGAAGCCACTTTATTAATGAGGTGCTAGAAGCCCGGTAAACAAGTTTTCTATTAAGCACGGGAAGGTAAGAACTTACAAATGAAGCACAAATGGACAGGCAGAGTGAAAAATTATGAATTCTGCGCAAATCCTAGAAAAATATGTAGCTTTACAAATGCATAAGTGGGATAAAAGGATTCATGAAATATTATGGGTTTATAGAGCAACATCAAAGTAAAAACAAGATAGTCCCCATTTTAGTTGGCTTATGGAATTGATCTAGTTCTTCCTATTGAATTTATATCCCCACCGTGAGAGTTATGAAAAATTAAAGGATAGATGAAAGTGATTCGGTAAGAGAAAGGTTGGTACATCTTCATTTGTTGGAGAAAATGAGGGAAACAACAAAGGATACAAGTTATAAGAATAAGATGAAGCAGGAGTACTTTGATCAAAATATCCTCTAGTCTCCATTTCAAGTGAATGACTTGGTTCTAATGTATGATTCTCAATACAAAAAGATAAGGCATAGAAAAATTCTTACAAAAGAGATGGGACCCTACATAATAGTATTTGTGCATAAAAATGGTACATATCAACTGGAGGAATTGGATGGTACTCCCATTACGAAATGGGTCAACCACGACAAGTTAAATATTTTCTAGGCACTAACTTCATAATAGTCTACTCTAAAGATAGAGTAGAAGCCGGGGAGGAGGAAGATGTGAACACTAGAATTTTCCTCCATAATTTTTATTTCATTAATGTATGCATTATGAATAAGGTGTTGTTAAGTATAGTTAGTAGTAGCGTCCACTAGAAGATAACAATCTTTGCCAAGTATGGTGCCGCTAATAAAGTACAATATGGTAATAGTCAAAGTACAATAGGAATGTTGTGAAAGTGATAGTCAATGGTAAAAAGTAAATATTTGTTGTAAGTGGTCTCGGTAATGTTAAAATGTCAAAGTTAGGGTAAGTGGATAAGTAGGGTCTACATGATTAAGAATTAGAAATATTATATATGTAATAATGATAAGGAGTGATGTCATAAATATTTTGTATATTTAATTTGTATAAAATATAGAAAGGTGGAACCCATGTGAAATGATAAGGTTTATCTTATCTTAGAAGATAAGCCTACATGTAAAGATAAGAGTTTAGGCATGGAATATGATTAGCTAGAAGATATTTCCTATCCTATCTTAGAGATAGGGTGGATAAGCTTGAAAGTTCTATAAATAGAGAGGCCACCCCCTCATTTAGCATAGAATAAAGTTGTAATAATTATTATATGAATAAAGGAGTCATTGTGAAGGTGTGTTAAGGAAGCCATCAAAATGTGTAACTGTGAAGTTTCTCCCAGAGTTACTGTTGTAAGGCAAGTGGAGTTGATAACACTTGGAGTAATTCATGGGTGAGATTATATCAAGTATCATGTTAATAATATAAATTACATTTATATTTCAGATATGTTATCATTCCTTTATATTATAGAATGTGGTATTCTTGTGTTATGTTTGTTACCGTGTTTCTAGATTTCTACCACCAAACCAAAAGCTATACATTACTGAAATAATCATAGCACGAGGAGTTCCCAGTGAAATATTATCTCGAGTTCGGATTGGTGTTGACATACCCAAGACCAGTTCGATAAATGGTGAGTTTTGATTATTGAGTATATCATCCAACATCTCACTGCTCTTCTCAAATTTGAGGCATTTGTTCAACTTAGTATTTGTCTTCTCTAATTCCTCCTTTAGGATCACAACCTCTGATTCTAGTTTAGCACGATTGTCTTTAGTTGGTTTCTCACATCCACATTCATCTTCTTCATCTCTTCAAGTTGAATCTATAGGTTGATGATAATATTTTGGGATTCTTCAAGGTCTTGTGACAACTTTGTCTTTGAGGCACTATACTCTTCTTCAAATTTCTAAAACTGTTATTTTTGTTTCGTATTCTTATTTCGTATCTTTATCTCATATAGGGAAAAAATTATCTCTTCTTCAAGATCCACTTCACATTCAACTTCAAAATCTTCTTCATATTCTGAAACCATCTCTCCTTCACTTTCTGTTATCTCTTTTGTCATGAGAAATTCTTCTTCTTTATCAATGTCAAAGTTTCTTTCATCACCCTTCATTTTCAAACCCTCAAATTGACTTCTATGTGTTTGGAGTTTTATTTCTTAACTTTATTATCTCCTTCATAAATGTTCTTGATTTTATTCCAGATTTCCTTGGCTGAGATGCAATGCATCACATTAACATATTCTAATTCATATAAACAACACAATATTGCAATCTTAGCATTTGTACTACTCTCACTTTCCTCTTTTCTAGCTTGATCTATCGGAGAATTTGTTGGATCTACATAACCATTTAAAAATGATTTCCAAATTTCAAACCCAAAAGGCATTATATAGTTTTGCATATCTTTATAATCCAAAAAACATAATTAGTTCCATCAAACAATAGAACTTTGTTTGAGGAGAAAACTTCTTAACTCGTCACGTGTGCTTCGAGATCTACCTTGTAGTAGTCAAAATATTCTCGAAGGAACTTTCTTTGATACCAATTGTAGAAAACACACTCGATACTAAGAAGTTTTGAATCCGTATTATACAAAATTTTACTTATTTATAACATTAACATCCATAACAATAACAATCACATAAGATATAACAATTACACAACACATGATTTATGTGGAAACCCTTTCGAGAGAAAAACCATAGAGAAAATATTGCTTGGATCTACTATCCAAATCCAACCCCAAAATATCTCAATATAAATTTGTAGGAACCAACCTACTAGAGACACCAATCCCCAATACCGAGCACCAACTCAACTAATTCATAAGCACCAACTCACTTTGGAGACAACGATCCCTAATTGTATGAGGCACCGAGATCAACAATGAAAAGTTTCACCTAATACTTCAACTTTGATGATTACAGTTAGATCATTTTTCACTCTTCTTCTTGTCTTTACAAACTCACGCTTCACACTTTGTGTATACACTTCTTGGACTCTGTTCTTCTTAAACAACTTATCATTCTAATCGACTTGAGTTTTCACTTCCTTCCTCTTCATACATTCTCTTGATATGTCTTCATTAATCACTCCTCTCTTCTTCTCTTTTTTTCTTTTTCTCTCTTTAAATATTTGTCATCATAATTCCTTGAGCACACTTTGAATTTACAATTAAATCTATTTATATACGAGTTAATTTCATGAAAGGATGTGACTTGTACCTTGAGTCGCAAGATAAGTATACTTTTGAATATTCACTTGGGTCAGCCTTTATAGAATAAAGTTTACATATCTAAAGTTCTTCTAGAATCCTGTGGACTTCCCTTGTTTTATTTTGGTCCCACGGAATTTCATGATCATCACGTACTAGTCTTGAATTTCACAAAAATCCTTGACTTCCATGACATTCCTTTGCATCTTTCTTTGTAACTCGACATTCCCGACTTCGCAGATTTTTTCACGATAATCCTCCTTTGTATCATAACACTTGCAAAATTTTGTGTCTTTCTCTTTGTTATATGACATATATCCTTTGTTGAGTGGTATTATTTCAAACCCACAAAATACTTCAGTCTAGTTCTTCAATATGTGAGGCACTACTACAACCTGCAATACACCACAAACACCCACATAGCACTTCAAAACCTACAAAACACCATAGACACTTGCAAAACACTACAAAATTTAACATAAACCTACAAAAACCCATATAACACTATGAAATAGTTTTCTTTGGTGCATGACATGCATAATTCAAACTAAATCATCTTTTCATAAGGGAAACACATCAATGAAAATATTTCTAACATAAGAGATACTTATCAGTATTCCTTTGACATAATTGACAATATTTCCAACTCACTCCATGCCTTGTGTGTTCACATTTTGCATACATATCTACGATTTTTTTTGCAATAGTAATACTTGACACCCACACACACAACAAATTTGTTCAAGATTGGAAGAAATTCGTTGTGAAAGAAAACATAATAGGGGTTGTATGCTAGTACATGATGTGGAATTAGGATTTAGACCTTCTAGCTGCAGTAGCTTGATAATTTTTGGATTCATTTCCATAACAACAAAAAACCCAACATTCCATGGCTCCACATCTCCTTGAAGCGTCCCATAAAACAACTCACTTGTCGTGGAAATTCCTCCATATCTTGCATATCTAACTACTAGGGTCATTGATACCACAAAAATTCTAAAGAAACATTTTTAAAAGATTGATGGATGTGCATACCAATTATAAAGCTCCCATTTTGGCTCGGGCATTAAGGGTGTTAGGAAATTCATTTCCAACAACTCATTTTCTCTATAACCAGCAACAATGACATTTTACTAAACCTTAATTTTTTCAAAGAATTTGTTAAATAATTCATGTGCATTGTCTAGGATCCCACATTTTTCATGCACTTATAATAGCGCATTGGCAACTACAACATCTGGAAAAAAATCCTCTCAAAGTTTTGGTATATGTCCATAGTTCCAAAGCTCCCATTTGTGCGAGGAGGATACCTCAAGGTGTGGCATAGAATTCACACTGTCTATGCATTTTGTTTGGAAATTTCTAAATCCTTTTTATCAAATCCATTTTGTGTGTATCCTTCAAACTTTATTTTTCTTGGACTTCCATATTGTTCCCTATCGGCTCCTAAACTAGTGCAGTTTAGAGGACATTGGTAAGGTTTGGTGAAAAAGTTAGTTTTACACATGTCAAGGAATGAATGTGGCCTACCTCTTACTCCTCCCCATGCCTCCATCCACTCCATCGACAAACGCATTCACTTTCCAACAACCATTGTATTCACTCCACGCATTTCCTTCCTTCCACTCACTCTCCACCAACGCATTTACCCCAAAAATTTAGTAAATTTTCTTTTAAGTCTCTTTTCTATTCCTTTATTTGTATATTTATTTATTTATTATTTTAATATGTATTATTCTACATTATTTCATTTATTTTGAACTCCATTTCAATTTCTTGGTCATTTAATATATCTTATTATTATTATTATAATATATTCTACTATATACATACATACATACATACATACATACATACATATATATATATATATATATATATATATATATATATAATTTGATAATCACTAAAAATGGTAGTTTGAGATGATAAATCGAATACACCTAGAAATGTCACTGAGGCATTCAAAGTGAGGCCCCAAGATTTGACTTGGATAAGCCTCTCAAACATAAACATGGGAACACGTGATGACTTGTGACACAAGCTTGTCCCAAATAGAGCATATGAACAGAGTAAAAGCGTCTAATTTCTATCATACAATGTTGATTGCCTTTGGACACATTTGTTGACCTAATTAGATAGGGAATGACATTATGGATGGGGTTAAAAAAATCCATTGGGCTCATCAAAGAAGGACAAAAATTTGAGTTCACATTAACAAGCTCTAAGATCGTATAACAACTTACCAAAAGTGACCACGGGGCCCACAACCTCACTAACAAGGTGCAAGGTGTGGGGAATCACATTTCCCTCCTTATATGAGCATCATACTTGATATGATGCAAATATAGGTTGGTAGATGAATACACAAGAAAAAGGGAGCCACCATGACTTTCTTCACTAAAGTGTAACTACCAAAGGACAAGCAAAATTTTAAATTCTCTTAAATGGTTAACTTATGTGAATATTGGTAGTTCTTCTTACCATAGTTAATTTATTCTAGTTTTATATCCATGTACATTATTTTCTCAAATAAAAAATATAAATTATTAATTTCCTCATTAGTACAAGTTCACTTATTCATGTTTTAAAACCATTTCATTGTTAAACAATTCATTTTGATTACCTTCACAGGGGTTTCCAACAACACATGACATCACATGATCATACACGACCCAAAATCAT
The DNA here is from genome assembly GCA_018340775.1 of Taxus wallichiana var. yunnanensis. Taxonomy (NCBI): domain Eukaryota; kingdom Viridiplantae; phylum Streptophyta; class Pinopsida; order Cupressales; family Taxaceae; genus Taxus; species Taxus wallichiana. Next base: position 829,057,883 of record CM031234.1, read on the forward strand.
ACACATGCCAAATTTCACATTTATCACATTTCTAAGACTGTAATATAAAATAAAACCACCAGCCCATGTGGGATAAATTTATAGTCCACACATCACAACACTTAACAACAGGTCTCAGAATACGATACATAATCAACACATGCCCAACAAAGCAACCATAAAACATCAATATGTTTGCAATCATAATTTGTACATGAATCAAGTCATAATGAATCGACACGTTGTCTAGAGAGAAAGCAAATGAATCACATCTAACAGTAAGGAGCATCAAGCCACAAGTATCGCAATACATAGCTAAATAGACTCACTTAAGTAATCCATCAAAAATACTAGGTACACCATAGGTAATAAAATGCAACATTTTTCCTTGACAAAAAATCTCATTCTTTGAAGATTTACATGATTTTTTAATATTTTAATACTATTAAATTGAGAAAGCTAAGTCAAGTTACAAGTGTATTTGATTAATATAACCTAAGCTGAATTTACAAATCTGCAGGCTACGACTAAACGTGATTAATTAAATATTTAAAATGGTGTGGAAAGAGACAAGCAAAATTAAGAAAAAAATAAAAAAATTCGGTCCTGAAAGGCTAGCAAGATCAAAGGACAAAGACAGGTGGCGACATCACAATGGAAAAGGATAAGTAGAGTCTGACACTATGAAATCCATATGTACACGATGTTTTACTATTGGTTCACACTTCACAATGCAACATATATGACCAAAGATCATTTAATAGCAAAACGGTCCATTAAAACCGTACATACATGGAGTCTTCTTAATGGCTCACTTTTTTGCACTCTGACATGGTTCTGAAAAAGGAAAACATCATGCAAAAGAATGTGGACAAGTTTTATTGGCTTACATATGGCTATTTCGACAAAGTCTTAATGTAAAAACAAAGTAGCGGGATGGAGGACTATTCTTATTGGTTAACAACCGATAAGGTTAACAAAAGACTGACATCGCAAATTGTGAAGTGATTTGGAGTGTTTCTATTGGATTTTATTTCACATTGGTCAAATACAACTTATTGAAAGTCTGATATTCAAAAGAGCGTGGAGTGTCCTCATTGGCTCACACTTCGCAATGATCAATAGGGTCTATTAAAGTTAAGACATTGTGAAGTTACATGGAGCTTTCTTATTGGCTATAACTTCACAATGTTACACTGCACCGATGAACTTAGAACCACAAAGTTAATTGTCTTCAAGGAAATATTTTGGGTCCACAACAGAAAGACAGAAAACATGACCATGAAAGATAAACATATGCAAGCGAGGTTGTATAAATCAATTCTTATTCTGTAATTACTTTATACAAATCTTCTTAGAATAACAGACATACATATCTAAAATCCTGCAATTCATTGTTCTTTATAAAAATGATTACATATTTCAAAATATACATAACAAAATAAATATGATACATTCACTTGCACATTTATCTGAATAAATATAAGTTTTAACTTCTTTCTATTATCTGTCAACATGTATTACATAGTTTTACAGAGAGAGAACTTATCTAAGACAATGATAAGGAATTCTAATACAAAATTCCAATGCACACCTAGGTTAACAGACACCAAACTATGGCCACACTATTGAGAGGAAATACTATACACCTAGTGTATTTTCACCTTGCCCTAGCTAGGAACCATCTAAGGTTGTACATTATACCCTCGGTTAGGAAACCTCTGGTGCCCCTCTCTCTTACTCATCGCCTACTTGTAACTTGGTCTACCTTGGAATTACTATCCACATGTTCAATTATCAGGGTGATTAAAAATTCACTCCAAGATTTACTTGCCAATTTCCTTTTTTGAAGTACATGTCTCTCTTTTACTTTCATATGTCTCTTTTATAACATTCTCATGAGTAGTTACGAACCAACACAATGGTTCCACATATTTTTAATAGTTTATTACAATGCTTTATAAATAATCTCAACTCCAACTTGAATTATATAATAATTCAACAAGATTTTAATTATTAAAGCTTAAGAGATTTAGTCACATAACATTTCTCCCCCATTAAATCAGCTATTTTCCTTAGTAGTTTCAAGTTCATTTTGAGAATCACAAAGAAAAACACAAGTTATTAGTTAAATAATTCAGGATATTGATCTTTTAGAAAATATTTTCTTTCCCATGTAACACTTTCAACATCACAGAAATTCCACTTTACTTTAACCTCTTTAATGTATCTATTTCTAATATTTTAAGTCCTTTCCAAAATCACTTCATGTTCAATTTTAAATTCACAAGTAGGTTCAATAACTATGTTTTTCAGATCTATAACATGGTTAGCATCATATACATATTTTTTAACAAACTTACATGAAACATATTATGTATTCTAGATAACTTGGGAGGTAAAGCAAGTCTATAAGCAAGAGTTCCTATTCTTTCCAAAATTTCAAATGGTCCACAATAGTAAGGAGCTAATTTAGCATATTTACCCAATTTTAAAGAACTTTTCTTAGGTTTAACTCTAAGAAATACTTGATCACCTATTTCAAATTCTCTAACAAATATTTTTGAATCAGCCCAATGTTTATACCTATCTTGAGAAACTTTCATGTTTTTTTCTTTATTTATAATATCTTCCATTTCTTTTAAATTATCATTTGCATACCAAGATCTATGTTCAGGATTTGACCAAGAAATTGTAGTACAATTCCTACCATAAACAACTTCAAAAGGGGTCATTTTGGTTGTAGTATGATAACCTTGATTGTAAGAAAACTCAATCAAGTACAAATATTGTTCCTAGTTTCCAAGTTTTTCACCTATATACATTCTAAGCATGTCCTCTAAAATTCTATTTATCCTTTCAGTTTTTCCATTTGACTTTGGATGATAAGAAATACTAAAACTCAAACTAGTACCCAATTCATCAAACAAAGATCTCCAGAAAGAAGAAGTAAATCTAGGATCTCTATCAGTTACTAAATCTTTAGGAAGACCATGCAAATGAAAAATTTCCTTAGTAAACAAATGAGCTATATCAGAAGTAGAGGTTTTGATTTTGGTTGGTAGAAAATGCACCATTTTAGTTAATCTATCAACCACTATAAGGATAACATCATGACCATTCTTGGTTTTAGGTAATCCTATAATAAAATCCATATTAATTGACTCCCATTTCCAATCAGGAATAGACAAAGGTTGTAATGGACCAAAGTTTACTACACTTTTCTATTTTAACTTTTTGACAAGTAATACACTATTTTATGTACTTTTTAATATCTTGCTTCATTCTAGGCAAAAAATAAAATTTTTAAGATAAGTATGTCTTTTGAAATCCAGGATGTCTAGCTATAGGAATATCATGATAATCTCTTAAAAATTTTGTCTTAAGTTAGGAAGGTTAGGAATACACAATCTACCTTTATAGTACAACAACCCATTCACACCAAGTAAATAAGAAGTAAGTTTATCCTTTAAATGCATATTTAATGTTCCATTTTTCAAACTAGAATACAATTCATCAAAATAACTATCATTAGCAATGCATCCTTTATCTCTTGTTCAAATGGACTTCTTTCTAAGGACAAAGAATTTACACACATTATTTTTCTACTTAAAGCATATCAAGCAACCAAATTTTATTTACTAGATACATATTGTATTTCAAAATCATATTTACTTAATAACTCTACCCATCTTCTTTGTCTCATATTTAATAAGGGTTGAGTAAAAATATACTGCAAACCTCTATGATCAGTTTTCAAAACAAATTTGTGACCTAACAAATAATGTCTCCAAATTTTCAAAGCATGAATAATCCCTAACAATTCCAAATCATGAGTAGGATAGTTATTTTTAGTAGGTAACAATTTTCTAGATCCAAAACAAACAACTATATTATCTTGCATCAATACACATCCAATACCAGAACTACAAACATCGTAGCAATAGTGAAAGGCTTAGAAAAATCAGGAATACATAACACAAGTGCACTTGTTAATGCTTCTTTTAATTTACTAAAATCAATTTCACATTCCTCAGACCAATGATATGTGTTACTTTTCTTTGTTAAATATGTGAGTGGAGTAACTATTTTAGAATAATTCTTAATAAATCTTCAATAGAATCTAGATAAACCAAGAAAACTTATAATTTCTTGTACATCTTTGGGCGTATCCCAATTTTGTACTGCTTTTACTTTAGAAGGATTTAGTGCAATTCCTTTTCAGAGATAACATGTCCTAGATATGAGACTTCAGTTTTAAAAAATTCACATTTACTTAACTTACCATATAACTGATGTTTTCTTAAAGTTTCAAGTACTAATCTAACATGTTTCTCATGTTCTTCTTCATTTTTGGAATAGATCAAAATATCATCTAAAAATATAATCACAAACACATCTAAGAAAGGTCTAAAAACATCATGCATCAATGTCATAAATGTGGTTGGGGCATTTGTTAATCCAAAAGGCATAACAACAAATTCATAATGTCCATATCTAGTTCTAAAGGAATTTTTGCAATATCAACATATTTTATTCTAATTTGATGATATCCAAAACATAAATCAATCTTAGAAATTTTTTTAACACCATTCAATTGATCTAATAAATCATCAATTCTAGGTAAAGGATATTTATTCTTAATAGTTAGTTTATTCAACTGTCTATAATCAATACACAATCTCATGGTACCATCTTTCTTCTTAACAAACAACACTCGATGCACCCCAGGGAGAAACATCAGGTATAATTTTTCCTTGTTTCAATAATTCAATCAACTGTATTTTTAGCTCAGCTAATTCAAGTATAGATTGCCTATAAGGTGCTTTTGATACTTGGTTCAGCTCTAGGAATGAGGTCAATAGCATATTCTACATATATCCTAGGTGGTAACTCTTCAACATTAGAAGGGAAAACATCCATAAATTCTTGGACTACTAGGTGAACATCTATATCTATTTGTAGTTTATCATTTTATTGAGTAATCACAACACAAAAACTTTACATTTTTCTTTAAGAATTCTTTTAAGTTGAATAACATAAATAGTTTTTAAAGTTAGTTGTCTTTTAGTTCCTTGCAAAATATGAGTAACTTCATATTGATCTTGAATACACACTTGTTTATTTTCACAGTTAATAAGAGCATGATTCTTTTCTAACTAGGTCATCCCCAAAATGGCATCATATTGACCTAAGTTAAGTACATGAAAATATTCATGAGATACAATATTATCAATTTGAAAATCTAATTCTTCCACTAAAGCTCCTATTTGTCTTACTATCTCGTCCATCAACCATCTCTACAGCTACGGGTTTAATTTTTATGTATCAACAACAACATAAACTTTCATATTTTGGTTACCTTCCTTTGGTTTATCATCAACTTTATGATTTTTATTATTATCCCAACTATTATTTTTCTGAGGACAACCCCTCACAAAATGGTTGCCTCCACAATTCCAACATTTAATTTCTTCTAGTTTAACTTTAAAATATACTTGTTTCCTTTGTTGGTTCCTAATATGAGTATTTTTACACTTAACAATTTCACTGAATGACATTTTTATATTTTTAAAATGGAAATTGAGATTCTTTTTCTTATAATATTCTTTCTTTTGGTGAACAACAATTTTATACTTTTCAAATTTCTCAGCTATTTGAGTAGCCTCATCAACAAAATTAGGTTTTCCACACCATACACTAGCCTTATATTCTTCTCTTAAACCATTAATAAATCTAACGATTCATCGAGTTCCATAAATGAAAGGCACAAATCTATTTAGATTCTCAAAAGTTTGTTTGTACTCATTGACAATTTTTAAACATTGTTTTAAATCAAAGAATTCATTTTGTCTTTGTTGTAAGAAATGTTAGACAAATAATTCTTCCTAAACAAATTTTTAAACTTATTCCATGAGACCTTATGGACTTTAAGTTTTTCAGATCTCAATGTATCTTCCCACCAGTTAAGGGAAGCATTTTTAATTGATAAGAAGCTATTTGTGTTTGACTTAATTTACTAGTATTCTATAATTCAAAATATCTTTCTAAACTAGTTAACCAAGTTTCAGCTTGTTCTCTAGTTCCCACTTCCCCTGCATATTTAGGTAACTTAATTTTTCGAGCAAAGTTTTGTATTTCCTTAGAATTCTTATTTGAACTTTCTTTCTCAGCACTAGAAGAATAAGAAGAATTAGAGTACTTAGAAGAAATAGATGAATCATTTATTTTATTAGATGTATACTCATCATCTAAAGAAGATTTCTTTCTCTTGCTTATATTTTTTTCCAATTTACTAGATTTAATGGATTTACTCTTAGTTTCTACAAATTAATTTTTCAACATTTCTAATTACAAAGATAATTGATTTACTTCCCTTCCCAATTGTTGGTTTTGGTGCTCTAGTTCATTGTAATCCATGTTGTTTTGAGATTTCATTCACAAAAATTGATTTGGATTCTTCTCTTTGTATGCACAATTCATCTTTGTGAGAAAATCACCATAATCTTTGACTGAGAATAGTATATTTTAATCTCTTAAGTATTTTGCACATCATCATCTCAAATGCAAAAAAAGAACATCTCAAATGAGGATAATTTCTTTGATACCAAATGAAATGCAACATTTTCCCTCGAAAAAATATCTCATTGCTAAAGATTTATATGCTTTTTTATATTTTAATACTATTAAATTGAGAAAGACAAATCGAGTTACAACTGTATTTGATTAATATAACCTAAGTTGAATTTACAAATCTACAGACTACAACTAAACGTGATTAATTGAAGTTTTAAAATGGTGTGGAAAGAGACACATGGAATTAACAAAAACAAACAATTTCAGGTTGGGAAGGCCAACAAGATCAAAGGACAAAGATAGGTGGCAACATCACAACAATAAAGGATAAGTAGATTCTCGCACTGCGAAATCCATATGTACGTGGTGTTTTACTATTGGTTCACACTTCACAACTTGTTGGGTTGAAAAAATTTCTAAGTATTGAGAGGGCACGTGAAGGGGGTGCGTATGCGCATGCAAGTGTTAGTTGAAGTAGGGTGCACCTAAAAAGACCGGTCTCAGAACTTAGCCGATTTTTCTTGTCACGAGCTAAAAATAGGAAAAGCAGTTAGAGTGTGGATCATGTAATGGATTAAAGCAAGAAGACTTCACAACTAAGCATGAACTATTTTGGGACCAAATTGAAGATCAAAGGTCATGCATATACCATGCTAATAATAGGAATAAATTAGATTTTATTTATGGATTAATCTATTATTAGCCTTCTTGTAAAAGCATGCGATTGTTGGCACATGACTATTTTGAGATACATATATTTTTTTGTGATGCATGGGAGGTAAAGGAAATTCCCACCCCTATATATGTTAGCTGATCTACATAGTTTTGAGGACCATGTATTAGAACTTGTATTGTAATAGAATTATGTTTCCCGATTTACTAGCGTGTATGGCTCAATGATGGCGAATGTAATGTATTCAACTTCTACTTTGTAATCTTTTGGTTAGTAATGGATAGTGGTGGATGTATTCTAGTAATCTATGTCTCCGATTTTGGTACTTGTATGGTGAATCTGATCTTAATCCTTATCTAATCTGTTGTGTGTCCTTATTACATGTGTTTACTCTTGTTATTTGTAATGATATGTGTCTGAATGTATGAGTTATTAATGGTTAATATGAATTTTCATGCTGACATCTTGACAAGCTTTCATAAAGGAGGGACATGGTGGCTTTGCACACTTTGGGTGAGCGTTTAGATCTATCTGAATGAAGTGTTCTTGTGCCTAGGAAATTGAGTACAAATAAGAGACTACATTTTGGTTCCATTGTTGGGACCTCTTTTCAAACTGTCTGTCAGGATGTTGTATGCAAATGACTCATCGATTGAATCTTGCAAGTATTGAAAGTTGGTTAGATGAAAAACAAGATCAGTTTATATAAAGATATTGTTTTAGACCTGATTTCAATGCACGCAAGTGGGTGGAAGAACATCTATATCATGAGCTCTATGAGACGTTTTTCATCCTTTTTCCTATAGAATTGTATGAGTGGTTGTCATCATATGCATAAAAGAAAATCTAGAGTTTACGAGATCAAGGGTTTGGATGCAGGAAGATTACCAGACTTTGTTTGATGTAGATGAAGCTTGGACGCGTGTTGTAGATCATTGGTGGGATGGTGTTGTGCATAGTTATACTTTGGAGTACGTTATCTCTACATATTCTTGTCCAGAAGTTGTTGAGTTTGAATTCTTTCACGATCCCAGAGGGTCTTACATAAACGCTATTCCTTTAGCAATTAGATTTTTATGGTATTAGTGAGTTTGGAGCCATTACCAATGGTTAGCTAAACCTACCACCATGCACGGGGGAAGGAGTGGGTGTGGTGAAGGATAGTAGACCTAGTGGTAGAAAGGAAAAGAGAGGAGAGGAGGCTCAATTATAATGAAGCGCGGGAGAGGGAATTGGTGAAGAAGTGTGATATTGAGGAGTCTGTGGAGTTGTGGAGGATGATGTCTTGTGAAGGATTTGAAGCTCACGTGAAAGATGTGGAGTGGAGCATCATTATATCCCCCACTTATCCACGCATAGTAGATAATCCCCTTTGGCTTCTGATGAGAGTGTGTTAGAGGAGGAAAGATTGAGGACCATAAGCACACATCTGATCCTACCTAGCGACCTAGCCTTTGCGTTTGGTGTTCCAATACTAGAAGTAGTCATTGAGAAGTAGGATAGTGTAGGTAATCTAGTAGCTACATGTAGATATAATTTTCCCTTGAATACAAAATTGCATCAGACAATACATATACCTATGGAAACAAAGACATCATCTTTGTTTAGGGGACCGATTGGAGGAATATTTTCTTACATGTCATTAAGAAAGAACGTGGGCACACAGAATATTGGGAATAAGTATGGAAGTACTATAACTTCAAAGACTTTAGGAGTTCAATTTAGCACTATAGTTGGGACACAAGGAAGCACATCCTCTAGTATGGTACCAATTGTAGGAGGATCAGGATTAAGCAAATCAGGCGAGTTCTAGAGGTGGAGAAAATATTGGTGGGGGCTCTCGCTCGGATCCGGTGGACAAGTTCGCACCCCCCTCATCCCCATCAAGTTTACTACAAGATGTATCTTCACTTTCCATAATATAGGGGTATTGAAGATGCAAAGAAAGCATGTGCACAAGTGTGAGCTAGGATGGTACGCTAAAGGAATCACAACTTCAGATAGAAAATAAAGTTAGTTTGCTACTACTCTTCAAGGGCGCGTGCATAACCGGTACAAAAATATGACTTGCATCAGACCATGGTGGATTATAATGCTTTGTGTTCTGCATTTCTATTTTAGTTACATATTCCAAAATTTGAGTGAGAATAGTTTCAACGCACTTAAAGATATTAAGCGGGGGCTTATCCGAGAGCGTGTAGGAATATGACGCATGTTTTAAAACTTTTTGTCAAATTTGTCTTATGATATACATCCCAGTAAATATGCACAGTGGTTTTTTGGTGGGTTGTTGACTCCTTTCAGAAGGATGTTATCTCATAACATTTTTGTAGATCCATGCAATGCCTTCAAGAAGCTCACGTGCATGGAGGTAGTTGGGAGTGTGGATACTAGAGTAAGTCCATTTTTAGAAGCATAGATTACAGCTATGGTGAAGCAATTGGAAAAGCTCTATGTTAATTTAGACCATGAGACGCGTAGTGGGATATGGTGTATAAATTGTAAGGTTAAAGGACACACTAAGGATAGCTTCCCTTGTAAATCGGTGTGCGACGATATGTTGTTGTATTGCGAGATTTTCATTTGGACCATGATGCAAGTAGATGCCCTCTCTTATAGCATGTGATCCGGAAGAATGTGTCTATGTATTATAATATTTTCAAAACCCATACTCATGACACTGTTGACTACAGATTGATTGATCATATTCATGAAGCCATTGAGACTGGTGTGCACCAGACTAGTGTAACAAGTGGATCTAAATAACATGAAGGAAAAAATAAGGGTGAAATAGTGGGGATAACAAGAATAGAGGTTTTCATGGAGGATATAGAGGTCAAGGTCGCGGTGGTGGCAGAGGAGGATTCCTCAGAGGAATTTGTTACACTTGTTGATCTCCTAATCATTATTAGCACGAGTTCCCTCAAAATGTGGTTTACTTGTGGTGTGGAACACAACATAAGTTTGAAGAATGGCCTAATTTATATGAGCACATGAGGAAGCAACAAAAAGATAAGGGAGTGGGAATGATTAAGGTACAACATGTAGTTAAAGATCAGTGGATGCCTAAGGTAGCACCTAGCCCTGAATTATAGCCTATTTTAGTTACTACATGTGTTGAGGTTTCGTACATGTTAACCTCCAAAGTATAAGCCGACTATAACAAATTAAGAAGTGATAAATGAAAAGTATCATGATGATGTGCATCAGAAAGAGGTTTACAAGGATACTATGGATGTCATTAAGGGGCTACAAGGAGAGATTCGAGCATGAAGGAGCGGCGCACTTCATGGATTGAGCATAGAAGGTTGAAATCCCATATAAGGACGTAGATGACTTAAAGGAGGTATGTTGAATGTTACACTAGGAGAACATAATCCCTCTATTAGGAGAGTGGTTGAGAGAAAAGATACCATGCACAAGTAATAAATGTGAGATGTGGATACTTCATGCAAATATACCCCCACATAATCATGAGTATGATAAGGAGATTTATTAGGTTGTGGAGCATGTTTTCATGTGTGAAAGTGTTGAAGACTATACACTAAGAGTACTGTACACTTTTCATGTATCCTTGTCAGGGTTCGGGGCTAGGTTAGGCCCTGAGTAGGGGTCAGTGCGTAGCCCTCAAAATTATTATTTTTGGCCTTAAAACGTGCTCGATATATCGGGAAACGTGATTTTCTAATATGGGCGCGATTTTGAATCATAGGTTTATGAGATGTTTTTTCCCATGGTTTTGATACCCATGGTTTTGTAAAACTACTTAAGCAGTTGTCTATTTATATGGTTTTATGCATATGATAGATATAATGAAAAACATTGTAGATGTGTTTTGAATTGGTGTGAATTCTCAGAGAGTTTGTTGAGCATAGCTCCAAATGGATCCGGGTATTATATTGAGAGAGCGGTGGCTTGTAATAAAATCAGCAAGTGATTTCAGGTGGACGTAGCCCAAATTGGGTGAACCACGTTAAATACTGTCTCTTTGTGTTGTGTTATTTTATTTTAGATTTATAATAATTTTTGCATATTAGTTTCTACTGCATTGCGATTCTATAAGGGATTATTCCGCATATTTTATTCCTTATTTCCTAATAATTGGTATTAGAGCCTGGTTTGGTTTCTTTGAAGTCTTGAATCGCAAGGAAATTTTTTAGCTTGAGTGGGAGCTATGACAGATTATGGAAGATCTAGGGTTGATAAATTCAACGGGCAGAATTTCGATCTTTGGAAGATGCAGATGGGAGATTACCTTTATCGAAGGATCTTTATACTTCGTTGTCTGCGAGAAGGTGAACAAACCCTCGAGAGCATGACAGAGATGCGGAATGGGATTTGCTAGATAGGAAGGCACTTGGGACAATCCGATTGTGTCTTGCATCTTCAGTATTATTTAATGTTTTAAAGGAAAAGACTACAAAAAATCTGATGGATGCATTGGGGAAGTTGTATGAAAAACCCTCTGCCTCTAACAAGATATTTTTAATGAAAAAGTTGTTTAATATGAAGATGTTTGAGAATAGTTCAGTAGCAGATCATTTAAATGATTTCAATATGGTTGTGAATATGCTAGCTTTGGTTACAATAGAATTTGATGAAGAAGTTAGGGCTTTATTAATTCTGTGCTCTTTACCTGAAAGTTGGAATAGCCTGGTAATGGTGGTAAGCAACTCGGTTCCAGCTAACTCAAAGTTGAAGTTTGAGGATGTTGTAGGGGTGATTCTAAGTAAGGAAATGCGAAGAAAAAGATCTGGAGAATCTTCTACTTCAAGGAATGCTTTGACAGTGGAAACTAGAGGGAGACAAAAGAATAGAGGAAACCGTGGAAAATCGAAAGATTGGGCAAGGTCAAAATCTAAGAGCAAGATTGTATGTTGGAATTGTGGAAAGTCTGGGCATGCAAAGAAGGACTGTTGGGAGCTTGGATAAGAAGAAACAACAGGAAGAAAACAAGGAGGCAAATGTGGCATCGGGTAATGTATGCCAAGATGCTTTGATTCTTTCTTTGCATAATATTACTAAATCTTGGGTTTTAGATTTAGGGGCTTCTTTTCATGCTACTCCACATAGGCATTATTTTGTTGATTATGTTCAAGGGGATTTTGGGCATGTTTTTCTTAGTGATGATGAGCCTTGCAGTATAGTTGGAAAAGGTTCTGTTTAGGTTAAGATGTAGAATGGGAATACATGGCTATTGAAGGATGTCAGACATGTGCCTACATTAAGGAGAAATTTGATATCGGCGGGGCAATTGGGAAGTGATGGCTATCTTTGTGATATTTGGTGACTCTTGGAAGGTTATCAAGGGTTCTCTTGTGGTGGCAAGAGGTAAGAAGGTTGGAATCTTGTATTTAACCACCGATAGTACTAATGATTGTAATCTTGTGGCTTCGATGCAGATACAACATTATGGCACTATAGACTCGGTCATATGAGCCATAAGGGCATGGAAATCATAAAGAAGAATTTACCTGGATATACAGAAACAAGTTTGGATTTCTGTGAGAACTGCATATATGGGAAACAGAAGTGAGTAAGGTTTCTCAAGGTTGGACCTACGAAGAAAGAGAGTAAGTTAGAGTTGGTACATTCTAATGTGTGGGGCCGACTCAGGAATCATCTCTTAGGGGTTCAAGTTATTATGTTACTTTTATTGATGATGCAACAAGGAAAGTTTGGGTTTATTATATTAGAAACAAATTTGATGTATTTGATACTTTTGTTAAATGGAAAGCCTTGGTAGAGAAAGAAACAGCCTTAAGTTAAAATGTCTCAGATTAGATAATAGAGGGGAGTATTATAGCAATGAATTTGATGATTATTGTTCTAAGAATGGAATCCGCAGGAAAAGCGGTTCAAGAACCCGTTGCGAGAATGGGGTGTCAGAAAGGATGAACATAATAATAATGGAATGTGCTAGGAGCATGAGGATACATGCAGGACTGCCTCTTTATTTTTGGGCAGAAGCGGTGAGCACAACTATGTACTTGATAAACAGAGGACCCTCAAATGCCTTGGATGGAGGCATACCTGAGGACGCTTGGTACGATAAGAAATTCTATTACTCATTTCTTAGAGTCTTTGGATGTGAGGTGTTTGTTCATATTGACAAGGATGATAGGACCAAGCTAGAGGCTAAATCAGAAAAATGCACTTTTATTGGTTATGGTGGTGATGACTTTGGATTTAAATGTTGGAGTATTAAGGACAAGAAAATCATTCGGTCTAGGGATGTGGTCTTTAATGAGAAAGTCATGTATAAGCAACAGTTGCAGGAAAATAGGGAAGAATCCAAGAAATAATATGCAGTGGTAGAGGATCTTCCGGATGGGAAAGTGACCCATGAATCAGTTCAGGAACCTACTCAACAGGAACCCCAAACTCCTACAGTGAGGAGGTCTTCTAGGGTAAGAAAATAACCTGAACGTTTTTCTCCTTCTCTTTATTATTTATTACTCACTGATAGTGGAGAGCCAGAGAGCTTTGATGAAGCAATGCAGGGTAGCTGCCAAGTAAGAAGTGGGAGAAAGCCATGGATGAGAAGCATAAGTCTCTCATGGAGAACCGGACTTGGGATTTGGTGAAGCTACAGGAAAGCAAAAGAGCATTGCGAGAACAAGTGGGTGTACAAAGTTAAAGATGAAGAAGAAGGAAAGAAAAGATATAAGGCCCGGTTAGTGGTCAAGGGGTTTGCACAGAAACAAAGTATAGATTTTGATGAGATTTTTTTCTCCGTAGTAAAAAGACTTCTATCGAATCGTTCTTGGAATAGTGGCAGAGAAGACTTGCACTTAGAACAGATTAAATGTAAAGACCGCATTTCTCCATGGTGATTTGGAGGAGGATCTATATATGCAACAACCGAGAAGGATATGAAGTCAAAGGTAAAGAGAAGATGGTGTGCAACCGAAGAAGAGCTTGTATGGCTCAAACAAGCTCCACGTCAATGGTATAAGAAGTTTGATAGCTTCATGATGGAGCAAGGTTATATTAGATGTCATTCTGACCATTGCATGTATACAAAGAAATTTGAGGATGGAAGTTATATTATCTTGTGTTTGTATATTGATGACATGTTGGTTGCAGGTAAAAACATGCAGGAAATAAAAGTACTCAAGAAACAACTAAGTGAATCCTTTGATATGAAGGATTTGGGGGCAGCCAAAAAAATCCTTGGTATGAGGATAACTCGGGATAGGAAGGAATGGAAGCTGACTTTATCTCAGGAAGAGTACATTAAGAAGGTATTGGATAGGTTTAACATGCAGGATGTTAAACTGGTTGGGACTCCTTTGGCAGGCCATTTTAAGTTATCAAAGGAGCAATGTCCCAAGACAGAGCAGAGAAAGAAACCAGATGTCTAAGGTACCTTACTCATCAATGGTTGGCAGTTTGATGTATGTTATGGTGTGCACTAGGCCCTCGATATTGCCCATGCAAAGTGGTATTTGTGAGTAGATTTATGAGTGATCCAGTAAAGAGCATTGGCAAGCAATAAAGTGGATCCTTGAAGATTTGAAAGGGACCATGGGAACAATTTTGTGATACAATGGATCAAACACCACTTTACATGGTTATGTAGATTCATACATGGCTAGAGATGTAGACAAAGCGGGAGGAGCACGACAGTTATATTTACACCGTGAGTGGATTTCACGACTACAAAAGTTGGTGGCTTTGTCAACCACAGAGGCTAAGTATGTTGTTGCCACAGAGGTAAGCAAAGAAATAATTTTGTTACAACAATTGCTTGAGGAGTTGGGGCATAATCAAGAGGAAGGAAAGTTTCATAGTGATAGTCAGAGTGCTATACACCTAGCTAAGAACTCTGCTTTCCACTCTAGGATGAAGCATATACAATTAAGGTACCATTTCATCAGGACAACTTTGGAGGAAGAGAAGTTGAAGTTGGAGAAGATTCATACCAGTTAGAATCCTACAGACATGATGACCAAGGTAGTCACAAGGGAAAACTAAAGCTATGTTCAGCTTTGGTTGGTCGAAACTAGTGAAGGGTTGAGAAGCTTGCTCAGAGGAAAACTAGTCTCCAAGTGGGAGATTGTTAGGTTGTGGAGCTTGTTTTCATGTGTGAAAGTGTTGAAGATTGTACACTAAGAGTATTGTACACTTTTCATGTATCCTTGCTTGGGGTTCGTGGTGGGCCAGGGCCCCGAGCTAGGTCCGGGGCAAAGAACCCCGTGAGCAAGGGTTCGGGGACACACCCGAATTTTTTTGGCCTTAAAACATGCCCGATATATCGGGAAATGTGATTTTCTCATATGGGCAGGATTTTGACCCATAGGTTTATGGGACGGTTTTTGCCCATGGTTTTGATACCCACGGTTTTTTTAAACTGGTTAACGATTGTCTATTTATATGGTTTTATGCATATGATAAATATAATGAAAAACATTGAGATGTGTTTTGAATTTGGTGAATTTCAGAGAGTTTGTTGAGCATAGCTCCAAACAGATCTAGGTATTATATTGAGAGAGCAGTGGCTTGTAATAAAATCTGAGCAAGTGATTCTTGGTGGACGTAGCCCAAATTGGGTGAACCACGTTAAATACTATCTCTTTGTGTCGCGTTATTTTATTCTACAATTTTATTTGAGATCCGTAATAATTTATGCATATTAGTTTCTCTTGTTGTGATTCTCGTGAGGGATTATTCCACATATTTTATCCCTTATTTCCTAACAAGATTACACTTCGAATGCAATCATAGATGGGTGGATTATGAGTAATATTCGATAGATGTAATTTCGGAAGTTAATGTACTCATGTTGGATGCATTGAATCATATGGGAAGACCACCATTGCATCCTTCTTCGAATGTGTTGTATATGGCAAATAAAACTAGGGTTAATCCTATTGGATAACTAAAGGATGCAACCATTAAAGTTCAAAGAGCCAAGTTTGAAAATCATGTTTGCAATGGATAAGTTATTACTTGTTCGAAGTAATTTCATACTTTTGTAATTATGTTTATCGGGAAATGAAGCCATTCTACTCGGTGAATTATAAGTTATAAATATGCATCTTGTTGTTTTCATACTTACCATATGATAACAACACACCTTGAATCAATTCCATTGATCCAAGGTATGCTTCAGTTCTTCTTTATTATCATCTTGATAACTGACATTCTGAAATGGAAAGGTAATGAGGAACTGAGCTATGTTTTGTTATAAATTTTAAGGACCCACTTTAGGTGTTCTTACTAGGCATCATGTTGCAAATGGTGAGTTTGGACCTCCTTTATAAATGTTTCATAATTTGAACAACGTGAGGAGATAAAGGATCTGTTACTGGGCTATTAAGGAAAATACCTTAGCCTTGGTCGGAATGGTTGATGTTATTCGGATCTGACCTAAATTGTGATGTTTTATCCTAATTGGATTTTAACCTACTATAATAAGATTGACCTAGGACCTATTCCTAAATTACTAAGGTTTATGCCTTAACCTAGGATGTAATATCCTATTCTATATGGATTCTAATCTAAGGGTTATAACCTAACCTAAGATAGTATGCTTTATGGTTATGAGTCTCGAACTAACCTAAGGCAATTTTTAATGACCTAAGAACTAAAGGGAAACCTAGCTAATGCTAATGTAATCTAAACTATTACTAAGAAAAGAAAGGGGACCTAAGGGTTATGTGGCAAGTGGGAAGTTGGTGGCGATGGTTTCTAAGGTATTTATGAGGATTAATTTATGTCCTTACATCTTGAGCCTGCCAAGTTTGGTGGAGACATGGAGAGATAGTGGGATGCCTAGCTGACATCATTGCTAAGTTTAAAATACATGTAGATTTTGAAATGGAACCTCACCAAATTTGAATTGGTGGTGGTGTGAGGAAAGAGGAGGGAAAGTGGCATTTAATGCATTCAATGGCCTCGGGCTTAGTGGAAGAAACTGCCTAGGATTTTAGGAAGGCAGAAATTGGGGAAGTTGTTTGGTCATTTGTTTGTTTTGGTTTTTCGCTCTGCATGAGGGTTCTGGTTCTTCAAACCAGCAATTTCATTATTGATCCTTTGTGATCTTTGGCATTTTGAGCTATTTATGGACCTGTAGAAGTATAAGGGAAGCAGGAAGATTGGTTGTTGACGTTGTTTTGGAAAGAAGAGATTTTGGGAGGCTCGGCTGGAAATCTTTTGCAAATCAAAAGGAAACTCTATCAGGCATGATAGGCTCTTCTTATTAAATAGTTCTACTTTTTACTAAATGTCTTCATTAGAACAACTCTGCTCTTGGAAACAAATGGGTTTTTTTGTGATGTTATTTTGTGTCCATGCTTGAATAAGTTCATTATATTTTCTGATGAGATTCACATTGTTTGACAAAATTGAATGTGGGTTGGTTCTTGTTGAAAATATGGGTAAATCATGCTTTAACCTTTATTGGATCTAGAATGTTGTCAACTATGTGAACTTCTATTGTCTGTGCAAAATGGATTAAGGAAAGACATTGTTTGATAAAGATTTGATATGGGTTTGTTTTTCCTCTGTAGGAAGAAGGTATGAAATGCATTGTCCTCTGTTGAAACTTGAGTTGCTTTGAATCTTGATTATTTTGGTTGGGCTATGTTGTAATAGTTATTTGGATTCGATGTTTTTGTGGATTCAAACTTGTTTGAAAACAACAGTGATATGTTTACTCCTTTTGAGTTTAATACGTTTTGAATCTATGAACTTTGTGGGATTGTTAAGAAAGGATTTCATTTGGATTTGTTCTTCCTTGCTCGAAATCTAGTAAAATATGATTTAACTTCTTCTTTTAGAACTATGTGAGGATATTGTTTTTTCTCTCACCTACATGTTATGAAATGGTTTGTGAATAACCTTTTGATTGACATCTATTAATGTTGTTGTAAGAATGGATTATCTTAGTGGAACTTTGGATTAGTTCAGTTTTGGTTATTTGAAGGAAATGAGTTGGAATGTTTTGATTTTACTCTTCTCCTTTTTAGTTTGATTTTGAACACCGACTTGGGGTTAAGTCACTTTGATTTGCCTTCATTTTGTTTAAATCTGGGTTGGAGTTCTATCCTTCTTACCTATTGATTGTTTTTTTGATTCTTGTAAAGAGGGTACATGGTTGGCTTGGCTATAATCTTGTATTCATTTCCCTTGGGCACATAGGAATACATTGTAGGTCTCTCTCTCTATTTGGGAAATAAGAGAACATCTGGGCATAGATGCTATCTTCACTGAAATGAAACTAAGGAATCAGTTATTGAGCTTGTTTTTTGAAAACTTGTATTAGTTTTTGGTACAACAGTGGTTGTTCTCTTTATTTGATGAGAAGCCTTCTCTTTGGGATCTACCTTACTGGTTTCAATTGTGTATCTTATATCGATTCAATTTCAACTATGATGTTGTGTTACAATGGTTGTTAAAATCAGATGTTGCTTGAAAGAATTAGTTCAGCCCTTTTTGATTTCGACTATGTTCCTCCTTTCTCTCTTTTTATGAGTTAAGGTACTCATTGTTGTTTATCTTTGAAATCTGAAGGAAGTTATATTTTGTTCTCTCTCTATTTGTTATTATTCTCTTCTATTATTCCTCCTTGCATGAAATCGACATGTTTGGTTGTGTTAGTTGAAGGAGATTACAGAGTAGATAGTTAGAGGAAATATCTTCTTTTCCTTTTTCCCCTTAACAAATACTTGCTAGGGAGGTAAGGATGTTGATGTGTGACTACCTTCAGGTGTATGTAATGGAAATTATGCTTTACAAAACTTGTTGATGATAAACATGAGACTTAGGCTAGATTTGGCTTAAATTTGAATGATATATATTAATCGGGAAACTATTAATTTTGGATGTTGTTGGTTCTTCCTAAATCTTGTCATAGAGAATGAATGTGCTTGGTTCTGGTTATTGTTGATAAAGTACATTAATGTTGAACATAGGAGATCATTGCTTCTCAAAAGTGTCCCTATTATTAGTAGATCATTAGATTTATTACCTCTCTTGATTAGGATTGAATGAATCAGGAAATGAACTATAGATAACTATAGTAAGAATGAGGTAAGTAATTTAGATTAAATATTACTTATCTAATGTACACTTTTGGTAAAATCATTGATTGAAGAGTGCTGATTTGATCATGATCTTTACTTAATGAAATGTGGTTGTGTACTCTGTTCTTCTTTTATGATCCTTATTCTTTATGAAGTATCTAGATGAATTATTTTACTTTTTCGTAAAAGAAGAGTTCTTTTTATGAGACAGTTAGTTGAAAGCACATCATTTTAATGTTTTAGTGCTTATCATGCTTAGTTCAACGAACTAACCCATGCTAGAAATTTTTGAGATGGATTCCATAAGTGATAAAAGAGGACAAGTTCTTTTATGATGCTTCTTATGTTTACCTAAAGGTTGGATCTTTTATGAGGAATTATGATTCTTATTGAAATGTAATTGAAAAAGGGAAAAGTTGTAATTCTTACTTAAGTTTATTAATGTTGATTGGCATGAAAGATGTCTGAAATGTTTAGACTTGTAAAATGTGTATTTACTTTGATGAATGGAAAAAGGATTGAGTGTTATTTGTACTTGATGTGTCATTCTCTTTGGACATACTGTAAAGGGAATTTGTAAACTTATCCCTATTCTCTCGTAAACATATTTGTTTTGAATCATTCTAGTTGGACTCAAATGAAATAGATAAAAAGGGAATTGATACTCTATTATTTTATTAAATGCAACTTTTAAGTTGGCTTGCATAGATGAACATTCAACTAGTTCATTATGGTATATTAGTTGACATTAATAGAAGAGTAATTTACTTATGATTTCTAGTATAAAGTAAATGGTTGCAATGAACCCTAACTAATTTAAGTCAAAGGAAAGACAAACAACCTATAGGGATAAGCATTCCATTAAGACCTCTTTTGAGAATCATACTCAAATGAGATTCGGAAGGAAGAAGGTATACTCCTTGTTAAATCAAAAATCAGAATAAGATAACTGAAAAATGAATAAATACAGATATAATAAATAGACTTCATTATAATGAAGTCTATTATTAAGGAATCTGAATCTAAATTCAATCATGCTTAAACTTGGTTAAGCTAAGTAAGATAATCTTACTATTGGTATGTTGATTTTGTTTATAAGTCTGAATCTTAAAATAAGATACCAAGGATGAAACACAAACCTTTAGGAAGAGGGATTGGTTGCAGATTTATCTGCATGTCAATTGTAAATCATTTATGGCTGGCAGAAACCGTAATGATCAAAGAAATTAAGAATCAATAGGGTTGCTAGAATTTAAATCTTAATTAAGAAGATAAGTAAGTGTTTAACTTCTTAACTGGATATGTACCTCTAGATGAGGTGATTCGTAGGATGTTGGTACACACCAACTACATTATCTGTGTCATCATGAAGACTGGGGTCTTCATGAGGATACAATGTCAGAAATGACACACGTCGTAACACCCTTCAAATTGGACCATCTAGATCTACATAAACTCGGACTTGGCCTTAGTTTTACTCTAGGTCAGTTTAGGGGCATGATTTTTTATAGGGGTAACTCATGATGACTAAAGGTAACTAGACACACACATGCAATCGACCTATGTTGATTGAGTATGTCTATGTACCCTTAGTCACCATGAGTGATTCTCTATACCAACCCATGTTGCTAACCTAGGTTAAGGTTAAACCTTGGACAAGTGGACTGACAGGAGTCAATGAAGACCATTCTAGATAACAGATGAAGTGGGGTGAAGGACATATTCCATGTTTGATGAGTATGTCATCTAGGAATATGAACATGCACAACATGTGAAAATATTTGGCCAAAGTATCACAAGTTATTGGTTGTGTTGTCCTAAGTCACCTAGTTTAAGAAGCAAGATTTAGATGAATATTGGTAACAAATATTTAGATAGGCCTCTTAAATGGAACACTTCAATACCCAAAAAGGGTAAGAGAACCAAGTATACTTAGTATATGATACATTGAGTTAACATGAGAGATTGGTAAAAATCGAGTCATGAAATGAGAGAGAGTCATGAAATGAGAGATCGGTAGTTCACCGAGTCATTATAGTTGATATGGTTATCTGTTATGAGATTGATTGGCATGGAATGTGTGTTCTAAATTATGATTATTTGGAACAGAGAACATTATTTAAAAACTTGAAATGTGTGTTCTAAATCATGATTATTTAGAACAAAGAACGCATTATTCAAAAAAAAATTCCCTTCTTTCTAAAGCTTTAAAATGGGAATGTTACATCTTGGTATCAGAGCTGAAGGTTACAGACTCTTGGACCTATTGTGTCCATAATCTAATAAAACTTAAATTTTCTTGTTAATAGAAAATGGTTAGAACAAGAGGAAATTTTGCAAACAACCCACCACCTGGTGGAGAAGCAAGCTACTTCCCAAAAACTCGACGAGATCCTTGTTTCCCTGATGGACACAAGAGATCATTTAGTTATACTTGAACAACAAGTTATGGGAAATGAGGAGGAGGAAGAAGATGTTGATAATGACAATCAACCACCTCATGTGGACAACACCAATGGGGGAAATCTGGGTGTTGATAACATAGTAATGCAAACATATCTAATCCACTTGAGAATAAAAAGGCAAGATTAACAAGCTGAACTCACCAATGATATAAAAAGAATAAGTCCTCCCAATTTTGATGGAACTACACTTGGGGATGGGGCTGAGAACTGGCTCAGTGAAATGGAGAAGTACTTTGTAATAAGAAACTTCTCGGAGGAAACAAAAGCAATTTGGGGAGCTTATCAACTTTCCCATGAGGCATCTTCATGGTGGGATAGCCGTAAGGCTGAGTTGAACATTGTCAAAACAAACATAACTTGGGATCAATTTAAAGGTTACTTTAGGAAACGATGGCTGCCTCAACTTTATTATGATCAGAAAATGACTGAATTTCAGAACTTATCTCAAGGAAAGTTCACTGTAATAATAGTGTTGGGAAAGGTTTACTAAACTCCTTAAGTACGTGCCTCAGTATCAAACTGACGAGAAGTTTAGGATATGAAAAATTTATCATGGGATTAAATCCCATTATAGGTGGTGAGGTGGATGTTCACAGCCCAACCACTATGGAAGGGGTTGTTGAAAAATCCATAAGGCAAGAACAGAAATTGAGAGCAATCTCTGCTCATAGGAGGAAATAGAAAGAAAGTTCCAAAATCTTCTTCGTCTCTTGCACCCAAAAAGGGACCATGGAAGAGGTTTGGTATGAAAAGAAAATTTACCACTGATAATAATAAGAAAACAACAACAAACAAACCTATTGCTAGTATGCGGAATAGCTTTGTAAAGAACAATAATAATGGACAGAAGTCCTATGGGAGCCAGAATGATAACTTCAAGGCTGGAAATAAATTTGAGCCTAGGAAGGGGCGGTAGGAGGCTATTTTAATTGTGGAAAGGACCATTACGTGAGTCACTTTCCTTTGAAAAATGATGATTGTAACCAGCAGCACATGATACATGCTGCAGTAGCTGACAAGCAAGCTGAAAAGCAAGTCACACCCATAGAAGTTCCAGGTAAATTATTTGGCATACTTGTGACTATACTTTTGATATTGGAGCTACTGAATGTTTTATTTCTACTAAGTTAGCTTCAAAATTAAAAATAAAATATGAAAGAATGGATAAGTCGTGGGTTGTACATTATGGAAATAATGTTGTTCATATAGTTAGTATGTGTCTTTTTGGAGTAGTCCTTGACTTACCTAGTTTTTCCACATAAGTTGACCTTTATGTTGCTCCTTTGGGGTCTTATGATGTAATCATAGGTGTTAATTGGCTAGCTGAGCATAAGGAAAAGGTTGAATATTATGAAAAATAGATTAGTTGTTTTGATGACTTGTAGAAAACAATAGTCATTCAGGGTGTAAAACATGAGATTTTAGTTAGGAAACTGACAAGCTATGCAACTTAAAAAGGCCAAAAATAGAGGTTATACCTTGTATGTAGTAAAAATGTTAGAAACTACTGAAGAAGGTAATAACTTCATGGAAATATATCCGTTGTTAAGAAATTTTAGTGATGTGTTTCTAGAAGAGTTACTGGGTCTTCCACCCAAATGAGAGTTTGACTTCACGATTGAGATCAAACCAGGAACCGAGCCTATTTCAAGGCACCTTATAGAATGACTACCCTTGAACTGGTAGAGCTTAAGGCTCAGTTGCAGAAATTTTGACAAAAGGTTTGATAAGACCGAGTGTCTCACCTTGGGGAGCACGATAATTTTGTGAAAAAGAAGGATGACACACTTAGATTGTTCATTGATTATAGAATGTTAAACAAAGCAACAATTAAGAATAGATATCCACTTCCTAGAATTGATGATTTATTTGATCAGATGCGTGGAGCATCAGTATATTCAAAAATAGACCTTTGGTCTGGGTATCATCAATTGAGAATAAAGGATGAAGACATTCATAAAACAACTTTTAGAACAAGGTATGGGCATTATGAATTCACAATTTTACCTTTTGGGTTAATGAATGCACCTTCCACTTTTATGAATTTGATGAATAATATTTTTCAAGAATACTTGGACAAATTTGTGCTTGTATTCTTGGACAACATTCTCATATACTAAAAATTATTGAAGAACATCATAAGCATCTGAAGATAGTTTTAGAAATCTTGAGAAAGAGAAAGTTATATGGTAAGTTATCGAAATGTTCCTTCTATGATATAGAAGTACACTATTTGGGTCACGTTATAAGCAAGAATGGAATAGCGGTAGATCCCTCAAAGATTGTAGCTATAACTGAGTGGTCTGCACCCAAGAATGTACATGAAGTTAGAAGCTTCATGGGTCTTCTTGCTAGTTACTATAGAAAGTTTGTTAAATATTTTTTTAAGATTGTTGCACCAATAACTTCATTACAGAAGAAAGACAAGAAATTTTTTTGGAATGAAAAATGTGAATCTGCTTTTAAGATTCTAAAGGATTAGTTAACTACAACACCTATTTTGACTGTACCTAATCCTAATGAAAACTTTACTGTCATAACATATGCATCTGGGGAGGGTCTCAGAGGTATTCTATTGTAGAATGATCATGTCATAGCTTATGAAAGTAGAAAACTCAAGTTACATGAACTGAATTATGCTCCACATGACCTAGAGCTTGTTGTCATTGTTCATGCGCTTCAAGTATGGAGACATTATCTTCTTGGTAGGCCTTTTGAACTAAATACTGATCATCTTGGGTTGAAGTATATTTTTATTCACCCAAATCTAAATGCAAGACAACGAAGATGGTTAGAATTTCTATCTCAATATGATTTTGACATAAGTTACATTAAAGGCAAAGAAAATAGAGTAACATATGCTCTAAGTCATAGGAAGCATATTTATACTCTTATAACGTTGAGAACTCAGTTTAAAGATGAAGTGAAAAGTGTCATGGAATCTAATTCTTATTTTCAGCAAGTAAAGACAACACTTATTGTAGATCCAAATGATGTGAGATATAAAGGTTTTCATTTTGACAATGAAGGAATCTTGCGGTTTGAAAAAACAGGGTATATATACCTTTGGAAAATGATTTAAGAAAGAAATTATTACCTGAATTTCATAATTCACCTTTTTTTGGGCACCATGGCATCATGAAAATGCTTGCTGATATAAAACAAAAAT
This sequence comes from Taxus wallichiana var. yunnanensis, assembly GCA_018340775.1. Taxonomy (NCBI): domain Eukaryota; kingdom Viridiplantae; phylum Streptophyta; class Pinopsida; order Cupressales; family Taxaceae; genus Taxus; species Taxus wallichiana. The sequence goes on from CM031234.1 coordinate 829,082,777, forward strand.
ATTTTTGGAAAGGAAGGAAGAAGGATGTGATGGAATTTGTGACACATTTCTTAGAGTGTCAACATGTTAAAGCTAAACATATGCATCCAACTGGTTTACTGTATCCTCACATCATTCTGCAGTACAAATGGCAAGTGATAATCATGGATTTTGTCCTAGGTTTGCCTATGTCAAAAAATAAACATGATGTTATTATGGTCATTGTTGATAAACTAACAAAAGTAGCACATTTTATTGTTGGTAATCTAAAGGATGGTTCACCTGTGTTAGCAAGAAGATTTGTACATGAGATTTTTAAGTTACATGGAGTACTTGAATTGATCATATTAGATAGAGATCCAAGAATGACATCTAGATTTTGGCAAACACTTAATGCAACCCTCGAGACTAAGCTGAATTTGAGTTTTGCATATCACTGAAATGGATGGACAAACTGAAAGAGTTAATCAAATTTTAGAGGACATGTTACAAATGTATTGCATGGATTAGAAATACAAATGGGAAGAGTACCTCCCATTAGTTGAATTTGCTTATAATAACACTTATCACGCCTCTCTAAAAATGACACCTTTCGAAGCACTATACGGAAGGAAATGCAGAACCCTTGTTAGCTAGGACAACATTGAAGATAGAGAGGTGATATGACCTGAAATCCTTACAGAAATGGAACAACAAGTAAAAATGATTTGTGAATGCTTGAAGGAAGCTACATATAGGAAAAAGAGTTATGCAGACTTAAAGAGGGTTGATAGGAAATTTGAACTTGGTGAGAAGTCTTTCTTCGGGTTAAACCGAAAAAGAGTTTTATAACTTTTGGCAAGGCTGCCAAGTTATCACCTCATTATGTGGGACCCTTTGAAATTGTTGAAGTGATCAACCCAATAGCTTATCATTTAGCTTTACCTCCTTCTTTATCACGAATGCATGATGTTTTCCATATTTCTTTTCTTAAGAAATACGTTTCAGATTTATCACATGTGTTAAATTGGAATTCCTTGCATGTCCAAGACCCAAGAATAATTGTGGTTAAGCCCATTCGAGTGCTTTGGAAACTCACAAAGTTGCACTTAAGAAATCATGAAATAAGTCAATGTAAGGTCTAGTGGGACCAGTTTAATGAAGAAAGTGCAACCTGGGAAAATCTTGAAGAAATGAGAACTGGTTTTCCATATTTGTTTGATCAGAATTGATTCTGAAAACTAATAAAATATGAAAAATTTATTCATGTTTTGATGATAAATCTGCCAAACTTGGGCAATTACTGAACTATTTAACAACTATTTTAATACTGTTTTGAAATTTGAATTTCTCAAATCTAGTTCTATTATGAACATATGAATGGAAGGACAATAATTAAGTTTTTTCCTAAACTTTAATGGTTTTATTAAGTTAATCATCAAGATGATGATTCTTTTAAGGAGGAAGGTATGTAACGTCTTTGGCATGGTTGTTACTATGATGAATTCCACTTTTGACATTGCAAACGTTGACATGTGATTTGTCTTAGGAAGGTGTATTCTTTTGATGTTTGAAAATCATGTTTGCAATGGATAAGTTATTACTTGTTCGAAGTTCATACTTGTTGTAATTCTATTTACTAGGAAATGAAGCCATTCTACTCTGTGAATTGTAAGTTGTAAATATATATTGTTGTTTTCATACTTACCATATGATAACAACACACCTTGAATCAATTCCATTGATCCAAGGTATGTTTCAGTTCTTTGTTATTATCATCTTGATAACTGACATTCTGAAATGGAAAGGTAATGAGGAACTGAGATGTGTTTTGTTATAAATTTTAAGGACCCGCTTTGTGTAATCTTACTATGCATCATGTTACAAATAGTGAGTTTGGACCTCCTTTATAAATGTTTCATAATGTTGAATAGCATGAGGAAATAAATGATATATATTATTGGGCTATTAAGGAAAATACCTTATCCTTGGTCGGAATGGTTGATGTTATTCGGATCGACCCAAATTGTGATATTTTATCCTAATTGGATTTTAACCTACCTGTAATAAGATGACCTAGGACCTATTCCTAAATTACTAAGGTTTATGCCTTAACCTAGGATGTAATATCCTATTCTATGTGGATTCTAATCTAAGGATTATAACCTAACCTAAGATAGTATGTTTTATGGTTATGAGTCTCGAACTAACCTAAGGTAATTTTTAATGACCAAAGAACTAAAGGAAAACCTAGCTAATGCTAATGTAAACTAAACTATTACTAAGCAAAGAAAGGGGACCTAAGGGTTACGTGGAAAGTGGGAAGTTGGTGGCAATAATTTCTAAGGTATTTATGAGGATTAATTTATTTCCTTACATCTTGAGCACGTAAATTTTGGCGGAGACAAGGAGATAGTGGGATGCCTAGTCTGGCATCATTGTTAAGTTTAAAATACATGTATATTTTGAAATGGAGCCTCGCCAAATTTGAATTGGTGGTGGCATAAGGAAATAGGAGGGAAAGTGGCATTCAATGCATTCAATGGTCTCGGGCTTAGTGGAAGAAACCACCTACGAGTTTAAAGGTGGAAATTGGGGAAGTTATTTGGTCATTTCTTCGTTTTGGTTTTTCGCTCTGCATGAGGGTTCGGGTTCTTCAAACCAGAAATTTAATTATTGATCCTTTGTGATATTTTGCATTTTTGAGCTATTTATGGACCTGTAGAAGTATAAGGGAAGAAGGAATATTGGTTGTTGACGTTGTTTTGGAAAGAAGAGATTTCTAGGAGGCTCGGTTGGAAATCTTCTGAAAATCAAAAGGAAACTCTATCAGGCATGATAGGCTCTTCTTATTAAATAGTTCTACTTTTTACTAAACGTCTTCATTAGAATAACTCTACTCTTGGAAAAAAATGGGTTTTTTTTGTGATGTTATTTTGTGTCCATGCTTGTTGGTGTCCATTTTGATCCTCTATTATTTTGCCCTAATTTTCCTTTCACTCTGCATCTCCTGAAACGTTTTCTACAGTTTTAATGGGTGAAATGAAGTTGTTGCCTCTGTTCCCATGCCTTAGTCCATTTGAAAATCATTTGCCATGCCTCATTTATGAAGAAACACCCAAGTTTTCCATATTTTGTGCCCTAATTTTTCCAAATCCATGGGCCTTGGTCGTTTTTTCCATTTTTTCCGGCCTGTGGAGCTTGAATTTGTTCGTTTCATGTGTATTTTCCCTCAAATATCTATCCTCATGGTCAAAACTTGCATGAAATCAATTTCCCCTTGTTTTTGAGCAAAAAATCCCTCACCCATGAAGAAAAAAATTGAATATGGCCATCTCTAGTAAATTATGCGTTTTTTATGATAAATGACGGGTGTTAATTACCCGTCAAAATTAAGCTCAAAATTCTCCTCCTACGTGGCCGCTTCTGGTTGGACAAGGATCAATGGGTTTTCTATAAAACTTAACATTTTTGGCCTTTGGAAAATTTCACAATTTTCCCCGTAACCCCACAGGTCCCAGAGGAGGGACACGTGTCATGTTCTTGTGCCAAGGCAGAAGGGAAGGCCGGTAGAAGACTTAGGAAAATTTTGCCTTTTTGGTGAGGGGAAAAAAGTTGTAGAAGGGCCCACGGGTCCTGTAATGGAGTGAGGGATGGACACGTGGCAGGCGCGGAGGAGAGTGTAGGCCGCCGGAGGTAGAAGGAATTTTTTTCCCTTTTGGCAGAAAAAGCTAAGGTGAAATTTTGGAGCACGGCCCCATGGCCAATCACAGGTGGACACATGTCCATGAGAAGTCAGAATGGGGGTGGATTTCTTGGTGAATTTGAAGTTTTAACTTCAAATGGATCAAAGTCAAAACTTGGGCCGAAGTTTCGCAACCAATCCAGGTGTGACACGTGGCCAATTTTGAAAGTCAAAGGAGGAGCAGGCCAATGGAAAATGATTTTTTAGCTTTGTTTTCTAAAATTAAAAAATGGGATGCATCTCTGCTCCAATCAGTGATGGACACGTGGCGAAGGCACGGTGGGTTTTGAAGTGGCGGAGGTAAAAGGGAAAGTTTTCCCTTTTACAAAAAAGACTTAGGGTGAAAGTTTGAAGTGCTGGCCCGTGAATGAATCATGGATCGACAAGTGGTAAGGAAAGAGCCGGAGGCGCGGGCCCACGGAAGAAAAATGGAAAAATTTCTCTCGGTGAAAAAGGGGTCAAAACATGAAATAAGCTCACGGTTTTTTAGCGATAGAGAGCATGACACGTGTTAAGGGCAAAGGCAGAGTGCGCAGCCTGCAAGGAAAAAAGTGATTTTTTTCCAAATTCCAAAAAGGGAAAAATGTGCAGAATTGAGTCGTGATCCCAATGGGACCCACCATATGCCATGTGTCATCACCAAATTTCAAGGGCAGAGGGGTGGAGGAAAAATCAATTTTTCCATTTTTCTAAAAATGTTAAAAAGTCAAAAAGTGAGCCCGAATTCATTCCCAATCATATTTTGACACGTGGAGGGCCCAAATTGAAGGAGAAAGAGCAGATCAAGGGTAACTGTACATTTTCATTTTTGGCCACCATTTTTGCTCCAGGAAGTGTGGAAATGTGAATTTTGCATCATTTTTCATCAAATCTTTGGTGAATTCATGTTTTTGTGCCTACAAAGACCAATGCAAGTGGTTTTCGGGATTAATTTGTAGATTTGAGGTGTTTTTGAAATAATTTTTACTCAGGCCCGTGGAAAACATGAAATATCAAACTATAAAGTTGCATAATTAAATTTTGGAATGATAAGGATGAAATAATGAAATGAAAGGGGTGTGCATGCTTAGAGAATGAAAAACGTGCATCCACAATGGATAATGATGAAGTATTTGTAATGATTCGCCATTTTAGAAATACCTAGCAACTTTTGTTACAAATTTGTTAAATGTCCCTATCTATGAATCATGTTGGAATTTTGCAATAAACTTTATGCAGGCATATTCTTTTCTTGGGAAAGAAGAATCAAATGTAATTGAAAGTTATATAATGCATGTTTTGAGACATGTAATAAGTCGGAAGTTGAAAATCACGAGCAAATTTCGAGAGAAATCTCATTTTTCGAGGAACCCACCAAAGAACCAGTTAATTTTTTCTCGTGTTGGATTTTCATGTATGTGAGTTGGTTACAAGTGTATAGCCATCACACAACTCTAAGATTGTTCATGGAACTCTCCCCTACTGATGAATCTAACAAGCTTTTGAGTTAATCTATGTTTTTCTCGGGCAATATGATGTTTGTTATCATTTTAAATACATTGTAAATAGTTTTCATTGTTCTTTTTGCAATATTTCATTGAAAGTCTTTAGAAATCACAGAATATCATCCTTATTGATAGTTTAGTAGCACTTGTAGTTTTGTTTTTCATTGAGAAGAGCTTTCATCTGGCATTGAAAATAAGCAGTTTAAAATCACTCCACCTTCATTTGTTAATTCGGATTTCTTGTAAGCCTTTGGGGGTACCTTAGGCATGGTTTGATCAAGGATTTTTGTGTTTAATTGAGTTCTTTACTTCAAGCTTTTGTGGTGAGTTCTCAAAGATTTTGTGAAGAGTGCAACCTGGGCTTCCATTTATGCATCTTCTGGATGAAAGAACATCCTGATTATTTGAAGCATTTTATTTGATAGTTGTTCAAGTATTGTTGAGGTTGTCAAAGATTTTATATATCCAAGTTTTTCTTGTCAATACCCCACCAAAAATCATCGAATAACTAATCCTACCCATACTACCCCTGCATTGCATTGTGTGTCAACAAAAGAATCTAACCCATCTACAAAAATGCACAAAGCAAATCAGGATCATACCATGTCTCTAGTAGCCTCAGCCTTGTCTTGAAATCATTTCCATCATTTAGTAGTGACAACTTTGTTGAGTTTGAATAATGGAAAATTGATCATGTTTTCCCAAGGCCATCTCCATACAATATGCACATTATAAGGATATCTCCACCTCCTTCACAAAACAGAGGCTGCAACATAGGTTCTCTTACCTTGGTTGAAATTAACAACCTAAAATAGTGAGGATTAGATCAAAATCCTTTCAAGGTGCTACCCACTTCTTCACAAACCCGAGTGCAGGTTAACAAGTCAAAAGATAAATTGCTTCCCCAGGCTACAAAATGACATATAAATCATTTATCTACCTCTGAGTGTCTTGTAAAATCCATGATGTTGCTCAAGTTGTGAAGGAGATTAAATCCAGGTACCAACACCTAAATGACCACGTTATCGGGGACATTATTCAATATTTCAATATTTCAGATCCCTGGTAATACTTCTTGTGTGATTTATGTGTAATTACAAATCTAAGTATCATCTTTTGATCAAATTTATAAGATTGGAATGAAGAGTAGAGTTCTAAGTTTGATATTCTCTTAGTTCAATCTGATCCATGTGCATACATATTTGAGATATTTGAATGCATATCAAACCCTGGTAAAGTCCCTTACAAATTCTATAAATACATTGTTGAACCATCATTTTATAATTATAATTGTAAAGATTAAGTGAAGATATAAGTTCTGCCTACAAATTTTATCAGTTTCCAGTAGTAGTTGCACTTCATTTGCATTTGTGATTGATAAATTCAAAGAAAGGAAGGTCTGATCTATAAAGTTTGGCAAGATTTTTAGTGTTGATAGATATTTGACAGAGTATTTTAGTGCATTTTCACAACTAGGGTGAAAGTCCTTAGTGGCGACTCCATGTTGTTTTGATCTTGATAAGTACCAGTGTCTTAACCTTTCTGTCATTTACTTTGGTGTTGCTAATCTCTGCAAAACTGGAAGGAAGAAGATCTCTCTTCATTAGAGACTCTGCTAAGAAGTTGTTTACAGATTCAAGAAACTCAGAGTTGGAAGGGAGAAGAGTTTGGAAGGTTGTTAAAGGTCAGACATCAGGAAAAGATATATCCATTGGTGAGAGAGATCAGCCTTTGGTAGAGGATTATCACTCTTCTTCAAGTGATTCTGATTCAAGCAATCCTCTCATAAACTTTTTTACCTCAGCTAGTGAAGGTCCTTCGATGTATTGGGTAAGTTCCTTCCAATCTGCACCTCTATGTTTCAATTCAAATAAAACTTTCTAAGAAAATCAACACTTAGAGAATACCAGTCTTGTGAATCACATTCTTGAGCCCCAAAGACCTTGCACTCCTCATCAGCTTGTGTCACCCCCAAGATCACCTCCACCAAACAATATGGCTCAGCCTAGACCTCCATTTGTTGTTAACACCTTTGGTCCTATAGAATTTAGAGGAATGGATGGTTACCCAAATGTTGTCCCACAAGATGTCAAAAATAGATTGCCAAAATTCCAAGGTAACAATGCAATAACTAGTGATTAGCATCTCAAACTTTTTGTTAACATGATGGAAGATTTTGAGATAGAGTTTGAAGATGTGTATATTAAATTATTCATTCATACACTAGAAGAGGATGCTAGGGATTGGTACAAGGCTCTGCTACGATAATTCAATTGATTCTTGGACTGAGATGAAGAATGCATTTAGGTTGCAATATGGTGACAAGACTGATCCTAGATTTCTCTTGTCTAAGTTTGAGAATATCAAGAAGAACCCCAATGAATCAGTCCATGACTTCAACACAAGGTTTAAAAAAACTTTGAGAAGGCTTCCAGTTAATCTGAGGCCTTGTGATGAATCTTGTCTAATCAAATATGCAGATGCATTTGATAAAAAGGCAGCCTATTACCTAAGAGACAAGAACCCTACCAATCTAAGGCAATCTTTCACCATGGCACTTCAAATTGAAAACAATATCAAAGCAATTGGGAAACCTCTCAAGAGAGATGGTGTAAAGTTGATAAACCCTAAAAAACCTCAAGCTAGCAAGGGTGTTGATTTAGAGGAGGTTGTGAAAAATTTGGTAGGGGTTGTCAAAGAAATCTCATATAAGTTGGCAAGAGATGAGAAGGGAATTGGGTAAACTTCACAAGGTCAGCCAAGAGCACAAAACCATGAAAATTTTCCAATCATCCTAGAGGTGATCAAAGGGCATATGATAGAGGAAAAGGACCCATGGGGTCTGCAAATAGACATCCTCAAGCATGTGAAGGAAGAGTGTTACTTGATCCCTAACTAACTAGGGTTACGTTGTTGTTGAAGAAGTTTTTGATATTGATTGGTGTGATAGGTGTTTTCTGCCCCATCCTCCATGTGAAGTGGACCAGCAAGAAGGTGAAGCTAATAATGATGTTGGCACTGATGATGATATTTGCATGGTGGGTTGTTCTTCAAGTTCACAGGGAGGAGCAACATCCACTGAAGTGATAAGTTCAAGGATAGCTGCAACTTTTTGGGATTGCATCAAACGGGTACAAGTCTTTATTCCCCCTCATACTCTTGAAGTTGATGTAGTGAAAGATTTTGAAATTCCTAACAATGAATTTGAATACTTAAGAGCTTTGATGATTAAGAAGTATGATGGTGGTATTCCTTCGGAGGAAGATAGACAATTGTTGATGAATGTTGTTGTAGCTCAAGAGAAAGACTATAACACTAGAATAAAATTTGTTAAGGGAGTTGGGCCTCAAGTCAAACCTAAAACACCCTTACTCACAAGCATTCCCAAAGAAGCTCCTAGAGAGAAGCACTTGCCAAAAGCTCTGTTGTCCCAAGAAAAAATTAATCCTCCTCATGCCCAAGCTGCCAAGAATCCCATGCCATCTGATGAATCTTCTTATCTCCCTTCCAATGCTATTTTACCAAAGAGTGTTCCCTATGACATATCCCAAGTATTGAGCCAAATCAAAGTGAGTGTTCTAATCATTGAGTTGCTTAGAATTCCTGAGCATAAGAAGAGAGCATTTGAGTACTTGGGGTTGAAAGAAGAGAAGACTACTCCAGGAAGAAATGTAAATGTTGTTGAGATTCCTCCTCAAATCATTGTTGACCTTGAAACACCACCAGTAGTAGAGGATCTTGGAGAGACACCTGAGGTATATTTGGGGACATCCTTGGTTGATTCCCAATTGAATGTTGATCCATTCTTCACAACTTTGATCATAAAGGATAGGCTACTTCACAATTGTATGTTTGATTCGGTGCATCATGTAATGTCATGCCTCTAGAAGTCATGAATGAGTTGGATATCAAAGTGACAGCAGCCTATGGAAAATTTACTGCCATGGACTCAAGAGAAGTGTTGGTTATTGGTTGTGTGAAGGGTTTGGTAGTGCAACTTGCATCTTATCCCGGGAGAAATTTAAAATTGGATGTTGTGATTGTTGATTGCCCTACCAAATGGGGTATGTTATTGTCAAGAAAGTGGGCTGCAAGTGTTGGAGGGAGTGTCCAAATGGATATGTCTTTTGCCACCATTCCCATTGAGGGCAGCCTTGTCAAGCTCTATGGAGAAAAGAAAATGTTGCATCTAATTGAGGACCCTAACAATGCTTCTTATGAAGTATTATTTGTTGATGTTGATGTTGATAATTTTATTGGTTTTGCTGATGGTAAAGAACAAAAATGGATCAGTCAAAGTGCCTTGAATAGGTATGTTCTCCTTGGACCTTTACTATTTGATGGAGCTTGCTCCAAATTTGGAAATGGTGCTGGTGTAATTCTGATTTCTCCTAGCTTGGAAGAATTTATTTTTCCTTCAAGCTTAATTTTGAATGTACTAACAACATTGTTGAGTATGAAGCCTTGTTGTTGGGTCGAGAATTGCATGGAAGTATGGTGTCAAGGACATCATTGCAAAGGGAGATTCAGAGCTAGTTGTCAAACAAATAAGAAAATTATATGCTAAAAAAATCAGTGGATGAAGCAGTATAAGCATGCAGTTTGGGATCTAATTGAGATGTTTGATTCCTTCAATATTGTGCACCATGATAGAAGTTTGAATGTTGTTTTGACAAGTTGGTAGTGATGGGGTCAAGATTTGGAGATTGCACCATTTCACCTTATTATGAGTACAATGTTGAAGTGTTAACTAGGCCAGTTGTCCCTAACAACATCAAGCATTGGCAAGTGTTTGATGATGATGCTCAAGTGCAAAGGTTCTTACAAAATCAAGGTGAGTTTTAGATCAACATATTGATTGGGAACCAATGGTGTGTGTAACTGAAGGAAGAGAGACTTTGTTTGGAAAATATATTATCCAATTGAAAACTAACACCATTCCTAGAGGTCTTGTTGCTCTTGAGTCAAATTTTAGCAATGTTGATTACATCATCAATAGAAACATGTTTGCCTCAAGGGATGTGGAAGAGCATGACTTGGGAAAAATGAAAAACCAAGAAAAGTTTGGTTGGGCAGCATTTTAAACAAGGAAGAAAAACAATCCTATCTTTAATTGTTAAAACAATATCAAGACTGCCTTGCCTGGTCATATTCAGAGCTGAAAGCATATAGAGAGGACTTGTTTCAGCATGAGATCCCTCTTGAGAAAAATGCCAAACCATTTAGACAGAAGAAAAGGCAAATTAATCCACTCCTCTCCATGAAAATGCAAGATGAATTGAAGAAATTGAAGGAGGGAGGGATCATTCAGCCCACGAGGTATTCATCTTGGGTTGCAAACCTTGTGCCAGTCAGAAAGAAGAATGGAGATATCAAACTTTGTGTAGACTTCAGAAATTTGAATAGAGCTTCATTGAAAGAAAATTATCCTTTTCCAAACATGGAGAACATGCTGCAGTTAGTGACTGGATCTGAATTGTTGTCCACCTTGGATGGTTTCTCTGGCTACAATCAGGTTGTTGTCAAGGAGTCAGAAAGATTTAAAACTACCTTTACCACTCCTTGGGGAACATATGTTTATGTGAGAATGCCTTTTGGTCTCATGAATGCTGGAGCTACTTTCCAAAGAGCAATGGATGTTGCTTTTGCTAGTTATATAAATGACTTCATTGCAGTTTATCAGGATGATGTGACTGTATTTTCAAGGAGCAGAAAAAGATCACTTGCAGCATTTGGAAAGATGTTGATCAGATGTAGAGAATTTGGAATCTCTCTCAATCCAAAGAAGTGTCACTTTGGGGTGTAAAAGGCCAAGCTACTTGGTCATATTATTTCAAATTCTAGTGTCATGATTGACCCTGAGAGAGTAGAAGCAATCAACAAGGTGCCAATTCCAAGAACAAAGAAGGGCATCCAATATTTCTTTGGGAAAATCAATTTCATTAGAAGGTTTGTGTCCAATTTTGCTGAGTTGACTCTTCCTATCACATGCATGTTAAAGAAAGATCAAGTTATCAAATGGGAGGAGGATACTATTCAAGCTTTTGAAGGAATCAAGGAAGCACTTAAACATGCACTGTCTTGGCAGCTCCGAATTACAAGAAGCCTTTCCAAATCTTCTCCTTTGCTTCTGAAAATACTATTGCATTTGTTTTGCTCCAAAAGGATGAAGATGGGGCTGAGAGGCCTATTGCCTTCTTTAGCAAGGCTTTACAAGCTGTTGAGTTAAAATATACAATCATGGAAAAACAAGCATTTTCCTTGGTGAAAGCAACAAAGGTTTTTAGGCCTTATATTTTAAGTTCAAAAGTTGTTGCTTATGTTCCCCACACCATGGTAAAAGACATCTTATCAGAGATGGAGATCTCAAGTAAAATATGTAGATGGGTGAACAAACTGTAGGAGTATGATATGGACATCCAAACCACAAAGTTGGTAAGAGGTTTGGGTCTTGCTAAGCTCATGGCTGAGAGAAACTTGCAGACTGTGGAAGTGAATGAAGTAGAGGAAGAAAGGGTAGATGTTCTTGAGAAATTGGTAAGTTCTGAGTGGTACAAGGATATAATCTTTTACCTCAAACACCTATGTTGTCCTAATCATTTAAATAAAAATCAGAAAAGAGCCCTCAAGCTGGCTTCTCAAAAATACATCATCACTAACTTTGGGCTGGCTTGGAAGAACCCTGAAGGTGTCCTCTTGAAGTGTGTAACTGAAGATGAAGCTCCCAAAGTGATTGCTGATTTCCATGGGGGAGTTTGTGGAGGAAACTTTACTAGAAGGGTTATAACACACAAAGTTTTGAGAGCTGGTTATTGGTGGCCTACTCTCTTCAAAGATGCAACCATGCTGATTAGAAAATGTGAAAGTTGTCAACGTTTCTCTAGAAGAATGAAAGCTTCAGGCTCCCTTCCTTTGCAGCTTGTATCAATTGAAGCTCCTTTCAAACAATGGGAATGGACTTCATTGGTGAGATTTCAGATCCTTCTAGTCTTTAGCCATAAGTGGATTCTTGTAGCCACTGATTATTTTACAAAGTGGGTAGAGGTGATCCCCACCAAGAAAGCAACACACCAAGTTGTTATGGACTTCTTGTTGAACAATATCATATGCATATTTGGTGTGCCAATCAAGATTGTTGTTGATAATGCCATGTGTTTCAGAGCTAAACCTTTGATGGCAATGTGCAAGGAGTATGGAACCAATCTGACTTATTCTTCAAACTATAATCCCCAAGGAAATGGACAAGTTGAGTCAGTAATAAGAATTTGTTAAAGATCATTAGGAGGACCTTGGAGTTGAACAAGAGAAAATGGGGTGAACAACTGAAATTTGTAGTTTGGGCTGATAGAATCACTACCAAGAGAGCTACTGGTAAGAGACCATTTGAGTTGGTGTATATGGAACTCAAGCTCTGTTTCCCTTACATCTATAGTTATCTTCATTTTAGTTTGTTCAACAACTTGAGGATCAAGAGGTCAGTCCATATGAAGTAAGGATCAATTAGATTATGGAGCTAGATGAAGAGAGAAGAGCATCCACCAAAGGCATATCAAATTTAGAGAGAAGTTGAAAAGATTGTTTGACAAGAAGGTCACTCCTAGGGCCTTCAATATTGGAGATATGGTTTTGTTGTGGGATAGTAGAAATGAGGATAAGGGAAAACATGGAAAATTTGATGCATTATGGATGGGCCCTTACTCCATTGATATCAGAATTGGTGAGAATACCTTTTTCTCAAAGATTTAGATGGGGAATTGCTTGAACTACATGTTAATGGCAGGCATTTGAAGCATTTCTTGGATTAATCCCCAAATTTGAGGTATGCACCACTTGTACAGTGTATAGTGTTTGGTTTTTTGCTCTATTTTTGGTGTTTTGTTAGTTTGTGGTTTGCCTTGGTGTGTGGCAACCATTTTGTCGGGTTCTCAGCTAGTTTTTGGTGGTTTTGGCTCATGACTCCTTTGCCCAATGGATTATTTTGGCACTTGGTCTACTTATTGTTCTTGTGGCACTCACTGGGAGTGCCCATCCCAACAGGAGCCGATGTTGGTGTCCATTTTGATCCTCTATTATTTTTCCCTAATTTTCCTTTCACTCTGCATCTCCTGAAACATTTTCTATAGTTTTAATGGGTGAAATGAAGTTTCTACCTCTGTTCCCATGCCTTAGTCCATTTTAAAATCATTTTCCATGCCTCATTTGTGAAGAAACACCCAAGTTTGCCATATTTTGTGCCCTAATTTTCCAAATCCATGGGCCTTGGTCATTTTTTCCATTTTTTCCGGCCTGTGGAGCTTGAATTTGTTCGTTTCATGTGTATTTTCCCTCAAATATCTATCCCCATGGTCAAAACTTGCATGAAATCAATTTCCCCTTGTTTTTTGAGCAAAAAAATCCCTCACCCACGAAGAAAAAATTGAATTCGGGCATCTCTGGTAAATTCTACATTTTTTTACGGTCATACGGGTGTCATTTGCCCATCAAAATTAAGCTCAAAATTCTCCTCCTACGTGGCCGCTTCTGGTTGGACAAGGATCGGCGGGTTTTCTATAAAACTTAATGTTTTTTGGCCTTTGGAAAATTTCACAATTTTCCCCACAACCCCGCAAGTCCCAGAGGAGGGACACATGTCATGTTCTTGTGCCAGGGTGGAAGGGAAGGCCGGTGGAAGACTTAGGAAAATTTTGCCTTTTTTTGGCGAGGGAAAAAATTTGAAGGGAATGGGTCCCACGGGCAGGATGGACACGTGGTAGGTGCAGAGGGAGTGCGGGCCACCGGAGGTAGAAGGAAATTTTTTCCCTTTTGGTAGAAAAAGCTAAGGTGAAATTTTAGAGCGTGGACCCGTGGCCAATCACAGGTGGACACGTGTCCATGAGAAGTCAGAATGGGGGGGTGGATTTCTTGGTGACTTTGAAGTTTTAACTTCAAATGGATCAAATTCAAAACTTGGGCCGAAGTTCCACAACCAATCTAGGTGTGACACGTGGCCAATTTTGAAAGTCAAAGGAGGAGCGGGCCGATGGAAAACTTAATGATTTTTAGCTTTGTTTTCTAAAATTAAAAAATGGGATGCATCTCTGCTCCAATCAATCGATGGACACGTGGCAAAGGAGAGTGGGTCGGCGGGCGGTGGAGGAAAAAGGGAAAGTTTTCCCTTTTTGCAAAAAGACTCAGGGTGAAAGTTTGAAGCGCTGGCCCACGAATGAATCAGCGATTGACACATGGCAAGGAAGGAACTGGAGGTGTGGGCCCGCGGAAGAAAAATGGAAAATTTTCCCTTGGCAAAAAAAGGGGTCAAAACATGAAATAAGCCCACGGTTTTTTAGCGATAGAGAGCATGACATGTGTGACAGTGGCAAAGGCAGAAATCAGTGTGCGGGCCGTGGGAAAAAAGTGAATTTTTTTCATAATTCCAAAAAAGGGCAAAATGCGCAGAATTGAGCCACGATCCCAATGGGACCCACCATATGCCACATGTCATCACCAAATTTCAAGGGCAAAGGAAAAAGTCAATTTTTTCCATTTTTCCAAAAATGTTAAAAAGTCAAAAGTGAGTGAACCGAATTCATTCCCAATCATATTTTGACACGTGGAGGGCCTAGATTGAAGGAGAAAGAGCAAATCAAGGGTAACTGTACATTTTCATTTTTGGCCACCATTTTTGCTCCAGGAAGTGTGGAAATGTGAATTTTGCATCATTTTTCATCAAATTTTTGGTGAATTCATGTTGTTTGTGCCTACAAAGACCAATGCAAGTGGTTTTAGGGATTAATTTGTAGATTTGAGGTGTTTTTGAAATAATTTTTACTCAGGCCCGTGCAAAACGTGAAATATCAAACTATAAATTTGAGAATCAAATTTTGGAATGATAAGGATGAAATAATGAAATAAAAGGGGTTTGCATGCTTAGAGAATGAAAAACGTGCCTCCACAATGGATAATGATGAAGGATTTGTAATGATTCGCCATTTTAGAAACACCTGGAAACTTTTGTTGCAAATTTGTTAAATGTCCCTATCTATGAATCATGTTGGAATTTTGTAACAAACTTGATGCTGGACATATTATTTTCTTGGGAAAGAAGAATCAAATGTAATTGAAAGTTATATAATGCATGTTTTGAGACATGCAAAAAGTCGAGAAGTTGAAAATCACGAGTAAATTCTGAGAGAAAGCTCATTTTCTGAGAAACCCACCAAAGAACCAGGTTAATTTCTTCTGTGTTGGATCTTCATGTATGTGAGTTGGTTACAAGTGTATAGCCATCACACACGCTCTACGAGATTGTTCATGAAACTCTCCCTCTTGATGAATCTAACAAGATTTTGAGTTAATCTATGTTTTTTTGGGCAATATGATGTCTGTTATCATTTTAAATACGTATAAATAGTTTTCATTTTGTTGTTGTTGCAATCTTGCATTGAAAGTATTTAGAAATCACATAGAATCTCATCCTTATTGATAGTTTAGTGGCACTTGCAGTTTTGTTTTTCAAAAGAGCTTTCATCTGGCATTGAAAATAAGCAGTTTAAAATCACTCCACCTTCATTTGTTGATTGGGATTGCTTGTAAGCCTTTGGGGGTACCTTAGGCATGGTTTGATCAAGGATTTTTGTGTTTAATTGAGTTCTTTACTTCAAGATTTTGTGGTGAGTTCTCAAATATTGTGTGAAGAGTGCAACTGGGCTTCCATTTATGCATCTTCTGGTTGAAAGAACATCCTAATTATTTGAAGCATTTTATCTAATAATTGTTCAAGTATTGTAGAGGTTTTCAAAGATTTGATATATCCAAGTTTGTCTTGTTCAATACCCCACCAAAAAATCATCTGAATAACTAATCCTACCCATAATACCCATGCATTGCATTATGTGTCAACAAAATAATCTAGCCCATCTACAAAAATGCACAAAGCAAATCAGGATCATACCACATCTCTAGCAGCCTCAACCTTGTCTTGAAAGCATTTCCATCATTTAGTAGTGACAGCTCTGTTGAGTTTGAATAATGGAAAATTGATCTTGTTTTCCCAAGGCCATCTTCATACAATATGCACAGTATAAGGATATCTCCACGTCCTTCACAAAATAGAGGTGCATAACATATGTTCTCTTACCTTGGTTGAAAGTAACAACCTAAATAGTGAGGATTATATCAAAATCCTTTCAAGGTGCTACCCACTTTGTAAACCTAAGTGCTAACAAGTCGATAAATTGCTTCCCGCTACAAAATGACATATAAATCATTTATCTTCCTCCCGAGTGTCTTGTAAAATCCATGATACTACTATAGTTGTGAAGGAGATTAAATCGGGTACCAACTTGAATAAGTTCTTGTAAAATCATTGTTTGACATTTAAGTGAGAGATGTGAAGGAGATTAAATCTGGTACCATGACTTGAATAAGTTCATTGTATTTTCGATGAGAGTCATTGTTTGACAAAATTTAATGTGGGTTGGTTCTTTGTTGAAACTATGGGTAAATCGTGCTTTAACCTTTATTAGATCTAGAATGTTGTCAATCGTGTGTGAACTTCGTATGCATCAGGCAAAACGGATTAAGGGAAAGACATTGTTTGATAAAGATTCGATATGGGTTTGTTTTTCCTCTCGTAGGAAGAAGGTATGAAATGCATTTTCCTTTGTTGAAACTTGAGTTGCTTCGAATCTTGATTATTTTGGTTGGGCTATGTTGTAATAGTTATTCGGATTCGATGTTTTTGTGGATTCAAAACTTGTTTGAAAACAACAGTGTTATGTTTACTCCTTCCGAGTTTAGTACGTTTTAAATTTGTGAGCTTTGTGGGATTGTTAAGAAATGATTTCATTCAGATTTTTTCTTCCTTGCTCGAAATCGATAAAACATGATTTAACTTTTTCTCGAACCGTGTGAGGATATTGTTGTTTCTCTCACTTGCATGTTATGAAATGGTTTTTGAATAACCTTTTGATTGACATCTATTAATGTTGTTATAAGAATGGATTATCTTAGTGGAACTTAGGATTAGTTCAATTTTGGCTATTTGAAGGAAATGAGTTGGAATGTTTCGATTTTACTCTTCTCTTTTTAATTTGGTTTTGAACACCAACTTGGGGTTAAGTCACTTTGATTTGCCTTCATTTTGTTTAAATCGGGTTGGAGTTCTATCCTTCATACCTATTGATTTTTTTCCTTGATTCTTGTAAAGAGGGTACATGGTTGACTTGGCTATAATCTTGTATTCGTTTCCCTTGGGCACATAGGAATACATTGCAGGTCTTTCTCTCTATTTGGGAAATAAGAGAATGTTTGGGTAGATGTTATCTTCACTGAAATGAAACTAAGGAATCGGTTGTTGAGCTTGTTGCTTCAAAACTTGCATTAGTTTTTAGTACAATAGTGGTTTTTCTCTTTATTTGATGAGATGCCTTCTCTTTCGGGCTTTGCCTTACTGGTTTCAATTGTGTATCTTATATTGATTCAATTTCAACTATGATGTTGTGTTAGAATGGTTATTAAAATTAGATGTTTCTCAAAAGAATTATTTCAACCCTTTTTTATTTTGACTATGTTCCTCCTTTCTCTCTTTTCTGAGTTAAGGCACTCATTGTTGTTTATCTTCAAAATCTAAAGGAAGCTATATTTTGTTCTCTCTCTGCCTATTATTCTCTTCTATTATTCCTCCTTGCATGAAATTGACATGTTCAATTGTGTTAGTTGAAGGAGATTACAGAGTAGATAGTTAGAGGAAATTCTTCTTTTCCTTTTTCCCCTTAACAAATACTTTCTAGGAGGTAAGGATGTTGATGTGTGACTACCTTCAAGTGTATGTACTGGAAATTATGCTTTACAAAACTTGTTGATGATAAAAATGAGACTTAGGCTAGAGTTGGCTTAAATTGAATGTTATATATTAATCAGAAACTATTAATTTTTATGTTGTTGGTTCTTCCTAAATCTTTTCATAGAGAATGAATGTCTTGATTAAGTTATTGTTGATAAAGTACATTAATGTTGAACATTGGAGATCATTACTTCTAAAAAATGTCCCTATTATTGGTAGATCATTAGATTTATTACCTCTCTTAATTAGTATTGAATGAATTAGGAAATGAACTATAGATAACTATAGTAAGAATGAGTTAAGTAATTTAGATTAAATATTACTTATCTAATGTACACTTACGGTAAAATCATTGATTGAAGAGTGCTGATTTGATCATGATCTTTACTTAATTAAATTTGGTTATGCACTTTGTTCTTATTTTTATGATCCTTATTCTTTATGAAGTATCTAGCTGAATTGCTTTACTATTTCGTAAAAGCAGAGTTCTTTTTATGAGACAGTTAGTTGAAAGCACATCATTTTAATGTTTAGTGTTTATCATGCTTAGTTCGACGAACTAACCCATGATAGAAATTTTTGCAGATGGATTCCGTAAGTGATAAAATAGGACAAGTTATTTTATGATGCTTCTTATGTTTACCTAAGAGTTGGGTTTTTATGAGAAATTATGATTCTCACTTAAATGTAATTAGCAAGGGAAAAGTTTTAATTCCTACTTAAGTTTATTAATGTTGATTGGCATGAAAGATGTCTGAAATTGTTAGACTTGTAAAATGTGTATTTACATGACGAATGGAAAAAGGATTGAGTGATATTTGTACTTGATGTGTCATTCTCTTTGGACATATTGTAAAGGGAATTTGTAAAATTATCTCTATTCTCTAGTAAACATATTTGTTTTGAATCATTCCATTGGACTCAAATGAAATAGATAAAAAGGAATTGATACTCTATTCTTTTATTAAATGCAACTCTTAAGTTGGCTTGCATAGATGAACATTCAACTAGTTCATTATGGTATATTAGTTGACATTAATAGAAGAGTAATTTATTTATGATTTCAAGTAAATGATTGCAATGAACCCTAAAAATTTAAGTCAAAGGAAATACAAACAACCCGTAGGGATAAGGATTCCGTTAAGACCTCTTTTGAGAATCATACCCAATGAGATTCGAAGGAAGAAAGTATACTCCTTGTTAAATCAAAAATCGAATAAGATAATGAAAATGAATAAATACGAGATATAATAAATAGACTTCATTATAATGAAGTTTATTTTTAAGGAATTTAAATCTAAATTCAATCATGCTTAAACTTGGTTAAGCTAAGTAAGATAATCTTACTGTTGGTATGTTGATTCTATTTATAAGATTGAATCTTAAAATAAGATACCAAGGGATGAAACAGAAACCTTCTAAAAACAGATTGGTTATAGATTTATCTACATGTCAATTGTAAATCATTTATGGCTAGCAATCGTAATGATCAAAGAAATTAAGAATTGATAGGGTTGCTGAATTTAAATCTTAATTAAGAAGATAAGTAAGTGTTTAACTTCTTAACTGGATATGTACCTCCAGATGAAGTGATTCCATAGGATGTTGGTACACGCCAACTATAGTACTATGTCATCATGAAGACTAGGGTCTTCATGAGGATACAATGTTGCAGCTGACACGTCGCAACACCCTTTTGAATTAGACCATCTAGATCTACATAAACTCAGACTTGGCCTTAGTTTTACTCTAGGTTAGTTTAGGGGCATGCTTTTGTATAGGGTAACTCACAATGACTAAAGGTAACTAGACACACACAATCGACCTATGTCGATTTAGTATGTCTATGTACCCTTAGTCACCATGAGTGATTCTCTATACCAACCCATATTGCTAACCAGGTTAAGGTTAAACCTTGAACAAGTGGACTGAAAGGAATCGGTGAAGACCATTCTAGATACTTGAGATGAAGTGGGGTGAAGGACGTATTCCATTTGACGAGTATTTTGTCTAGGAATATGAACATGCACAGCATGTGAAAATATTTGGCCAAAGTATCACAAGCTGCTGGTTGCATTGTCCTAAGTCACCTAGTTTAAGAAGTAGTATTTTAGATGAATATTGGTAACAAATATTCAGATAGGCCTCTTAAATAGAACACTTCAATACCCAAAAAAGGGTAAGAGAACCAAGTATACTTAGTATACGATACATTGAGTTAACATGAGAGATCGGTAAGAAACCGAGTCATGAAATGAGAGATCGATGAAACTTCGAGTCATGAAATGAGAGATCGGCAGTTCATTCACCGAGTCATTACAACTACATATGGTTATCTGTTATGAGATTGATTGGCATGGAATGTGTGTTCTAAATTATGATTATTTGGGATAGAGAACATTATTTAAAAATTTGAAACATGTGTTCTAAATCATGATTATTTAGAACAAAGAACGTTATTAAAAAAAAATCCCTTGTTTCTAAAGCTTTAAAATGGGAATGTTACAAGGTGTGCATAGTTAGGTGCTTAAGTTACAACCAGTACCTTGGTACACCGGTGAAGGGAACCCTAGTGTTTTTTATGCTCCATGGAAGCCCAAAGTGGATGAAAGTGTTAGGATTAAACCAGTTGTACAAATAAACAGGCATGTAATGAATAATGCGAAAACGTAAAATAGAAATGAATGTAATAAAATAGAGACACAAATTTAATGTGGTTCACCCAAAATGGGCTACGTCCACTAGAAACAACCAATCCTTTTATTCAATCCAGCAAAAATCTCTCACAGTGCCTCCATTGATATAATGAGCCTCATACATCACGACCCTTTAAAGATATTAGGTTTTTATCATCCCGGGAAACATAGAAAGTCACCCGTTAGATCTGTGACCTAATAAGGAACGGTCCAGATTTCACAATGCATAAATACATATAAAATGTGGTTTATATGGGTGCTACCCCAAACCCCCACCGGAGGGCCATCACCCCCAAACCTCGAAAAGGGGCGAAGCCCCTCAGTAACCCCATCACTATCAGGCTCCACAACCAACATTGGAATCCTTCAAACCAAAGGCTCGGCTCAGACTTAAATGGTGAATTTAGTTTCCTTTAAATTCTCACTTGGACAAAAAATTGAGGAAGAAGTGGCCATAGAATCAACTAATAGGTTTTTATCTCGTGAAATAGATTGATGTAACTCCACACACCAATCAGGCTCCACACCCAATAGAATGCAGGAGATAGAAGAAACACGTTCATCTATAATATGCGCAGGATAGTAGAACACTAGTGGGTCGCACACTGAGGTAACCTGTTGGAATGGCGAGAGGTGAGAATCACCTATTCTACTAGGTTCCAAAGGAGTAATGTACCTTCTAAGATATGAAAAATTCATGGGAAGTCCCCTACTTCACACCATGTTCAAAATTGTGAGAGACTTTAGATGGAGGGATAGGAGGCCTTGCCACCATCACTCTGGGTACATAAGTTATATGCCACCCTAAGAGGTTACACATGCACATAGTATTTCCATGCAGAGTTAACAATGGAATAAACGAATTAGAAGGAGATGACCTTGGGTATGATTCATACTTTTGATTATTTTTCTACTAAGCCTTGGTCAATGAAGAATTGCAGATTATAAAGCACTTTACTAATATGCATGAGGAAAATAACTTGGATGTTAACTATTCTAAAGGTACGCATACGAGATGATGGCCACAACAAATGAAAAGGCATGCATGTATCATGAGCCTATGAAAATAAATATGGTTAACATTGGAATAGACACGAGATCCTAAGGAGGCCATTATTGGTGATTACCTTGGTCAAAGAAAGAAGTGACCAAGATTATTGTACTCTTGTGTGGATTTTAGGACTTATTTCCTTGGGTCATAGATATTAAGAAGGATGGGAGGATAAGGATCTATGTGGACTATAGAGAATTAAATGCTTCATGTGTTATTGATCCTTTTCCTACCCCATTCACAGAGGAGATCCTTGAGGGAGTTGCAAGACGTGAGATCTACTCTTTACGAGATGTGATTTTAGGGTATCATCAAGTGTGCATAGTGGAGGAAGATCGGGAAAAGTAAACTTTCACCGAGTGGAGAATTTTTGAATACACGGTGATGCCCTTTGGGCTGAATAATGTGCTAGTTTGTGTTCTTGTGCATAGTTGTGCGAGACTTTTCAGATTTCATTCATAAGTTTTGTAGGTGTATATAAATGATTGGAAAGTCTATGGCTTGGTCAAGGATCATTGTGAGAATCTAAGGCTCATGTTTGAAAGGTGTTGGTAATTGAGAATCTCTTTAAATATTAAAAATTGCATCTTTACAACACCTTTTGGTACTTTAATGGGGCATATTATTTGTAAAGAAGGTTTATTAGTAGATCCAGCCAAGATAGTTGTGATCTTGGGTTTGGAAGAGCCTAATAATCAAAGTGAAGTGTGTGGATTTTTGGGACATATAGGAAATTCATTAAAGGTTATGCAAATATTGTTGCGCCCTTGGAGGAACTATTGAAAACTAAAGGAAATTTCTATTGGGATGACATGCAACAACATGTGTTTGAAACATTGAAGGAAAACCTTACTTCTGCACCTATTTTTCACTTTCCTTCATGGGATAAACATTTTCATGTTCATGTTGATGCTTCTAGGATGGAAATTGGTGCAGTTTTGGTATAACTAGGAGAAGGAATTGTAGACCACCCCATTTTCTTTACAAACATGATGTTGACACCAGTAGAGAAAAATTATAAATATTGAGCACGAGGGTTTGTATGTGATCTACACGCTACATAAATTTAGACAATACTTTTGGAAACACCGTTTATCTTCTTTACAGATCACATGGCACTCAAGTATTTGGTCAACAAGCTTGTTTTGTAAAGGTACATTTGCAGTGGTACTTCCATTTCAGGAGTTTGATTTTACAGTCATTTTCAAAATAAGAAAAAGTAATTTAGTGTCTAACCATCGTTAAGAATCAATTTTGGCGAGGACATGCAGAGCATTAAGGACACAATGCCATATGTATAGATTTTTAGATTAAACTGCATGCCCATAGATTTAGAGGGTATGGAAATATTTTTGCGCAAGACCGGACAGAACCCGAGGGAATGAAGACCTTAGAGAAGAAGTAATTTTTAATACGTGTGACACCTTACCATCCGATTGGAGGAGATTTTTATAAGCTAGGTAGTGATGAAGCTTTACATTGGTGTTTCCTAGAGCATGAGCATGAGGTTATTATGGAAGAAGCTCATGGTGGCCTTACAGAGTTCATTATGTTGGGGATGCCACTTTGTGTGCAAAATTTTGATGGCTAGATTATGGGGAAAATTTGTACAAGGATATTAAAGAATATGTCAAGGCATGTGACCATTTTCAACACCTTGGGAAGCCTGGAACCAGAGATGAGATGCCTTTGAGGCCTATTGTAAGTGTTGAACCTTTTGAGAAATAGGTTATTGACTTTGTAAGTCCTATTTCCCCACCTCCGTGTAGTATGGAGGTGTGTTATATTATTACTTGTACAAATTATTTGACAAGGAGGGTGAAAGTAACACCTACAAAGGATTGCACAACAGCTACAACAATAATATTTTTATGGGAAATGATGTAGACTACAATTCAATGTGAATAACCTAAGGCATGCTAGACATCACTTAGCCTTAATCGAGCACTCACCCAAAGTGGGTAAGGGTACTAGGTCCCTCTTTAGAGTTTCTTGTCTAGAATGTTAGCATGATTTCATATGTATATATCCATATTTATAACAGATAGTAAATAATCCACAATACATAAACAAGATCGAGATCGAAACATATGAAATATTGACTAAACAATGATCATAATGATATTTACCATGCAAGAACCATTCTCAGTCACATCTAACACCAATATCTAGCCAATATGATCCATTATATTAAATACTACAAAACATAGAAGCTTCATACATTCAAGATCTAGTTTCCATGGTTATGCACGCTAACAAATCCGCAACATAACTCTATAATAATCAGTCTCTCAAAACCATGCAAATCAATATATATAGGGGTGGGGACTTTCCTTCACCGCCCATGCACCTTCCAAAAATAGGCTACATGTTAATAATAGCCATGTACCTTTACAAAGGAATACAAAACATGCAAGTGCTCTAACAATAGACTTCCTATAGTTAACTCGAGTAGAAATCCTATTATTAGATCGTAACTATGCATTACGCTAATCGCCGCAAATCCTAAAATATCCTCGCATGAGCTACAAGTCTCCATGTTATCACGTTCTCAAAGACTCTATCTCTAAAAATAGCCTTGACCCACAAAAAGTGGCTAAGGCCTGAATTCAAACTATTTTGGTGCGCTCATGTTCCTCTATGATTATGTGCCTTCCGCACGATTGGTCCTCGCGCGCCCAATCCTTATGCGCTTTCATAGTTGAGCTATATTCCATGTGCTCAACATTACCCCACACTAACTACATTTTCATCCTGGAAATGGGAAATCCCACTTATATCTCCAAAGCAAAGAATAAAGAATTGTTCAACAAAAATAATGAGACATCACTCAGACGCTTTCCTCCTCAACTGGTAGTATTAACTCGGATACTCATTCTTAATTTTTGCCTCCAATGTCTACTAGTCACTCAAAGACCTCACTTGTCTTATCTAGGATGTCTATCACAATGGCATCTAGTTCATCTTGAGTCATATTTTCTTTCTCATTTTGCAAAACCTTGACAATGTTAGCCATGCTTGACATTATTCCCTCCATGGAGTCCATTTTCTGCGCAATAAGCTTCCCAATTTTTCTATTTTGTCCCTGTGTGGATCTTGGGTTGTTGTAAGGGATTCACACTTTTATTTTACTAGAGAAAGTCTATCTATGTTCCCAAGTGTCTCATCCTTCATGGCCTTCAGGACTTCATTATCTTCTTCAAGAGTCCTTATTCTAATTATCACATCTAGAGTTGCACACATGTTCAAAGCTTGATTTCCCTTCCCTGCATACCTCTACTTTGCTCAAACCCTTCTCTAATGGGAGCACAAGTCAATCCCATTATTAGGTAGACAAAAATAGCCAAAGTGTTGGGCACATGAATGTAGCACACGAGGCGCTATAGTAAGGTTGACATGCCCAGGATCATGACTTAGTCGCTTCATTATCAAAGGCTATTTTTGCAGTTAGCATACTAAGAACACAAAGACATGAAGAATTGCAGTCCACATAATGGTATTTTGGGAACACGCATCAACTAAGCATCATGCATATTTTAGGCTAATAATATGATTTATACTCAAAGTTAATTATAGGAAGTCTATTGTTAGAGCACTTGCATGTTTTGCATCCTTTTTGTAAAGGCACATGGCTATTATTAGCATGTGGCATATTTTGAGATAGTGCATGGGTGGTGAAGGGAAAGTCCCCACCCCTATATATATGTATTGATTTTCACGGTCAAGAGTGTGTCAATTTGTAGAGTTATGTTGTTGGTTTTGTTGCGCATGACTCATGGAGATACCTCTATAATGTATGGAGCTTCGTGTTCTATAATATTTAATACTATGGTTCATATTGTTTGGATAATGGTGTTGAACATGACTAAATCTTGTTCTTGCATGGTAAATCTTGTTATAGTCATTATTTAGTTCATCTTACATATTCTAAGATCTAGATCTGGTTTATGCACTGTGTGTTGTTTACTCTTGGTTATGAATCTAAATATACATGTGCACTATCATGCTAACATTATGTACAAGAAACTCTAAAGAGGGACTGGTGCCTTTGCGTGCTTCGAGTAAGTGTTCATCTCACGCCTGAGTGATGTGCTAGCATGCATGGGTTTTTCATGTGAATTATAGGTTGCATCATTGGTTCCATTTCCGGGACCTCTTTTTGATTGTTTTCGTGGATGTTGTGTGATGAAGATGTACCGATTGACCTTAGAAAATGTTGAGGATGGATAGTAGATCTGGAAGAAGGATATGCTTGGAGATTCAACATTGGATCCGAGTTTGACACATGCACATGGGTTGAATAGAATTTGTATGACCGCCTATATGAGAGATTCGTTATTATCTTTCCCAATACGAGTGGCTGGTTTCCTATGCATCTAAAAGGAATTGGAGGTTTTACACACTTGTCTGGATGTAAGAATAATTTCAGGCTCTCTATGATGTTGATCTAATTTGGACGCGCGTTGTGGATACTTGGTTTTGTGGTGTTCGAATAGCTATATTTTGGAGTACTCAATTTCTACTTACTCTTGTCTAGAGGTAGCTAAGTTTAAATTTTTACGTTATCCCAGGGATCATATCTGCACTGAATTCTGCTGGTGATCAAGATCTTGATGATAACCCTAAATTTGGAAGATAAGTTAATGGCTAGCTAAACCCCACCACATGCGGGGCAGGAGCAGGTGTGGTGAAGGATGGTGGACCTAAACAAAGAGAGAGGTAAAGAGAAGAAATGTGGCTTAAGTTTAATGAGGTGCGTGAGAGGGATTTAGAGAAGCAATGTGAGGTTGCAGAATGGATGGCATTGTGGAGAGAGATGGCTCGTGAAGGATTTGGAGCTCACATAGAGGATGTGGAGCTAGAGCATTTGGAACTCCCCCATTTGGGAAATAATGACAGTGGAACCCTCATCGGCCTCTTATGAGAGTGTGCCAATAGAGAAAACATGGGTCGTGGGTGTGCATCTAAATCTACCTAGAAACCTAGCCCTTGCACTTGGTTTTCTAGTTTCTAGTATAGCCAATAATCAACAAGCTAGTTGGGCAGTAGAGTGTAAAGAGGTAAAGTTGACTTATTAGCAGGATCAAGAGTAAATCAGATAACAAGTACATTTATGATCGAGTAGACGTCTTCTTTATTATTTGGAGGTCTAGTTGGAGGTACCTTTTCAGGCACATCATCATCATAGAACATAGGCATGCAGAACTTTGGAATCACATCTGGGAGTAGCGCAACTTTGCATACTGTAGGAGTTTAGTTTAGCACCACTATTGGGACATAAGGAAGTACATCCTCTGGTCCAATTCCTATTACAGGGGAGGATCAGGTGGAATAGGTGGCTCGGGATCTGGTGGATCCGGCGGTGGAGGTAACATCGATGTTCTCAGATCTGGTGGGCATGGTCCTCATTAGCCCCAAAATATTTACATGGAGATGTCACTTTGTCTCCCAGAGTATATGGGAATAGAATATGTTGTTGATCATGTCCATATGTGTGAGATACTATGGCATGTGAAAGGAATTACAGCTTCAGAGCACAAGGCTAGTCAGTTTGTAACTATGTTGTAGGGACACATGCACAGCTGGTACATGAAGTTTGACCCTGATCAGACTTGTGTGGATTATATGACATTACAAGATGCTTTCCTTAAAGAATTTTATATCCCTGAGTTCGAGCATAAAATTATAAGTGCACTCAAGGATATCAAGTAGGGAACTACTGAGAGTGTCCGAGAATATGATGCTCGTTTCAAAACACTCTTGTCTAAACTATCATATGATATCCATGCAAGTCAGCATGCACAAGTGGTTTTTCAGAGGCCTGATCATGCCTTTTAGGAGGGTGCTCTCACATAAGACTTATATAGACCCGCATGAGGCACTTGAAGAAAATTTACGCACTGAGGGTCAAGAGCATAGACACTGGAGTGAGCCCATTCTTGGAGGCTTAGATTACGGAAATGGAAAAATAGTTGGAGAAACTATTAGCCAATACAACACATGAGATATGTAGTGGAATTTGGTGCATGATTGTGAAGTAGAGGGGCATACTAAGGATAGTTTTCCTCGTAGATCAGTGCACTCCTTGTTGTTGGATTGTGAGATATGTCATTTAGATCATGATGCAATCTGATGTCCATTGTTGTAACGCATGATAAGAAAGAACATGTCTTATTACTGTAAGATTTTCTGGTCCACAACTCACAATACTGAATATTGCAGGTTGATTGATCAGATCCATGATGCCATTGATATTGGTGTATGATAGACTAGAGTTGTGAATAGCTCTAAGGATAAAAGTGAGCAACATGATCATGATCACACTCAAGGGCACTATGATCATAATGAAGGGCGCTTTGAGGGAGGTTGTGGTAGAGGTCAAGGATACCATGGTGGATTTAGAGGTTGAGGTCGTGGTGGTGGACGAGGTGAGTTCCCTCATGGAACATGTTATACGTGTGGATCTCCTGACCATTACAGGCGCGAGTGTCCTCATAACATTACTTGTTCTTTTTGCGGAAAGAATCATAACTATGAAGAGTGCCCGGACTTATATGAACATCTGATCAAGAAGCAAAAATAGGAGAACAAGGGTGCATGGATGGTTAGAATACAACACGTCGTGGAAAACTAATAGATGTTGAAGTTAGCACTGAGATCCTGAGGTAGTACCTATGAATATTACTACACGGTACCGAGGTCATGTGTGCTTAGAGAAACATTGAACAGAAGCCTACCATTACTAAGGAGGAGGTTTTACATGCAAAATATCTAGACCCTACACATTAGAAGGAGGTTTATCAGAAACCATGGAGGTACTCAAAAATATGTAGGGTGAAATATAGTGTTTAAAGGAACAATCACGGAAGTTAGAACAAAAGAAGGAAGCTAAGACTTTCCAGTTGGA
The DNA here is from genome assembly GCA_018340775.1 of Taxus wallichiana var. yunnanensis. Classification (NCBI taxonomy): domain Eukaryota; kingdom Viridiplantae; phylum Streptophyta; class Pinopsida; order Cupressales; family Taxaceae; genus Taxus; species Taxus wallichiana. Next base: position 829,111,441 of record CM031234.1, read on the forward strand.
TGTTGATGATCTGAAGGAATTATGTAAGATGTTGTGTCAGGAGAACATTATTCCATTACTAAGGAGTTAGTTAAAGGGAAACACTCCATGCGCTGGTTTTGAGAATGGAAGGTAGATTTTGCATGCTAATCTCCCTCCTCATAGCTTGGATTATGACAAGGAGATTACTCTTAATTTTGTTGTGGATGGATGGCTTTTGAGAAATATTTTGATTGACATGGGTGCGGAAGTGAATGTTCTTACCTTAGATGCATGGGTTCAAATGGGAAGACCTCCATTGCATCTATCTTCCAATGTATTATATATGGCAAATCAAACTAAGGCCATGCTAATTGGAGTCTTAAAGGATGCATTCATTAGTATACATGGGGCCAAGTTCACTAGGGACTTTGAGGTCTTAGTGCTTGCAAGCCGATAGCTTCCCAACTCTACTTGGGCTCCTTGGTGTTATGCAAATAATGTTGATCTACGGTTCAATAAGGGATATATCAATTTTGAGAACAAGGAATAATGAGTTATTATCCCTTTGAAAGATGGGAAATATGCACCTTATAGTGAGCCCTTAAGTGAAGAAGACCTGAGAAAATTTATGTGCACACCATTCGAGATCCGAAGCACTTGAGTCATCTAAGGAAGGAATTCTCCAAAGTGGGATGATGCACATTTCATCGTGATACTAAAATTATTGCATGTGACAATTAGACACATGGCACTTACAAGATGGTTGGGCATGAGGTAAGAATTTCAGTTGCACATGTAAGTAGACTGCATTGTGTTAGGCGGTTAGGAAACAACCATGTACCCTGGTACACTAGAAAAGGAAACCCTGAGGTATTCCTGCAAACCATGGAAGTACAGTGGAAGGATCAGGTGGACAGAAGGAACATGTTAGTTTATACCCTACGTAGGATAGCAATGCGTTGGTGGATGGTTCATAGGGATAATCTTGTAGAATGAAGAGAGGTAATAATTGCCCTATCAGAAGGTTTCTCATAAGTAATGCACCTACTCAAATATGTGAATATCATGGTAATAATCATGTTCAACACCATGTTCAATAGTGTGAGAGACTCTGGATAGAGGGGAAGGAAGCTTTACCACCTTTTTGTGGGTTCACAAACTTTATTTCACCTTGCGAGGTTGCGCACGCACTTGGTATGTTTATGCAGAGTTGCATAGAGAGACTGGAAATTGACAAGACTTGACTGCAGGAATGATCCATACTTTTGACTACTTCTCCACTAAACCTCTCGGTGAAAGAGGCATTACAAGTTATGAAGCGATTGAATATGGGAGATAGTGCAAAGGATGAAGAACTCATTTAGGAGTTATTTGGTGAGTCAGACCTAGAAGCACGTTTTGATGAAGTAGATGAGATAGATGCAGAACTTCTTAAGAGAACTTTCCTAGAGAAGGAGAAAGGAAAGATGGTCTACATGGTGGATGATGAAGAAGTGGAAAATTTGGACATAGATCATTCAGAGGGTATGTACAAGGTCTTACATAGTGCGGATAAGAAGGTGTGTGCCTACCATGAACCTATGAAGACAAAGAAAGTGAACATTGGAATGATGTTGAACCTAAGGAGGCCATAATTGGAGATTACTAGTCTGATTCTGAAGTGGCTAAGATAATTGAGTTACTATGTGATTTCTAGGACATGTTTCCTCGAGGCTACCATGAGTTAAAAGGATTGCATGAATCTTTGGGAAAGTTAAAAGAAGGTGTGCACGCAGTTAGGAAGAGACCTTATAGGATGATCCCTAACTTACACATAAAATTTAAAGAAGAAATTGACAAGATGTTGGAATCTGGCATTATTGAGCCCATAGAGGAATCAGAGTGGGTTAGCCCTATGGTAATCAGCATAAAGAAAGATGGAAGAATCAAGATTTGTATGGAATACAAGGAGTTGAATGTTGCATGTGTGATTGATCCTTTCCCTAAACCATTCACTGAAGAAATATTGGAAGGCATCTGCAGGCGCGAAATTTACTCTTTTACAAATGGATTCTTTGGGTATCATCGGTAAGAATTGCTAAAAAAATCAAGAGAAGACAACTTTCACCACCGAATGGGGAATTTTTGTATACATAATGATGCACTTTAAATTTAAGAACGTGCCTACATTATTTTCACACATTTTTGTTCAAGCATTCCAGGATTATATTCACAAGTTATTATAGGTTTACTTGGATGATTGGACCATGTATGGGCTTATCAAGGATCATTATAACAATTTGAGGTTAATGTTTAAGAGGTGCATACATTTAAGCATCTTTTTAAATATCGGAAGTGCGTATTTTCTACAACTTTTGGAACTCGCTATGGCATATCATCCGTAAGGAGGGTTTGTTGGTAGATCCAAATTTAAGGTTACAATTATCTTAGGCTTGGATGAGCCTACTAGTCAGAGTGAGGTGCGGGGATTCTTGGGCCACATAGGGTATTACAAAATTTTTATCAAAGGATATGCTAAGATTTCCACACCCTTGGAAGAGTTATTAAAGGGAAAAGGAAAGTTCTATTGGGGATAACCACAACAAAGCACATTCGAAGTGTCAAGGAAAGGCTTACTATCTTGTCTATTTTGCGTTTTCCTTCATGGAATATACCTCTTCACATACATGTGGGTGCCTCTGGTATGGCCATTGGCATAGTTCTAGCTCATCCTAGAGAAGGTATTGTAGATCATCCTATTTACTTTGCTAGTAGAAAGTTGACTCTGTAAAACACAATTATACAACTACAGAAAGTGAGGCTTTGTCATTATTATCTACGCGTTGCATAAGTTTAGACGATACTTGCAAGCAAATACCTTCATTTTCTATATAGATCACATGACATTGAAATACTTGGTGAACAATCTTGTTTTACAAGGGTGCATATGTCGATGGGTTCTCTTATTCCAGGAGTTTGACTTTACAGTGGTGGTAAAGCCAGTAAAATAAATTTTGGTCCAGATCATTTGTCAAGGATTCAATCAAGAGAGGACACACAAAGTATTGAAGATACAATGTCGGATGCACAGTTATACAGTAAAACGTGCACCCTCAAACTTAAAGGATATTGTTGTATTTTTACGAACATGTATATACACCGAAGGAATGAAGGCCTTAGAAAATAAACAACTTGTAATTCACGCCACACCTTTCATGTTGATCAATGGTGACTTATACAAACTAGGATGAGATGAAGTATTGCACCGGTGTGTACTGGAGCATGAGCAAATGAAAATTATGGAGGAGGATCATGGCGGTATCGCAGGTGGACACTAAGCAAGGGATGCCTCCACGTGTAAGATCCTACTAGCTATTTTATGGTGGGATACCTTGTACAAGGATTGCAAAGACTATTATAAGGCATGTTATCTTTGTTAGCACTGGAAAACTTAAGAGAGAGATGAAATTATTTTAAGACCTATTACTAGTGCAGAACCTTTTGAGAAATAGGAAATTAAATTTTTGGGTCCTATTACCCCAGCCACGCGTAGAACTGGATCGCGTTATATCATCACTTGCATAGATTATCTTATAAGGTGGGTGGAAGCAACACCTACAAAGGATTGTACAACAGCAACAACAACAAGGTTCTTATGGGAAAATATTCTTACTAGGTATGGATGTCCTTTAAGTTTGATAAGTGATAGAGGCACTCATTTCCTTAATGAGACCATCATGATATTATTGGATGAATTTATGGTTGCACACCATAAGACAACACCTTATCACCCTCAATAAAATGGGACTACTGAGGCTTTCAACAAGATATTGAGCCATACTTTGACAAAAAATGTGATGTTGGAAGGAAATATTGGGATGATAAAGTTTATGTTGTGCTTTGGGCATATAGAACAACCTACAAATGGTTGAATAAAGCAACACCCTTTCATTTGGTGTTTGGTGTAGAGGTAGTTCTACCCATAGAATTTGTGTTACCTTCTTTGCTTATTACGAGTGTAGCAGGAATGGATGATGAGCAAGCATTGGAAGAACGAATTGACAAGTTGATACAACTAGATGAGAGGCATGTAATAGCATGATGGAGTCAGAAGAAAGAAAAATATAGGAAAAAGGCATGGCACGATAGGAACATCAGGGAAAAAAATCTTGAGGTTAGGAAGATGGTACTTCTTTATGATTCAAAGTTTCTGTGCCACCCAAGCAAGCTTAAGGTGCATTGTTTGGGACCGTATGTTATCACTCATATACTTGACTGTGTGCTTACCAGATTGAGGCACTTGATGGAACATAATTACCTGGTTACTTCAATGATTGGGCTAAGGCCCTACTATAAATAAGTCTTCTTCTTTTTTTGTAATAAAGCAAGTATTACCATTTAGATTAGATTTCCTTACTATTTTTTCCTTTAGATGTGTTTCCTTCATCGTCATTGTGCATTGACAATTTAGTTCAGTTTTATATGTAATAAGTGCACTTGCGCACTAGAAGCTTGTTGCAATCTAAAGTGTTTTTATTTGTAAAGGATTACACATACCCTTAGTGTGGGGTGGATAAATAAGGTTAGTCTGGTATATATAATAAATAAACTCACAGGTGACCATAAAGGGAACAGGCTTTGAAAAGTAATGAAAACTTCAAGAGTATTTCTCAAAGTTAAAGACCGCGCACAATGTGGTGAGAGCTTAGTATAACTTAAGGAGGTGTAGAATTTGAGACTACATATGTTTGGGTCACATTGGATAAACTACTTTGGCATAAGGAAGCGTGGGTAGAGGAGATCTTTGACAGATAAGTAGTGGTGCGCCAAAAATTTGTGACTAAGGTGCAAAAGTTTGAGGCACAAGATATTGGGGCACGGGATAAAGAGGTGCGAAATGTACTCAAAGGGAATTAATGTCATGTATGGTGGTAGGTGGAGAAATTAAGGGACATTTTGAAACTTGTAATAAAGTCGGCATTTGCAACGGTTTTTTTACCTTGCGAGTTCGAAGAAAATTATGAAGTGTAAAGAAGAGCTGAAGACGAGGAGCATTTTGTAGATTGATTGTACCTAACAAGATTCAAAGCACATTGATTGAGCATCTAGGCATAAAAGGACTCAAGTGGTGGTGTGGGTATGCGACGAAGGGGTTTAGGCATGATTTGGGTCTACAGTAGCTAGGGTTTTGCCGCACTTGTGGATTGGAAGGAATAATGGCACCATGAAAGGCTCCAGTTGTGGAGAAGGAAGTTGATGACCCAACAAAGGAATGATTGGTAGAAATTATTTACCCAGAAGAGGTGTTTTATCCATTTTTCACACCCCCTGTGAAATGGACAACTTAGCAAGTCAGAATATCGGTAATTGATGGAAAAAGGGAAATGCTTTTATAGTATGTAAGGTAGCTTGTGTGTTGGCTCAGACGACCAGCTCTCCGCAGTGAATCTTGGAGTTGGTGATCAAGATTATTGGAGAAATGGTTGGTCGGGTCATGGTTAGTTAGCATGTTTGGTTGACATGGTTGGTCGGCATGGTTGGTTGGGTCATGGTTGGTCAGCATGGTTGGTCAGGTCATGGTTGGTCAGCATGGTTGGTTAGGTCATGGTTGGTCGGCATGGCTGGTTGGGTCATGGTTGGTCGGCATGGTTGGTCAGGTCATGGTTGGTCGGGTTATGGGTTGGTTGGATGGGTATGACGGTTGAATTTTATGGCGGCTCAGGACAGTAAGGTTATGGTTGGTTGGATGGATGGCGACGGAGAGGTTAGTCCGCATGCATAGATGTCATCCAACCCCTTGGGGTTTGATGGCCAATACAGATGGTCAACTTACGGTTATACGACATGGTTGGGTGAATCAAAAAGTTGGTCGGCTCGTCAGTTCGTTGGTTGTAAGGATAGATGGGATGTGGTAAAGGCCGCATTTAACAGAGATAGATGGTCGTCTAACCTCCTAGGTTGGATGGCCCACAATGTGAAGATGAAAACTCTTGGGTTGGTCATCGAATAAAAGCATACACAAGTCACAAAGATAGACATCGTCCAACCCAATGCAATTAGATGACAAAGTGGATGGACGAGTTACAAGCCAGATAAGGGTAGGTGAATGAATGACATCCCAACAACCAGAATTAATGAGGCATGGCACCCATGACCACCTGTGTAGGAAAAGTACCAAAATGAATGGTTGCCCATACCTCTTTAATGCATCCTGCTAGTTGGTGACCTAAATTGCCTATATATTGTAAAATTTGCCTCATTTTGAAGGGAGATTTTTCAAAAAAGCAAAGGAACTCTGTCAAAATTGTTCCAAAGCTATTGTGAGTTGTAGGCCTCAAATTTATACATTTTTTGAAGGATTATTGCCTTGTGCCTATATTGTAATGGATTGTGCATCATTTTAAGCAATAAAATTAGTGTTTTGTGGCTCTTCTTTCCCTAGCTTGATTTATATTGCATTTCTTGCCTTCTATTATATTTTGTAGGTATATTGTGCATATTGTGTTCCTTTATAGGGTTTAAATTTGTTGTGCTCCACAAAATTGGAGGTTTAAATGTGTTTTGGGATTGTGGCACTTTTTCTTCCCTCTTCTTCCCCATTTTCCCCCCACTTTCACTCACTAGGAATCTCTCTAGCCTTGTTTTGGTGTTATCGCCTCCCTTAGTTTAGGATTTACATTTTATATATCTCTATCTCTCTCTGGTCCCTTGGGATTGATATTTTAGGAGTATATTAGCGTCGAGAATAGGTTAGGAACCAACCTTCTCTCGAGGTTTGTATCAATCGCAAGGGTCCCACACCTTGATACAATCCCATGTTAGTTAAAAGTAGGGTTTTGTAATGTGTAAATCCTAGGGTGCTACTTTTTCGACATAATAGTTTTGGCATGCCCGGTGGGACAGAAGTCAATATTTTCACTTTTTTATCAAGATTAGGTGTGTGTCTTGGTGAATTTCCATCCTTTAGAGGCTTTACAGCAACACATATGGTGACTTCGTCATTCAAATCTAGTGGTTTCAATAGCCCAAGTTTATCAAGTTCATGAGAAGAGTGCAAACCTAGTCTAGAGAAAGAGAAGAAGGTATCTTTGAATACTTGCAGTTATCTCCAGGTAGAGGAAGGAGAGGAAGAAGAGTACAAAAGTCTTCATCCCCACCATAAATAACATTATCCATGCCTCCAAATTTGGTAGACCCTTTATTTAATTGAATAGGGTCCTCATGCCACTTAGGATGGCTCATCAACAACCACTAAATCAGCCACCTCCAAACCCCTATGCAAATTTCATGGAGGCAGTCCACTTTCCCTTAATGCATAAAATTTGGTCCCAATAGTGACATTAAAGAATATCACTTACTTCATGGAAAAAATCACATAACTCCCATCAACCACATTCAAGACATTACAAATGTATGTGTATATATGAGATTATTGAGATGGATGTTGTGGTCAAGTTGTTGGCTTCTTCTTTCAAAGGAAAAGCATTGCAGTGGTTCAGAGGCTTGGGAGAAGGATCAATTCAGAATTGGGATCAATTATGCACTGACTCTCTATGGCCAATTTGGGGAGAGGGATGACAACTTATCCCTTTTGGAGAAGATGAATACAATCAAAAGGGCACCAGCTAAGCAAATGACAGACTTTAATTCCAGATTCCAAAGAACATGGGAAAGGATCCCAATTGTAGTTAGACCAATAGTTGAAGGTGCATTTCTCTATTTTCTTAAAGCTCTAAATTATGATATATCTATTATGATACAATCTATGTGGGGAATAACCCTATCATATGCCTATGTTATAGCTATTAGAGATGAGAATTTCCTAATTCAATCGTAAAATTGCACCTAGGCCACCTATGCCTCTCTATCCTGGATATGGGGAATCCTAATCCTAATCAAACACCTATAATAGCTCCCATCCCTACTCTAAGAAATTAGAGTTCAAATGAAGCATCCACTTCTTCTTCTAGCCATTCAAATGAACTCTAGGAAGTCATGAAGCAACTGTAGAATTTAGGGAATGAGTTGGTGATAATCAAAAGGTAGCAAGCTCAAAGCTCCAAACCTTACTAGCCTCAAGCTCAAACAAATAGGCCTCCATATCAGCCTAACAGGCCTCCCGCTAGGCAACAAAGCAAAATCCAAACCAAGGGTAGTCTCAAACTGCCAAGCCATTTCAGCCTTATAACCCAAATGCAGTTTCAACATCAATGGCTTTGGTTCCTAATTAGAACAATATTGCTCAAGAGTATGAATGGTGTTACCCCTACAACCTACCTCATAATCAATCAACGTGCTTCAATGGCACTCTCAATCAATCCTTGATGGTGCAGACCATTGGGGTGACCCAAGAGCCAAGTGAGGAAGAAAATCAGCAAGCATCTCAACAAGAGACTCCTCCAACTAAAACCACATTGGTCAATTGGCAGACGGAGGAATTTTGTAGGGTTAATCAATCTCCTTTCCAAGGTGTGGCTGCCAATACATGGTCAAAGAAAAGGAACATAATGGAGAGAAGATCATCTAGTCCAATTATTTCTCAGCCCATTCTCACATAACAAGGAGTTGGCAAACCAAATCCAGCTCTTAATGCACAAAACTAGCCCAAGGCAACTACCGTAGCAGCCCCTAATATGCAAAATCATCCCAGGATACTACCACGGAAACTCATGGACCAACCCAGACATCAAAAAGTCCATGCCCATCAAGGGACAACAAAGAGAGAACCCACCACCTTTCAATATCATTAATCAGATGAAGAAGACCAATGTCAGTATTTCTATGTGGGAATAATTGAAAATTCTCGGGCCAATGGGATTTGTTACAAGCAACCATGGAGAATTGGTCAACATCAAATGAGTTGTCCAAGAATCAAGAGAAAGTGCTCACTAATGCAGCTCCAAAATAAGGAGTGCATGGAGGTCAACAATGTAAAAACATGAAGCCTCCTCCATTCTATATATATTTGATTATTGTGAATAGCCTTGTACACAATTGCATGATTAATTCAGGGATAAATAGCGATTCGGTAATGACAAAAGCAGATTGCAGATTAGTTGGGCCTAAAATACAACATGGTTTCTAAAGGATTTATACGATTAGATGGGACAGTAATGGGGATTGTTGTGATCATAAAATGTTTAAACCTCACATTGCATGCATGTCCTAATGTCATAGTCGAACAGGATATATCAGTGATTGATTTTCCATCACTCTTTGTAGTGTGTTTGTCAAGAGACTTCACCGCCAAAATTAGAGGCTACTTATCAACTGATTGGTCGCATATGCTCTTTAGAATGAGCTATGGAGCTAAGGCTATAATCTATTCTGAACCTATTGCAAATTTCCATGTTGAGCCTCATGTACCAAGCCCAATCAATGCAAATTGTACCATATTTGATCAAGAGGAATGTTTGGAGGCTCAAGAGGCAAATACAAAGGTTGGGAGCATTCCAGACCTAACACTTGATGATTGGGCTCAGAGGGGACATGTTTTTGATCCATACAAGGAAATGGAAGAAGCTGAGTTGGGAGTTTATTGTCTACATGAGGAGAACCTTCCCACCCCCAACCTCACCAAGCCAGATGCTAAAGATGATAATGAGGTATGAAAACTATTATTTGATGGCTCAAGGCGTAGGCATGGTGTTAAAGGAGGAGCTATGATTGTTTCACCACAAAGTACAAAATATTGCTCATATTTCTATTTTTAGTTCACTTTCTCAAACAACACAGCTGAGTATAAAGCCTTGATCGATATATTATATTGGGCAAGAAAGAGAGGTATTAAAAACTTACAAGTGTTTGGAGATAGCAAGATAATCGTGAACCAAGTCAGAGGACAAAATGCTGCTAAGAATGATATGTTGAAGAACTACAAAAATCGAGTATGGGATATCATTGAATATTTCAAATCTTTTAGGATCAATTCCATCCCAAGAAAGAAGAATGAAACAATAGACAGACTAGCTATAATCGGGGGAAGCATTTGATGTTGTGGAGAGTATTAAAAGTGAGAAATCTCATCCTCATATCAAAGTGGTTATAAGATCGGTTGTGCGTATAACAACACAATCGGTAGGTTTTTGAGAATGATCATATCATTAATTTTTTTACAGGAGGAGGTGAGTTCTCAAACTAAAAGTCAAAAGAAATTGGAGCGGCAAAGTATGGGGATCAAAAATGTAGTTGTGGACAAATAAATTGCCAAAGGGTTTAGTGACTTTAGAGTCAATATTCAACCCAAATGATCGATTCTAGAAAGAGAAGGCCAAAATTTAAGTGAAAAAGGAGGATTCTCGAGCCCATTTTGGTCAAGAAGGTAAGACGCTCCAAATAGGCAAGATGAGCAGTGAACAAGAAAAGTATGACTTTGTGTAGCTTTGCCAAGAATTCCCAGATGTTTTCGCATGAAGATATGAGGATTTGAAGGTTTTAACCCAAAATTGGCATAGCACACCATTGATTTACATCCAGAGGCTAAACCCGTCAGGAAAAAACAAAGGTGGTCAACCCTCATATAGATCCTCTCATGAAGAAGGAGTTGAATAAGCTCATTGAGGCGAGTATTATTTTCCCATCAAGCACTCAAGTTGGGTGGCAAATCTGGTGTCGGTTAGGAAAAGGAATGGGGAAATCAGGTTGTGTGTGGATTTTTAGGATTTAAATAGGGCCTCCCTCAAGGATCACTATCCACTGCCCTCCATGGAGCATATTTTGTAGGTAGTGGTCGGTTCAGAAATATTCTCCCTCTTAGATGGATATTCAGCTATAATCGATTATGGTGAAAGAGGAGGATCAGTTCAAAACAACCTTCACCACAAAATGGGGCACCTATGCATACAAGAAGATGCCATTTAGGTTATCAAACGCTAGAGAAAAATTTCAACGAGCAATGGATATGGCGTTTAAGGGGTTGTTAAATAAAATAGTGCTTATATATCTTGACGACATCACTTTATTTTATAAAAATGTAGAAAGTTTCCTCTTTCATCTCGAGAGGATAAAATGTTGCTAAGAATGATCTTTTGAAGAACTACAAATATTGGGTATGAGATCTCGTTGAATATTTTAAATCTTTTAGCATCAATTCCATCTCAAGAAAAAGAAGAATGAAGTAGCAGACATCTTGGTTGTAATTGGGGTAGTGTTTGATGTTGTGGAGAGTATCAAAAGTGAGAAATCTTGGCCTTGTATCAAAGTGGTTGTAAGAGATGTTGTGCCAAATTACAACACGAGTTGGCAGGTTTTTTAAAATGATCAAAGCATATCATTAATTTTTACAGGAGGAGGTTGAGTTCTCAACTAAAAATCAAGAGAAATTAGAATAGTAGTACGAGGATCAAATAGTGCAGTTGTGGACAAACAAATTTCCAAAGGGTTTAGTGACTTTAGAGTCAATATTCAACCCAAATGATCAATTCGGAAATAGAAGGCCAACATTCAAGTGAAAAAGGAGGATTCTGAGCCCATTTTGGTTAGAGAAGGTAAGACGCTCCAAATAGGAAAGATGAGTAGCGAACAAGAAAAGTACGACCTTGTGCAGCTTTGTCAAGAATTCCCATATGTTTTCACATGGAGCTATGAGGATTTGAAGGGTTTTAACCCAAAATTGGCACAACACACCATTGAGTTACATCCGAAGGCTAAGCCCGTTAGGAAAAAACAAAGGTTGGTCAACCCTCATATAGATCCTCTCATGAAGAAGGAGTTGAATAAGCTCATTGAGGCAAGTATCATTTTCCTAATCAAGCACTCAAGTTGGGTGGCAAATCTGGTGCCGATTAGGAAAAGGAATGGGGAAATCAGGCTGTGCATGGATTTTCAGGATTTAAACAGGGCCTCCCTCAAGGATCACTATCCGCTGCCCTCTATGGAGCAAATTCTACAGGTAGTGGCCGGTTCAGAAAGATTCTCCCTCTTAAATGGATATTCAAGCTATAATCAGATTATGGTGAAAGAGGAGGATCAGTTCAAAACAACCTTCACCACAAAATGGGGCACCTATGCATACAGGAAGATGTCATTTGGCTATCAAACACGGAGCAACATTTCAATGAGCAATGGATATGGCATTTAAGGGGATGTTAAATAAAATAGTGCTTGTATATCTTGATGACATCACTATATTTTCTAAAAATGTAGAAATTCACCTCTTTCATCTCAGACAGGTCTTCCAAAGGTGTAGGAGGTTTGGAGTGTCCTTGAACCCGAAAAAGTGCATATTCATGGCACATGAGGGTAAAATTCTAGGCCATATTATGTTAAAGGAAGGACTGATAATTGATCTAGAGAGGGTAGAATCCATCCATGCTCTACCATTTCCAAGTCATAAGAAGGCTCTCCAAAGCTTCTTGGGGAGGATAAACTTTGTTCGAGAGGTTTGTACCGAATTTTTCCGCTCTTGTGAAGCCATTAACGATGATGTTGAAAAATAATTTGGCTTTCAAATGGATAGCAGAGGGAAAGGAGAGTTTTGAAGCTATCAAGCAGGTCATATCTCAAGCTCCAAATCTCATTAATCTGGACTTCTCCAAAGACTTCTTTATATACACCTTCAGTGGTTCGGATACCATCTCTGCAATCTTGGTGCAACAGAGTAAGGAAGGATTGGAGTAGCCTATTGCATTGTTCAGCTAAAGCCTTATGGAATATGAGGTAAGGTATTTGTTAATTAGAAACATGTATTTGTCATGATTATAAGTTTGAAGAATTTCAGACATTTAGTGTCAAATAATAGGATTCATCTACTAGTCACACATGTTGGTATAAAATATTTTCTTTTAAACAAGGACCTCAATGAAAAAAGGTTTGGTTGGGTAACCAAGGTCATGGAATATGACATTGATATTAAGGTGACCAAGTTGGTTAGGGGGAAGGGATTATGTGAATAGCTAGCTTCAGGACAACATGTCGAGTCAAGTGGTAAAGGAGAGGTTGTTTTGGTGCTACGCGGCGATCAAGAGCAATCAGCCAATGCCTCACCCAATCCTTGTTGGACTCAAGATATAGTCCATTTTCTTCAAACAGGTCAAAGTCCTCAAGGGCTGAGCAAGGCCAAAAGAAGATATTTTAGGCTCCATTGTATCCCCTTTGTATTGGTTGATGGTATCTTGTTCAAGAAATATGTAAATGGTGTCCTCTTAAGGTGCCTCAAGGTAGATCAGATAGAGAAGGTGCTACATGAATTTCATGATGGAGAAACAGGTGGCCATTTTGTTAAGGGTGACAGCTCTTAGAATTATGAAGGTAGGTTATTATTGGCCTAACCTTTTTCATGATTATTATGCATGGATTAGGAAGTGTAAAAGTGTGCCTTCTTCACGGGTAAAGAGAGGTTAGCAGCCCTTCCACTCCACCCATTTCTGTAAATGAACCATTCATACAATGGGGGCTAGATTTCATTGGGGTGATTAATCCAAATTATAGCTTGAGCCATAAGTGGATCCTCACAGCCATAGATTATTTCACCAAGTGGATGGAGGAAGTTGCACTCAAAGAAGGAAATGAGGCCAGCATACTAGATTTTTATGAGGGGATCGTGATGAGGTTTGGTGTTCCTTCCACTATAATATCAGATAATGCCTTAGATTTTATTGGAGCAAAGATATCTAATTGGGCTGTTAGAAATGGCATCTACTTGAGCACTTATTCTAACTACTACCCCCAAGGTAATGGGCAAGAAAATTCCATGAACAAGAACTTGTTGAGAATCATAAGAAGAACCCTAGATGAGAATCAGAGGACTTAGCATACCAAATTGAAATTAGCCTTGTGGGATGATAGAATCACTCCTAAGAATTCAACTGGTTATTCCCCTTTCAAGTTGGTTTATGGAAGGGAAGCAAGGCTACCAATATCCCTTGAATTACCATCCTTGGAGCTTATCAAGCAGCTGGATTTGTTTGAGTTTCCAGCTATGGAAGTCAGGTATGCAAAGCTCATGGAGCTAGAAGAGCTAAGAAACCAGGCCATAAAAACAATGGAGAAGGACCAAGCTCAAATCAAGATGAGTTTTGATAGAAAGTCCAAATAAATAAATTTTCAAGAAGGAGACTTGGTCCTTAAATGGGATGCAGAAAGGGAAAATCCGGGAAGGCACTCTAAGTTTGATGCAATATGGAGTGGCCCTTATATGATTTTAGGTTGTAAAGAAAACAATGATTTCCAGCTATCAAGGTTGGATGGAGAAGGACTGCAAATTCCAGTCAATGGAATCTATCTCAAGCATTGTTATTGAGTGAAATATCCTTCTTGTACATATTAGTTTAGGAGTTGTAATTCCTCCAAGTTCTTGTAGCACATTGCATTGTTTTAGTTTAGGTTGCTTTTGTAATAAGTTCTTATGCACTCTCTGCATATTCTATTTGGAATGTGTATGACCTTTTCTATTTGTACATAGTTGTGCCCTTGTTTCTCTTGCACTTTCCAGTTTTAGGAAAAGTTTGGTGAAGAAACTAGTCCTCAACAAGGGTTTCTTTTGAAATGAAAATATCCAAAGTAGTGCTCCAAAGGTTGGAAGATATATTTTCAAGTGATGGGCTAGTTCCAGAAATCATATGACTCCATGCCCAATGGATCCCCTAAGGTCACTGGTCTTCCAGATCAAGCAGTAGATCATCCCGCAAGTCACCAATTGTTATCCATTTTTCGTACCCCCTGCGAAATGAACAACTTAGCAAGTCGGAACATCGGCAGTTGATGGAAAAAGTGAAATGCTTTTATAGTATGCAGAGTATCTCATGTGTTGGATTGGTGAGCATCTCAACGTGGTGAATCTTGGAGTTGACGATCAAGCTTATTGGAGAAATGGTTCGTCCGTATGATTGTTCGGGTCATCGTTAGTCGGTCATGGTTGGTCAGGTTATGGGTTGGTCGTATGGGTGTGTCGGTTGAATTTTTAGTGGCTCATGATGACGAGGTTATGGTTGGTTGAATGGATGACATACTGAGAGAGGTTGGTCAAAGCATACATAGATTTCATCCAACCCCTCGGGGTTTGATGTCCAATATAGATGGTTGGCTTATAGTTGTATGACATGGTTGGGAAAGTCACCAGGTTGGTCGGTTCTTCGGTTGCAAGGATGGATGGGTAGTGTGTCATATGGGAAGAGATAGACGGCCATCCAACCTCCTAGGTTGGATGGCCCACAATGTGAAGATGGCAACTCTGGGTTGGTTGGTGACTAAAATCATGTATGGTCATGAAGATAAACATTGTCCAACCCAATGCAATTGGATGAGTTACAAGCTAGACAAGGGTAGGTGAATGAATGACATCCCAACAACTAGAATTAAAGAGGCATGGCACCCATGACCGCTTGTGCAAGAAAAGTACCAAAATGAATGGTTCCCCATACCTCTTTAATGTATCCTACCGATTGGTGACCCAAATTGCCTATATATTGTAAAATTTGCCTCATTTTGAAGGGAGATTTTTCAAAAAAGAAAAGAAACTCTATCAAAATTGTTTCAAAGCTATTGTGAGCTACAGGCCTCAAATTTATACATTTTGATAAGGATTCTTGCCTTGTGCCTATATTTTAATGGATTGTACATCATTTTAAGCAATAAAATTAGTGTTTTGTGGATCTTCTCACCCTAGCTTGATTTATATTGCATTTTTTACCTTCTATTATATTTTGTAGGTATATTGTGCATATTGTGTTCCTTTTACAGGTTTAAATTTTCCGCGCTCCATGAAATTTGAGATCCGAATGTGTTTCCGGACTATGGCACTTCATCTACCCTCTTCTACCCCATTTTTCCCCCCACTTTCATTCACTAGGAATCTCTCTAGCCTTGTTTTGGTGTTATCGCCTCCCTTAGTTTAGGATTAACATTTTATGTATCTCTCTCTCGGTCCATTAGAATTTATAGTTTAGGAGTAGGTTAGTATCAAAATAGGTCGGAAGCAGCCTTCTCTCGGAGGTTTGTCTCAATCGCAAGGGTCCCACAAGTTGAGACAATCCCACATTAGTCAAAAGTAGGATTTGGTAATGTGTAAATCCTCGGGTGCTACTTTTTCGACATAACAAGGTAATCAAGGGGCAGCCATGAGAGACAAAAATAATGCAGTGTAGGGTTTTTAACATTAACCACCAAACCGAGAAGTGCACGGAGGATGTTTCCATAGAGGTTTACAGGAAAACTAACCGACGTTTAGCACACGACACTAGAGTTTTGGACACCTCCATGAAGAGGTTAGTCGAAAGCATGGGGTCATAAAAATATTAGAGTTGCCCTATTTTGGGAATCCCAAGAAATTGTACCAGTGGATCATGTCGCGCGTGCATGAGGACTTTTTCTAATTTATGAGTAGGAGAATGAGGATCACCGCCAAGCTGATTAGAAAGGTGATAGGGTTGCATGCAACTCAAAGCTCGGATATCATCGGTGATTTATCTAACGATGATGGTATTGATGCAATAGCCAACATACATCAGTATAAGAAGGGGGTCGAGCCTTTAAAGTAACCAACATTGTAGAAATGGCCACCAGGGTTACAACACGCTTGACAGAAGCAAATTGGGTGCCACTGAATGGTGGAATGAGGTGAATATGTGCTGGTTACATATAGCACATAAGATGGTAAACAAGACATATTACAACATTTTGGGTACATTATAGAAATCTTGGTAAATGAGGCATGCGTCTAGGAAGATAAAGGTGAGAAAATAACTTGGGGTGCCATCATGTTGTTGATTATATTTAGTGAAATTAGCATACCCGATAAAGCCGAGGAGAACATCGGGAATTTCCATTGGAGAATAAATCTCCAGCGAAGAAATTTTCCAAATACACTCTACGTGAACTGTTTCTAATGCGTATAAGGAGTGCCTAGGAAGTGGTTCAAGAGGCTACGCAGCAGGCGTTTGAAGGAAAATTTCGTATTCCACATGAGATGCCCCAAGTAACTGAATGGAGAAGTTGAGTTTGCAGTCTACCTAGCACTTCAGCTTGGGGTGCTTCCATATGCAGTAGGGCAATAAGAGCCCATGGTGTAAGTTACCCTTTCCTTTTACTACCATATATTTCAAGGAATAAGTGAACAGGTCCCATGATGCGTGCAAGCTCTAGTTTGACACGTAAAAGTAGACGTAGATATCCACGTTTTTGTGCAAGACTTATGTATGGCCAAGGAAAGAGACCTATGTGGAAACAATGGAATTAGGAAATGTGGGCATCACACCTGAAAGTCTAGCCATAGGAAAAATTGAACCAGTGGACTTCACAGCTGGTAAGAAGATTACCACACATAAATTCTGTGAAGAATGAGGAAGAATAAAGGAGAAAGTGAAAAAAATATGTTCTGTAAAGGATAGTGAGGAGGAAGAGTTCCCTCAACAAAGCATGCAAGAGAAGGAGGACACCCCTATCATTGAGATGGCGGGATGAATATATTGGGGACCCGGTCATATATGAAACTATTAACGATAGTATTAGTACCCATGAGCAGCACACAGGTGAAGAGGAAAGCAGTGTGGGTGGGGATACGGAAGTCCTAGAATGCCCCGTGCCTAAAGGAGAAGATAAAGAGGGGGAAGTAAGCTATAATTCCAGAGGAGAAGAACAACAGGATGCAGGAGATGAAGAACCATAAGGGAAATTGCGCATATTCAAGAAGACGTGGGGGAATAGACAGGTCAATATGGAGGCGAAGAGGTAGTGGGAACTCAAAATTTGGGCTACTTGGATGACCAAGAAAAAATCATTGCACCCGCTTCCAGAGCACCCTGCCCAATATACAATTGTATGGTTGGGATTGGATGGACCCAGAGATGGCCAATATGCGCACTCACAAGTAATTATCATGGAGCATGCAAACTCACATGGATGAGCTTGAATTTTATGTTTGTGAGGAGGCGTGCAACTCAAAGAAGATGAGGAAGGCACCACATATGTGCCATATGACCATCAAACCCATGTAATTTTCTGATGAATAGGTGAGTAACGCATTGGTTAAAGTGTCCACCAAGTAGCAAGCGTTAGAACATTAATAAGGTAAAGAACAATACTACGGGTGCTGCCCTGGAAGATAAGAAATATAAGGATAGAGAAATCAAACGACTCACCTAGGAGTGGGATAATGCAATGACTGAGGCATGAATGTCAAAATATGGTCGGGAAGATTTCCGATGAAATCTTGTAGAAAAGGCCCAATTTTCGGAGAAGGTGCCAGAGGATTTCAATTCGAATCGCATTACCTCGGAACAATAGTTTGTTTACTTTTAGAGGACAAACCAATACACCTCCCTAAACCAAAGGATGTTACAAAAGAAGCATCCAGGGTCAAGGCTTCAATTGCAAGGAAGATATCCAGTTATGAGGTTGTTTTGCAAGCCTTACGGGATGAAATAAAGAAGGAAGATTCAATGTTGGCCATGTGTATTGCTTGATAACTTAGTTCAAGAAAGAATGAAAGTAGAGGAAAATGAAGTTCTATAGGAAACAAAGGATGAAACACTCGGAAATCGAATGGGTTACCCTAGTAGAAACGAAGCACAACGTGCTAGATGTTACAAGGAAACAACACATGGACCAAATAAAGAGCATCAGAAAGCTCATTACTGCAAAGATGGATGTCATGGAAGGAATGGTCTCAGGTATGGATAACATCCTTAGAATTTTGAAGAGTGAGGGTGGAAACATGACTCTAGATGAGTTCAATGGCATTGTTTTGGACATCCCGATAAAACAAATGTAGTGCTTAAGGACTGGTATGAATTTGAGGGGGAAATTCAAAGTGAATATCTAGAGTTCATTCTACTCAGAGGAGGAAAAGGGTACAAAATAAGATGACTCAATGTATTCTTTATTATTTCATTCATTATCCTATATTATTTGGAATGACAAGTTGATTACCCATTTCTAGGGTGACAATCCATTTTTAGTGTGGGGTAATGTTGGGCAGACAAAAATAGCCAAAGTGTTGGGCATGCAAATGTAGGTCATGGGGTGCTACATTAAGGTTGACGCACCCAGGATCAAAACTTAGCCACTTTTATTGTGAAGGCTATTTTTGGAGTTAGCATACTGAGCACACAAATACATGAAGACTTGTGGTCCACGTAATGGTATTTTGGGAACAACCATCAGCTAAGCGTCATGCATATTTTAGGCTAATAATAGGATTTCTACTCAGAGTTAACTATAGGAAGTCTATTGTTAGAGCACTTACATGTTTTGCATCCTTTTTGTAAAGGTGTGTTGCTATTATTAACATGTGGCCTATTTTGAGATAGTGCATGAGTGGTGAAGGGAAATTCCCACCCCTATATATATGTATTTATTTACATAGTCAAGAGTGTGTCAATTTGTAGAGTTATGTTATTGGTTTTGTCGTGCGCATGACTCATGGAGATACCTCTATAATGTATGAAGCTTTTGTGTTTTACAGTATTTAATACAATGGTTCATATTGGCTGGATAATGGTGTTGAACATGACTGAATTTGGTTCTTACATGGTAAATCTTGTTATATTCATTGTTTAGTTCATCTTACATATATTCTAAGATCTAGATATAGTTTATGCATTGTGTGTTGTTTACTCTTGGTTATGAATTTGAATATACATGTGCACTATCATGTTAATATTTTTTTTTAAGTAACTATAAAGAGGAACCTAGTGCCTTTGTGTGCTTCGGGTGAGCACTCACTCGGGGTGAGTGATGTGCCGTGCACTGGGTTATTCACGGTGAAATCTAGGCTACATCACCCATGTAAAAATTTAATCACAATGCTTGGTTTCTCAACTCTCTGCACTTCAACAACATCTCGCTAACTCATTCATAAATAGATCACTTAGAAATTCATAATTGCAAAGGTAAAAATGAATCGCATTCCATCCTTATATAGATTTTGAAAAAAATTGCATTTATTGCTCCTTTACCTACCACTCGATCCTAGCATTAATACATTGTTTGCCAATGTTTTTGTGTTGCTCATTTATGCGCCTCCTACTTCTTGGCCACAGACCTTCTCTTGCATGTTGATATGTACCAAAGTACTTCACCATTATGCCTTCTTCAAGTAGTTTCTACTACTGCAGCCTACCTCGCGTTATACTATGTGTCCATTCTTCCATCTGTGGTAATAATTTTTTTCTATCTGCACCCTTTCTAAAAAGCACCTGCACAAAAATTTCCTTATACAAACCCATTTTCAAATGACACTCAACAATACTCAACTTGGTAATGAACTTTGTATGTAAACCACCCCACACTAAGGGTATGTGTGGTCCTCTACGCATGAAAACACTTAAATTGTAATCAACTTCTAGCACGCAAGTGCGCTTATTACACAAAACACTCAACTAAATTGAAAAAGCATAGCAACGATGAAGGAAACACATATAAAGGAAATGCATTATGGAAAACCTTGTCTAAATGGAAATACTTCCTTATTATAAACACCAAGAAGACATATTTATAGTTGGGCTTCATCCTACTCCCGTTAAAATAATAGGGAAATAATGTTCCATCTAGAGCCTCTGACTTGGCAAGCACTTGAATAAAGTATATGAGTGATAACATATGGTCCCAACCAATGCACTTTCAGCTTTCTAGGATGGCGCAAAAAAATTGAATCATACAGAAGCACCATTTTCCCAACCTCAAGCTTCTTATATTTAATGTGCATATCATGTCATGCCTTCTATCTAGATTTTTCTTTCTTCTGACTCCATCGTGTTATGGCGTGCCTTTCATTTAGTTGCATTAACTTGTTAATCCATTCTTCCAAAGTGCTTGATCATAAGTTATACCTCCTACACATGCAATATGCAAGGAAGGTAACATGAATTCCATGGGGAGAACTGCTTATGCACCAAACACCAACTGAAATGGTGTTGCTTTATTCAACCTCTTGTAGGTTTTTCGGTATGCCCAAAGTACCATAGAAACCTTGTCATCCCAATCTCACCTTCCAACATCACAAATTTTTGTCAAAGTATGGCTCAATATCTTGTTGAAGGCCTCAATAGTTCCATTTTCCTAAGGGTGATAAGGGGTTGTCCTATGGTGTGCAACCATGAATTCATCCAATAATATTCTAATAGTCTCATTAAGGAAATGAGTACCCCTATCACTTGTCAAACTTAAAGGGAAATCATACCTGTTAATAATATTTTCCCACATAAACCTTGTTTTTGTAGTTGATGTGTAATCCTTTATAGGTGCCACATCTTCCCACCTTGCAAGACAATCTATACAAGTTATAATATAACATGATCTTGTCTTGTGCGCGGATGGGGAAATAAGGCCCACAAAGTTAATTTCCCACTTCTTAAAATGTTCTGCACTAGTAATAGGCCTTAAAGGCATTTCATCACATTGCCCAAACTTTCCAAGGTGCTTACAATGGTCACAGGTGCCTTATATTATTCTTTGTAATCCTTGTACAATATTTCCCACCATAGTCCAGCTAGTAGACTCTTACACATGGTGGCATCCCTTGCATAGTTTCCACCTACAATACCACCATGACCCTTTTCCATAATTACATCATGCTCATGCTCAAGCACACACCGGCACAAAACTTCATCATGGCCTAATTTATACAAGTCTCCACTGATCAACATGTAAGGTGTGGCGTGGATAGCAAGTTGTTTCTTTTCTAAAGCCTTCATTCCTTTGAGCACCACACCTATGCATAAAAATACAACAATTTCTTCCAAATCCAAGGGTATGTGGTTTAACCTAAACAAAGTGTGCATCTGGCATTTTGTCCTCAATGCTCTATGCATCCTCTCCTAGATGAATCTGTGATAAATGGTTTGGACCAGAATTACTCTTATCGGGCTTAACCACCACCATAAAATTGAGCTCATGAAATAACAAAGTACCCAATGACATATGCACCCCTGCAAAATGGGCTTGTTCACGAAGTACTTCAATGCCATTGAGGTCTCAGATAAAAGATGAAAGGTGTATTCGTAAAATACCGTCCAAACTTATGGAGCACATAGATAATAGACAAGGCCTCGCACTCTTTCATTTTATAATTATGTTCGCTTGAGTCAACTTCCTACTAGTAAAGTAAATAGGATGATCAACAATCCCTTCTCTAGGATGAGCTAATACAATGCCAATGGCCATGCCAAAGGTGTCTACATGAACGTGAAAAGGTTTAGACCATGAAGGAAAGCACAAAATAGGCTGTAGTAAGCCTTTCCTTTAGTGTGTCAAACATGCATTGTTGTGCCTCACCCCAATAGAACTTTCCTTTCCCTTGAGTAATTCTTCTAAGGGCACGGTGATCTTGGCATATCCCTTAATAAATTTTCTATAATAACCTATGTGCCCCAAGAATCTACGCACCTCACTTTGGCTAGTAGGTTCCTCCAATCCCAAAATCACAGCTACCTTAGCAGATCCACTAGCAAGCCCTCTTTACAGATGATGTGCCCCAGAAAAATTCCAAAGGGGGTGGCAAATATACACTTCTTAATGTTCAAGGAGATGCTCAACTACCTACATCTCTCAAACATCAGCCTCAAATTATCATAATGATCTTTCACGAGCCCATAGATTATCCAATCATCCAAATACACCTACAAGAACTTGTGAATAAAATCTTGGAATGCTTGTACCACTATGCACGAAAATACTACAGTGCATTCTTTAATCCAAAGGGCATAACTATGTATGCAAAACTTCCCCACTCGGTGGTGAAATTCATCTTCTCTTGATCCTCAATAGCTATCCTCACCTGATGATATCCAAAGAATCCATTAGTGAAGGAGTAGATTTTGTGCCCTGTAACGCCTTCCAAGATTTCCTCAGTAAAGGGTGTGGGAAAGGGATCAATCACACATGCAACATTTAACTCCCTGTAATCCACACAAATCCTGATTCTACCATCTTTCTTGATGTTGATCACCATAGGACTTACCCATTCTAACTCCTCAATTGGCACAATAATTCTATAAATTAACATTTTGTCAATTTCTTCCTTTACCTTGATGCACAAGTTTGGATTCATCCTGTAAGGCCTCTTCTGGACTAGGTGCACACCTTCTTTCAAATTTATCTTCATCTCTCCCAATGATTCATGTACACCTTTCAATTCATGATAGCCTCTAGGGAACAAGTCCTGAAATTCATGCAACAGCTCAATGATCTTAGCAACCTTAGAGTCAAACCAATAATCTCCTATAATAGCCTCCTTAGGTTTAGCATCTGTGCCAATGTTCACTTTCTTGGTCTTCATAGGCTCATGGTAGTGCACGCCTTCTCATCTGCACTATCCAAGACTTTGTGTGTACCCTTTGTGTGCTCAATATCTAGGTTCTCTACCTCTTCATCATCAACCATGTAAATCATCTTACCCTTTTCTCTTTCTAGGAAGGTGTGCTCAAGTTGTTCAAAGCATCGATTCTTCCTCTTCAAAATGTGTCACCAGGTCTGATTCTCCTAATAACTCCTGAAGTAACTCTTTAGCCTTTGCACTGTCTCCCATAGTTAAGTACTTCATAACCTATAGTGCCTCATTTACCGGAGGTTTAGAAGAAAAGTAATCAAAGGTCTGAGTCATACCTTCAACAAGTTCTTGCCAATTTCTAGTCACTCTATTCAATTCTGCGTAGACATATCATTCGCAAGGTGAAATAAAACTTGTGCACCCACAACAAAGGTGGTAAATCTTCCGCCCCACCATCTAAAGTCTCTCACACTATTGAACATGGTGTTGAACAAGATCATTACCATGAAATGCATAGATCTGAGTAGGTGCATTGCTTCTTAGAAACCGAGTAGATAAAGCAATCCTTACTTCTCTCCACTCCAAAATATTATCCTTGTGAACCATCCACCATCACGTTGCCATCCCACGAAAATTATATACTAACATGTTCCTTCTTTCCACCTAAAATTCCCATTGAACTTCCATAGCAAGCAGGAATATTTCTGGATTCTCCTCACCTGTATACTTTGGTACCTGGCCGATGCCTAAACGCATGATTCTACATGGCTTTCGACGCGTGCATAGCTACACTTTGTACTTTGTACCCAGCCATTTCATAAGTGTTGTGCACCCAATTATCACATACAACACTTGTAGTATTGCTCATTAATTGTGCATCATCCCTTTGGAAAACTACTTCTTTTGATGGCTCAAGTACTTATGGATCTCGAATGGTGCGTACATAAATTATGTTCAAGTCTTCTTTGTTTAAGGGCTCTACATAAGGCACGTATTTCCCATTTGTCATAGGTATGATAACATGCTCTTCATTGTTCTCAAAGCTGATATACCCCTTGTTGAAATGCAAGTCAGCATTGTTTGCATAGTACTAGGGGAACCCAAGTAATGCAGGAATTTTTTTTGCTTCTGCAAGTGCTAAGACCTCAAAGTCCCTAGTGAACTTGGCCCTCTGATAGTAATGGATACATCTTTTAAAACTCCAATGGGCATTGCCTTAGTCCAATTTGACATGAACAACACATTGGAAGATGGTTGTAATGGATTTCTTCCCATCTGAACCCACATATCCAAAGTGAGTACATTTACTTTCACATCTGTGTCAATCAAGATGTTACTCAAGAGCCAACCATCAACAACAACATTTAGAGTAATCTCCTTGTCATAATCTAAACTATTCAGAGGAAGATTAGGATGCGAAGTTTCCTCTCATGTTTAGTCCCAGATGCATGAAGTAAGTATTTCCTTCAACTAGATCCATAAAAAAGGAATAATGTTCTCTTGGCGTAGCATCTTGCAAACTTCTTTCAAGTCATCAACATCTGTCTGATGGAGATCAGCTACCTTATTTTGTTCTAACTTCCATAATTGTTCCTTCAAACATTGTATCTCACCCTATAAATTCGAATTACCTTCATGGTTTCTTGATGAACCTCTTTCTAATGCATAGGGTCTGGATACTTTGCATGCAGGACTTCCTCCTCCGCGAGTAATAGTAGGCTTCTTTTGCAAAGTCTCCCTAGCGTGCAGGTGGCCGCCTCAAAGCATGTGTAGTAATCTTCACATGTACTAACTTCAGATATGGTGCTAACTTTGGAAACCATTGGTCTTCCACGACGCACCGCACTCTAACCATTCTTGCACCCTTATTTCCTTGTTTATGTTTCTTTCTTAAGTGTTGAGACAAGTTGAGACACTATTCATAACTATGATTATTTCCACAAAAAGAACATACAATATTTTGTGGATGTTCACACTGTAGTGGTTAAGAGATCCTCTTGTATAATAAGTCACATAAGGGAAGTCACTTCTTCCTCCCCCACGACCTCGACCTCTGAATCCACCTTTGTAACCTTGACCTCTACCATGGGCGCCATCAAAACGTCCCTCATTATGATCATAGTCATGATGCTCTCCTTTTCCTTGGAATTATTTGCAACACTAGTTTGTTGTACACCAATATCAATGGCATCATGGATCTGATCGATCAACCTACAATCTTCAGTATCATGAGTCAAGGACCTGTAAATCTTACAATAATTAGACACATTCTTTCTTATTGTGCACTGCAATAATGGGCACCGGCTTGAACTGTGGTCCAAGTGACATATCTCACAATCCAATAACAAGGAGCACACTGATTTCCAAGGGAAACTATCCTTAGTATGCCCCTCTACTTCGCAATATGTACACCAAATCGTTGTGCATCTCATGTGCTGAATTAGCAGATAATTTCTCCAACTATTTTGCCATTGTTGTTATCTATTCTTCTAAAATGGGCTCACTCCTGTGTCCACACTTCCTACCACCTCATCATGCAGGGGCTGCCTCAAGTACCTCGCGCAGATCCGTAAAAGTCTTGTGAGAAAGTGCTCTTCTAAAGGGTGTGATCAGTCCTCTAACGAACCATTGTGCATGTTGGCTTGCATGGATGTCATAAGATAACTTAGACAAAAGATTCTTGAATTGAACATCATATTCCCAAACACTTTAAGTAGTTCCCTGCTTAATGTTTTTAAGAATTTTTATGCTTTTCTGCTCGAATTCGGGGATATAAAATTTTGTCAATAAAGCATCTCGTAGTGCCATATAGTCCACACAATTCGATCAGATCAAACTTTTCGTACTGGCCATTGTGTGTGCATCCCTACAACGTAGTTACAAACAGAACTTTCCTTGCATCTCGGAGTGTAATCCCTTCGCGTGCCACAGTATCTCACACATATGTGTGTGCTTAGTTGCATCTTCAATGCCTCTATACTCTGGGAGATGGAGAGACATCTCCATGTAAATTTGTTGAGGTTGGTGTGGACCTTACCCACCACAGTCCTAAACCCGTATTTCCTCTTGTATTTCTACCACCTCCGAGATCCACTAGATCCTTCAAAGGCCCAAGCCACACAATCCACTTGATCCACTCCCTCTAATAGGTAATGGAATAGAAGATGCACCGCACCGTGTTCCAATGGTTGTGTTAAATTGAACACTCACAGCCTATAAATTTACACTACTTCCGGATGTGATGCGTAGTTTTTATGCTATAGATGAATAAGTTCCCTGATTCACTCTTGAAATTGACTATAAATTAACTCTATCTACTGCAACTCTACTTCTTACACTAGCTTGCTAATTACTGACTATCGTAGAAACTATAAAACCAAGCACAAGGGCTAGGTCGCCAAGTAGATTCATATACATGCCCGCAGCCCATGTATCCTCTACTAGTGCGCTCTCATCCGAGGTTGAAGATGGTTCCCTACCATGCTTTCCCTAAAGGAGGAGATCCGGATGCTCTAGCTCCATGTATTCTACGTAAGCTCCAAATACTTCATGAGTCATCTCTCTCCACAATGTGATATGTTCTTAAACTTTACGTTGCTTCTCTAAATCCCTCTCGCTCACCTCATCAACTTAAGTTGCCTTTCTTCCCTTTATATTTCTACCACTAGGTCCGTCATCCTTACCAAACCTGCTCCTACCCCTGGGTGTTGTGGGGTTTAGTTATCCATTGGCTTCTTTTCCAAATCCAGTGGTTACAATCGGGATCTTGATCGCAAAGTGGAATATCATGCAAATACGATCCTCTGGGTTCGCGCAAGAACCGAAACTCAAAGCAACCTCCAGAAAGAGTAAGTCAAAACTATGTATTCCATAATATATATGTTCAAAACACCACGAAACTAGACATCCACAGAGCACATCCGAATCAGATCTACATCATACAAGGCGTAAAATTCTTCTTACATCCAAAAAGCATGTGAAACCTCCAATTCCTCTTAAACGCATAAGTAACTAGCTACTTGTACAATTCTATCTAGATGATAACAAAGAAGCTCTTATATAAGCAATCATACATATTCTACTCGACCCACGTGTGTCCATTAAAATCGGGCCAATCTTTGAATCTACGAGCATACTCTTCTTCCAGATCTACTAACCACTCCTCAATATTGGCCAAGGTCAATCGATATGTCTTCATCACGTAACACCCTCGAAAACAATCGAGAAAGAGGTCTCGACAACGGAACCAATGATGTAGCCTAGAATTCACTACAAATAACCCAAGGCGTGTTGGCACATCACTCAACCAAAATTGAGCACTCACCCAAAGCGCGCAAGGGTACCAGGTTCCTCTTTAGAGTTGCTTGTCCAGAATGTTAGCATGATTGCATATGTATATATCCAAATTTATAACAGATAGTGAATAATCCACAATACATAAACTAGATATAGATCTAAACCATATGAAAGATTGACTAAAAATGATCATAATGAGATTTACCATGTAAGAACCATTCTCAATCACATGTAACACCAATATCCAGCCGAATATATCCATTATATTAAATATTTCAAAACATAGAGGCTTCATACATTCAAGATCCATTTTCCATGGTTATGCACACTAACAAATCCGCAACATAACTCTACAATAATTAGTCTCTCAAAACCATGAAAATCAATACATATATATAGGGGTGGGGACTTTCCCTTCACCGCCCATGCACCTTCCAAAAATAGGCTACATGTTAATAATAGCCACACGCCTTTACAAAGAATACAAAACATGCAAGTTCTCTAACAATAGACTTCCTATAGTTAACTCCGAGTAGAAATCCTATTATTAGATCGTAACTATGCATGGTGCTCGAACTGCTACAAATCCCAAAATAGCCTTACATGAGCTACAAGTCTTCATGTTATCATGTGCTCAACACTCCATCTCCAAAAATATCCTCTACCCGTAAAAGTGGCTAAGCCTAAATTCAAACTATTCTAGCACACTCATGTTCCTCTATGATTTCACGCCTTCCTACGCACTTGGTCCCTACACACCCAATCCTTATGTGCTTTCATAGTTGAGCTATATTCCATGTGCTCAACAAGAAAACATTATTAGCAGATATGGATGTCCATTGAGTTTAACAAGTGATAGGGGCACTCATTTCGTAAATGAGACAATCAAGATTCTTTTGGCGAGAATTTATAGTGGCACACCATAAGACTAAACTCTATCACCCATAGGCCAATGGTACCAATGAATCTCTCAACAATATTATGGGATAAACAATGAAAAACAAAATATGTGATGTTGGAAGGAAAGACTGGGATGATAAAGTATTTGTTGTACTTTGGGCATATAGGACTACCTATAAGAGGTTGAATAATGCCACACCCTTTCAGTTGGCATTTGAAATAGATGTTATATTTCCTATTGAATTTATGTTACCCTCCTTGCATATTGTGCGTCTAAGAGAACTAGCTAATGAGAAATATGTGGAGGAGCACATTGTTAAAATTATGTAGTTAGATTAGTGGTGCATCATTATCGATGGAGCCGAGAAGATTGAGAAGGCTAAAGCAGAAATCCTAGCATGATAGACACATAAAAACAAAGAGTTTGAAGTGGGAAATATGGTTCTTCTGTATGATTCTAAGTTTGTGCACCACCTAGGGAAATTGAAAGTACATTGGTTGGGACCTTTTTTGGTAACAAAGATACTTGACTCAGGCGCTTGTCAGTTATAAGCACTAGATGACACTTTATTACCCGGTTACTTCAATGGGAGTAGGCTGAAACCCTATTATAAATAAGGCTTCTTGGTGTTTGTAATAAGGCAATATTTCCATTTAGTATTAACTACTTACTATACTTGATATTGAATTATTACTACTAGCACTATCCACAATCACACTTAAAGACACATACCTTGAATCTTGGAACTTATCTTTTCTCTCCCATGTTTGATTCATAACTTGAGGATGTTGTTATTTTTCTCATCCTTTTATACCATAAGCTTGCTCAACTTTCTCTTTTCATTCTTGTGAGAACCCTCCATTTGCAAGAACTATATTTGAGAATGCATAAACTCCTATTATTGCACTTCATTTTGATCTATATTAACATCTTTAACAGCTACTACCATCACTTGGACAACCCACTCCTCACCTTTGATTTCATTATGGAACTCCACTATTTCTACTTCTTCTTCCAAAATTTTATGAATTCTCTTTTGTGTCTAGCACAAGCATCCATTCTTTTGTTTTGATCTATAATATTACTTCTACAATGTCTTGCCTTATGTCTATATGTATTGTAGTTATAAAATACAATATCATCTGATAAAATAATAAATGAATTATATATTTTACGAGAAACCATGCGCAACTATATTTCCATTCCATCCCTATTCATATTCTATTTGGGAGATTCCACACTTCTAAAAAATGTGCAATATGTCCATAGTTGTGGCATTCATAGCATATAGTGTTATTCTCTTTATATTTTGATGATGAATTGTAATTTTAATTTGAAGCCCCATTAGAAATGTTTTCCTTGTTTCATCAAAATTTTCATTCACGATCTCTTCAATTTATTTCTTTATTACCAAAATGATTGCATGAAAAATAGTAACCATAGAAAGAATTTTGAAACTTGGTCATATGATGTTGCCTAGAGAAAAATATATATTTTGTGTTTGTTTGAGATGTCTTTGTGAGGAATGCTTGTATTTAGAGGAACATGAATCTCTTTCTTCTTACTTCTTCTATTTGGAATGCATGTAATTTTAATATCATCTGCATAGGTCTTTAACTTGTCTATATTTATCATCTTTAGTATATCTTTTGAATCTTCTTTGGCGGTCTCTCGATCTTCTTTCAGAATCGTCAACACCAGAATGGTCCGGTAATGTTAAAATGTCAAAGTTAGGGTAAGTGGATAAGTAGGGTCTACATGATTTAGAATTAGAAATATTATATTTGTAATAATGACAAGGAGTGATGTCATAAATATTTTGTATATTTAATTTGTATAAATCTAGAAAGGTGGAACCCATGTGAAATGATAAGGTTTATCTTATCTTAGAAGATAAGCCTACATGTAAAGATAAGAGTTTAGGCATGGAATATGATTAGCCGGAAGAGATTTCCTATCCTATCTTAGAGATAGGGTGGATAAGCCTAAAAGTTCTATAAATAGAGAGGCCACCCCCTCATTTAGCATAGAATAAAGTTGTAATAATTATTATATGAATAAAGGAGTCATTGTGAAGGTGTGTTAAGGAAGCCATCAAAATGTGTAACTGTGAAGTTTCTCCCAGAGTTATTGTTGGAAGGCAAGTGGAGTTGGTAACACTTGGAGTAATTCATGGGTGAGATTGTATAGTATCATGTTAATAATATAATTTACATTTGTATTTCAGATCTTTCATCATTCCTTTATATTATAGATTGTGGTATTCTTGTGTTATGTATGTTTATTGTGTTTCAGATTACTACCACCAAACCAAAATTTGTGCATTACTAAAATAATCATAGCATGAGGAGTTCTCGGTGAAATATTATCATAGTAGTGTCGGATTGGTGTTGACATTTTGGTTTTCGTTGCAGGACCATTCCTCATTGGTGGATTTTTTGAGAGATATTCCCACTTAGTCAGAAATCATTTGGAGGGTAACCTTGTTTTTACTGTGAATAATATCTACCATGTAAATGTACTTTTTACCGTGCATAGTATTTACCATGGTAAAGTCACTTTTTACCATGCATAGTATTTACCACAAGTAAAGTCATTTTTTACCATGCATAGTATTTACCACAGTAAAGTCACTTTTTACCATGCATAGTATTTACCATAGTAAAGTCACTTTTTACCATGAATAGTATTTACCGTAGTAAGTCAATTTTTACCATAGTAAATGTAAGTTTACCGTGGTCATTCCTATTTTACCGCAGAAAGGTGTAAAGTCACTTTCTATTGTAGTGATTCCAATTATTTGTGCACATAAGTCTTATTGATTGTACTTGTGGGTTGGTATTTCACTATGGTTACTTTTGAAAATGGGAAAGATTCTATTTTTCAGCCCAATCTAATGAAGATGCTCCCTCTTTCATTCAAGAGTTTAAACGATCTTGCATTTGTAATGGCCTCATAAGAAGGGAACAATGGACTGAATTTTTCCTACCTTTTTGGATGGTTCAACCCTTAGGTGGTTTGAAACACTAGGTGATAATGTTAAAAACTCATGGGATTTATTAACTGAAAGTTTTCTTGAAGAATTTGGTGCACAAAAAAAGTATGCAGATCTCATGATCGAGATCACAAAGCTAGCCCAAGGAGAGAAGGAGAAGATCAAAGATTATCATGCTCGTGCTCTAGAATTAAGGAGGAAGCTCGATGCCCAGATCCGGAAGGAAGGATTAGCGGATGGGTTAATGAATGGATGTGGATAATCTCCTCTGTAAGCACTTCATTCTTGGGATGAAGCCTAGAGATCAGAAAATGAGTGAAGTATGACCGCCCAATGACCCTCGAAAAAAAAGGAGATTGCAAGAAGGAAAGAAGAAATCATGGAAGAGGAGCCAAAGAAATTGTTATTAAGGTGGAGCCTACACCAACACCTTTGGTCCAGATGCCCATAACCACTCTTGGTGAGCACAAATCTTCCCTCTAGTACATCTGTTGAGTATGAGGATCTCCTTAGGAAAATGGGCCAATTAACTATTAATCTTCTTCAAGGAAAGGAATTTAGTTCCCAAAGTTCCCAAGGAGATAGAGGTCCAAAAGAAATATATCTGAAGTTGTATGTTATGGTTGTCATAAAAGGGTCATTATAAGTATAATTGTCTAGATAGGGCCTCTACATCTAGTACAAGAGATAATGATAAAGGAAAAATCACCTATGAATTCTTTTGATGTAGTAGATAGGAGCATAAATAATGAAGTAGATGTGTTTGTGACAAAAAGAAAGAAAGAAAAAGATAACCAAGATGGAAATGATCCTAAAAGATGAAAGGAGAGACTAGTAAGAAACATAGGAGAAGAAAGTTGGGTGTGCAGGATTTTTGATTTCATAGGGGCAAGGACCATACTCCATCTTAGAAGATTTGTCCAAGTGTCTTGCAAATATTACATATGGACAACTTCTTGTTATGTCTTTTTGAGAAGAGGAGAGAGTTGTGGAGTGGACTCAATGCTCGATGAAGGAAGGAGGTTGAGGTCCTATTTTGGAAGTAGAGTGGATCCCTACGCTCCACAAGTTGAGGTATTATGTAATGGAATTTCAATTCATGATGTCTTAGTAGATGGAGGTGTTGTAGTTAATGTAATGACCGAGTCTATAATGAATATGTTGGGTTTAAAAATTGATCGCCCCTCGACACTTATGTTAAGGTCATTAAATAAGGGAAAAACTAAACTAGAAGGTGTTGTTTCAAATGTGGCAATATCTGTCATGGGTGTTGTATGTGTGGTAGAATTTTAGGTAATGAAGAATGGTATTGTTGTACATACCCAATGTTATTGCTAGGAAGGCCATGGCTAAGGAGATTTCATGCAAGAAACTATTGGAATGAAGGCTTCATGACACTTGGACGTGGTAGAGAGAGGGTGAAGATAAATGTGATCCCTCGACATCATATGGTGGGACTGTGGATTCAAGTGATGAAATTGATGATTGGACATCCTCTGATTACTCTAGTTCCAAGTGAAGTGGACACAAAAGATGAAGAAAGTGAGGTGGATGTGTCAGTCATGGATATCCTTCTATCACACACCGACTCATGAACCCATAAAATTATCTGAAGAAGAAATTGATGATCATCTCCAACAAATAAAAATTGGTGATGTTGTGATGGAAACTGAGAAGGAATCCTACCTCCAACTCTTTAGAAGGTACATGCACTTATTCACTTTTGATTACAAGGAACTCCTACCAAGTAAGTTGGGTAGAACATTCTATTGAGTTGGTAGATGGTGTTAAGCCAATAAAGAAAATGCCATATAGAATGAATCCTAATTTTTCCAAGACTGTAAAAGAAGAAATAGATAAGTTGTTTGATGCAGGATTCATATTTTTTGTGGAGAATTCAAATGGGTTTCTCCCATTGTGATCTCAATAAAAAAGAATGGGAAGCTACACATTTGTGTTGATTACAGGAAGCTCAACAAGGCAACAAAGAAGGATCATTACCCTCTTCCATTCTCAGACCAGATCTTGGATGAAGTAGCTGGCAAGAGTGTTATAGTTTTGTAGATGGCTATAACGGATACAACCAAGTTTGTATATAGAGAAATAGATCAGCTCAAGACTACGTTCACCACTCCTTGGGGAATGTTTTCTTATAGAGTTATGTCATTTGGGTTGTGTAATGCTCCAACAACATTCCAACGCCTAATGAATAGGGTGTTTGAACCCTACATTGGAAGCTTCATCAGAGTATTCCTAGATGATTTTTTACATCTATGGGAGAAAAATGGACCACCTGCACTAGATGGAGGTGGCATTTAAAAGGTTAGATGAAGCACAAGCCTCACTAAACCCTAAAAAGTGTGTCTTTGGATGTTCTAAAGGTGTCTTGTTAGGGCATGTTGTATCTAGAGATGGTATTGGTATCGATCCTGATAAAGTTTCAAAAATTAAATAGTTACCATTTCCTATGAATAGAAGTAAGTTGAGATCATTTTTAGGCCATGTGGGTTACTATAGAAGGTTCATCAAGAATTTCTCAAAGATTGCACAACCATTAACCTAGTTCTTGAAGAAGGATGTTGCTTATGAGCTAGAGAAAAGGTGCATGAAGCTTTTAAACAACTAAAGGAAGCTTTGGTGTCTTTCTCCTATTTTAAAGAATCCAGACTAGAGCAAGCCATTCATTGTATATATTGATGCTTTAGATGCAACACTAGGGAGTACTTGAGCCAAAAGGATGAAAATGGGAATGATCATCCAATTTACTTTGGGAGTAGACAAATGAGCAAGTGTTGAGGTAAATTATATTGTAACTGAAAAAGAGGCTCTAGCTATCATTTTTGTTGTAAAGAAGTTTAGAAATTACTTGCTAGGGTAGAAATTTATAGTTGTAACAGATCATCAGGCTCTAAAATATATTGTGAATAAGCCTAACCCATCAGGAAGGATAAAAGGTGGATAATTTTACTACAAGAATTTGAATTTGATATTATAGATAGGCAAGAAAGAAGCATGTCAATGCAGATGCACTCTCTCGAGCCTATGATGGTTTGGGTTCATCTTGTGATGATGATGATTTCCCAGATGCAACATTATTATCCCTTGACACAATCCCTAGTGAATACATAGATATTTGGAATTATTGAATGATTTCAAGTTTCTTGATGGTGCCAATGCAAAGACTAAGAGGAAGATTACTCAAGCAAGTCATCCATATTCTATTTTGCATGGAGTATTATTTGGATAGGGCCTGATGGAAAGTACAAGAGGGAAGTTGGACGTGATCAAGGAAAGGAGCTAATTGAAGAATTCCACAATGGTACATGTGGAGGACACTTCTCTGGACAACTTACAACAAGAAGGATCTTGGATGCAGGTTATCACTAGCCAACTCTTTTTAGAGATTGTTATAATTATTGTAAGACATGTGATATTTTTCAATCACATGGGAATCGTAAGACTTCATCACTCCATTATGTCCTATTCTTCCACTTGGTCCCTTTGAAAAGTGGGGAATATATATTGTAGGTCCACTTCCAACTACCCCATGCCAAAATAAGTATATTGTAGTTGTCATTGATTATTTAACCAAGTGGGTTGAAGCTAGACCCTTGAAAACAACTTCCATGGATGAAGTGGAAAGGTTCATGTATGAACGCATTGTCACCATATTTGGTTGTCCATTAGAAATTGTAACAGATCAAGGAAGCCACTTTATTAATGAGGTGGTAGAAGCCCTGGTAAACAAGTTTTCTATTAAGCATATGAAGGCAACAACTTACAAACCAAGCACAAATGGACAGGTAGAGTGAAAAATTATGTATTGTGTCAAATCCTAGCAAAAGATGTACTTTTAGATGCATAAGTGGGATAAAAGGATTCATGCAACATTATGGGCATATAGGGCAACATCAAAGTCAACAACAAGATACTCCCCATTTCAGTTGGCTTATGACATTGATCCAATTCTTCCTATTGAATTTGATATCCCCACTATGAGAGTTATGAAAAATGAAAGGATGGATGAAAGTGATTCAAGTAAGAGAAAGGTTGGTACATCTTCATTTGTTAGAGGAAATGAGGAAACAATGAAGGATACAAGTTATAAGAAGAAGATGAAGCAGAAGGAGTACTTTGATCAAAATATCCTCTAGTCTCCATTTCAAGTGAATGACTTGGTTCTAGTATATGATTCTCGATACAAAAAGAGAAGGCATAGAAAACTTCTTCCAAAATGGATGGGACCCTACAAAATAGTAGTTGTGCATGAAAATGGTACATATCGACTGGAGGAATTGGATGGTACTCCCATTATGAAATGGGTCAACCATGACAAGTTAAATATTTTCAAGCAACCAGCTTCATAATGTCCATAATAGTCTACTCGAGGATGGAGTAGAAGCTAGGGAGGGGGAAGATGTCAACACTAGAATTTTCCTCCATAATTTCTATTTCATTAATGTATGTATTATGAATAAGGTGTTGTTAAGTATAGTTAGTAGTAGTGTCCACTAGAAGATAATAATGTTTTTAGTACGGCGCCACCAATAAAGTATAGTATGGTAATAATCAAAGTACAATATGAATGTTATGAAATTGATAATCAATGGTAAAAAGTAAATATTTTTCGTAAGTGGTCCCGTAATGTTAAAATGTCAAAGTTAGGGTAAGTGGATAAGTAGGGTCTACATGATTTAGAATTAGAAATATTATATTTGTAATAATGACAAGGAGTGATGTCATAAATATTTTGTATATTTATTTGTATAAAATCTAGAAAGGTGGAACCCATGTGAAATGATAAGGTTTATCTTATCTTAGAAGATAAGCCTACATGTAAAGATAAGAGTTTAGGCATGGAATATGATTAGCCAAAAGATATTTCCTATCCTATCTTAGAGATAGGGTGGATAAGCCTGAAAGTTATATAAATAGAGAGGCCACCCCCCTCATTTAACATAGAATAAAGTTGTAATAATTATTATATGAATAAAGGAGTCATTGTGAAGGTGTGTTAAGGAATCCATCAAAATGTGTAACTGTGAAGTTTCTCCCAGAGTTATTATTGGAAGGTAAGTGGAGTTGGTAACACTTGGAGTAATTCATGGGTGAGATTGTAACAATATCATGTTAATAATATAATTTACATTTTTATTTCAGATATATCATCATTTCTTTATATTATAGATGTGGTATTCTTGTGTTATGTTTATTATTGTGTTTCCAGATTACTACCACCAAACCAAAAGTTGTGCATTACTAAAATAATCATAGCATGAGGAGTTCCTAGTGAAATATTATCATAGTTTCATAGTAAAAACCATCATTGAGGAGGTGCACATGGGAGATAAGATCAGCTAGGGCGTCATCCTTTTATCTATTGTATTTGTGGAGATTGGGGTCTCGGATGGCCCTAAGGATAAAATATTGCAGTTCCTTGAGGAGAAGAAGTCACTTGTAAAGAGGTTTGTGAAATATACTTTTTAAGGAACTATGAGTGGCCCATACAAGTAGATGTTGGAGCTTTGGTACAGGAACATGCACGAGGCCTTTGAACACGAGTGGAAAATACCCAAGGATTTACCTACCATAGTGGACAAGTAGGCACAGCTTTTCAATCTTTCAACACTACTGCATTGGTAGGTGTAATGAAATTACTTGTATAATTCAGATTGAGAGCAACAATAGAACACCAAATAACACAATATTTCAAAATAATGATCTCAATATGCAATTAGAATAGCTTCACCACTTCGAGGGGGCAACCTCCAAACCATATAATAAGACTCAAATGCTCAAATTTATAATGAAATACTACCTATAATCCCCTATATATACTATTCATATGCTATGGCCATCACCAAGGCCGACCTATTAAGCATGAGAAAGTATAAATGATACAATAAAATGATATGGTAAGCCACAAGTCGACTACTCTTATCCTAATACAAGTAATAGGTTAAGGGCATAGCATGCCCTTCCCATTCAAACCAAAATTGTCCTCAATGTTGAATACTCCTGGATGTTGCGGTAGAAAACCTTCATCCTCCCGGGTGGTGTCTTCTATGCTCGAGTCTTCCACTTGATCAGATATTCCTTAATGTCTTTGGTTCTCAGCCTCTTAGTACGTGTTTACAGAATCTTCTCTGGCTCCAAAATGATTCTTCCTTCCTCATCAAGTTCTAGTAAATCTATCTGGGCTTCAAATTTATGTCCAATAACCTTCTTCAAGCATGAAACATGGAATACTGGGTGTATGTGTGAAGATGGAGGCAACTCTAGTTTATAAGCAACACTACCAATTTTTTGTAGAACCTGATAAGGGCCATAATATTTAGGAGCAAGTTTGTTTTCCTTTTTCTATTGCTTTAGGGACATCTGTTTGTAAGGTTGGAGACGTACAAAAACCCAGTCACCAATTTCAAAATGTCTTTCACTACGGTGTTGATTTGCTTGTTGTTTCATCATGTTTTGTGCTAATGCTAAATTCTCCTTCAAACTAGCCAAAACCTGTTGTTGATGTTGAATGTGTTCCTCAACATCTCTAACCTTAGTTTGCACCCTCAAGGAGGAAGTGATAGAAGGTGGATGGTAACCATATAATGCTAAAAATGGGGTCATTTGAGAAGAGGTATGAAAAGATGTGTTATACCACCATTATGCCAATGGTAGCCATTTAATCCACCTTTCCGCTTATACGATACAAAACAACGTAGATACCCCTCCAAGTATTTGTTGACCACTGTTTACCCATTAGTTTGAGGATGATAAGATGAACTATGAGCTAGCCGAGTACCCAAACATAAAATAATAATTCCGTCCAAAAATTACTTGTGAAAATAGGATCACGATCACTTACAATTATATTTGGGGTTCCATGTAGCCTTTTAACCTGTCTCCAAAAAATAGTTGTGATTGTATCGGCTGCAAATGGATGTGATAGGGCACAAAAATGGGCATATTTTGTGAGCCGGTCCACAATCACAATTATAACATTCTTACCCTATGAACAAGGTAATCCTGTGATGAAATCCATGGAGACCTCCTCCCATCTAAGGCTAGGAATTGGTAAGGGTTCAGTGCAAGACACGGTGTCTTAATTATTTCTCCTTTGTTCTGTTGGCACACTAAACACTCGATAAAAAAATTTGTACATCCCCCTTGGGTCCTTCCCAAAATAATTCTCTTTTTATTCTATGATATGTATTCAAAAACCCAGAGTGTCCTCCAACAGGTGAGGCATGTAGCTCTGCAAGAATCTTATGCTTCAACTCGAATCTTTACTCAAGTATAACCTATCCTTGTACCATAGGGCATTCCCTTTCCACTCAAATTTTTTAGATGTCATAGATCTTTGCTTGATATTCTATATTAGATATTGTGTATCCTTATCTTGATTCCATTCTAATCTTGCTTCATCCACCCAATCGGTCGTCAACATGGACATTCCACATAGTAAGGCATCTGCGGATGTATCCCCGGACAACGCATCGGCTACTACACTTTCTTTACCCTTTTTGTATATGATTTCAAAATCATAACCCAACATTTTTGTTACCCACTTTTGTTGTTCCTCAGATGATAACCTTTGCTCCAAAAAGTATTTGAGACTATCATGATCAATTTTATCTTGAAGTGTCTACCCATGAGATAGGGCCTCCATTGCTTGACCGCATGAAGAATAGCCATCATTTCTTTCTCATAGACAGGTTTGAGCAGATCTTTTCCTTTGAATTGGTGACTCTCAAATGCAATTGGTCTTCCTTCCTACATTAGAACTGCTCCCAATCCTGATCCTGAAGCGTCACATTCAACAATGAAGGTTTTTGAGAAGTTGGGAGTAGCCAAAACTGGGGTGTTGCACATGGCTTCCTTCAGCTGATCAAAGGATTTAGTGGCTATGTTTGTCCAATGGAAGACATCCTTCTTTATCAATGCAGTGAGTGGGGTTACTATTCTACCATATCCCCGCACAAATCTTCTGTAGTACCCTGTTATTCCTAGGAACCCATGAAGATTTTTGAGATTTTTGGGCCTTGGCCATTCCACCATAGCTTTGATCTTCTGAGGATCAACTTTGACGCCTTCATGTGATACAATATGACCCAAGTACTCTACCTCTTGTACACAAAAAGAAAATTTGGATGGCTTTGCATACAGAGTATGTTTCTCCAAAACTTCCAACACTTTATTTACATGTTGTAAGTGTTCTTCCCATGTCTTACTATAAATCAATATGTCATCAAAGAAAACTAATACAAATTTCCTTAAAAACGACCTAAAAATAGTGTTCATCAAGCTTTGAAAGGTTGAGGGTGCATTTGTAAGACCAAAAGGCATTACCAAAAACTCATAATGGCCCTCATGAGTCCTGAAAGCCATTTTATGAACATCTTCCTCTTTTATCCTAATTTGATGGTACCTCAAACGAAGATCTAATTTTGTGAAATAAACAGCACCATGTAATTCATCAAGTAAATCATCAATTACTAGAATAGGAAACTTATCTTTGATGGTGTACTTGTTGAGTTCTCGGTAATCTGGACACATCCTCCATGTTTCATCCTTCTTACGTACCATGACCACTAGTGAAGAATATGCACTTTGGCTATGCTTGATGATACCTACCTTCAACATTTCCTCCACCATTTTCTTGATCTCACTTTTCTAGGAATATGGGTATCTGTATGGTCTGATGTTAGGTGTTTGGCTCCCTAGAATCAACTGAATGGCATGATCATGATCCCTAAATGGTGGTAGTCCCTTTGGAATTGCATCAAAAATAGATGAGTGAGCATCCACAATCTTCTGAAGATCGGGTGGCATTAAAGACTGTGTATTTTGTACTTCTATGGAAAATAGCTTTTTTATAAAGCCATCCACTCCTTTTTTGAGAACCTTCTGCATCTGATGAAAGCTAATAATTTGTGGAGACTTAGATACCATCCCATTCAATTTTATTTTCCTTCCATCTGAATGAAATGCATGAACAATTCTTGGAAATTCATCTCTATAGTACCTAAGGTTGTGAGCCATTGGACACCCAAAACAATATCTGCCCCTCCCATAGAAATAACAAACATAGGTGAGTCTAACATGTAGTCTCCCATGGAAAGCTTGATACTATGGCACTTTCCTATGCACTTGATTGTCCCACCATCCGCAATCATAACTTGCATTTCTGGAGCTGGGTAAATAAAATAATTGAGGCGGGCAACTAACTTACTATTTATGAAGTTATGAGTACTCCCGAGTCAATCAACACCGTCACCTTCTATTTTTTGAGATAGCCAATAACCTTGAGTGTTTGAGGAGTACTAATACCTGACAATGCATGGCAAGAAATTGTAGGTTGGTGATCCTCTACTTCATCTTCTACTGGTTCCTCAGCCTCTCCTATAATTTCAGCTTCCTCATCATCCTCATTACCTCCATCAATATAGAACAACTTCTTCTCAGCACATTTATGTCCCGGTCCATATTTGCTATCACAGTTAAAACATAATCCTTTTGCTCTCTTTTCTTCCATTTGTTGAGGAGTCAGTCTAATTGGCCTAGCAAATGAAGGGGAAGAGATACTACGGTCTCTGGTGTTAATGAAAGGTGGCCTCCTACTACAAAGAACTTTTTCCTCTACATGACGTGCCATGATAATAGAATCAGAAAGCTTGAGTGGATTAAACATACGTACCTCATGCTCGATGTGGTCCTTAAGACCCCAAGAACAGTCATTAAGATTCTCTTATGGAATATTCTCCACCCTTAAGGATAGGTTTTGGAATTGATACACATAATCTTTGGATGGTCCTATTTTCCGTAACATTGCTAATTGACTAAAGTAGTTCTCGAAACATTGGAACTATAGTGCAATTGCAACTCCTCGGTAAAAGCGTCCAAGTGACACCTAGACCATTCTTACGCCTCTGAGCACATAACCATCAATACCAAACAAATTGGTCAGGTTCAAGATATAGGGATGCCAATGCCACCTTTTGTCCTGATGGTGTTTGATGTAACTCAAAGAATTTCTCCATTTGATTTATCCAATTCAGGGGATCCTTACCATCAAATTTGCACATATCCATTTTCGGCATCATGTTTTGTGGTTGTGAATAAGTTGGATTCTGATTGGACAGGAATAGTGATCCAATATGGTTAGTTTGTCTATGATTTTGAACTTAAGGTCCTCCTTGGTTGATATGGGCTAGGTTTGGGCCATACTGGTTACCCTTTACATGTTGCATGATATCATCCAACCGATGATTGATTTGGGCTATGTCTCCTTTAGAGGCCATCTCAGATTGTACATTTCATAACTCATACTCAAGTTGGCTCACCTTATGATCAACTGAGGTAAACCCTAGTGCTTTGAGGAATATGTATTTTCCATCTCTTCAATCACTACCCCATCTTTATCTGGGGTTTTACCCAGAGTAATCAGATTCTTTTTTGCTCTTGTGGAAGGCCCCGCCATGATGTCAAACCTTAGGGTTTAGGGTTTTGATACAATTTCGGCCAAACAGGAAAAAACACAGAGAAGATAATAATACTATTTTTTTGAGATATTTCCGAAAATGTAAAGAACTTGAAAATTTTCCACAATTTGCACCCTAGGGAGTGATTTTATGAAAAACCCTAAATTTGTAATAACTTTTGCAAAATAAATCAAAAAATTCTAAAATTTTCAGGGAACCTTACTTGAAATGCTTCTCAACTCTGGTAAAAATATCTCTAACCAATTAACTCTTGTTCCCAACATGTGGTGGAAACAAAAAAATAGGGTTTTTGCCCTAATTTTGGCCCAGATCGCAGCTCTGATACCACTTGTAATGAAATTACTTGTATAATTCAGATTGAGAGAAACAATAGAACACCAAATAACACAATATTTCAGAATAATGATCTCAATATGTAATTAGAATAGCTTCACCACTTCGAGGGGGCAACCTCCAAACCATATAATAGGACTCAAATGCTCAAAATGATAATGAAATACTACCTATAATCCCCTATATATACTATTCATATGCGATGGCCATCACCAAGGCCGACCTATTAAGCATGAGAAAGTATAAATGATATAATAAAATGATATGGTAAGCCACAAGTTGGCTACTCATATCCTAATACAAGCAATAGGTTAAGGGTGTAGCAGTAGGTTTGGCATGAAGGATGGTACATGGAGCCCTTGGTGTAAACTTCCTTATTCTTTCACCGCGCATTATTTCTAGGCCTCTATCAATAGGTTTTCAAACATGCACAAACTCATATTTGATGCAAAAAAATTGATTGCAAGTACCATACT
Source organism: Taxus wallichiana var. yunnanensis (assembly GCA_018340775.1). NCBI lineage: Eukaryota > Viridiplantae > Streptophyta > Pinopsida > Cupressales > Taxaceae > Taxus > Taxus wallichiana. The sequence continues at coordinate 829,154,081 of CM031234.1, forward strand.
CTTCATAAGACTTATGTTTATCTGGGTAAGACTACATACATTGAGAAATTGATAAGCGATGAAATTAATATCAGCTCTATGACTTTGGTAATTGGAAAGTTTGTCATGTGTAAGGTATAACTTTACCTCAAGAAAAAAATTGGTTGATGGAAAATATATTGAGAATTAATTTAAGATTCCATAGATGTCGAAAGGGAAGCACACAGTTGGAACTATGTAGGGTGATGAGCCCACTCCTCCACACACATATGAGGAAGAACTTCAGGAAGAGGAGGAGGGGAAGGAATACATCAATGAGCTAGAACATGGCATGAGGAGACAACCAACTATAGGTAACAAGAGGTCATGTGAGATTACTTGATTCCTATAGGCATATAATTCTTCCTTTTATCAATACCAATAATCATCAAATGCATTAACCATGTATTCTTGTCACTTCATGCTCCTAAGAAAATGTTTATCATCTTTAAATGATCTTTGGCTTCTGTATTCTGTACATCTCCAGCTCCTAAACATCATTATTCATTTAAATATTCATAACTCATTCACCAATTACCAAGAAATTCATATTTTTACTCATGCTTAATCAATGTTCTCACAAGCAAATAGCTAGATCATACCAATGAAAGGAATTCACTATCATACTATGCCAAGTATAGTGGATTTCTTGTAACAGGGAGATGATGAGATGAGTTCTATACAACTTGAAATCCTTATAATCACCTTCTAATTTCTCTCATTAATAGTCTCCATAAATTCAAGAACTTGAAGCATCAATTGTCATCATGAAATAACAAAATAACACAAAATTTGTACCCAGTTTTGCCTACACGACTTAGATAATTTATGTCATAAATATATTGAGTTGTACTTGGAATTAGAAGCTAAAATTTTAATGAATTGGTATTCTATATGTTAGAGGAATTTCCTTAAAAATTATCCAATTTGGTTGCATAAAACAAAAGTTACATCGATTTTATCATTCATTCATTTCGTCAAACAATTGGCGTGTGTTCTCGATCCATAATAGAAAATACTCCATAATTTAAAAAATACTTACATTATATATAAAATGTTATAAAACCTTCTGTATAATATCCATTTGTACCTACAGTCCAAATTTCAGAGCATTTTGAATTCATATGTGAAAATTATCATCGTTGTCCCAAACTCCTATTTTAAGGTTCCAAAGGGCCAAGAAGGTACTAGTTTGATCTAATTTTCTTAGATTCCAGTCTCTTAAGCCTTCACTATCAAACTATGAATCTCTTATCAAGTCTAAACCACCTCTACCAACACTCTAGGATCCATGAAACATAAGCACTCATGATATATATCTTAAAATACTTTCTCACAACTTTGTTTGCATGCACAGTTACAGTTTAGCTATAATATCTATCCTCTCTTGGCATTTGAGCTTCATGAATAACTCTAGGATCAATAAGTCATCAGAAATCAAACAAGACAACCTTATTATCTGCAAATCAATCACACACAATTATTTCTTGAGCATTCTACAAGGAAATCATGAAATATAGAGTTAAAATCAATCCTTTTTCCTCAACCATGCAATCATTCCTTTTCATTCATGGACTCGATTACATCCTCCTTATTCCTCCTCCTATATTCCATATTATTTCATGATCCAACCTCTCTCTGGCCTAAATGGAACAAGATTCACTAATCATAAACAGTCCAAACTTGGACTCCCCAACTATTTCCTAAAAACATGCAACAAGATCTCTATTCTTAACAACATACTAAACTAGACAAGTATATTCCTAACAACCTATGACTCATACTTATCACATCATTGCTTGATATTATGACTTATTTAGCCTTACTTGACTATAACAACCTCATATTCCTCCCTTTTACCACATTTACATACTAGTTTTACCTTCTCAATAGAGATTACACACACTTATCCAATTTGAATACAAAGAATGGAGGGAAATGAATCTAAAGTACTATAAGAAAATATGACTGAAATGTCTAGCTACTATAGATGATCCGCATCAGTACTCCCCCATGGAAGAAGGAGAAGAGGAAGTAGGACCGGGAGGCTGATGTAGAGGAAGCAGAAAAAGGGGAAGGTGAAGCATAGGGCTAGGGCTTTAGAAGAGTGTTGAGAAGAACTAGGATGCAAGTCACCGCGCAGACCCTCTCATCCCTTGAGGAGGTCACCTAGAATATCCCATGTCAAACCAAGCCCACATAATAAGACAAAGAGATGGTGTAAGTGTGTGCCTCGGGGTGATAGCAAGGAAGAATTATTAGATGAGACCACACGTAATGTTCATATCACAATAGTTATTGATGTGGAAGGAGGAGAGGAACCTATAAAAAAATAGACTTAACACGATACTGAGAGGCGCATGGTGAGTGTGAGGAGGAAAACTGTGGGAGGAGGTGAAGAAAGAGAAAAAGTGTTAGTGAGCTAATAGGAAAGCCTTTTGAAGAGCATAGGGGCATGATAGATGAAGGCCTAATTAAGGATACAGGGATACATATCCCCAAGGGAAGGAAGTCTAGAAGGAATAAGGGGGAAGAAATTATGAAGATGCCTGACTTGGGATATGTTAATGATACCTCAAAGATTATTTGCACTAGATTTTGAGTCACCCCGAAAAGTTATATGGATGGGAGCTGATAGATCTTGAGGGTGGGAATATGTGTACAAGAAAGCAGCTATCTTTGAGCATGTAGACACATATGGAAGAACCAAAATTCAATATTACGTAAGAAGAAACATGCATCAAGAGGAAGATGAAAAAGGGATCCCAAGTAGCACACATGATAGTGAAGCCAATGAATTTTGATGAACTGGAAAGAAATGCCTTAACAAAGATGGTGGATGAGTTGGTGTAGAGGAATTTGGAAAAGACACACACTAAGGACATTTCTTGAAGATAATAAGAATATGAAGGAACAAATTGAGAAACTAATTGAGGCTCGTAGGAGGGATAAAGAACGAAAATATCATATTCTAGACTTTACTACGAGAAAATAGGGGTGAAATATTAGAGGCACATCTATAATTTGATGAATAGGTGAATAAAACTTATAATTCATCCTTGCACTTTCTATAGGAATATGTCCACCTCTCAAGGAGAGGCCAGCTATGTTAGAGTAGACTTAGGAAAATGTTTTGGCTAAGAGGGAAAGGACCAAGAAGTCGATTGCATGTCATATTGTAGAGTATGATGCCATACTTCAGACATTAAAAGATGAGTTAAAGAAATCGGGATGGGCGCAGTAAAGCTGTGAGGATCTGAAAATTCCTCAAGACAAGGACACTACAGGAAGAGAATGAAGTTCTTACAGCTAAGAAGGATGAGATCCTCGGGCAGAGAGGAGAATTTAGTTGCAGTAAAGCAAAAGAAGCATGATGTGTTTAAGGTAGCCAGGGGACCCCCACGAAGAAATAATAAAGGATCTGGGGATGTTAATCATGCAAAAAAATGAACTTTTGGAGGGCATGATTTCAAGGTTGGCTAGAGTGATAAGGGAATTGAAGAATAAGGGTGAAGATATGACCCTAGAAGAGATGAATGAAGTGCTTGGAGATGTCCCTGATAAAGCCAAGAAAGGGCTAGGAGAATGGAATGAATTAGAGGTTGATATCAATAAGGATTACCCTTAGCTTCTTCTACTACCGGTGAGTGAGTACATTGGTTATTCTTCCATTCCTTTCATTCTTTCTTGTTCATTCTTTATTCTTCTATATTCTTTCGAGATATAAGTTGAGTAACCCCATTATGAGGGCAACAATGAAATTAGTGTGGGGTAATGTTGGGTTAAAAAAATTACCTAAGTATTGAGAGGGCGTGTGAAGGGGAGCATATTCATGCACAAGTGTCGGTTGAAGTACGACATGCCCAGAAAGATCATTTTCAAAACTTAACCAATTTTGCTTATCACAAGGCTAAAAATAGGAAAAGTGGTTGCAGTGTGGATCACACAATGGATTAAAGAAAGAATAATTCATGGCTAAGAAAGAACTATTCTGGGACCAAAGTGAAGATCAAATGTCATGAATAGACCATGTTAATAATACGATTAAAGTAGATTTTATTTATGGATTAATATATTATCATCCTTCTTGTAAAAGCATGCGATTGTTGGCGTGTGGCTATTTTGAGTATGAAGTCTATTTTTATGCATGGACGGTGAAGGGAAAGTCCCCACCACTATATATGTTAATTGATCTGCATATTTTTAGGACCATGTATCGAGAACCCGTATTGTAATAGAGTTATGTTGCCCTAATTTACTAGCGTGCATGGCTCTATGATGGTAACTATAATGTATTTAGCTTATGTTATGTAATATTTCAGTTAACAATGGATAGTGGCGGATGGATTATGGTACTTGTATGGTGAATCTGATCTTAATCCTTATCTAATTTGTTGTGTGTCCCTATTACATGTGTTTCCTTGTGTTATTTGTAATGGTTTGCATCTCGAATGTATGAGTTATGAATGGTTAATATGACTTACATGATAGCATCTTGACAAGCTTTCACAAAGGATGGATCTCGGTAGCTTCGTGTGCTTCGGTGAGCTTTCGAGGTCTATCTCGAATGAAGTGTCGACGCCTAGGAAATTGAGTACAAATAAGATATTTTTGCATAGGTTTATGGGGTGGTTATGGCCCATGGTTTTGATATCCACGGTATTGTAAAACTACTTAATGTATGAGAGTTCAAGTGTGAATTCGGGAGAGTTTGTTGAGCATATCTCCAAAAAATCTAGGTATTCTATTAAGAGAAAGAGGTGGTTTTTAATAAATATGAGCAAGTGATTTTTGGTGGACATAGCCCAAATTAGGTGAACCACGTTAAATATTGTCTTTGAGTTGTGTTCTTTTATTTTTCTACACTTTATTTCATATTTGTGATATTATTCTACATATTAGTTTCTACTATTGTGATTCTGTGTGGGATTGTTCCACATATTTTATCCCTTATTTCCTAACAATTGGTATTAGATCCTGGTTTGGTTTGTTGAAGTGTTGAATCGCAAGGAAAGTTTTAGCTTGAGTGGGAGCTATGAAAAATGATGGAAGATCAAATTTTGATAAATTCAACGGGTATAATTTTAGTCTTTGGAAGATGTAGATGGAAGATTACCTTTATCAGAAGGATCTTTATATTCCATTGTCTGAGAAAGGGAACAAACCCTCAAGCATGATGGATGTAGAGTGGGATTTGTTGGATAGGAAGGCACTTAAAACAATCTAGATATGTCTTTCATCTTCAGTATTATTTAATGTTTCAAAGGAGAAGACTACAAAAGAACTCATGGATGCATTAGGGAAGTTATATGAAAAACTCTCTACCTCTAACAATATATTTTTAATGAAATATTTGTTTAATATGAAGATGTCTGAGAATAGTTCAGTAGTACATCATTTAAATGATTTTAATATGGTTGTGAATGTGCTAGCTTTGGTTAAAATAGAATTTGATGAAGTTAGGGCTTTATTAATTTTGTGCTCCTTTCCTAAGAGTTGGAATAACATGGTAATGGTGGTAAGAAACTCGGTTCTAAATAACTCAAAGTTGAAGTTTGAGGACATCAGGGGTGATTATAAGAAAGAAAATGTGAAGAAAACTCTCTCGGGAATATTCTACTTCATGGAATGCATTGACAAAGTGGAAACTAGAGGGAGATAGAAAAATAAAGGAAGCCATGGAAAATCGAAAGATCTCGCAATGTCAAAATCCAAAAGAAAGATGGTATGTTGGCCTTTGTGGAAATCTTGGGCATGCAAAGAAGGATTGTTGGGAGCTTCGGGATAAGAAGAAATAATGAGAAGAAAGTAATGAGGTGAATGTGGCAAATGTGTAATTTCGTCAGGATCCTTTGATTCTTTCTTTGCATAATATTTATGAATCTTGGGTTTTAGATTCGGGGTTTCCTTCCATGCTACTCCACATATGCATTATTTTGTTGATTGTGTGTTCAAGGGGATTTTGGGCATGTTTTTTTGGTGATGATGAGCCTTGCAAAGCATAGTTAGAAATTTTTTGTCCCTATTAAGATGCGAAATGGTAATACATGGCTATTGAAGGACATCAAACATGTGCCTACATTAAGAGGAAACTTGGTATCAACGGAATAGTTGGGAAATGATGGTTATATCTTGTGATATTTATAGAAAACTCTTGGAAGGTTACCAAGGGTGTTCTTGTGGTGGCAAGAGGTAAGAAGGTTGGAACCTTGTATTTAACCAATGGTAGTATTAATGTTTGTAATCTTGTGGCTTCAGACATAGATACAACATTGTGGCACTGTAGGATTGGTCATATGAGCCATAAGGGCATGCAGATCATAAATAAGAATTTTCTTGGATTTACAAAAACATGTTTGGATTTATGTGAGAACTGTGTATATGGGAAATAGAAGCAAGTAAAGTTTCTTAAGGTTGGACCTACAAAGAAAGAGAGTAAGTTGGAGCTAGTACATTCTGATGTGTGGGGATCGGCTCCAGTATCATCTCTTGGGGGTTCAAATTATTATGTTACTTTTATTGATGATGCAACAAGGAAATTTTGGGTATACTATATTAGAAATAAATCGATGTATTTGACACTTTTGTTAAATGGAAAACCTTGGTAGAGAATGAAATAGGTCTTAAGATAAAATGTCTCAGGTCAGATAATGGAGGGGAGTCTTGTAGTAATAATTTTGATGATTATTTTTCTAAGAATGGAATACGTGGGAAAAAGATGATTCAAGGAACTCCATAGCAGAATGGGGTGTCGAAAAGATGAATAGGGCAATAATGGAACAAGCTAGGAGCATGAGGTTACATACAAAACTACCTCTTTCCTTTTGGGTAGAAGCGGTGAGCACAATTGTGTACTTAATAAACAAAGGAACCTTTAAGTGATGTGGATTGAGGCATACCCGAGGATGCTTGGTCTAGTAAGAAATTTGATTACTCGTTTCTTAGATTCTTTAGATGTGAGGTGTTTGTTCATATTGACAAGGATGATAGGACCAAACTAGAGGCTCGGAAAAATGTACTTTCATTGGTTATGGTGATGATGAATTTGGATATAAATGTTAGAGTATTAAGGACAAGAAAATCACTCAATCTAGGGATGTGGTATTTAATGAGAAAGTTATGTATAAACAACAATTCGCAGGAAAACAGAGAAGAATCCAGAAAGAATATGTAGTGGTAGAGTATCTTTCGGATGGGAAAGTGGCACATGAATCAGTTTAGGGACCTACTCAACAAAAACCCCAAACTCTTATATTAAAGAGGTCTTCTAGGGTAATAAGATAACCTGAATGTTTTTCTCCTTCTCTTTATTATTTATTACTCACTGAAAGTGGAGAGCCAGAGAGATTTGATGAAGAAATGCAGGTAGATTCCAGGAAGAAGTGAGAGAAATCCATGAATGAGGAGCATCAGTCTCTCATGGAGAACTAGACTTGGGATTTAGTGAAGCTACATGAAGGACAAAGAGCATTATAGAAAAATGGGGTGACAGATTCAAAGAGGAAGAAGGAGGTAAGAAAATATAAAAGGCCTGGTTGGTGGTCAAGGGGTTTACACAAAAAAAAAGGTATAGATTTTGATGATATCTTTTCTCCTATAGTCAAAATGACTTCTATTAGAATTTTTCTTGGAATAGTGGCGAGAAGAAGACTTGCAGGTTAGATCATCTAGATGTAAAGACTGCATTTCTCCATGGTGATTCGAGAGGAGAATCTATCTATGCAACATGCTAGAAGGATATGATATCAAAGGTAAAGAGGAGATGGTGTGTAAATTGAAAAAGAGCTTGTATGCCCTGAAACAAGCTCCACGTCAATGGTATAATAAATTTGATAGATTCATGATGAATCAAGGTTATATTAGATTCCATTCGACCATTGCGTATATACAAAGAAATTTTAGGATGACAATTATATTATCCGTGTCTCGTATGTGGATGACATCTTGGTGTAGGCACAAACATGTAGGATATAAAAGTACTCAAGAAAAGCTAATTGACTCCTTTCATATGAAGGATTTGGGGGTAGCCAAACAAATCCTTGGTATGAGGATATCTAAG